>OX387343.1:1646250-2303125 GCA_947563465.1 Archips xylosteana
AAATTTTTACAGGTTTTAATTTATTCTGGGTAAACGGTGTAACTGTTTAACTTCATATGGTACTTGCGGTTGTAAAACAGTGTTCTTTATATTATTGTCTAAAGGTTTTTTAGTTATTTGTTATACAAGGGGGGAAAGTTGTATTTTACCTGCGAGTGTCCATTTGAAACACAAGCTATCGAAAGGATTCTATGATTGACCACGAGCGAAGCGAGTGGTTCAAAAATAGAATCCTTTCGATAGCGAGTGTTTCAACACACGAGACGTAAAATAAATTTTCACCCGTGTATAACACAAAACTTTTCACCTCACTACAGCGAGGAAAATAAGAAAAAGGGTTTGTACTATCAATTATTATTTATTTATTCACTCAAAATAATTAATTGAAAAGTTTTGACTTAAGTTTTTTTTTATTATTTCGGATGCGTTTTGTTCGCACATCGACTTACTTGGACTGTCAGAACATTTTATCCGTTTTTGCAACAAGAATGAAGGTTAATGATGAATGCTGATATTTATGAATTAAAATAAAGTTGTAAGACTGTATTTAGTGTTTTTTATTCGATGCAATTCATTAATTGTGATGTTAAAAATTCAGCACTTTTAACGTTTTAAGTTTTAATCTTAAAAAACTTTACACAATAATATAAAGAATACTGTTTTACAAGCGCAAATACCATATGAAGTTAAACAGTTACACCGTTTACCCACAATAAATTAAAAACTGTATAAAGTTTGATTTTCGCGCCTAGAGCGTGCCGTTCCACCTTAACGCGATAGCGTTTGAAAGAGTTATAATGATAACCTGTACATTATTGTTTAAGACTTAAAGTTACAAGCGTTTCATTAAATAAAATTATGTGTTATTAGGGCTATTTTATAATATCGTTAATTTTTTTTTATTGTAGATTTAAGGGTATTTTATAAATCATCACTTCTTAATAGCCATTTTGGAGATGGCTTGATTATTAAAAAGTAACCAAGTTTGGTCCGTTTATTTTAAGTTTAATGTTGCGGAACCCCAAAAGAAGTCGTTTCCCCGTACGTGGTAATGTCAAGCGTATTTAGTTTCAACTCAAAATAAACTGTAGTGAACTTTGCGGAAGCAACTTTAACAAGTTTGGTTTGAAGTATCTTTTTAGGGTTCCGTAGTCAACTAGGAACCCTTATAGTTTCGCCATGTCTGTCCGTCTGTCTGTCTGTCCGCGGCTTAGCTCAGAGACTGTTAGTACTAGAAAGCTGTAATTTAGCATGAATATATATATTAGTCACGCCGACAAAGTGGTTAAATAAAAAAAGCTAAAAAAATTTTTTTTAGGGTACCTCCCATAGACACATTACTGTGGAGGTGTTTTTTTTTTCTCAACTAACCCTATAGTGTGGGGTATCATTAGATAGGTATTTGAAAATAAATAAGGGTTTGCTAAAATCATTTTTTGAAAAAGTGAATATTTTCGGAGATATTCACTCCGAAAGTTCAAAATAATGTGCCCCCCCCCTCTAACTTTTGAACAGCAAGTCTAAAAAATATGAAAAAAATCACGTAAGTTAAACTTAATAAAAACTTTCTAGGAAAATTATTTTCAACTTAATCAGTTGAGCAGTTTTTAAGTTTTGTAAAAATATTATTTCTAAACTAAGATTGTAATTTAACCGCCATTGCAAGCATTTTTTTCTTTAAGTGTCTTATTTCAAATAAAAAAAATAAAATTGAAATTGGTTAAGAATTACATCTGAAAAACCATCAACATACATACTAGTTCTAGTAGAGTGCAATTAGATTAGTTACCCAATTCGCCGATAGATGGCGCTGTACCGCCGACGTTGGTATTCTGTGCGCGGTGGAAGTTGGGACCCAAACAACCACATTAATATAATAAAGTATGCATAGATTTTTTCGTACCTGCTACGGAACCCTATCTTGGGCGTGTCCGACACGCTCTTGGCCGGTTTTTTTTGTATTTTTATTTTTTTCAACTTCACTTTTTTACTTTTACGGTCATCCCGTGAAATCCATATATTTCATACTAAATACAAACTGAAACGTAGATGCGCAGAAAAAACCCCAGAAAAAAGACCAATGCTGGGAATCGAACCCAGGTCCTTGAGGTCGATTCCTAGCATCGATCCCGTAGTCTTATGTTAAGCATGCTTTTTTCCATGCTGCGTTGACAAACTACTAGTTTACGAAATAGTATTAGTAGACGAAACCCTAAAATCTAAATATCCTTCATAAACTATTCTAACGGCTGATGGCATGCACCCCTTGGTCATTCACCAATAATTATCCACTTAGTTTCAACCGCCGCCTCTTAATCTAACTTACTGTATTTGACAGCAGCAACCGTCTATGCTATGCTATCTGTCTGTCATATAACCAAGCGGCGGAATTTTCATAGCTAAATTCAAACGTCAATAGGGATGTTATGTTTTATCGACTTTCGATGATTTACTGTCACTTAGCACGACATGTTTAAGGTGGTAACCGTAAGGTGGTGTACTTCCGTTTGGCAAATTATTTTTCCCAAACTTTTTGTGAAACTGTAAACTATTCAGGATATATTTCAGGACTATTCTGTAGGTTTTGTTAGGTTAGGTTAGGTTTGTTTTATAACAATCCTGAAAAGTTTACAGTTTCAGAAATAATAAACAGTTGGGAAATGAAGCATTTGCCAAACGAATCAGTTTGGGAAAAATAATTTGCGAAACATTAGTACTTAAACCAGACGTGTGTGTAAGAAAATGGACAAAATAATTTTCGCTAATATATAAAAATCTCATGTCACAGTGTTTGTTGCCGAACTCCACTTAATTGGCTTTACCGATTTTTACGAAATTTTTTCTCTATATTTTGTAGGTCTGAGAATAGGTCGTGGGCAATTTTTTATAGTGATATATTATGGTAAAACAACGTTTGCCGGGTCCGCCAGTAAATTAATAAAATAGTAGGTACCAGTTTCATTTTGTTACGATTTAAATATAAACCCAAAACGGGTATGTTAAACTGTATAACTGGCATGTACGAGTATAGTTATAATAGTAAACAATAATATATAATACTACAGTAACTAGATTTATTTTGTTACAGTTTAAATATTAAACCAAAACGGAAATGTTAAAGAGTGTAATTCTGAGGTCTAATTTAATAATCTGAAACATGTATTAAGTGACACTCAAATTATCGATAGTGATTTTTGCTATGAAAATTCCGCTTCTTGGATACATATATAACGCAGCTATGAAACACGGATTTCACTATTAACACGACATTATCCATTCCAAATAGACCCTTGAAAGCATTGAGATTATATTCGAACCTAAGATTATTCAAGGGGAATACTTTCCGCGTAACGTTACTTTGCTCATCGAAAGCTTTTGCTTTGCTTTGCTTTTGCTTTTTGGAAGGTCGCGGGTGAGCAAAGTAATAGTATCAGTTCATTAATATGAACCTTCGCAAAGCAACGCCTGATTCAGTAAATTATTCCCAATTTGTTAAATAAAGTTACCGTAACCTTTTTTCAGACCAAACTCAAAAGTGTAAAATATTTATTATGAAGTTGTAACGTGGGCAAAACCGCGGGTTAAAGCTAGTAAAGAATAAATTGAAAGCTTGGAAATATATTCATCTTCCGCATACAACGACTTGTTTTAAAAATCTCGGCTTCGGTCCATTTAAGTCGTCGCAATTGCATCCAATTTATTACAAGTTAGCTACCACGGTCAAGCGTGAGTCGCTAGTATATTTGGTTCCGTAGTTTGGTTCTACAGGAACTGATAATAAGATGCCGTGGTACTATTTTATAGGTAGTAGGTTAAGTTGTGTTGTGTGTGTGTGTATTAAAACTTTAGGAGTACCTATGTAATTAAAGAATTATTTTTTTTACATTAAACTGACCCGTGATTGACCACTATCTCACCTGATGAAAAGTGTAGATGAGGCTAAAGGTGTACATCTCATTGGTTCAGTAACAGCCTATTCACTCTAGCCTTGGAGAGACCTAGGTTGTATTTATCAGGAAATACAGACGACGGGAGCGAATTCCCAGATTATTTCAGTTATAATGGTTTATGTCCGTTTTGTTTTATTTTATTCTTTCTGTTCCTTAAATATGGTTGCAAATAGCCGCTAATATGTGTCTTCAGCTCACCGAGATATGTATCACTCATTTAGCTCAGTAGCTCATTTAGCTCAGTAACTCCTACGCGTATCTGCGGTTCATCTGATTCATATAGTTCCTTCGTACACTCGCTCACTTACTCGTTCGCTTATCATTTTAGTTCATCGGGCGAATTCGGGCCAGTTCCTCAGTTCGTAGGCAAAGAAAAGGACGTAGTTATACTTCGTGTTTAAGCGTTAGACTGAAATGGATATACATTACGTTTCAGTTCGTTTCTTTTCATTCCACTCACTCATCCATTGGCTTGCTAGAGCGAGTGAGTTAAAAGATATAGTGACACATTTCGATCCGAAAAGAGCTAAAGAGTTAGTGAGCTATACCAACTGATATAGTTCTTTAGAATCACTCACTCGCGAGCTACACATCTCTAATTATTTTTGTAAACCGTAACATTTACCCCACGGGACAGGCCATGTTATTATATTATTATTTTTTGGAAAAAAACTATTTGTATTTGTATAAATAACATTGTAGAATATCGTACCGGATTTTTCTCAACATGGTTATTCCGAATTAGTGGTAGTATAGCTTCTTCGATATTCATATGAGCTTGTTACAACCTAATTTATGTTACGAGTATTATTTTATTTAATTTAACTAAAGAATGGAAAATAAATACTAAAGAAGACTGGGAGTTGTGGAGGCCAAGAGGGGAGGCCTTTGCCCAGCAGTGGGACACTACGACCGGCTAAATAAATGAAAAAAAAACTAGATGATTTCTTGAGCAGGATGCAATGATTGTGAGGATGTGTGCCAAAGGTAGAGCTAGCAGGTAGAGCTGCTGGCGCGTCTTGGAATGGAGACCCAAGGCAAAACAAGTGTGGGTAGATCATTTGCCCAGTGGTCCGATGACATTAGGATGATGGAGGAAGGATGGAGAGGTGTTCCTAGACTTTTATTATTAAAATATTTTTCATTAGTTACCAAGAAAGGAACCCTAGAAACGAGCCGGCTAAGCGGCGCAAGCGACTGAGACACAATATAGATGACTGTTAATCGCGGTTTTAAAGTCCTTTAGCGCGCAGACAATATGCTGTCTTTTACTTAAGACTAGCCTCTACCCCGGCTTCGCTTGTGTCTCATCACATCATCATCCCAGCCTATATACCTACGTCCCACTGCAGGGAACAAGTCTCCTCTCAGAATGAGAGGGCTTGGGCCGTAGTTCCCACGCGGGTCTAGTGCAGATTGGGAGCTTCACACACACCATTGAATTTCTTCGCAGGTGTATGCAGGTTTCCTCACGATGTTTTCCTTTACCGTAAAGCTTATGGTAAATTACAAATGTAATTTTGCACATAAATTCCAAAAAACTCAGAGGTGCGAGCCGGCATTTGAACCCACGACCCTAAGCTTGAGAGGCCATAAGTCAAACCACTAGGCCACCACGGCTTTTTACACGCTTTATATTAGCTTCACCTGTATGTTTGTTTGTTTGTATGTATGTATGTTTGTTTGTAACCGACTCCTTAGGGCGCGATTTTGACCCACTTCCCGGTTTCCGATTGAGCTGGAATTTTGCACGTATGTGTAAATTGGATGCCAATGCAATATTATGGTAACATGGAGCTGATCTGATGATGGAGCTGGATGGTGGCCATAGGAACTGTGTAATAAAACAACACAATGTTTGAAAAATGGGGAGGGGGGTAAGGGGGGTAATGGGGGTTTAGGGGTTTGAAGGTAAGGGTGTGGGGGTTGGGGTTAGGGGTTTGGGATGAGTTTGGGGAAATGGGGTGGGAGATGTTGGGGGTTGGGTTTAGGGGGTTGGGGGGGTTGGGGGTTGTAGGTGAGGGGGGTAAAGTTAGAAAGAAAGAGGTTTACGTTTAGTAGTGTAGAGCAGTGCCCGCACACCAAAGACCAAGTATAAGATGGACCGATTCTATTTAAGACGAGCAAAAAACTGTTTTGTGTCTCTTTTTAGCACATGGAAACTCTCACTGTGAAAAAAATGCAACTAAATATAGAAAATAAATAATAGTTTAAAAAAACTAAAAACACGCTTTAAAAAAAAAGAACTAATAAATTTTAATAAATTTCAATTCACTATTCTTATAGTGCAGTAAAAAATCTTAATAAGCAATTATTATATTGTTATAAAATAAATAATAATAGTTTAAAATATTTTATTGTAAAAAAAGCGTGGGGTGCTTTTTAAGATGATATCAAAATGATTATCCTTGACAATTGACACCATGCACCCCACGCTTTTTTTACAATAAAATATTTTAAACTATTATTATTTATTTTATCAATATTTAGTATTGTTTACAAATTTTGATCTGGATATAACAATATAATAATTGCTTATTAAGATTTTTCACTGCACTATAAGAATAGTGAATTGAAATTTATTAAAATTTATTTTTTATTTATTAGTTGTTTTTTTAAAGCGTGTTTTTTAGTTTTTTTTACCATTAGGAAAGGTTTGTGTCTACCATTAGATAATTCCGGGATTTTACACAACTTCCATGGGGATTCCCAAATGGTTACCCTTGAATCATCGACGAACTTTCCATCGAATATCAGCTCAAAGGCAACATTTCCCATATTTTTATTTAATCGACTATTTTTTTTTTTCTTTATTTTTTTTTTTTTTTTAACAATCTAGGTATATTTATTTATTTACTTACAATAATAATGGAATATTAAATAAAATAAAAAAACATAAACACATGAAATTAACAGCTATAAAGAAGATAAAGATAACTTACCTAAGAAAAATTAACTAAATATGTACATGTTATTATAAAAATAGAAATTATAAAAAGAATACCCCGTCTAAAAGATCTGTCTGTGGCAGGGTTCCCATGATGCTGGCCGAATTACCCCTTTACTATTTTATTAAATTTGATACTCGTAGAACGATTAAATATTTTTTTTTCTAATAAATAAGCAAAATTAGTTGAGAGTAATTATAGGAAGAACTAAAGTCACGGACATAGCTCGAAGAATCGCTAGACTTAAGTGGCAGTGGGCAGGGCACATCGCTCGTAGAACTGTAAGGTTCTCGAATGGCGTCCGCGGACCGGAAGACGCAGTGTAGGTAGGCCTCCAACAAGATGGTGCGACGACCAGGTGAAGGTGGTGGGATCGCATTGGATCCACGCAGGGCCAATCTGATGAACGTATGTCTTATTGTTAAAATAATAGGTAATAAAAAAGAGGTAGTACAAATCTAAATTTGATACTCACCTGCCTGTTCATATTAAGGACCTATGTTACGTACAATATTCTACCTTTATTCTAATATAGTTTTTAATACTTAATTAAGTACACTTTCTAACCTATTATGTATCATTTTAGAACATAACTGCTTCCGTGTCCCGAGGTGGGCGTAAACAGCTGCGACACAGTTTATACTAATGCAGCTGCTTACGATCTAATTGTTTTAAAATATGCATGTTATTATGTTCAATAAATCTTTTAATCTTTAAATCTTTAATCTGTTTGGCGAGCCTTGGGGGAGGCCTATGTTTGTTCAGCAGTGGACGTCTTTCGGCTGAAATGATGATGATGATGAATTATAGGAAATAAATATTCGATGAATCGTTTTCGATGAAATGTAATTCGATAAAACAAGGCACACCTCTGGTGGAATAGTACCCTTAGATCCCGTGAAAATACCTATAATAGCACCCTATGCAGTATAAATAATCTCACTCTCAATTTTTTCCTTTTTTATTTTTTTTTTGACGGTGGAAGCATTCTACACTCCCACTAAACGTAGATATAGTTAAGATGTAGGTATAGTTTTAGTTTTAGTTTTTTTAACTAAGGGATTCAATACATCCCTGTATTGTTTTTTTTTTATATACTTAATTATTATTATTTTTTTACTTAATTCTATATTTGTATGGTTTTTTTAGTTTGTAATTTTTAAGAGTTTGTAATTTATTATATTGTAATTTGAAAAGATGACTTCCTGCCAAGTTTCTTGCGGCGCATTCTTCTTGGCAAAGATGGTCCTTACGAAAGCGCTGGTAGTTTTAAAAAAAAGTGACATGTAAAAGAGCCCTTTGCGGCCTACTTGCAGAAATAAACGTTTTGTTTTTTTTTTGATTTTTTTTGATTTCACGGGATCGAGATTTCAATTTAGGGATTCAATATTGTCATACGGACCCAACTGTCTTCTGAAATATTCAAGATTTTGAGACACAGTGTACCTATAACTTAGACAAAATGACAAGAAACAGACAGATTAAAATAAACTAGGAAATAGTACTGTGCCTAATAACATGACCAGCGTCCACGAACGCGCGCGGACGCATATGTCACAACTGTCAATGTGTCAAAACGCTGACAGCTGTCAAAATGTCAAGACCTGTTTATTAATGGGACGCTCCCATCGGGCGCGAGAAACGGTTCGTGTTTTAAATAAATGTTTAAATTAAATAAACATCATTTCTTGGATTTAAAACCTTGGGACACGAGCGGTTATTAAAACAAAATAAAGAAAGGTCTGTAGGTACGGTTATTGTCTATCGCGCGAACGCTTGCCATAGTATTCACTAGTTAATCTTTCTGTCAATCGGTATAAGGTGGTGACAGAAAGGGACGGTGAAAGCGAAGGCAAGCGTCAGAAGCTTTAGGCAATACCTTCTAACGCTTGGCTTCGCTTTCAAATAAAACAGAACATAAAACATTTTAAATTTTAATCTATTTCATTTAAATTAAGTAGATAAGTATATTTTTCGCTATTTGCAAAATACCTATTTTTTTGTTGCGAAATGTTTCTTATTAGTTTTAAATTGTTTTATTTCAAAAATAAGTTATTTTAAAAAGAAAGTTTATAATATGCATAGTATTGCGTAGGTATTTCATGATAAGGTCATATCTCACATTTTCATTCACTCACTCATTTCATTCATTCACTACTTTTTGCAATCAGTACTTTATGTAGCTGTGTATGTTTCAACTCAACTCTCGTGGCAAGACCTATACTCCTATTATTTCTATGGTTCACACCAACCGCACGCCGAGCGATTGGCGCGGCCCATCGCCAGTTCGCGATTATAAAGTATTCGGAACATCTATAAAGGCCGGCCACCACTAATGCCGCTGATAAAACTAACGTCCTCAGTAACGATTGGGCAGGGTGGGTCGCAGGTAGCACAGACCACGCATTGGCTGGGAAACGCGGCGCTGTGGAGTTGATCGGACAAGTGTACATGAAACTTTGATGCCAGACTCGTCGTCACACTAGGTTGTCACACCATTGCTGTTCGACGAAGCCAATCCTATTTCTAGCCTATTTGCCCTTCGGGCATCTACAAATGCCTAACGAACCTAACCTACCTAATTTGTCGGAATAAAAATGATTTGTGACGAATTCTCGACAAAATCGGAAGGATACGTCTCTATAGTGGTGTGACAACCTGGTGTGACACGAGTCTGGCCCTGATACTTTGATCACATTGAGCGAGTAACCGGCGAGCCATCATATCATATCAGTCACAAGACGTCCATTGCTGACGTACGCCTCCCCAAAAGAGTTCTAAATACGATCGGTCCTGTACTGCCCGCACCCAAATTGGGAATGTCTAAAAAAATTTACCAGTGGTTTTTATATTTTTTTTGTATAGAAAAGTCAATTATAAGAAACTAATTTCAATAATTTGTCATTTAGTTCACTACTTTTTTCAAAATCAACTATTGAAATTATTTTGGTTGATGACGTCAGATTATAATTGAGGGCTCCAATACTGTCAAATTTCTAAATCTATCTAAATGCGTACGATAAGGCAACCTCTTTAATTATTTTTTGCGTAGTGGTACACTGTACTAGTGTCACTTTACTGGCGCTGTCAAAGTGCTAGATGTCAGACAGCAGGTCCAAATCAAACTCCGTAGTATAAACCACGCGTAAATTGTGAGGAATTCTAACCACACAGAATAAAGTACGACTTGGACCGGTCACGCAATTTACACCAATGTCAAATGAAGGTCATTGCTTATTTGTTATGTAATAAATTCATTACATAATATTAAAATTAAATAACTACAGAAAACGAGTTAAAAAGCATTTATCTCGAAATTCATTTATTACAAAAAAATAGACATCCCCAATTGCAAGCTTTACCAGATTACAAGATTTACCGGCTGTGTACTAACAATGGTGAGATCTATGTTATCTTTAAATACAATTTAATTCATTCATTCATCTCATTCATAGCCCTTTAACATCGACAAGATTCATCTTCGCTTCGTGAAATTGCTTTTGCTAAAATCCTAGATAGAGCAGTGATGTTTATGTATCGAAATACGTCCTGGGGCTAAATTCTGGAACGGACCAACACGGTTTGCGAGCGGTAATTCAATCGTTTGGGAGAGGATAGGAATGGGATGAGATTGGGATGAGCTTTATTTTCCTGTTAATTCGCTTTATAAAAAAATAAATGTTTGGGAGTAGCTGCAATAGAGAGATCTCTCTCCAGGCAGATGTTATATTTATGCAGCCGAGTTGAGAAACTTCGATAGCGTGATGTAGGATTGTAGTAGTTAGTTCCTTATGTGATGACTAGATGGCGCTAGTAGTCGCTACATCAGCCCCCCTTTTTAGACCGGAGGTCGATACGAATTGCAGTGGAGTGCAGTCTGTGCGTCATGTGGGCGCTTGCAAGGGCCAGTCGCTCAGAGCCTCGTCGGCGAGCATTGTTGTTCCCCTGCTACTTGTGGATGTATGCCTGTTGCGTGATTGCTCGGAGCCTTGTTGGCGAGCGTTGGTTGATTGATCGGCAAGTGAAAGTAGTGGGAGGAGGATTTGCGAACTGTAGACACCAGGCAGATAATAGATACATGCTAATGGTGCACAGTGCGGTGAGTATGGCTTGCTGTGAGACTGCGTCATCGTCTTGTGTCTGAAGGTTGCGATTTTGTCCAATGTTGTGGGTCACCAATTTGGGGGTAGTTGCAATAGAAGGAACTGCATGAACACACATTTCTTGCATAAACGTAACTATTGTAAGGTCGCGGGTGAGCAAAGTAATTGTTTTAGTTCCTTATTTTCCTGTTAATTCGCTTTGTAAATAAATAAATGAATAAATAAATAATTAAATAAGGCTCATCCCAAGCTCAGCCCAAACCTCTCGCAAACCAAGTGATTTTTGGCGTTCCTGAATAGCAGTTCTTCCCTATGCTCTCGCAAACGATTGAATTACCGCTCGCAAACCGTATTAGGCCGTTCCTGAATTCAGCCCCTGAAGATGTCTAATGCTAGACCTGTGTCAATGACATCGTTTTATCAACCATAAAATAGTTTGGTCAAAACTGACCCGGCCTTATTTGGCGGCATGTAACTGATCCAGACATCCTCCCAGTCTATACGTCTCACTGCAGGGGTCTCCACTCAGAATGAGAGAGCCTGGGCCGTAGTTCTCACGAGGATCCAGTGCAGATTGGGAACTTCACACACACTGTTGAAATTCTTCGCAGGCGCATACCTACCTACTGATGAATTAAAATGAATCACCGAAATGTATGTACGCGCATAACTTCCGATCGACTGCACCGAATCGGATAAGTCTTTTTTGTTGCATTTTTTATTGTTAAGAGAAGGTTCTTATGAAAGAAATATTAGAAAAAATAGAAAATAAAACGGGGGCGAAGCGGCATCATCAGCTGGTTTGTAATGATATTTATGTTCCTTCATCATCATCATTTCAGCCGTAGATCGCCCACTGCTGGACATAGGTTTCCCTTTTTGACGCCCAATCATTACGGTTGGAAGCAACTTGCATCCACTCTGAACCTGCGGCCTACAGCAATCAATCATCTCGTTGGTGGACGTCCCACGCTGCGCTTGCCAGTCCGTAGTCTCCATTCGAGAACTTTTGGGCCCCAACGGCCATCTGTTCTGCGTGCTATATGGCCTGCCCATTGCCATTTCAACGAGTTAATCCGTTTGGCTTTGTCTCTTTGGATGTGTGTGTCTTGTGTTTTCTTGAGAAGGATAATTGAAAACTCCGCGTTTTTCCTGAACCGCTTGGTCTGTGATTCCCGCCGCGTCCCATTAACGCGGCAAGCAGCCCTATAAGAACTAGCAAGTGCTGTAAAAACCCGCGGCTATCCTCCTTTATATGCCACCGACTGTACCACGGGGTAGCAGACGTTGATAATAACTGGGATAAAACACGAAAAAATGTACAGACCCAGTGCAAAATGATTTTTCTTTTTACTTTATCGGAAAAGTTCGTATTTATCGTGCTCTCTCAATTAGCTTCAGTACCCATCTTACCGCCGTGCAGCCATCTTACATTTTTCACTTTGACATTTGACACTAAACAATAATGTTCCACATTAATGGATATGAAAACGTCACTCATTTAATACAATCATTGATTGACAGTTCGGGTCTATTATTTGGAACTTTGATCAATTATAACTGAAGATACACATTGCCGAACAAAATCCCCTTCAAAGAATGTCCGAACTTTTTTATTTGTTTGCATAGCAATTAAAATCATCACCTACACAGAAATTTGAACCTAGTCTTTACTTCATTACAGTCGAATTTCGGTTGACACTTGACAGCTAAACTTGACAATTTCACGCAACGTACTGAGAAAAAAGAAGGCCACTTTTATCAAAGTGGCGCTCATTTGGCTCGGACATTTTCGGGCGCGCGACTGTGGATCTACAGTTATAAATTGATCAAAGATTTGGAACGTAAATTTCATTGCATCTTTGAGAAAAATCTTTTTGCACTACATCTACCAACACACAGGGAAAAAAAGTTGTCTTTAATGTGGACATCATCATTTATTGTGAGTAAGTTTTCCATGACTCATATACAAAAAGAGAATTGTTGTAATATGCAGTGCCTCAACCTAGGTGTTACTTGTATCTATGTCTATCATAATATGAAATCGTCAACTTACTGACGTGTTTCAGGAATTTTTACAAATCACTAAACAAATTTGGTAAAATGAAAAACTAGTTGCCTTTTTAGGGTTCCGTAGTCAACTAGGAACCCTTATAGTTTCGCCATGTCTGTCCGTCTGTCTGTCTGTCCACGGCTAAGCTCAGAGACTGTTAGTGCTAAAAAGCTGTAATTTGGCATGAATATACATATCAGTTACGCCAACAAAGTGGTAAAATAAAAAAATAAAAAATATTTTTTTTAGGATACCTCCCATAGACGTAAAGTGGGGGTGATTTTTTTTTTCTCGACTAACCCTATAGTGCGGGGTATCGTTGGATAGGTCTTTTGAAACCATTAGGGGTTGCTAACATGATTTTTCTATGCAGTGATCTGTTAGCGAAATATTCAACTTTAAAGTGAAAATTTTCATTAAAATCGACCGTCCCCCCCCCCCTCTAAAATCTAAACTGTTGGGTGGAAAAATTTGAAAAAATTCAGAATGGTAGTAAATATATTAAATTTACAAGGAACATTATAGCGGCTAAGATTGCTTGGGAATTATTTGTAGTTTAAAAGAGTAAATAGTAGCCTAAGGTATAAACATACCTAAACTTGGAAGATTCCGTACACATAAGAAATCCTTAGAAAAATATTACTTGATTTTTCGTAATGGCTACGGAACCCTATCTTGGGCGTGTCCGACACGCTCTTGGCCGGTTTTTTGACTGTTTCTTCATTTCACGGAACTTAGAAATTTGATCATATGACTGATCTTTTCTAAAGAAATGATAAAATGAATTCACCATTTTAACATCTTGCGTGACTTGATCATACCTATCCCTTAGCAATTCAAATCTCTTGTTTTAGCTATTTTCCCGTGATTACGTCATTTCACTGAAACAATTCAGAGATTCTTTGATCAATTATAACTGTAGATCCACAGTCGCGCGCCCGAAAATGTCCGAGCCAAATGAGCGCCACTTTGATAAAAGTGGCCTTCTTTTTTCTCAGTACGTTGCGTGAAATTGTCAAGTTTAGCTGTTAAGTGTCAACCGAAATTCGACTGTAATGAAGTAAAGACTAGGTTCAAATTTCTGTGTAGGTGATGATTTTAATTATTATGCAAACAAATAAAAAAGTTCGGACATTCTTTGAAGGGGATTTTGTTCGGCAATGTGTATCTTCAGTTATAATTGATCGAAGCAGAGATTTGATCAAATCAAATCAAATAGCGTCCCACACTAGCATACGACCCAATTTCCACGGAATCAATGGCATTCCGTCTGGTCTCTTGCCATCATCTCTGGCGATTCACACACACCACTCAATTTCTGCGCGGATGTACGCAGGTTTCCTCGCGATGTTTTCCTTGACCGTAAAGCTAATGGTAAATTAAAAATGTAATTTCGCACATAAATTCCGAAAAACTCAGAGGTGCTAGTCGAGATTTGAACCCACGACCCTCTGCTTGAGAGGCCATAGGTTAAACCACTATACCACCACGGCATATTGTATCTGATCGTGTGGATTTAAAAACTTTTTTTTTTACAGCCCCAAGGGATTTCTACGACAACTTACCGAAGGAGCACTATTAAGATCGCCTCAAACCACCATACGTCTTTTATAGCCTTGCAAAATTACTGTAACGCAAATAAAACGTAATAACTCCACTGCGCAACTAATTGAAATGTCCACCTTGTGAGTTAAGCAATAAAGTTGCATTTCGAAGTCAACGCTTGAAGAAGTTAGGGCAAATTATGCGTTGAAGTCATCGTCGTAGTGAGTAAGATTTTCGTGTCTTTTTAGGGTAAGTCAAAATGGCATAAACGGCACAATTGTGATGTTGCTGTCTGTCTGTCCGCAGCTTAGCTCCGAGACTAATAGCATAGGATCCGAGTATACAACGACCTTCACCGATCTGGTTAATGGATGAAATATATTTTATATTAAATTAAATCTTCCAATGTACATATAAAAATCTCGTGTCACGGTGTTTGTTATCGAACTCCTCCAAAGTCAAATCTTCCTCCAAAACGGCTTGACCGATTTTTATGATTTTTTTTCTATATTCGGTAGGTCTGAGAATAGGTCGTAGGCTGTTTTTTAAACTCCTATTCTTCGCGGACGGAGTCGCGGGCAACAGCTAGTCTAATGCATAAAAATCTCGTGTCACGGTGTTTGTTATTGAACTCCTCCGAAGACTGAGAATAGGTCGTCGGCTATTTTTTCTTTGCAGACGGAGTCGCGGGCAACAGCTAGTATGTTATTAAATAAATTGCAAGTGGGTTGACTAAAAAATTTCAATCCAGAATAATGAAATGACACACCGTGGACACACCAACCAATGTAAATGTAAATATCAACCAGTGTAAATATCGATTTACCTGTTTATACCTGCCTACCCAAAAGTTATGACGAGAAAAAATAGTCTACCTAACGTTTGCAAAACATATTCTATAGGCTTCATACTTTTGATTGGTAGGTATGTCATGTGTCTATTAACACTCAAGATTATAATATGTATGCCAAATTTCAAGCCTTTAGCTTCAGCTTTTTGGTCTGTCCGTTGACATACCAGTCATTCTCAAATGTCACTTTGTTTGTGAAACTGACCTTTTAATGCCACCAATAATAGACCAAAAGGTGAGATTTACATAAAAGTAACATTCATTGCTTTTCCCATGGAGTCTTTATTTCTTTCGTCTATTTATTGAGGTTCTACCGTGAGTTAAAACACCGCGAATAATTCAGAGCGAAAAAGTAGGCACCGCGATGGGGTCAATGTCTTATTCATATTAAGAGGATACGATGCGCACCATTTCTCCATACAAACGTAATCCCCTGTTTCCTCCCTGGATAATGGCTTTAGAGGCAATTTTTTTTTACTGTGTAATCTGTATCTACCACAGCTATGCCCCTAGGTTTCGTTTTTTTCCATATTTCAATTAACTTAAGAAATATGAGCTTTCAAAAACTGAAAAAATTGCCCAATTTCAACGTCATTTTCAGACACTCATCAGAAAAGAATCCCTCATATAAACAAAAAAAGGAAAACATAAGGGCATAGCTAAATCTATCCTCTAATTATATTTGAAAAAAATAATTTTATTGGTCCAGTTTTCGAGAAGAAAACAGGGGATTACGAAATGCTGTTTTGATCAATTTTACGCGCCTATTAACGGTCTGAGCTGCAGTTGTCCCGCTCTCGCTGTACTGACACGGAGGGGTTCGGGCGAGACAGCAACATTTCATTAAAATACCTATTTCTCAAAAGTCTCTCAGCCATCGTACCCTCTTAAGATTATGACTAGCAATTATGAGTCGTATAAACTACCTCCGCGTCGGAACACCGTTGAAGAGAAATAACGGTGCTAGCTCATTTACATCTTCATTTTACAGGCGTTCGACGGAGGTTGTTCAAAGAGCGATGGAACGAGCTAAGCTCTTAATTTCGTCCACATTCCCACTTAGTCAACATTCCCATTTCGTTCACATTCCCATTTCGTCCACATTCGGGTGTATTTTTTTTAATGGGGTACTTAGGAATGTGAACGAAATGTGAATGCGGATGAAATGGGAATGTGGGCGAAATGGGAATGTTGACGAAGTGGGAATATGGTCGAAGTGGGAATATGGTCGAAGTGGGAATGTGGACGAATTGGGAATGTGGACGAAATGAACCTGAACAATCGAGTTTTCCCGACAGACATACTCAAGACCAAAGTTTATCAGGATCTCAATGGTTTCACACAATTTAACAAGACATAATGTATTCTCCATAATCAACGTTAGTCATAAGTGATTTATTACTGAAACTGTTTTCTTCGGAATTGTTATAAAAAAATTGTAAATAAAAAATAAAACCTCCTTCAAAAAACATCCAAAAAACTATGAAATAATAATTGAACCGAACCGACCACAATAAGCATGAAAATATCTTTCTTCTAATCTGTTTGAAGTTGGTGCCTCAGCTCGAGCCAGCAGGAGTGGACCTAGTAATCTAACTTACCTACATAGCTACCTACTATCTATAGGGCTTCTACACCCCTGCTGGCTCGTGCTGAGGCACCAACTTCAAACAGATTAGAAGAAAGATATTTTCATGCTTATTGTGGTCGGTTCGGTTCAATTATTATTTCATAGTTTTTTGGATGTTTTTTGAAGGAGGTTTTATTTTTTATTTACAATTTTTATTTTTTTGCTTTTTAGTTGTTTTTGTATAAAATAGATGCGTAGGATAAAATCATCAGTTTGACTTCGAAATAAGTTTATGTTAAAAATTCTATTTTTAATGATCGACGGGGTTGTGTCGTTTTATTACATAGTTCTATGATACTTTTTGAATGCAAATGTTCGACATTTCTCTTGAATTTTTGAGGAGTTTCGTCAATTCCTCATGGATTCCATCATCAGAACTGGATTCTGGTAACAACGGGACCAACCTTGAAGCAAGTGCTTTCAAACAACGAAAAAAATTTCCAAATCGGTTCATAAATGATGGAGTTCTGAGGAAACACACGTTAAAAAAAAAAAAAAAAAGAACATACAACCGAATTGAGAACCTCCTGTTTTTGAAGTCGGATAACAAACCTAAACTAACCTACAGCATTCTATAACAGGGTCATTATTCGAGCGTTTCAACCGCCTCACTTTCGTGGTCACGTTTTCTGCGAACCGGCTGTAGATTTTGATGGCATTTTCGGTTATTTATTAGAGGGCCTGTACTTCTACCATATAATTAAAAACTGTATCATAATCATTTGCCATTTCTACAAAAAAGTGTCCACGAAAGCGAGGCGGTTGAAACGCTCGAATAATGACCCAACACGGCATTTAAAAAAATCCTGAAAAAATACTGTTTCAGAAATCTATCACTTATGACTAACGTTGATTATGGAGAATACATTATGTCTTGTTAAATTGTGTGAAACCATAGAGATCCTGATAAACTTTGGCTTATGGTGTGTGTCTGTGGCATCATACTAGCTCTTAAACGGCTGGACCGATTTGGATGCGATTTTTTTTATTGTAAGATGGCTCTTGGGCATGTTTCATCAAAATTGGTGCAGAGTTTCAAAGTAATCAGCTCTTTTGTAAGCTGCGGAAGGGATCTTAGACGTGATGCGTATTTACTTTATTTTCTAACATACGTGTGACTAAATTGGATCCAAATGGGTAGGTGCAACTTCGAGAAAGAGGTCAATCGACGAATTAGACTCGGCTGGGCAGCGTTCGGGAAGCTCCGCAATATCTTGTCATCCGATATACCGCAGTGTCTCAAGTCAAAAGTCTTTGACCAGTGTGTGTTGCCAGTGATGACTTATGGCACTGAGACGTGGCCGCTAACGATGGGTCTTATAAGGAAGCTCAAGGTCACTCAGAGGGCGATGGAGAGGGCTATGCTTGGAGTTTCTCTGCGGGAGGCATTAGAAATGATGAAATCCGCGCGAGAACTAAAGTCACGGACATAGCTCGAAGAATCGCTAGACTTAAGTGGCAGTGGGCAGGGCACATCGCCCGTAGAACTGACGGCCGATGGGGCCGAAAGGTTCTCGAGTGGCGTCCGCGGACCGGAAGACGCGGTGTAGGTAGGCCTCCAACAAGATGGAGCGACGACCTGGTGAAGGTAGCGGGAACGCATTGGATGCGGATGGCACAGGGCCGATCTGTTTGGAGAGCCTTGGGGAGGCCTATGTTCAGCAGTGGACGTCTTTCGGCTGAAATGATGATGATGATGATGATGTGTGACTAAATTGAGTTGGGAGTTTTTAAAATTTTTAATTTATGTTTCAACAGTATCAATTAAGGTTCTTGAGATGCAGTCGTGTAACGGACGGCCAGTGTAGCGATAAGGTTCCGCTAGTCCCAATTTGCCTACAAAACCCCGCAAACTAGCGTAGACTTTACCTGGGGCTACATTCAAAAACGGCCCATCACGGTTTGCGACCGGTTATTCAATCGTTTGGGAGAGAATAGGAATGGGTCGAGCTTAAGATGAGTCTTATTTTCCGGTTAATTCGCTTTGTAAATAAATAAATAAACAAATAAATAAGGCTCATCCTAAACTCAGCCCAAACCTCTCGCAAACCAGTGATTTTTGGCGCTCCTGAATAGCAGTTCAAACCAAACCCAACCGCAACGATTTAATTACCGCTATCAAACCCGTGAAGGGCCATTCCTGAATTTAGCCCCTGAGCAAGGAAAAGGGGACCATTTAAACTCCGTTTTCCATTTTAGGCATATTTGTTGATGTTTGTGTACTCACTCATTGCTCGCTTTGAGCGTCTGTAGTACTCTTGCCAACTTCAATGGTGGATTTGATAATTGATTTTCCTTCACCAGCCAACTACTTTGAAGTTTAATGTGGCGCTTTAGTTAATTCGCGAAACAGGCCGCGGTACAGTTTTATCTAATGTAACGATAAATATAACAGATACGTACTCGACTCGAACATGCATACACTCACGCATTCATGCACATACACACACACACACACTCACACATACTCATACTTATACACATAATAGCTGCTGTTATTGGCTTTGGTTCTGTTAAGCATGTTAAATAATGTTCTCTATATTATACTCGTATTCCTATTGGCAAGTATTGTAGGATTGTGTTGTTGCTAGATTTCAGCACTTTTATTACTTTCATGGAAGAGCTCCGACTGCTGAAATACAGGTTTTGCACCTAGTTTGGCAGCTGTGGCCCACTTTATTTATGATTTTATCTAGTTTCCACATATATTTGAATAAGATACCTGTACATTATTATGGAAATAAAGAATTATTATTATTATTATTCTCAAGTAGTTTTAATCTCGACATAAAGTCGGTTTTTTTTTTGGTTCATGATACGGGCACAAGCCAAGTATCATGTGACCATTGTTTTTTTTTATGTTAGATAGGCCAGACAAACGAACTAGTGTGTCACCTGATGTTAAATGAACACCACTGTATAGACACCCGCAGCGCTTTACACGATGCCAGTGCGTTGTCGGCCCTAAAGGAGAGGGAATAGGGGAAGGGGGAGAGGGAGGGGGAGAGGGAAGGGGTGAGGTATTGGGCCCCCGGCACTCTCACTGACCGTACGAAACGCAAGCAGGATTACTGCTGCTTCACGCCGGTGTTCTGTGAGAGGGTGGTACTGCCCCGGACGAGCCGGCCCATTCGTGAGGTTATGTTATTTGTGTAGTATCTGTGTTAGTGTGGGTGTTATGTCGAATTATTGTGTTTGTGTGATTGCCTTCTTGATTGCTGTGTAGTGGTAGAGAAGTTGGATTTAGAAATCTGCGTACTATAGAGCAAGTATCTAAAACTATTGATTTCTGTAATGGTATATAGGTGTTTTCGTGGAGGTCTAATATTTTAAGTGCTGTTTTATTATTATTATTATTATCTCGTTTGTGTTTGATTTACTGGCGGTTTTAAAATGTATTGCATCGAGAAAAACATTTTAAGATACATCTTTTTTCCACGTAACTTATGAATAGGTTGTTACGGAACTTCGCCTCCGCCTCCGTATTTGTGGAAATTCCGTGAGAAATCGTGCCCGTTTCGTCCACATTCCCATTTCGTCCTTTTCCCACTTCGTCCACATTCCCACTTAGTCAACATTCCTGGCTGATTTAAATGCGGTTTTCACTATCACTTAGCTTAATTCTCAGGGAAGATTTTATTTTGTGATTTAGGTATTCATCTTAAGAAAAATACTAGCTAAGCACGGTGCGGGTCAATACTATTCAGATAGATACACTACCAATTTCGTTACTATTTTGTTACGACGAAGGACGAAGAACGAATGACGAAGTGGGAATGAGGACGAAGTGGGAATGTGGACGAAATTAACCTAAACGATCGTGCCTCCGCCTTCGCATTCGCCTCCGTGTGTTTTTGGGGGGAGTTGTAACGGACGTTCAATTCATGGACCCTAAGAAATCGTAGATGACAAAGCCGTAAAACTGTTGTTTATGGAATATGTGTTTCTCCTTCTACTCATATCAGCCAATAGAAGTCCACTGCTTAATGACTAATAAATTAAAAATTTTAAAAACCCCCAACGCAATTTTGTCGCTATGTTTGAAAATAAAGTAAATGCCCAATGCCCATTACGCGTCTAAGATCCCTTCTGCAGCTAACAAAAGAGATTATAACGAGATTTTGATGGAACATGTCTAAGAACCATCGCCAAGAAACCTGGTTTCTAATGAAAAAACTGCATCCAAATCTGTTCACCCTTTTAAGAGCTAAGATGCCACAGACACACACACATAGCGGTCAAACTTATAACACCCCTCTTTTTGTGTCGGGGGTTAAAAAAGGCTTACCCCAAAGAGTTCCCGCGGGAATATAAACGAATCCTTTGCAGACAGAGTCACGGGCGACAGCTACTTATCTATATTGATCTATTTTTTTATATGCTTTGCCTTCCAAAAGAACTTAGCGCAATCAGAGTTAAAAGTTTTAAAAACAGCCATCATCCGCAGACGCAGTTCTGGGAACTCTCCGCCGTTGGAATCTGAACCTTAACACGACACAACTGGACACAATTTGCATATCAGCTTCAAGTAGTGCGATTTCTTTTTTTACATTTCGTAATTAAGTATGAGTAGCAGTCACAGACAGCAAAACAGATAGAAAAAACACTTTAATATTATAAAGGCGGAAGTTTGTGAGTGTGTGAGTGTGTATGTTTGTTACTTCTTCACACACGCTGAACCGATTTAGATGGAATTTGGTATGGAGATAGTTTGAGACCCTGGGAAGGACATAGGATAGTTTTAATACCGGAAAATTACACACACAAATTCTTTGCAGACGGAGTCGCGGGCAACAGCTAGTTATTTATAAAAACGGCAAAAAAAACATGTACATTGTATCGGAGCCCCCTTAAATATTTATTTTATTCCGTTTTCTAGTATTTGTTGTTATAGCGGCAACAGAAATGCATCTGTGAAAATTTCAGCTGTCTTACTATCACGGCTTATGAGATACGCCTGGTGACAGACAGACGGAAAGCGGAGTCTTAGTAATAGGGTCCCGTTTTACCCTTTGGGTACGGAACCCTAAAAAGTGATAGCCTTGTGGTTTAACCTTTGGCCTCGTAGGTGTAACCTTAGGTCGTAGATTCGCACACGGGCTCATACCTCTGATTGTGAGTTTTTCGGAATTTATGTACGAAATTGCATTTGAGATTCACCTATTAACAGCTTTGCGATGAAGGAAAACATCGTAGATTCAATGGTGTGTGTGCAGAAGCCCTAAATCATCATGTTGACGCTGTATTTTAGCCCTGAAAACCAGATTAATTTTCGATTAATTGCAAAATTGGATTTTTTTTTGCTTTAAAACAAATAATAAATAGTTAGGTGATGTCTGCCATTCAAACTTGATGGGAGAATTGTGTTTTGACAGCTCATAAAAAGTACGTCAGTTGATTAGTGGTGTCAACATCCCTATTGGCAATGTCGTAAACAGTCAAAAATGCTAAATTTCAATTAAATAAATAAATTGTCAAAATATGCATTTAGTCAAGATCAAGCTAAAAGCTATCCCTTGACAAATTACTTGTCATTTCGCTATCTTGACAATCGGCCTTTTGACATTATGCTACTAAGAAAATCTGCTGGTTTGACATTTTGCAATTTTGCAATTTTTTTGGACATAGCTCGAAGAATCGCCAGACTTAAGTGGCAATGGCAAGGCACATCACTCGTAGAATTGACGGCCGATGGGGCCGAAAGTTTCTCGAGTGGCGTCCGCGGACCGGAAGACGCAGTGTAGGTATTCCTCCAACAAGAAGCGACGACCTGGTTAAGGTTGCGGGACGCAGATGCGGATGGCGCGTGACCGATCTGTTTGGCGAGCCTTGGAAGGCCTATGTTCAGCAGTGGACACCTTTCGCAGAATGATGATGAATTTTGACGACTTGCTTTGGAAGGAACATACCCTCCGGAAGGTATATTTTTCAAAACATGGTGGTTAAAAGGCTAAAGAGCCATACATAAGGAAACAGCCGCTCGATCTCGGCGACCTTTTTTATCGGCCTCTCTATCACCTCACTGCGATGTCACTCGATATGTCTTAAGGCAAAAGGTGCTCAATTTGTTGCACCCCGGGGTTTCCAGTACCTTAGGGGGTCGCAAGTACGTTAATATCAGAACCAGAGCTCGAACTTCTAACAGATGACGTAAAAATGACGTCATTTTGTGCACAGGATGTGGACATCATCATCATCATCATCATCAGCCTATGCTCGTCCACTGCTGGACATAGGCCTCTCCCATGGCACGCCACTGAGCACGATCCTCGGCCACTCTCATCCAGCTCTTGCCAGTCGCCTTGCGAAGATCATCGCTCCACCGAGTCTGAGGACGTCCCATGCTACGTTTGCCGATCCGTGGTCCCTAAATAAAATAAGTTTTACAAAACTTGCTAACGTATGTAATGTACGATTATATAATAATTTTGTGTGTAGTCTATAAACTGTCTTTGTAACTAAAGTAGATGTGATAGTAAAGTACATTTGACAATATCAGTATATTGTGAAACATATTACATGAGAATTTCTCAAAAATAATGCCACCTCTGTTTCTTATATTCTACTAATTTTATGTTATTCCTACTCAGGATCACGAGCTCTTGTAATATTAATATGACGAAATAAATCCCCAAGTTTTCTTTCCTATTTTGTTACTATTCCATACTTTGTATGGTGTAATGAAAAAGAAGATCAAAAAAAATGTATGACATTTTCGGGACATTTTTTCTCTCCTACAGAGATGGAAAGAGCTCGTGAGTCTGAGTAGGAATAACATAAAATTATTGGGAATATAAAATCGGACATACTTTTATTACTAATATGTAAGCGACCCATAACATCTGCTTGGAACAAAATCTCTATTGTGGCATTTTACCATGTTACCAAAAAGTAGCCTAATGTGAGATATTGGACATACTTATTTAATAAATCAGGAATTTACTAAACTGGGGGTTTACCCACGAGACCCTATACGTGACCCCTGGGTGGTGCTACACGCAAACGAGCGATACAACTCCGGTGGTAAGCTTCGGCCGTGGCTGGTCACTGCCCTATAGGTTGAGCCAGGCCGCCAAGCGACTCTCGTCGTGTTCCGGCCTGTTGCCTACAGAAGCCATTCTGGAGGAAGGGTCTGAGCAGCTGTGCAGCGCGCGCGTACCGATTACAGTGCCCCGTATTTGCTGTATGGTTTGCACTGTTCGGGGACGCGTGCAACACCGCGCTCAACTGCCTTCTCCCTGCTTATTCCCCTAAATTCAAGTCTAGGGTGAATGAGCATTTACTAGGCAAGCTTGCTCCATCGCAGGCCTCACCTTCACTTTCCATCGGGCGCGATCGTGGTCAAACGTAAGCCTATTTTTAAATAACTACACACTTATCGTATAACATAGATACCCCTAACTGTTTCTGTGGCAGTTATAAGAATGATAAAAATAAAGATGGGCGGTTTAAAAAGAGTCCCGTGGTTGCTTGGAAATGTTGACACCACCAATCAACTGACGTACATTTTATGAGCTGTCAAACAATTCTCCCATAGAGTTTGAATGGCAATTAGCAACTTATGACGTCACTTGTTCGCCAACTCAACTAACTATTTATTTGTTTTAAAGCAACAAAAAATCTAATTTTGCAGTTAATCGAAAATTCATCTAGTTTTCAGGGCTAAGGTAAAGCGTTTTTTACTGGAATCGTGTCTTAGAATTATTTTTTATTGGCGCCAACACCCCTATTCAATGGGGTTCCATGGAGTTATGAGTTCGTGAAACCCTGTCTTAATCAACTGAGGGTTGAAGAGAGGGCTCTTTGTGACATGGTGCTTTAAGTTAGTTTAACGCATTCACTGCCGTGAACGCATATATGCGTTTTCGTGACTCTCGCCTAGTGCCGTTGTTATAG
Source organism: Archips xylosteana (assembly GCA_947563465.1). Lineage (NCBI taxonomy): Eukaryota > Metazoa > Arthropoda > Insecta > Lepidoptera > Tortricidae > Archips > Archips xylosteana. The sequence goes on from OX387343.1 coordinate 1,671,226, forward strand.
TTTGGCAGTCATTTGGGCGCACATGTGCGTTTATGGCACCTGAAGACATCTCGAGTCCAAAAGTCGGCTGCGAATGCTTTAAAGTTTCTATGCTTTTTTTTTCATATTTTGTTATAAATCCCGAGATATATATTTATTATTGAAGATATACTAAGCCCACTTTACATAAACTTGTTTTACATAAATTTGGATAACCAATCAAACATACTGTATTATCTTCTAATATATAAAAATCTCGTGTCACGGTGTTTGTTATCGAACTCCTCCGAGACGACTCGACCGATCTTTATAAAACTTTTTTCTCTATATTCGGTAGGTCTGAGAATAGGTCGTAGGCTACTATTCTTCGTGGATGGAATCGCGGGCAACAGCTAGTAAAAATATAACAAAATGTTGTTGTTTCCAAATTTTATTACATTTTATGAGACACTCCCCACAAGCTTCCTAAATTTGTATTAAATTAAATAGTTGCGGGGCATTTCTATTTTTTCTTGTAACCAACTAAGAAATTGTTAATAGGGAGTTAAAATTAGTCCGTTTGGTTACGCAGTTTTTCAAGCCTTTACAAAAAAGCCGTAACAAATCGGAAAAGTTTAACAATGTTTAATTGTTTAACAAGAAGTGAAGAATTGTCCGGTTTGTTACGTTTTTTTATTGTAAAGGCTTGAAAAAGTGCGTAACCAAACGGACTAATTTTAACTCCCTATTAACGATTTCCTAATTAATTGGTTACAAATAAAAATATAAACGGACTGCTGCATTCTGAACTTAGCTCATAAACAACCTTTGAGGTTATATATTCGAATGCGAATAATGCGATATTTATTTCAGAATCCAGTGGTAAGTAGAACATGGATTCTGGTTAAGTATTAAACATCTTTTCTCTTGGAGTTTGCGGTTCGCTACCGTTAGGGCGACCGAGAACGATGCGGTATCACAATCTTCTATTTGAAATACAACCCTCGTACGTGTACATATACTAACCTAACCTAGTGCATTCTATGAGACGACAATTAAAAAAAATCGTGAAAAAATGTATGACTATCGTTGATTATGTATCCCCTAATTTTCACTAGGGATGAAGTAACACATTTGTGTCAACTATTTTTGCTGTTTTTCGATATTGTAAAGGTGCTAAGTCACATAACTCGGTTTTATAAAGTGTAGAGGAGACGACAAGGTGTAATTTTAAACAAGTCAGATATGAAGTATCTTTTTTTATTTATTTTTTTCAACTTCATTTTTTTTTTTTTTATTACTTTTACGGTCATCCCATGAAAACCATATATTTCAAAGTAAATACAAACTGAAATATAGATGCACAGAAAAAAAAAAACAGAAAATCGGTAGAGGGCATAAACATAGATGAGTGCTTTATCACTGCATAAGGTGATTATAACAGACTGAAATGTACGATGTATGGGAAAGATTCGTCGCTAACCTCTAGACCAGTGATGGTGTAGGGGTAAGCACGCAGCACGGAACGCTGAGGACCTGGGTTCGATTCCCAGCATTGGTCTTTTTTCTGGGGTTTTTTCTGTGCATCCATATTTCAGTTTGTATTTAGTTTGAAATATAAGGTGCAATTTCTTATTAAAATGACAATTTTTGAATTTCTGTTGGTTGACACGTGTTTATCAGCGTCCTATAATCTTCCTTCTTCTTCTCTGTCGTTTCACTCTTGGTGGAGTAGTCATGGTCACGTTGAGGCCAATAGTCTTTCCTTACTTTACTGACAGGAAAAAACCGAATTTTAAAACCGTACGTCTTACAAAGTAATTTACTCGTTAACAGTGGCATTTAACGTAACGTTTGTAGAAGCTCTAATGACTTTTAAAATATGTAATATTATTATAAAGCTTCCTAGTCTGCAATGCTTTTATTCATATTTTGAGGAAATATTTGATTTCTTCTTGGAAGAAAGCTGTAACACGCACATAGTTCACTATAAATCCTGTTAATCCTGAATTAAAAATAGTTAAAAACTTTAATAAAAGTAACGTAACACACTTAACTGTGGGTTGGACGAAAATAAAATCATTTTATAAAGTTTTCGTACGTAATTTTAAGTGAGAAAGAAAGAAAGAAAACCATCAGTTTAACGTAATTTGGTCTGATTGTCACCGATTTGTGACACAAACACTTTAAAGTCCCAGCTTAAGTAGGTCAAGGTCATCCACGAAAACTTTTAAATTGAAACATTTGTTTTCCTTCTAAGTAACGAAGTGTTCGCCTAATAATAAAAAAATGAATTTTTAATAGTATAAAATTAGTGGTATTTAAATAAACAATATCGTATTTCTTTTCACAAAGCGTGTGATCTTTAAAAAAACATCACAACCTAACCATTCATAATGACAAAAGAGTTATCTCTACTCAACCATTATGTCTACGTGAACGCACCTGTTCGGAGACGTCATCTGTCAAAATCCACGCATTTTCGCGCCAAAATAACTTTTTAAAATCCGCCATCACTGACACTGTTCGACGCACATTTTTCACCGGCAAGTTTTAATGAGGTTTTATTGTTTTCCAATTGTTTTTGTTTGTTGTGTTCGCGGCGAGCGACCGATGCTTGTAGGGTTTAACGTGGAACTGGCGGGACCGTGTAGTCGCTCCGTTTTCAACACATTTTTCCTCGCAATCATATGATGGTGGACATTAGTTCTATTTTTGATCCATTGAAATAGTTCGATACAATCATGTTTAAGTGTTTTAAGGGACGCGTCGAGATTTTTTTTACGTGTTCTTGTTGATGTGAAAGAATAAAGTTTAGTATAAATGTGTTCGGGGCGATTTATTTTTATTTTAGTGCGCCGTTTGAAGAATATCTACCGCCGTTCGTTGTTTCAATCTTAGTGACATGCATGCATACAAACCCTTTATCTACACTAATATTATAATGAGGAAAGATTTGTATTTTTGCATGTAACGAATAAACTTAAAAGTACTAGACTGATTTCAAAAATTATTTTGCCGTTAGTAAGCCACATTATCACTGAGTGACATAGGCTACTTTTTACCGCGGGAAAATACCTTTTCCTACGGGAAAACTAATTATCGCGGGTGAAGCTGCGGACGGAAGGCTAGTTGTTATTAAGCTTTTATAAAGTAGTAGTTGTGAAAAAAACAAACGCAATTGGGAATGTCTAAAAAAAATTACCAGTGGTTTTTATATTTTTTTTGTATAGAAAAGTCAATTATAAGAAACTAATTTCAATATTTTGTCATTTAGTTTTCTACTTTTTTCAAAATTAATTATTGAAACTATTTTAGTTGATGACGTCAGATTATAATTGAGGGCTTCCACAATGCCAAATTTCTAAATCTATCTAAATGCTTACGATAAGGCAACCCCTTTAATTATTTTTTGCGTAGTGGTACACTATACACTGTGTCACTTTACTGGCACTGACAAAGTGCTAGATGTCAGACAGCGGGTCCAAATCAAACTCCGTAGTATAATCCACGCGTAAATTGTGAAGAATTCTAACCACACAGAATAAAGTACGACTTGAACCGGTCACGCAATTTACACCAATGTCAAATGAAGTTCATTGCTTATTTGTTATATGATAAATTCATTACATAATATTAAAATTAAATAAATACGGAAAACGATTTAAAAAGCATTTATCTCGAAATGGTTTTCGATTTACCATACATTGCAAAAAAATAGACATCACCAATTGACTAAAGAGGATGGGCACATTTGTATGGACTCTGGTCTAGGGACTTATAACGACAAGCCATATATCATTGGAAAGGTTTTTTCATGTTCTACAACTTTTTGTATGGCGGGAAATCTAGAATCACTGTGTAAAAAAGGTATGGCAAGATAAAAAAATATAATCATGACACAAAATCATCGACAGTTACAGATTCCGGCAAACTTCTTGACACCCGGGCGACTTTTCTTCTCTTCTTAAGGTAAACGTCCTTGTGCTTGACACTGACCCAATACATGGCACCTTCAATCTTATGTCATAGTAAGAGGGGTGACAGGTAGGTGTCATCTATTGGGTGTTGAGATGTCGAGCATTGGTACGTTTACCTTAAATTATTAAACATTGATCCTAGCGAAAAGTAAGTACATATTTTTGTAGGGAATTTTATGTAGATTACTTATGAAGAACAATTTTAGTATGGGCCATTGTTTACGAGTTATTTACAAAAATCTAAAATAAAGTTTTCTAAGTTATTTGCCACTAACTCTACAAAACCTTCATAACCTGTTAAGTGATACAGGGACATAGTAGGTATCGAAAACCTACATAATAAATAGTTTCAACTCAAACTACTTTTATACAGCGATAACTTTTTTCTCATAAAGATTTGGGACTAAATACCTGTCATAGTAAAAGCTTCAGCATTTAAGCCGGGTTTAGATCTGCAAGAAAAATCGTGCAAGTTGTATTTACATTGCGAGGCCGTAAAGCGAACGAGTTTGAAGTGGTCAATAGAGCGCCGCAATGTAATGCGACTTGCACCATTTACGTTACAAATCTAAACTGGCTTTAGAATAAGCTAACCAGTGACATATTATCGCTTGTCGTTAATGGTCATATACGCCTATCTGCCATCCTCTTTGGAGATATACATAGCGCTGCTTTGCTAAAACACCGGCCTAATTCGAAATGATACGCTAAGTAACTTAATACTTTAATTATTGCAAATAAGGTGGATAGTTACACAGCGTATCATTTGGCCTAATTCGAAATGATACGCTAAGTAACTTAATACTATAATTATTGCAAATAAGGTGGATAGTTACACAGCGTATCATTTGGCCTAATTCGAAATGATACGCTAAGTAACTTAATACTTTAATTATTGCAAATAAGGTGGATAGTTACACAGCGTATCATTTGGCCTAATTCGAAATGATACGCTAAGTACGTCAGTCTATACGTGAGCGCGACAGCGGTCGGGTGCAGAAAAAATGGCTACAAAAATAATAAAGTGTAATCAGTGCAATATAGTCATAAATGAGTTGTTGTGTTTCGTACAGAACAAAATAGACATAATGGATGAAGAATGTCTAGCTAAATTAGTTGCAAGTGCTTTTTCTTCGTCGGAAATAAGTGCGGCAAAGGAACTGTTGTTCAAGTCGATATCGACTACCCAACGAAATGTCATAAGACGTAAAAACAAGGACCAGAAGGATATAGAGGACATCGTTTGTACTTTCAAGAACACTGATCCGGACCTAACTCCTATCTTTGTGGCGAGAGAACTCCAAAAGTTACCACCGATTACGTTTGATCATTTGGATGCCACAAAGATTTTAAGAGATATTGTTACACTGCAATCTCAAGTAAAAACTATAAAGGAAACGTATGCTACAGTTGAACAATTGAATTACATTAAATCAGACCTGGATAATATGAAGTATGCATCATTGCTAAATAACGATCAACATAATAATGTAAACAAGCGTCGGGGTGGGTATTTATTGGAAGATAGCGGGCCGTACGGCATCCTCAATTTCTCAACTACCCACACTGCAAATAGTACACAAGAGGGACAAAAAACCGTTAATATGCAACAAGAAATACAAAACCAGCGATTTATTTCACCCGCACAAATAAAAAATATGCAAAGTGAATGCTTCACTGTCGCAACAAGAGCGAGGCAGCACGTGAGTGACGTCAAAGGGTATGTTTCTATCGAGGAGCGCGCGAACCGGTTTGATGCGTCGGAACAGCTGAGCGTGCCGTCGCAGGCCGCCTGTGACACCGTAGGGAATGCGGCTTCAAATGACGATTTGGAACCTAACGTAAGCAACAAAACAATTGCCGACGTTTTGTTGCAGCACGCGGAAACGAAGCCTGTACAACTTGAGGAAGATTGGATCGTGGTGAAAAGGCGCCAAAAGAGTAGTAGAAGGGGGGAGAGTGTCAGAGGGAAAGCAACAATAAATCCTACTGATAGGTTTAAACCTGCTGATTTCAAAATATCATTGTTTGTATCCAATGTTCACAAAGATACATCGGAAAATGATATAAGCGAGTACATTTCGTCTAAAACAAATGAAAAAATTATGCTTCAGAAAATAAAATCAAAAACAGAAAAAGGTTATAATTCCTATAAAATGATTGTTTTAAGAAGTAAAATAGATGTATTTTTAAACGATGAACTTTGGCCAGACGGTATTACTTGTCGACGATTTATGCCGTATAGAAATAATGTGCCCTCGGGCGAACAGAAAAGAAATGTTCCGGTGTAAATTAATGGATAATACTACTTTTATTACCTATAACTGCAAGAGTATTAAGCGTTCTTTGGAAGGCATCAAGCAGCTGTGTGGTTTTGCAGACGTGATCGCTCTTCAGGAGACGTGGCTGCTGCCGTGTGACCTGCCGGGTCTGGGTGAGATTCATGAAAATTTTGGAAGCACCGGAACTTCGGCAGTGGATATTAGTGCGGGGATGCTGAAAGGTAGGCCGTACGGCGGCGTTGCATTGCTGTGGCGTAAAACGGTGTTTCAGTGCGTATCGGTGGTCAAGTGTGCGAACCCGCGTATAGCAGCTATACGAATTGTGACAAGTGACCGGCCTGTCCTTATTCTTAGTGTTTACATGCCGACTGACTGCGCTGAAAACATTGTAGAGCTTATAGACTGTTTGAGTACTATACATGCAATTATCGAGGAAAATGACGTAGAATCTGCATTTATACTAGGGGACTTTAACGCGCATCCGCACAAGCGTTTTTACAATGAACTGTCAAAATTTTTAGCAGAGCAAGACTGGACTTGTGTGGATGTTGAGAAACTAGGTTTATCGTCCGATACGTACACATTCATCAGCGAAGCGCACGGGTGCGCTAGGTGGTTAGACCATTGCGTAGTCACGAGGGCCGCGATGCAGTGTGTTGTAGATGTTTATGTTAAACATGACGTATATTGGTCTGACCACTTCCCTTTAGTAGTTAAATGTAATCTTAACTTAATAAGTCAAAAAATAGTTTTAAAAGCCTCTGTAGTCAACAAAGTAAGGTGGGGTGAGCGAAATGCGTTACAAACAGACACTTATCAAAAAATATGTCATAATCTTTTGATAAACATAGATTTTCCATCAGTGTGTCAGAAATGTTGTGGCTATAATTGTTGTAACTCCAACCATAAAGAGATTATAAATAAGTTATACTCGGATGTGATAAATATATTATGTAAGGCTGCAGCTTCCACTGACAGTAATAACAATTATAGTAACAAGAAACGGACTCTAGTGGGTTGGAACAGGCATGTAAGCGAGGCTCACGCGAGTGCAAGGCTTGGATTCAAAACGTGGGTTCTGCACGGAAAACCTACTTGCGGCTCTGTTTACAGTGACATGATCGAAACGCGTAAGATTTTTAAAGGGAGGTTGAAGTGGTGCCAAAATCATCAAGAGCAAATAAAAATGGACTTGTTAGCATCACATCACTCGAAATCTGACTTTAAAAATTTCTGGAAATCTACTAATAAATTGAATCCAAGGCTTGGTACCCCCGTGAGTGTAGCCGGTATCTCCAACCCTAATGATATAGCCAATATATTCAGAGATCACTTTGCAGTGCAATCACCATTGGGGCCGCCGTGTCGGGAGTTCAGCGCTGACGCTCTTGGTGACAAGATAATAACCATATTTTTTGCCAAGGACGTTAAACATGCAATTCAAAGAATGACTAAGGGTAAGTCGCCGGGGCATGATGGGCTCAGCGTTGAACACTTGCGGCACGCCGGTCCTCACCTTCCACGAGTGCTCGCTATGCTTTTTAATCTTTGCTTGAGCCACTCATATCTGCCTCCGGATCTGGTAAAGACTCTGGTGGTACCTATTGTCAAGAGCAAGACAGGCGATGTATCAGATAGGTCAAATTATAGGCCAATCTCGCTAGCCACGATAGTAGCAAAAGTACTCGACAGTGTGCTTAACTCGCATTTGAGTAGATATGTCAAGTTACATGATGCCCAGTTTGGATTCCGACCTGGGCTATCAACGGAGACTGCCATTCTGAGTTTAAAGCACACTGTCAAGTATTATACTGATAGACAAACTCCGGTTTACGCCTGTTTTTTGGACCTCTCAAGGGCCTTTGACTTAGTTTCATATGACGTTCTCTGGCGGAAATTACACGAGACGGGGCTTCCGCCTGAGCTAGTTTCACTCCTTAGATCTTGGTACTTGAGTCAGGAGAATTTTGTGAGATGGGCAGGTGAGCTCTCGGATCCCTGGCGGTTGGAGTGCGGAGTGAGACAGGGTGGACTGAGCTCACCGCTGCTGTTCAACTTATATATCAATGCGCTGATTGAGGAACTCAGAAGTACGCATGTCGGCTGTTTTATTGACGATGTGTGTGTCAATAACATCAGTTATGCGGACGACATGGCTCTTCTGGCTCCCTCAATTGGCGCACTCAGAAAGCTAGTTGCAGTTTGTGAGTCGTATGCGACAAATCACGGTCTAGCTTATAATGTGTCTAAAACAGAATACATGGTCTTTAGGGCGGGAACCAAATGCCCAATTTTTGTTCCACCTTTAATGCTTAATAGGGTCCCTCTTAAACGTGTATTTCAGTTTAAGTATCTTGGGCATTTGGTAACCGATGACCTTAAGGACGATTTAGATATGGAGCGGGAGTGCAGAGCGTTGTCAGTCCGAGCGAACATGTTGGCTCGCAGATTTGCTCGATGTACGGATACAGTGAAAATAACGTTGTTCAAAGCGTATTGCACATCACTGTATTCGGCTAGCCTGTGGTTCCGATACACCCAAAAGGCGTACAACGCTCTGCGCATCCAGTTCAATAATGCGTTCAGGGCGCTGTTGCGGCTGCCTCGCTTCTGCAGTGCGTCATCTATGTTTGCCGAGGCGCGTACAGACGGCTTTGATGCCGTCTGGCGCAAAAAGTCTGCCTCTCTCCTGAATAGAATGCGCGGGAGTAGCAACAGCATCCTGAAAATTGTAGCTGGTAAGTTTGATTGTCCCTTGACAAAAATACTTACCGAACGCACTAAATCCCTTTTTACTATACATTACTAACCTAGTTTAAGATTAACTAACACAAGTGGACCTCATTGTTGTCTTTCAGTACTAAATAAATAAATAAATAAAATAAAATAAGTAACTTAATACTTTAATTATTGCAAACAAGGTGGATAGTTACACAGCGTATCATTTCGAATTAGGCCGTTGTTTTAGCAAAGCAGCGATAGGGTAAATTGCCAATAACTGGCCACCTCATACTAAAAATTAACTCTATTCACCGATAATAAAGTTCATTTTTAGTATAAGGTGTTAATTACTGAGCAGCCTTCAATAACTGGCCACGTTATACTAAATTGAATTCTGTTTGTAGGGGAACAGAGTTCATTTTCAGTATGAGGGGGTCAGTTGTTGTTATTGGCGATTTAACCTATTAACAATTTTTTTTTTGACGATGGAAGCATTCTACACTTCCACTTAACGTAGATATAGTTAAGATGTAGGTATTGTTTTAGTTTTTTAACTAAGGGACCCAATACATCCCTGTATTGTTTTTTTATATAATTATTTTTTTTATTTACTTAATTCTATATTTGTATGATTTTTTTAATTTGTAATTTATTATATTTTGATTTGAAAAGATGACTTTCTGCCAAGTTTCTTGCGGCGCATTCTTCTTGGCTATGATGGTCCTAACGAAAGCGCTGGTAGTTTAAAAAAATGACATGTAAAAGAGCCCTTTGCGGCCTACTTGCAGAATAAACGTTTTGATTTTTTTTTTTTGATTTTTTTTTTAGTTTACGCATTTATTTGAGGATCGACAGAGAGTAAATTAAAAATTATGAAATAGCATTACTTAGATTAGAATTATAATAACTTTTTTTTAATGTAATCGGAATTTATTTGGTTCGTACGGGAATTTTAACTTTATCTGTACATCAGAGAGGGAGAGAGACATTTGAACGGAAAACATGAAAATATAAACCGGCCAAGTGCGAGTCGGACTCGCGCACGAAGGGTTCCGTATCTACAAAAACGGCAAAAAAGGGAGCCCTCCTTAAATATTTCTGAACTAAAACAATTACTTTGCTCACTCGCGACCTTACAATAGTTACGTTAGAAATGTGTGTTCATGCAGTTCCTCCACCTCCACACTGTACGAACACACACAAATCACATAAACCCAACCATCACCACCACCAAGCTACACCTACGCGTTTCGAACTCAACCAGAGCTCATCTTCAGAGTTACTAAACTAACTAACTAACTAACTCTGAAGATGAGCTCTGGTTGAGTTCGAAACGCGTCAGTGTAGCTTGGTGGTGGTGATGGTTGGGTTTATGTGATTTGTGTGTGTTCGTACAGTGTGGAGGTGGAGGAACTGCATGAACACACATTTCTTGCATAAACGTAACTATTGTAAGGTCGCGGGTGAGCAAAGTAATTGTTTTAGTTCATTAATATGGACCTCCGCAAAGTAACGCCTGATTCAATAAATTAAATATTTCTTTTATTGTTTTTTAGAATTTGCTGTTATAGTGGCAACCGAAATAGGTACATCATCTGTGAAAATTTCAACTGTCTAACTATCTTGGTTCATGAGATACAGCCTGGTGACAGACGGACGGAGAGTGGAGTCTTAGTAATAGGGTCCCGTTTTACCCTTTGGGTACGGAACCCCAAAAACTTATGCCGAATGATGATATGACTAATAATTTTACGCAACCCTATATGGACCCCTTCTATGTTATACTGGGTGACCTTAGCCTCTGGACAAATACTAATACAACTGGTTTAGCAAGATATTTAAAACCAAACTGTAAAGTATCATAACAATCAGTCCAATATCTACCGAAAAACTAACGGTTTTCAATGTATCACTTTGGAGGAGCCTGTTTATTTGGATGATATGATTTCATAGAATTTTATTTGTTTTCTTGCCTAATTAAGCAAATAACTATTTTACGATATTGCTAAGTGCCAGTCTTATCCATGGTTTCATTGTTTTTCCAGAGGCTAAGGTCACCTTGTATACGAGTATGTCTTCAATAACGTATAGCACGGAAGCCAAAGTGGACCAACCTGTAACAGTTAGTCAATAACGTTGCATAACTCGTCGCAGCCGGGACTCAAACCCGTCATATGTAAGCTCCACAGAAATGCGTTCTAAATCCTCGATTTATTCCCACATTTGATATATTTCGCATGTGATCTATAACTTATTCATGTTATTTACAAGACCATGTTCCGAACGTTCGAAAAATGTACCTTTTATCACATTTATATTCACGTCATGGAGCTTCATAATCATCATCATCATATACGCCCCCCTACAAGGCACAGGTCTCCGCTCAGAATGAGAGGGCTTGGGCCGTAGTCCCCACGCGGGCCCAGTGCGGATTGAGAACTTCACACGCACCGTTGAACTTCTTCGCAGGTGTATGCAGGTTTCCTCACGTAGTTTTTCTTCGCCGTAAAGCTCATGGTGAATTTCAAATGTAATTTCGCACATAAAATCCAAAAAACTCTAGTGGTTTGATCTATTGCCTCACAAGCAGAGAGTTGTGGATTCGACTCAGAGCTTGCACCTCTGAGCTTTTCGGAATTAATGTGTGAAATTATATGTATTTTATAATTTACCATTAGCTTAACGGTGAAGGAATAGTACATTATTGTCGTGGCCTGGAAGTAGGCAATTGCTGGCTGAGCATGAGTATTAAACGGACGAGCTTGCGAGTCCGTTTAACCAATACGAAGCCAGCAATTGCTATTCCAGCCGAGACTAATATAAAGCTTTTCTCAAAAATGGTGAAGGAAAAAAAATAGAATAAACTTTTATTAACTTAAATAGGTACAAAGAATTGCAAATCACTTAAAATTAAATGTCATTAAACCCTTTCCCGCCTTTATTCATTAAAAAAAAACTGCAGGTGTATTTTTCTACCGAAAACACCACAAGCTCTGCTGTTTCAAACACAATAAAAAAAGTCTGGAGTTCCAACAAAACAACTGCCACCAACCCCTTTGAGTGTAAAAAAGTTCTCAAAAAATTCTACCTAGAGAGTGACAATAAAGTACCTACCTAGTGGTACTTTAGTTTAGTTAATTAAAACTTGTACTGAACCGCTTTAACTCGCCTACTATTACATAAACCTCTAGTGGGTTTTCCAATAGTGGCATAATAATTTCAACCTTATTTATATGTGCTCTTGAGTATATTAAATTAAAAAAAAACTGATACCGGTCATTTGAATTGGCTGTATACGAATAGTGCCAACTTATTACCATGGCCGTTTTAACTTTTTAAAAAGTTTGAGACTCGACAATAATGGAATTTGTATGCGACATTGTTGTCGAGTTTATCGAGCCTGCAATGTTTTTAACTTTTTAATTTTTTAACTGACCATAAACTATGCACTTCACGTTCTGATTTGTAAAGAATAATGTCAACTTTTACGGATATTTTTGAGAAAAACATCTCATACAATACAATACAATACAATGACTCTTTATTGTACACCAGGAATAGTAAGCGATACAGAAAACAGGTACACAGAGAGAAAGTTACAAGGTAAGCAATAGGCGGCCTTATCGCTTAAGAGCGATCTCTTCCAGGCAACCCTTTAAACAGAAAGAAGGAAGGACTAGTTTACAGCAAGCAGATGGTGCATCAACAGTGGATCAGAATATTATAAACGCAACAAATATAGTACATCTACTCATACATAAAACGTGAATATAATTCATGTCAAAAATAAATATAGGCAGTGGGATAAACAGCCACAAATAAATAATAAATAAACTGGTAACTCTCATCTCAGTGGGACATGTATAGGCTGGGATGATGATGATGATATCGACGGTGGAAAGGTAATATCGCCATATAAGTATAATATATGGCGCTTTAGCGTTTTTACCTCAGTGATAAATAAATATCACGGGACAATTCACACCAATTGACCTAGTCCCAAAGTAAGCTAAGCAAAGCTTGTGTTATGGGTACTAGGCAACGGATAAACATACTTATATAGATAGATACATACTTAAATACATATTAAACACCCAAGACCCGAGAACAAGTACTCGTATTTTTCATACAAATATCTGCCCCGACACGGGAATCGAACCCGGGACCTCAAGCCCCGTAGTCAGGTTCTCTATCCGCTAGGCCATCTGGTCGCCAAAAGTGTTTTTTTTTTTATGCCACAATTTACAAAAATATTAACTTAAAAATATTTTCGCCAAACTGCTAAGCAGTTTGTTGGCGAATACAGCACTCTTTTTTTATAAACTAGTACTTAAAATAGGCTATAAAGCTTATACCTAAAACAAGATAAACATAAACACACAAACATACAATATTTGCGGGCCCTAACTTTCACTTTCTTTAATGAAGGTATCCATCAAACACGCCTTTACTTTAGATTTAAATATATTTTTCGTTTCACACTCGTTCTGCGATATAAATCCAATGATAATATTTTAAACTAGCTTTTGCCCGCGACTCCGTCCGCGTGGAATTAGTAATTTGGGCAGCTATGGCTCTCCTTAGTTCCTCGATATAAAAAAACCACCACCACCACCGTACCTACTCCCAAGTCACTACTTCTAAAAACTGTTCTATAAATTCTTAAAATAGACGTATCTTTCTTATTTGTGAACCGATTCAAATGAAACAAACACTAAATGTTAATCCAAGAAAACACCAACATATCAGTGAAAGCCGCATCCTTCTAGGTTAAGCCGTTTCTGAGATTAGCGCGCACAAACGCACAGACCAACAGACAAACAGATAATAAATAAATAAATAAATAAATATCACGGGACAATTCACACCAATTGACCTAGTCCCAAAGTAAGCTTAGCAAAGCTTGTGTTATGGGTACTAGGCAACGGATAAACATACTTATATAGATAGATACATACTTAAATACATATTAAACACCCAAGACCCGAGAACAAACATTCGTATTTTTCATACAAATATCTGCCCCGACACGGGAATCGAACCCGGGACCTCAAGCTTCATAGTCAGGGTCTCTAACCACTAGGCCATCTGGTCGTCTAAAGACAGATAAACAGACAAACAGACAATAATTCTAAAAAACATTGTTTTGGGTTCTACTGCGCTAGAAAATAGCCCTAGTGACAGTTTTTCTCAAATATCTTCAATGTACAGACACCGACTTGTTACAGATTTATTATATGTATAGATAGAATAGATTTTTAAGGCGCAATTTTTTTTTCTTATTGTGATGATTATCAATAAGTGAAAATGTCGAAGACTGCTTAGCTTTGTCATTTAAAGATAAAAAAATAAAACTGAGTGATTATAATAACGTTTTCTTAAATTTTCCCTCAAAAATGATCCTTGTAAGGAAGTTTTGGTTTCAGTTTCGGTTGAAACTGAGACCGTTGCCGAAATTCAGTAACGATTTCGATTTCGGTCCTAAAAACTAGTTTCGGTCGGACACTAGTCGATATGTATGTATGCAAACATACATACCTAATATTATGTAGGTAGGTATATGGCTTGAAACAAAAGTGTCGACATTTAACAAAGCTCAATTCCTTAATTCCTTAGGATTTTAAAGGTCAGAATAAAACCTGGCTTAAAGTCTCCGCCAGTTGGTAGGTTTACCGATCCCCGTATCTTGGCTGACTGTGTTATTGCAAAAAGAACCATGGGTTATAGCAAAAAAGTTCAAAGTAGAATAAGTTTGAAAAGTGCTTTACGATCTTAAAGTCAACTTAATAATTTGCTTTTTTTGCAAAAATTACAGGTTGAATGGCACAGTGATATTGGTCCTACTTTTTGTGCTAAAAATCGTGGGTTTGAGACCAGACGAGAACAGTTTTTAAGCGGATTATCTAAGTATATTTAGATGGATATAAGATTGTAAGTTTACTTCGTTCGCGGTCAACTCCCTATCTCTATCCCGCGGGAAATTTCAAAAATCCCTTTTTACTACACCTCGTATTGAATTATGGCACTGAGACGTGGCCGCTAACGAAGGGCCTCATAAGGAAGCTCAAAGTCACTCAGAGGACAATGGAGAGGGCTATGATCGGAGTTTATCTGCGGGATCGCATTAGAAATGATGAAATCCGCGCAAGAACTAAAGTCACCGACATAGCTCGAAGAATCGCCAAACTCATGTGGCAGTGGGCAGGGCACATCGCTCGTAGAAAAAAAAACCGGCCAAGAGCGTGTCAGACACGCCCAACATAAGGTTCCGTAGCAGGTACGAAAAAATCTTTGCATACTTTAAATGTGGTTGTTTTTTGTTTTGGTCCCAACTCCCACCGCGCGCTAGGGTCAACAGCGCGATGTACCTAGAATTTCAATAACGGCATTACAGCGCCATCTATCGGCGAATTGGGTAACTAATCTACCTATGACCTAGTATGTATGTTGGTGGTTTTTCAGATGTAATTCTTAATTATTATAGCTACTAAATGCTTCTTATAGGTACTAAAAGAAAAAAATGCTTGCGGTGGCGGTTAAATTACAATCTTAGTTTAGAAATATTTTTTTACAAAAACTTAAAAACTGCTAAACTGATTAAGTTGAAAATAATTTTCCTAGAAAGTTTTTATTAAGATTAACTTACGTGATTTTTTTCATATTTTTTAGAAGTGCGGTTCAAAAGTTAGAGGGGGAGACACATTATTTTGAACTTTCGGAGTGAATATCTCCGAAAAAATTCACTTTTTAAAAAAATGGTTTTAGCAAACCCCTATTTATTTTCAAATACCTATCCAGGGATACCCCACACTATAGGGTTAGTCGCGAAAAAAAATCACCCCCACTTTACGTCTATGGAAGGTACCCTAAAAATTTTTTTTTACTTTATTTTATTTAACCACTTTGACGGCATGACTGATATATATATTCATGTCAAATTACAGCTTTCTAGTACTAACAGTCTCTGAGCTTAGCCGCGGACAGACAGACAGACGGACAGAGATGGTGAAACTATAAGGGTTCCTAGTTGACTACGGAACCCTAAAAAGGTTCTCGAGTGGCGTCCACGGACTGGAAGACGCAGTGTAGGTAGGCCTCCAACAGGGTTGAGCGACGACCTGGTAAAGGTTGCAGGATCGCGTTGGATGCGGATGGCGCAGGACAGATCTATTTGGCGAGCCTTGGGGGAGGCAAGCAGTGGACGTCTTTCGGCTGAAATGATGATGATGATGATGATGATGACTGCACCTCTATGATCCTATATCGTTAGGAGTACTCTTGTGAAGTTTCGAATAACATAGTCTAACTAATCTTGTTTTCCTATGTAAACTTTGAACGCCCGTTTCACCCCCTTAGGGGGTGAATTTTGAAAAGTCCTTTCTTAGCGCTCCCCCAGACCTTATAATATAAGACACCTAACGTGCCAGGAATCGTTCGTTCGAGAATTGCAAAATACTACCAGACTTTCCTGTCACCGTGTTTTTCTCTATATCGGATTGCCAAAAAAACTTTTTTTCAATACACCAAGTTCCATTCAAAACCGAATTCCTTTAATACCAGATAGTGAAATCACCAGGCTCGTCAGCCATGTCGTGGTCGTCGTGGGGAGGCCAGGGGGTCGTGTTTTAGGAGCCTGGTGATTTCACTATCTGGTATTACGGGGATTCGGTTTTGAATGGAACATGGTGTATTGAAAACAAGCTTTCTTGGTAATCCGATATAGAGAAAAACACGGTGACAGGAAAGTCTGGTATTCTGAGATATTGGTATTTTAGAAATAGGGTAAGTCGGCAATCTAGTATTTTGCAATTCTGATATTTAGGGAACGAGCGTTTGGAATCTCTAGAACCAGTGACTTGGGCTGTGCGTTAAAACGTCAGTCAGACAGTCTGTCAGTTTCTTCTTTTATATATTTAAACTAGCTGGTTGGCGACTCGGTCTGCGAAGAATTCGTTTATCGCTATCCCGCGGGAACTATGCAATTTTCCGGGATAAAAAGTATTGTATACGTTAATCCGAATTATAAACTATCTGTGTGCCAAATTTCATCAGAATCCGTCAAACCGTTTTAGCGTGAAAAGTAACAAACATCCATCCATCCATCCATACCTTTCGCGTTTATAATATTAGTAGGATAAGCTTTAACGATAGCATTTGTAAATGTATCTATTATTTATATTATTATTCAACTTAATAGCTAATGCTCGCGGCTTCGCCCCTCTTAATTTTTTTTTCATAATTAAATCTTGTCCTAATAATTACGAATTAAAAAAAAAAGAATTATCCGCTTTGGTTCAGTCAATCAATTTTTATTTATATGTAATATAGATATAGATATGTACATATATAAAGTAGCTTTTTGCCCGGGACCTCGTCCGCGCAGTTAAGCTTAATCTATCAGTGAAAACCGCAATAAAATCCGTTCAGTAGTTTCCGAGATAAGAGTGCACATACAGACTGAAGGACAGACAAAAATCTCAAAAATGCTTATACGTGGAAATATTTAATTTTTGTTGCGGTGTTATGTATTTTTGAGAAAAGTACTAATCAAGCTTCGACCAATAGCATACTGGACTCATACATAGAAATCCTCGTCTATAGCCCGGATTTCAAATCGTACTCGTCCAGTACAGCTTACTTACTGGTCTCTGCAATAATGTATTATTACTGTAGTTTCGGTGCTTGTCTTTATTGACTGTTTCGTTTCAATATTGGAACGGTTGATCGCCGTCTGCGCAGACAGTGTCCGTTTACGATAATACCAGTTACTGGCACACCGCCTGGGAGAAATGACTACAATATTAGTAATACATATAACATCATCATCATCATCATTTCAGCCGCGAAAGAGGTCCACTGCTGAACATAGGGCTCCCCTAAGGCTCGCCAAACAGATCGGTCCCGTGGCATAAGTTTTAAGCTCAGAATCACGAGCTCTTTCGCTTCTTATACATATATTTTTGGCTTAAATGTATTTATTATAATGTAATTATTATGTTGAGTGAAGAAATAAACTAAACTGCTAGGAGAAAAAAGTGTCCCAAGTTTTTTCTGTTCCGTTACCATTTTTCATAGACTTTATATGGCCGTAACTGAATGGAAGAATCGCAAAATATAGGTAATGAAAGTTTTGGGACACTTTTTTCCTAGTAGGATTGAAAGAGCTCGTGATTCTGAGCAGAAATCACATAAAACACTCCGAAAAAAAAGTCAAAGGGTACAACAAAATAAAAAATGGCCCATTTATATCCCGTTAATTCATTATCCCATGGGATTTTCTTTACATTACATATCTATCCATATATGTATATATATCTATAGAAACTTTCTACAAAGTCGTTCTCGAGTTTTGCGCTTCGCATCACATTTGGCAATGCATTTTTATTTATTTATATATTTATATTTTATTTACTTTTATTTATCTTCTTCGCCCCCGCTGAAGTTTTCTTTTTAATAAAAACCAAGTTCTGATAATTACAAACAAAACAAAAAAGAATTATACAATTTGGTGCAGTAATTCTCGAGTATAGCGCTTAGCAAGACATTTGGCGATTCATTATAATTTTTATAGATAGATAAATAAATTGAAAAATTTAAAACTCCTAACGCAACTTGGTCGCACATTATGCCCAAAATTAAAAATTAAATGCCCATTATGCGTCTAGCCAAACGGATTAGCTCGTTGAAATGGCAATGGGCAGGCCATATAGCACGTAGAACAGATGGCCGTTGGGAGCCAAAAGTTCTGGAATGGAGACCACGGACTGGCAAGCGCAGCGTGGGACGTCCACCAACGAGATGGACGGACGATTTGATGAAGGCCGCAGGTTCAGGGTGGATGCAAATCGCTTCCAATCGTAATGATTGGGCATCAATGAGGGAGGCCTATGTCCAGCAGTGGACGTCCTACGGCTGAAATGATGATGATAATTATGCATCTAAGATCCCCTCCGCAGCTAACAAAAGAGCTGATAACTTTGAAACGGCTGGACCAATTTTTATGAAACATATCTAAGAACCATCGCCAATAATCCTGCTTTCAAATAAAAAAACCGCATCCAACACCCGGTTAAAGGTCTTCCCAAATCAAAAATAAGAGCGAAAAAGACGTCGATCAGCTCGGCTCCATTCGGGCCGCGTAGCCGAGCCGATCAACGTCGTTTTCGCTCTTATTGCGTTGTCATAAAGGTTTTTACGATCGGCTGAAGCAGATTCCGCGTCGATAGATTTGGAGAGATCCTTAGAGCTATGATACCTCAGATATAAATATTAGGGGACAATCTTACACAAATCGCAAAATAAGCAAAGCGGGTTAGGTTCGTAAGGACTAGATTGCATAACGACTCTATAAGCAAAACGTCTTAGTTGCATAAGGTCTTGGTAAGCACAATGTCTTTTTTGCAGAATGCCCTAGTGAGTAGAATGTCTTAGTTGATCGATCGACAACTATAGCATAACGCCCGAAGTTGCAAAATGACTAATAGAGTTTACGTCCAAGTTATTAATAAGTCTTGATTGTAAAACGACGCATAAGGAAAAGTGTCTGGATAGCATAATTATGGTCTTGGTAGCAAAACGTCATGATTGCATACCGGCCAGCAACTCGACTTTGAAGTTTCTTTATCAAAGAGTTCCTTCACAAACTACGTTTGAGTTTTTCTTGTCATTCAACCATCTAGTCGTTATGCCATTTAGACGTTATTAATGTTTGACGATATGCCTACCTAGTCGTTTTGCTATTACACCATTTTGATATTAGAGCGTTATACAAACAAGACGTAATAGAACTAAGTCCAATCTTAAACCCGGGCATTCTACTATTAAGACGTTTGTACAATTAGACATTTAGCTACCAAGACCTTATGTAACTAAGACGTTTTGCTTATAGAGTCGTTATGCAATCTAGTCCTTACGAACCTAACCCAGCAAAGCTTGTACTATGGGTACTAGACGACGATAAACATACTTATATAGACAAATAAATACGTAAATACATAGAAAATATCCATAACCCAGGAACAAATATTCGTGCTCATCACACAAATAAATGCCCTTACCGGGATTCGAACCCAGGACCTCTTGCTTCGTAGGCAGGGTCACTGCCAACTAGGCTAAGGAGGTCGTTAAAATAAATGCCCTTACCGGGATTTGAACCCAGGACCTCTCGCTTCGTAGGCAGGGTCACTACCAACTAGGCTAAAGCGGTCGTTAAACATACACACACACGCTAGCGGTCAAACTTATACCACCCCTCTTTTTGTGTCGGGGGCTAAAAATATATGGATTTGATTTCGAAAAATCGTGTCATGTAGGACTTTGTTTTGCCACGGTTGCACGAGCGTGTGCTTCTATTTCGGAATGACCACGGTCTGCCAAGCATTATTATATTGCTATACTAGTTACCGTTATTTATAACCCCCATTGACGCAGCACAGCTTATCGGGACGGTTCAAATGCCCTGATTGATTTGGAATCCGTACGTGAAGCGAAGTCTACGTATGTAAACCTTTTCATCATCCAGAATTCCAGACATAGGGGGCAAAATTAAATAATAGCTAGGGAGTTTCTACCTAGATAAACTCAACTATCGATACTTTTCTCATGTGCTTGCGTACACTTGAAGTTTTCTTAGTAAAAAAAGATATAATTTTACTAGCTGTTGCCCGCGACTCAGTCTCAGTCTGCGGAAAATAGGGGTCTTATTCTCAGACTTACCGAACATAGAGAAAAAAGTTCGGTGAAGCTGTTTCGGAGGAGTTCGATAACAGACACCGTGACACGAGATTTTTATATATTCGAAGATAAAAAGTGTAAAAATTAAATTAAAATAATAAGTCAAATCCCTTTTTCTTCTTTCTTGATGAAGAAAGAAGAAAAAGGGATCCAGTAAAAAAATGCTTTATTTTAGCCCTGAAAACCAGATTAATTTACGATGGTAAATTAATCTGGTTTTCAGGGCTAAAATAAAGCATTTTTTTACTGGAGTCGTGTCTTCGAATTATTTTTTAATGGCGTCAACATCCCTCAATGGATATGGATTGGAGACTACTTTCTAGTTCAAACACGTTCGTGCCGTAGTCAGTTCTATCATTCGGCTGTCAAAAATAGTTTACAGAATATCGCGGTGAAAAGCCAGGTACCGGGCGGAGCGCTATACATTTATTGCACTTCACTTTAGTTTTTTACGCCAATACGACCGCTAACGACCGCTTTAGCCTAGTTGGTAGTGACCCTGCCTACGAAGCAAGAGGTCCTGGGTTCAAATCCCGGTAAGGGCATTTATTTGTGTGATGAGCATGAATATTTGTTCCTGAGTTATGGATGTTTTCTATGTATTTAAGTATTTATTTATCTATATGTCGCAGACCCACGTACACGACACTGGCAGTTTGCGGAATGCCCAAGCCTTATCTAGTTTAAAACAAAAGAAAAAGAGATTGTCTATGCTTGAGTGAGTTTGACTGCGATGGCGGGTAGTTTTGGATTGTCATTCTTGTTTGGAGAGCGAAAGGGAAGGACGTGGACCGTCAACGCAGTCAACCTCACTGCGTTCCGTTGTAATTCTTAATCTTGAATTATCCAAATCATCTTAGAGTATTGTGAGTTCATTTAATAAATCGTAGTGAGTTGAACTTCGAGTGTTCTTATTTGATGGACTATCGTATCGAGAATAAATATGGCGAACGGTGAGAGTGACGACGGCGATCGAGCGCAACCGACCCGCCCTTCGACATATATAAGTATGTTTATCGTCGTCTAGTACCCATAATACAAGCTTTGCTTAGTTTGGGACTAGGTCGATTTGTGTAAGATTGTCCCCTAATATTTTTTTTTTAATACGTTGGAAATAACAACAATAAATCTTTATTTACTCTCACACAGGTTTATAAACTATTACAATGTTTGGCAGTGAGAGCTTGGTGTCTGTACTAGACAGACCTGTATGACAGATCACCATGCCCCCACCTCGGTATTAGGTACAGTAATCTATACCTGTAATAACTAATATCTAAGCGAACTACATGTATGTAATTTGATCGAGTCATTTTTTTTTAAAGTTGAGTTTAAACCATTTTCACCATGCATAACATTACATGACAATCCAAGTACAGTCAGCAAAAAACCTTGTTTTAAGAATTTAATTTCAAACAAAAAAGAAATAAATAAGACTTTTTCACCTCACCATCGCATCAAAAAACAGTAAATGCCTTCAATTCAAACGTATCTGGAATTTACAATTATTGGACATCGAGTTAACGCGTCACCGTTAAAATATTTTCGGTTTGGTCATAGTCGAGATTATGTAACCATTCCACTAGCCTGTCTTTACATTTATATAATACTTGGTTAGTGAATAGATTTGTAGAACAGAATTTATTTTGTGGTAGGTACAGGTGGACACCCTGGAAGCAAAAAATCTATGGGAAAATTTAGTTTTATACCTATTTAACTGATTTCATTTTTATGTTTCCTTTCCTCTTATCGATCAAAGCAGGGTCGAAAAAGAGCGAATTGTCACAGAATAATAGTTACTAACTTGACATATAGGTACAGTAAGATTGTTGCAACTTTGACACTCGGGACGTCTCAGTTAGATAGATAGATAATTTATTCAAATATATACACATTATAGTATAGATAGTTTTAACTGTAAAGGTTCGTGTTTTCTCGTAGAGTCATCATCATCATCATCATCATCATCATATATATCTCGTAGAGTGCTTGTATAAAATCCTAGAATTTAATCACATAAAATATCCAATCCTCAGCCTACGTATTGCACTTTCGGTCTCTCTCGCTGTGAAGTATGAGGAGCGATGAGGACTGATCAATAAAAATCCATGTTGTAGATTCGTATGTATTGCGTAAGATGCGCTAATAGAATGAACCGTCTTACATAAAAGGTTGCTTAATTTATTGTCTTAAACTTATTGCTGAGTCGAGCAATATGTGTTATGTCGCGGTAAACTGCTAAGTTACGGTAAAACTATAAAATAGGACATACTCTACACCTCCCCCGAAAGTCCTGTACACCCCCGGGGTAGCGGAAAAAAAAATGTGACACATATTACTTGAGGTCAGTAACTACTTAAATAAACACATTTTTTTTTTTATATACTTATTCACTTAAATTATATATTACTAGGACTTTAATTATTCACGATACAATTTTGTATTATTCTTATGAATTATGTACTGTTTATTATTTTTCTTAATCGATACATTTGGTGGATCTACATTAATTACTTCATATGGACCAGTATAAATTTGATCCAATTTATTTCCAATCTGATTTTTCAATAGTACCATATCTCCTATTTTGTATTCGATGGGATTACATTTCTGGTCGTAATATAATTTCCTTTTATTTTTACTGTCTAATAAATTATTTCGAGCATCATTATGAGCTTTTTGAAGCCTAAATTTAAGTTCTAAGGGATAACTATCGTAATTATAAAGAGGTTCAACAATATTTTTCAAATTAGAAGGTAAATTGCACTGTTTACCGAATATTAATTCATATGGACTGTATTTTGTCTCGGAGTGTACTGTAGTATTGAACGAAAAGCACCAAAATGGTAACCATGTGCTCCAGTCTGTTTTGTTGTTATCACACTGGATGCGGAGATAAGCCCCTAAACTTTTGTGCGTATTTTCTAATCCGCCTAGAGTTTCATGATGATACGGAGTAGAATTAATCTTATTAATATTTAACAAACTACACACTTCTGACATTACTGATGACATAAATTCTTTTCCTTGGTCAGTAATAATTTCTGTCGGAATCCCATATCTTAAAATAAAATTACTTACAAATAATTTAGCTACTAATTCTGTTTCTTTTGTTTCTAACGGGTACGCTTCAACATATTTGCTTAAGTCACATTGAAGTGTTAGAATATATTTATAATTATAATTATCTACATCTAGTGGGCCCATTATATCTAAACTAACTCTCTCGAAAGAGGTATTGGGTGTCGATGTAATCAACATTGGTTCGCGAACACCTTTATTAGTATGCTTTTGGATTTGGCAACTTTTGCATTTGTTAACATATTCCCTGACGTCGTTACTCATTCCTGGCCAAAAGTAGTATTTTTTCATATTATTCAACATTCTATTAACCCCCGCGTGTCCGCTGGTAGGCAACAAGTGGAAATCATTCAAGATAACCGTTTTCATATCTTTATCATGTACTCTTGTGACATCTTTAGTTATGAGTAATCTCGGGACATTGCTCTTTACTAGTTTGACTTCTTTTAATAATTCTTCAACCTGATACTTATTTCTCTTACATTTAATTATTACGAATTCGTTAATATTCAGCTGTTTACAAAATAGTTGCAATTCTCTCGCTAATACGCTTACGGTAGTTAGCGATCGAGACATTACATATATAGCTGACTTATCAGGCACAAAAATACATTGTTTATTATCACTAGTGATTTGTTGTAATTTTTCAATATTTTTTAAACAATTTCTAGTAGGCCGTATAACAAATTCGATGCTGTCTTTCGGTTTTTTGAGTATCTCCACAACTGTAGGTTGATCAGGCCTAGTAGTTTTGGAGTTCTCAGGTTTTGCGTCTGTGTCTTGGTCACTTAGTTGGTTATGTAATTTACGAGTTTGAGCTCTCGTCATGACCGATACAACGTTTTCTCTCATATCTTTTAAATTTTGACAAGTGACAGGTATACGACTCAATGCGTCTGCAGCTGCATTGCTTTGCCCTGGTAAGTAATCAATTTCGAAATCATATTCTTCCAAATATAATCTAAACTTTGTTAGTCTACTCGAAGGATCGGCCATTCCAAAGAGGTATTTTAATGGTTTATGATCTGTAAATATTTTAAACCTTTTACCGTATAAATAAGGTCTAAAATGTCTGACGGCCCAAACGATGGCTAATAACTCGAGTTCTATCACAGGGTATCGCGTTTCAGCTGGTTTCAAGTTACGGCTAGCGTACGCGACAACCTTGCCATTACTGTTAGACAGAACGGCGCCTAAACCTAACTTTGAAGCATCAGTATGTAATGTAAACGTATTCTTGTCAGAAAAATCGGGATAATCTAATACTGGTGGACTGATGAGTGCTTGTTTTAATTGTTGGAATGCGTTTTCACAATGAGATGTCCAGTTAAAAGTAGCATTTTTCTTACTAAGTGCATTTAAAGGATAAGCTATAGTGGCAAAATTATTTATAAAACGTCTGTAGTAGTTAGCAAATGCTACGAATCGTTTAACGTCATCTACATTAGCCGGTCTTGGGTACGATTGTAAGGATACAATTTTTGTTGGATCGGGAAGAATGCCTTCTGATGTTATTTTATGGCCTAAATACATGATTTCTTTTCTTAAAAATTCGCACTTTATTGGATTTAGTTTTAAATTAGTTTCTCGTAACCTTTCCAAAATTGATAATAAATTCTTATTATGAGTTTCAAGGCAGTTTCCTACTACTATACAGTCATCTAAGTAAATAAAACATTTTTGATAGTTAAGGCCGGACATGGCTATAGTCATTAACCTACTGAAAGCACTAGGAGAAGTTTTAAGTCCCATTGGACATCGTTTCATCTGATACATTTTATCAGTAGTGAAACTTGTTAATTTTCGTGACTTTTTGTCTAATGAAAGTTGGTAATACGATTGCGATAAATCCAATTTTGAAAAATATATATTGCCTGACAAGGAATCTAAAATTTCTGATATATTAGGTAACGGAAATTTATCGTCTTGAATTTTGTTATTTAATTGACGATAATCAATAACGAGTCTCCATTTTTTCTTTCCTGTTTTATCGCATTTCTTAGGCACGAGTAAGACAGGGCTGGACCACTCTGACGTGGTTTCCTCTATTATGTCGTTATCTAACATATTTTGAATTTGATTTTGCACCTCAGCCTTAAGTGTATTTGGTATTCTATAAGGCTTTTTATACACAGGTTGCTCGTCATTTTTTAATTTAATTGAATGCTGTAATAAATTTGTGGTAGTAAGTTTATCACCTGGCAAGTGAAAAACATCTACATACTTAGCACAAATCTTTTCTATACTAATTTGCTCCTCTTTGTTTAGGTATGATGGTAAATCCAATAAATCGAAAAGTTTGTTTATTCTATCGGGAGTATTCTTATATTTATCAAAACTACATACTTGAAATAAGCTCAAACTTAATATTTCCAAACCTCGTAAATTTACCTCTACGGTGGAGTTTGTCGTATTTAATATTTTAATGGGTATTTGATTATTTGTGGGTTTCGCAATTGACCCACCGACAAAAACTCCTTGTTGAATTTCATTCGCTATAATTACACAATCTCCGGTAATGCGCGCAGGAATGTATTTGATGACTTCACAGCGCGGTTGTATGACATATAAATACCTATTATTGTCATCAACTTCTACGAGTATTGTCTTCTTATTATTTTGTAATTGCAATGTGCCATGTTTGTAGTTAATAATCGCATTATATTGCTTAAAAAAATTCTGACCAATAATTCCTTCACCAGCGCAAGATAAGTTTTTAAACACGTAAAACTTTTGATTAAATACTACACCATTTATTATTAAATCTAAATAAATGTAACCTTCGGACTCTAAATTTCCACTTATACCTTTAATTGTTAATCTATCTTTTACTAGTCTATCCATGAAATTCTCATTATCTATTAGAAATTCATACTTTAATACACATAAACTAGCACCACTATCTAAAAGTAAGTTGAGCTCAACGTTGTATTCTACTATACATTTAACTAAACAATAATTATTATAACTAAATATGCAGTGATTTTCCGTTTTAGGAACGAAAAAACTGGGAGTGACTAGGCATATTTTCTGAAGTGTTGTTGCTATCTCCAGCGGCGTGCTGAACGCGCATACGCGGCGCGGGCGCACGTGCGCTCGAGCTGTGGCCGCGGGCATGCTGACTACGCATGAACCTACTTGCGTGCGCGCCCCTATTTCCTACTTTAGGTTGAAATTGCATTTTCTGCTGGTTTTGAAAGTAGGGTCTAGGCTGATGATTCATGTTTGACCTGTTGTAATAAGTTTGGCTGGAACGCGTATTAAAAGGTGTAAAATTGCCCCTATGAGACGTGTAGCAACTATTTCTACGATTATATACGGGTCTCATCTGCATCACCTGATCATGAGTGGACGTTACTTGTTCGTCCACAGCTGCTCGAATCGCCTCAGGAAGCGAGTCGAACTGCCGAGAGGCGATGATTGTGCTCAACCTCTGATCTGAAAGTCCGTCGGCAAATCGTTTGATTGCCGTTCGTTCGTTAAGGGGACGCAGCACGTCGTATTTGCTGGTGTCATCGTCGGCTTGTGCGATTGTTAGGTTTACAAAAAGCTCCTCTAACTCCGAACCAAAAGATTCTATGGTCCTACGTCCTTGCTTCGCTCTAAATAATTGAGATTGTATTGCTTGTGTTGATTTTTTTGGAAGCAAATACTTTCTAATATCTTCTACTAAAACTTTCACATTATTGTAGCTAGAACGTAATCGTAACTTGGCACTTGCTGACAGCCTCGTTTTAAGAACAAAATCTATCAGTTGACCTTTAGTACTCTCAGAGATTAGAGAGTCATACATCAAGATACCGTCAATTAATTGCTTAGTTGTTTGCTCCTGTCCTGTCATAACAGGAATCAGTGCAATGGCGGTCTTGATATCGAAGTCGTTAGGCATTTTGGCTGTATCCTCTTCTAAATTAATTTGAAACGAACTAAATCTTTAATTTTTGTATAAATATTTCCTATTTCCCCAATTAAATCATTGCATAATTTTACCGTGGAAGAATCCAACTTATTAATCTTTATGTCATTATTCACTTGAGACAAAATACACTCCAACTGGCTATAAAGAAATTTTGCTTCTTCTAATTTTTTATATGCAATTTCCTTTTGACGTCTCTCAGGACCAATTTTAATTAAATATTCCCTTAAATAATTCAACTTATCACGTAAGTCTCTTAATAGAACTGACATAATATAACTACATTTTAGATTTATGTATTAATTATGGCTTACTTCTTGATGCCCTAATTGAAAATAATAATAAAACACTTACTTTACTACATTAGTCACTTATAAGTATAGTGCGTTACTGGAATGGGGTCACGGCGTCGTCATCTTGCTTGCGTTGGCTTGCGGTGGTCGCGTGGCGCGGCGGTCACGTGACTGCTGGGTTGGCTGGTGGCTGGATCGTGGGCCGGGATAACCCTGGACTCCCTCGAGCTGGGCCGGGATAACCCTGGACTCCTCTTGAATGCGAGCCGGGTTAGCCCTGGACAACGCTCTTCTTTCTTGAAGTTTCGTGGTCTTGATTCTTCATGATCTTGATTCTTCGTGATTTGAATTTTCCGTGAATTTAGTTCTTCTTAATATAAATAATCTTCTTTCTTGTTTAAATAATCTTCTTTCTTCCATTAAAATAACCTTCTTTCTTGTTTACATAATCTTCTTTATTCCATTAAAATAATCTTCTTTCTTCTATTAAATATTTCTCTTTTTTATTGTTGTTTCATTTTCCATTTATCTTCTATCTTTATAGATTCCATAATTTTCGCGTGGCAGGGTCGCCATGAAGTATGAGGAGCGATGAGGACTGATCAATAAAAATCCATGTTGTAGATTCGTATGTATTGCGTAAGATGCGCTAATAGAATGAACCGTCTTACATAAAAGGTTGCTTAATTTATTGTCTTAAACTTATTGCTGAGTCGAGCAATATGTGTTATGTCGCGGTAAACTGCTAAGTTACGGTAAAACTATAAAATAGGACATACTCTACAGCTGTATGTCGAGCATTGCCGAGTGCCAAAGTGGAAATAATGTACCTGTAGACTAGCTGTTGCCCGCGACTCCGTTTGCTAAGAATTCGTTTCTTGCTGTCCCGCGGGAACTGTGAAAGTTCTTTCCCGTGACTAAAACAATAGCACCTACCAAATTTCGTCTAATTTCGTTCAGCAGTTTAAGGCCCTACCGAGCTTCTTGCGCAATCGATTTTAGGTATGTTTTTATACTTGATACTGACAAAATTGTTTTCTAATGCACTATACTTCATTTAATTTAGCATTGGAAAGCACAACAACATTATATTGCGGCTCGTGAACTGTAATCTCTTTACAATTTGTACTAGAGTAACAATTGACGACACGCAAATAATGTGGCATTAAAACAATTTTATTTTGCGGCTCTCAGACTATTGTACTGTACTATTTGCTAGGTAAGAAATAGTTGACCAGACGCAATATAATGTTGTTGCGCTTTTCAATGCTAAATTAAATGAAGTATAAAATACATCAAGAATTAACAATCAGTAATGAAACGGTAAATGAGACTCGGTTTGAAAAATTGTTGCCTATTTTTTTAAAACTTTTCAGCGATGAAACTAAAATCTACTACCGTCTTCTTTCAACTCTCAATTAATATGAATATAAGTATCTCTATTGCACCTAATGTAAATCCGGCGCCACACATAGCACAAATGTTTCAACACAATACATATTTGAACACATATTTGTTCACATATGAAGCACCGGTATTTACCGGTATTTCTATTGAACAAATAAGCAAATACCGGTGCTTTACATTGTGGTCCAATATGTGTTAAAACATTTGTGCTATGTGTGGCACCGGGGAAAGCACATGGCATAACACAAAATAACAACTTAGTCAATACAAACCTTACTACCATACCTTTATAGTCCAAAATGCATGTACACTTAAGTCATTAGAACGCAAACCTCAAATTGAGCCTATCAACATACAAAATCAATCGTAACTACAAGTCTTAGAACTGAAAATAGAACACAGTATTCCTACTAACCACATTCATAATATCATCAACCTAAACCCAGCCTTGCTTCTAGCGTTCTAGGTTTAAATTCGATTGTATCTTGACGGCATGAACGTCTCCGTTTTCTGCTACCCTAGTACTCGGTGCCCTTTCGCACATGACGTCACTTGATGGGGCAATCAGACGCCATCCTTTATGGTACCCTGGTACCAAGACCTGCGAGTAGATGACTCAGCGGGCCGTTCACGAATGTGATAAGTGTTGCCAACTGCAAAAGGAGAAATTAATTCGCACGAAGAAATTATAATTTATACAGCAAAATCGCCGTACTTAAAAAAAAATTTCGACCTTGTTTTCGCGAAGGGAAGGTCCAATTTATTGTAGTGTCGATGCGGCTTTTGGTTTTTCATTCGTCGTCCGATTGTTTACATTAGTCGCAGTTATTATGAAACAATTCGTAATTTTTTTTTAAATAATGATTTTTCCGGAAAATCACTTTTTAATCAAAATGATTGTCATGGTTTACTCCAAAGAGTATTGTAATATTATATGAACAAGAGTGGCAACTCTATGGTCAAAAATGCATGTATGGAAGGTGCTGCCGCCCTACGGCAGCTCAAGAACTAATGTGACGTATCTATAGATATATACCTATCTATATTTATATGTTGGTAGTGATGTACAGCTATAGATACGCGTACCTATAGCAATGTATAGTCAAGGATTTTAATTGATAGGCTAATTGCCACTATTCGTATTTTAGCCGTCTAATTCAAATCAGCATATACGAAGTATAAGCGGCTAAACCCGATTTGCATTATACGGCTAAAATACGAACATTGGCAAGTGGCCTATCAATTAAAGTCCTTGACCGTACAATTTGGTACGCCATGGCCATGGCCGATGAATGACAACTGACAAGTTTGACAAGTCAACCAAGATGGCCGCTAATTTAGTTCTTCGGCAAACACCAGAGATCGCTGTAGTCGCATGAAAAGTGATGATATATGTAAGTGTGCCCCCCCTGGTTTACTCTGAATCCTCAAAGGGACTCTATGAGCCTAAAACCTCATTGACAAGTAATTTTCTTGAACAAACTTTGACGGAACTCCTGTCAAATTCCCCGCCAACCCGATGACACTAACTAAAAACTTTAAAAAGACAAAACGCGACGTTTTTCGAAACAAGATTTAAAAATAATTTAGTTATACTGACTGGGTCGAAATTAAGATTGCACAACCTAACTCGATGGCAATTAAAATCTATAATAAATTGAGTGACCCTTTGATCAATTATAACTGTAGATCCACAGTCGCGCGCCCGAAAATGTCCGAGCCAAATGAGCGCCACTTTGATAAAAGTGGCCTTCTTTTTTTCTCAGTACGTTGCGTGAAATTGTCAAGTTTAGCTGTCAAGTGTCAACCGAAATTCGACTGTAATGTAGTAAAGACTACGTTCAAATTTCTGTGTAGGTGATGATTTTAATTGTTATGCAAACAAATAAAAAAGTTCGGACATTTTTTGTAGGGGATTTTGTTCGGCAATGTGTATCTTCAGATATAATTGATCAAAGGAGTGACCATTTGAAAAATGAGGAAGACGATTTAAAATTTAGCAAACTACTCAAGCAATTATTAATCAACAAATGTTACAACTCGCTAGAAGAGTATTTTAATGATCACTTATCCTAAACTTTTATCTACTTTCTCTGAAATTAAGCTATATTTTATATACTTTTTGACATACATTACCGGTTTAATTCTATTGATGTCATAGCATCTCCATTTCTAATTGTAATTGTATTGACTCATTTTAAATTGTAACAAAATTCTAATATTCTGACATTATATTACTATTTTAATTGCATGATTATTATTAAAATAATAATCATGCAATTAACATAGTAATATAATGCATATAAATAGCATACGGTTGTGGTAACTCCGAAGATGAGCTCTGGTTGAGTTCGAAACGCGTCAGTGTAGCTTGGTGGTGGTGATAGTTGTGTTTATGTGATTTGTGTGTGTTCGTACAGTGTGGAGGTGGAGGAACTGCATGAACACACATTTCTTGCATAAACGTAACTATTGTTAGGTCGCGGGTGAGCAAAGTAATTGTTTTAGTTCATTAATATGGACCTCTGCAAAGTAACGCCTGATTCAATAAATTATATATTATTCTATATTTAAATATTGTTATTTTTTATTGTAAATTATTATTAATTATTCTGTAATTTTGTGTTTTGATTCTCTTTTATTGTTAAATCTTCATTTCATTCTAGAATATCAATTTATTGTATTAATCTCTCTCACTAAAAAATGCTGCGCCCATCAGGGTTTCATATGATTGAGTTGTACTTATTTACATGTGAATTGCATTTATTAAACAATACAATACAGTACAATACAAATGCAGAATAACCAATAACCATAATATACCTACCATATACCATAAGAATAAATAATAACAGAGTAGAAGGGAATCTCTTTTGACTGCGTCCAAAACGCCGCCATTTATATACCTACTTCCCCCTCACGTCGTTACACCCCTCTGACGTCCAGGCGTGTTGCTAGGGTTGCTTACTGTTAAATATTACTTACTCTAAAGATAATATCGCTAAAATATTAAGTTATTATTTACTTTGAAATCATTATTTTATTTTAGTTTTACAAAATATGAGATTTATAAATCATTAGGTACAGTCAAGGATTTTAATTGTTAGGCCACTTGCCACTGTTAGTATTTTAGCCGTGTAATGCAAATCAGCATATACCAGTATAAGCGGCTTCACCCGATTTGCATTACACGGCTAAAATGCGAACAGTGGCAAGTGGCCTAACAATTAAAATCCTTGACTGTACGTACCTACATATTATAGGTAGGTACTTCTAAGTAAGAATTTATTACAAGTGCCATACCAAAAGAAGCCATTTAAGGTGATTTGACATCGTTTTTGAATTGTTTATACACCCAAATACACCACAATAACTTGATGTCATTAATTGTTATTTGTTTCCAATAAAACGAACGCGCAAACAGTTAACAGCCAAACGCGCGTGCGGCAACGCCGGCCGTGACACCCTGACTGAGTTCTCTCTTAGGGAGTACTCTAATATCGTGACCTTCAGTCGGGCCGCAGCGGGAGTTTCCCTTCTACTCTGTTATTATTTATTCTTATGCATATACCATGCATTCGGTGAAAGTGAAAGAAGTTATAGTAATAAAATAAAAACCTTTTTTTATTAAATATAAACTTAATTAATGCATGAGATCTCGTCTATATAATTCCATTTTGGCTACGGATTAATATTTTTTAATTCCTGATTTTATTTTGTATATTTAAAGGTCCCATTTTAAACAAACTTTTCTTCTGAAAATCAACAAGCCGTATATAAGTATTTTAGCCGTATTGTATTCACTATATTTTAATGGGAATAATAATAATTAACCATCGTATTTTTCGATACAACCAAAATGGGGGTTGTGAGTTTTAACTGACGGTTCAAAATCCTGCATAGAGTATTTCCAATAATTCATGTTCATCCCCTGTCAAGCTTTGCAGCGCAATGCGACGGATCCACGTGGTGTTCGTATTCCAAAGTACCAGGGCACCAGGAGTTACAAAGAGATTCATAAATGCAAGCGTGGGAACCGACCAGACCGAATGTGACGACACTCCAAATCCAACTATAAATGTAGGGCATTAGGTTTAAAATTAGAATGGTAGTTGCATACAACGTTTTGGTTCAGTGAATATGCACTGCGCCCGTAGTAATTGAATGATTTTTTTCTCGTTTTTATGAAGTTCTAATACACTAGAAAAGTTTTTCATTTGTTTCACTGTTGTGATTTTTTTCAACTGAAAATTGTTACGTCTCTTTGCTATGGGGATTCGTACCTTGTCTTCCCTACTAATTATAAAATGCGGTTACTTACAATATGTTACTATTAACACTGTTTTAACCTCCAAAACAAAAGGAGACGTGTTATAAGTTTGACCGCAATGTGTTTGTCTGTGTGTCTGTCTGCGGCATCATAGCTTTTAAACGGGTGAACCAATTTGGATACGGTTTTTTTATTTGATAAGCAGTTTTCTTGGCGATTGTTCTTAGACATTTTTCAGTAAAATTGGTTCAGCCGTTTCAGAATCTGACGCTTGCCTTCGCAATCACTATTTCTTTCTGTCAAACGGTATAAGACGGTGACAGAAAGAGATGGTGAGAGCGATGGCAAGCGCTCGCGCGTTAGAAATACGTCCTCTGATTGCGATGGCGGTTTTTAAATGTTTAATTTAAAGTTACGTATCAATTACATTCATGTCTATGTTTATGGTTTGTTGTGTATTTTTTATCTATATTATTTTATCTACATCCATATCATAACTTCCCTATAATGTTCAGAAGCAAAAAACAAATGACATGTATTAAGAAACGTACTTATTTATCTGTGACTGCACCGTAATGTTTACATTAAAGGATCCAAATCGATACTTTAATTATAAAAATATTTAATTTTCGAACATCTTTTTAAACAAAAGAATCACGTTGGGTTGTGAGCAGTCGATTTGAAATTTCATTCAATGAGATTCATGTTCCCTTGTTCCAAACATTTTTTTTGAATCTCGAATATTACAATCGTTCTAAGAGTCGAAATCGACTCAAGTCTAAATTGTTTATGAATTTAAAAAGTGTAAAGGTAACGCCACCGGAGTTGAGGCCACGCACACAACCACATCTCATGTAATGACAGCGGAATTTTGACGTTGTGTTGACGTTTATAAGTAAATGTCAGTCATTTAATTCGAATTCAAACTGTCAAAGAACGGAAAATGAAGTTACCGTACCTTGTGATGTGAAATACCTGGTGAAAATATAACGAAGACTTATACATAGATAAAATTATGTATACGACGGTGCATAATTTAGGATTAAAACTCTCGTGTGGTCTTATTATAAAACTCACTTCGTTCGTTTCATAAAACCACACTTTGTTTTAATCCTTCCCATTATGCATCAGTCACATAATTCGTTCATTCCATAAAACCGCATTCTTTTTTTAATCCCACTCATTATGCACCAGTCCCATAACTAGTAATAGGAATGTTGACGCCATTAAAAAATAATTTGAAGACGCGACTCCAGTAAAAAAACGCTTAAATTTAGCCCTGAAACCAGATTAATTTTCGATTAACTGCAAAATTAGATTTATTTGTTGCTTTAAAACAAATAAATAGTTAGTTGATTGAGTTAGCGAACAAGTGACGTCATAAGTTGCTATTAAACAATAAACAATAATTTATTTTTCTTAAAACAGTGGTTACAAAAACGAGGCAAAGGTTGAGGCTTCCCAGTAGATATATAAGTACCTGTGTTGGGAGGTCTCGCTCTTCCAAAAAAAAGTACAGTATGTAATAGACCACTAATCTAAATATAGTAGCTTATTCAAGTATAATATCCTAACTTAACCTAAGTTTATTCCAGCGGTATCGGTATGGCATGTCGCGCGCCCTGCGCGCGTACGTGTGAGTGTGCATGCAAGCGTGCGAATATGTGTGCATGCATGCAAGTGTGTGTGTGTATGTATGTGTGTATATGTGTGTGAGTGTGTGTGTGTGTGTATGCGTGTGTGTGTGTGCATGTGTGTTTGAGTCTCAGTATGGTGAGTGAAAATAGATATTTGGGCCAATCAACTTTTAAACCGACACTAACCTGTCCGCGACATTTTTCAAACAATTACAGATTTTTGTAAGTAAACATGTTTTTTCTGTAATTTAATAGATGAATAGCATGAATACATGCCATCTTACGTAAGTTTAACCTATTAAACCGTGAAATATCTTGTTGGAAGTACGATTTTTTGGTAACGCCAGAGACAATTTTGGTAACGCAGGAGACGCCAAAAACGTCGGTTTAAAAGTTGATTGGCCAATGGGCTAAGTGTACACTTAATTATTAGATTTAACTATTGATAGGTACAGTCAAATCCCCAACACAAGCAGGCACACTTCCATGCTGATAGTATGGAAAAGTGGATACCCAAGCTAGGGAACCGAACCTACTACTTAATACTACATTTACATTGAACAATTACAACATATTAATTTGTTGCAATAACCTATATTTCTAAGCGCCTAATAGCAGCAGTTCCTCAGTTTCTGTATAGTCCATTTTTCTTAACCAAGCGTGGAGTAACTCTTTACATTCATCATATCGCAAGCTGTAGATGTGAATTACATTGTTTATTTTATTATATAAGTATGCAGACTGCACATCAAACTGCCTCCTTGCAAAAACTGATTTGTTACGGCACAGGAGCTACCTGCTAGCATTCAAACTGGGAGAATTGTGTTTTGACAGCTCATAAAAAGTAGGTACATCGGTTAATTGGTGGTGTCAACATCCCTATTGTTCAAAAATCCTATTCTGTTCCAAAATGTTTTAACTAAGACACTCGCTGGAAGTGTCTTAACACCGAAAACATACCAAGTGTACTAGAAACCTTGATTTCCCGACGCCGTACGGCTTCTAAGCCGAGCCGCCGCGGCTTACCAGCACCGGACGTTAATAATCAACTAATAACCAGCTGCCGTGCAGTAAACATGCGTTACGTGCCGCTGTAAGATGGTTACGGTTAGCCTGCACCGGACAACGTTGTAATGTGATTAAAACAACAGTCCGTTCTTAAGAACTTTGTTCCGAAGCAGACTTTTTCATACTTCCCAGCAGTGTCCGACCGAAACCAAACGGTCTCAGTTTCAACCGAATTCGAAAGTTCCTTACAAGGATCATGTATTGAGGGAGAATTTAAGAAATAGTACATTGTACATCTAGGGCCGTAAGTAGGGGATTACTAATGAGAGTCTATTAGAAGCCCGACGCCGAAGTTGTAATCCCCTTACTGCCCGTGATACACACAATGATTTTCATCACATTGCGAGAAAAAAAATCCAAAAATAAAATTAATTTGTCTCAAAACACTTAAATTGAATAAAATAATGGCTACCCGCCAATACAGATTGTCACTTTTTTCGAGTCAACTACCATAGATAATGTAAACTGTGTTTAGTTTAGAATTCGAAAGGTCATACGGCCAGATTCTGCCAACATGTTTAAAAAAATATTTTTACTAAAATTATTGCAAAGTTATTTGATATAAATTTAAAATATAAAAATAACGAATTTTCATGAAGCGTAGATAAGTTTTGTGTTGTAAAATTTGAGTTATAGCTAAGTTTTAAAGATAATAAATAAAACGTTGGCTGACTTGAAACCTCCTTAGTCTGAAATGACTTGTTTGCAAATTTTAAAACTAAAGTTAGAACTCCCTTGGGTAGAAAAACAGTACGTAAATCTATAACTCCCTTAAGAACAATTTAGGCCATTGTCATTTAGTATACAAGCATGGAATAACACCATTGACGAGCAAGTGTGATGACGTTAACGTTTATTGTTGTTAATGGGCCAATCAACTTTTAAACCGACACTTTGGGCGTCTCCTGCGTTACCAAAATTGTCTCTGGCGTTACCAAAAAATCGTACTTCCAACAAGATATTTCACGGTTTAATAGGTTGAACTTACGTAGGATGGCATGTATTCATGTACACCATCTATTAAATTGCAGAAAAAACATGTTTACTTACAAAAATCTACAATTGTTTGAAAAAAATCGCGGACAGATTAGCGTCGGTATAAAAGTTGATTGGCCCTAATACGTGTGAAACGTTATTATAATCAGTCAGTGTGAAGTTGACCGTTCATTTAGTATACATAAATGGATTTATAGTGACAAAAGAAACAGGCTACTCCCAGAGAATGTTGAGAAATTAATGATTATCTACTCCAAACTAATTATCACAAACCAAATAAAATGCCATGTGCTGCTGTGGATGTGTCATGTGATCCTGTATATGATTTATTCAAATTATGGTCCCAAAAAAGCTCCCTTGAAAACCGCGCCATCTGTATTTCATATGCGTTAAAATTGGTACCATCATGTGAACCTTAATATATAGCAACCGTTTAAAAGCGCTCAGCTGTTAGAGAAAATAGTTGTAAGCACAATTTACAGACCAGCGCCATCTCTCGAAACTTATCCGAATCAACGAAACATCCGTTATAACTCAACCGCGAAGCACCCTAGCATTTCCACTGATCGTGGTAAGAAATGGAACTAAAACTTTTGTGTACAAGAATGTCGCATTTGCATAGACTGTAGCGCCGCGTCAATTTAATATCATGTGGCGACATCTCTTATAGTTTTTCCGAACGACTTAAGTGTGGGGGTTTCGTTGGCCAATCGAGCATTCCCTTCAATTGAAGTGCTTATGTTGGAATGATTCAAATGTTTGCGTTGGTTTTATTTACGTCTATAACAGAGGGCGTTACGGGTAAAAAAATATATCTAAAACATGAGGGTTAACCGAATACGGTCATTTGACACGTCACAAATACGCGCCGCATAACATTAAAGAAACCGGCCAAGTTCGAGTCGGATACGCGCACTGAGGGTTCCGTAAAGTAGATTATGTATGTCAAAATATACACCGTAAACAGCCGTATTTATTATAATTTACTAGCTGTTAATTCGAGACCCCCTTAAAAATTACAAATATGAATAGTTTCCAATTTTTCCTTAAGTATACTTGTATAAGATAAGAACATATTACTTGCCAAATTTCATAGTTCTAGGTTAATAGAAAATAGCCTATAAATTTTGATTCCCTTCAGTTTCGAAGTATACGTTTCTTGCGGCATAAAATGGTCATATCTTTTTTTACGTTGACGTAGAAGTTTGATTTTTTCACAGCTTCAAGAGACTCTAGCTAGACCTGAGTATTATTTATGGTTTTAATTTCAACCTAACACCTCCACGCGTTCCCGAGATAAAGGGTCTTGACAAACAGACGGACGGACGGACAGCAAAGTGATAATACTACAAACCCTTCCGTGTGTTGTCCGTGTTATTCTATCTGAGTTAAGGAACCCTAAAAATGTAAAAAATTAAAATATAAGAAAAAATATTCAGATGATACCTGTTTGAGATAGAAATTTAGTTCTAAATGTTTTTGTTAGATGGCGCTGTACTGACTGGAAACTCGCTAACGTTTTGTCGCCCTAGAATGCATAAGAGAGTTATTGTATTTCGATTTGTTCGAGCTTTGGTTTTGAAGATCATTAAAGCAGTTACCTTGGAACCTGTCTTTAATTCGGAGCTCCCTAAACAATACCTAACAACTACGAGTATCAGGTCATTATTTTGTTCTAGTTATAGTATAAATCTTCTCAGGTGAATTTTTCGCTTCGACCCCTTATACCTTAACGACCGCTTTAGCCTAGTTGGTAGTGACCCTGCCTACGAAGCAAGAGGTCCTGGGTTCAAATCCCGGTAAGGGCATTTATTTGTGTGATGAACACGAATATTTGTTCCTGAGTTATTGATGTTTTCTATGTATTTAAGTATTTATTTATTTATATAAGTAGCCATAGTACAAGCTTTGCTTAGTTTGGGACTAGGTCGATTTGTGTAAGATTTGTCCCCTAATATTTATTTATCTTTCAAAACAAACGGTATCGTCATAGTATTAAGGTTCAAATTTAATGTAATGGCTCGAAGCGAAAAATTCACCTGGGAAGATTTATACAATACTCTCTTTAGCATGAGGTTTCCTATTAATTGAATATTTTGACCCCTACGGCGTAGCATCGCTACGAGCGTAGCAGTGCTACGGGCTATGGCATTTAATGTCAAACAGGGAAACTATAATTTAAGAGGCCACTGCATTTTTAGGGTTTCGTAGCCAAATGGCAAAAAACGGAACCTTCTGTCTGTCTGTCCGTCCGTATGCCACAGCCACTTATTTCCGAAACTATAAGAACTATGCTCTTGAAACTTGGTAAGCAGATGTATTCTGTGAACCGCATTAAGTTTCACACAAAAATAGAAAAAAAAACAATAAATTTTGGGGGTTCCCCATACTTACAACTGGAACTCAAAAATTCCCCAACAACAAACATGACTTTTTTGCCGTTTTTATAGATAGTGGTACGGAACCCTTCGTGCCCGACTCGCACTTGGCCGGTTTTCCAATTTTCCAACCTTATCTATTAACACACGTTGATAGTAGTTCAATTCAATTCAATCGTTAAGAAAAACCGAAGCGTGACATAACAAACCGTCACATTTTAATTAAAACGACTTTCAGTTTCAACAAACCAATGTCATCAGAGTGAAGCGAGAATGTTTTTATTATATTTAACATTATGTCTGATACCAATAAATGGTGACGAAAAGACGTTTCCCGCGAATTTCAATAAAAAGGACTTCCTTATGACGACTTTAAAGGACCCCGATTTTGCCAACGACGAAGAGCCGCGCCCAGAAAAAACAAAAGCAGACGGCTGCCCAGACCTTAGTCCCGAAGAATTAAAAAAAATAAAAATGACCTACAACAGTGATGGGGGCCGTATCAAGTTCATTTCAGCAGACCCCCTGACCATAGACGAAGACGAAAAGAAAAAGGCGGAATGCTTAAAAAAGATACTGGCCGCTACGGAGACTGGCGAGGAAAAAATGAAGGCGTCGTTCGACTCGCCTGTCAAATTTGAAAACAGAACGGCGGTTAAAAAAGAAAACAGTACGATAGACAAAGGAAAGAGGAGAGGGAACGAGTATGAGTTTGATACAATTGAATATTACGATGAACCGGAGGAAATTAAGTTTGATAATGAAGTTTGTTCAGGGCTGGTAGAAATCATCGAACTGGATATAGCCGATATAAGGAAATACGATATAGAGTGTGAGAAAATATGCGAATGGCAAAGCTTATATGATTTAGGCACAATTGATTAAAGTTTGTGAAAGAATAAATATAGGGTTTTCGTAATAAAATAATTTCTAATTAAATTTACATATTTGTACCAAATTAGAAGATAATCCGTTGTAAAAGAGAGTCCAATTTGATTTGCAAGATTTAAAGACAACTAACAATACTACATACTGAGATAGGTACGGTCAAGTGCAATAATAAGTGTCGATTTAGGGTCTATAATGACTCCCATAAAATTTTTGTTCCGAATTTTCAAGACCATAACGTTTTCTGTCATAATTTTTCTTTGTCATATTATCGGAAGTCATAATATTAAACAACATAAATTGGAGCTACGATTTTCTTAAGTCATAATTATTGTAAGGACTAATAAGTAAACTCATATCATTCAGTGTCTAGAAGCATCACACTTCATAATATTAAAGGTACTAAAGTCACTCGTAATAATTATTGCAAGGTCTTTTTTCGCAGGTCATAATTATTTTAAGGCACAATATTACTTTGTAATAACATTCAATGTCATGGTTGTATGACATTTCATAATATTAAAGGTAATAATCCTTTTCTGTGCTGTCATAAAAAAAATACCTAACATCGAAGGCTAAGGCGGGAGCTACGCTTACGCTTCGCTCCCGCCTTAGCCTTCTGAACCTAACCTGTCCGAGTCGCTTCTGCCCTGAAAGTCTTGCTCGCTCGCTTCGCTCGCTCGCTGCCAGCGATATGTCTTACAATGTTTCTGAATAATTATCAATGTTCCTTTGGATGTTATAGAATTCAATGTAGATGGTTAGTGCATTTTAGGTTATGAAAAATTATGACTAAAAACAATTATTACTTTAAGATATATGCCCTATAACGTTTCTGAATAATCAACGATATTCCCTTAAATATTATTGATATCAATATTATGACTTTTTAAAGTTATGATCAATGGGATTATGGCTCATTGCAGTTAGAACTATTAAGCGATATGCTTTACAAAAATTATGATCATCGATATTTATGAGCAAGAATTAATATTCTTGCTCATAAATATTGGACATCAATTTATGACTTTCAAAATTCGGATAAAAAAGATTATTGGAGAAAAGGGGCACCCGTTGATTTAATCCTCCCATCGTTATATACCTATACCTTAATTCGACGACATAAGAGCTATGGGACATATTTATGAGCAAGTTTTGTGCACCCATATTTTTACACTTGATTGTACAAACATTTCAGGCTAAATTGGGTTTTGTTAAAAATTTAATATTCAACACAAAGCGGTTTTTTCTGACTGCTGCTGGGTAATAATGCTAAATGTGGCTAAATTTCAAATGTAATTTTCCACACTGATTTTAATGAATAAATACTAGGTAGCTAATTAACATTTTATAAACAAGAATAATTAACCTAAAACTAAAAACTTCAAGAAATATAATAATAATAATAACTAAAATATATTATGAATATGAGTCCCTATTCCTATAAATTCCGAAAAATACAGAGGTAAGTATATCTGAGAGACCACAGGTCAAACCAATGTTGGGATGTTGAGTATCCCATCATTATCATCATTTCAGCCGAATGACGTCCACTGTTGAACATGGGCCTCCCCCAAGGCTCGCCAAACAGATCGGTCCCGTGCCATCCGCATCCAATGAGATCCCGCCTCAATCCTAATTTGTCTATCCGCACGTCAAGTCTCACCGACATCCGTTCAACCATTTCGGAACTGACTAACAAACATACAATTGGCTACTTTCCTAACTACCTAGTCAGTCTTTTAGATTATCAAAAAATATTGGACACGTATTTTTTATTTTGTCAATTAAACAAAAAATTACGAAGATGTGGCGCGTTGAAGTTTCGCGTGACGTCACTTGTTCCTACACTTTGTGTGAGCGTTTTAGGAACAAGTGACGTCACGCCTCGTCACGCGAAACTTCAACGCGCCATATCTTGGTCATTTTTTGTTTAATTGTCAAAAGAAAAATTACGTGTCTAATATTTTTTGATAATGTAAAATACGGACTAATAAGAATTATTATATTTTTACAAGAAACATCCCTATTATCTGTACAAACTTTGTCATTTATAATAGTAGGGAAATGCCACGCTAATCCGTACAGTCTTAAGCGTGATTAAACCTCAGAGAAGTAGCAAAACATTTTGACATTTATAATGTCAGCAGGATGATCAAAGGACCAAATAAATTAATCAAATTGTATTCATAGTAACATTACAGTCGCAGCACACTGCGAATTTTAATCGCAAAGTCGTAACTAACAATACAGGCCACCACAAATTGGAAGCGCGGGGCGCCGACAAAGCGTGCCCGGCGCGCTCTATATCACTGAACCATATATACGGTGACACACACCGGCAGCGCGGCACACCGTATTTGATTCAGTGTTATTGACCGCGCTGAGCACGCTCCGTCGGCGCCACGCGCTCCCGATTTGTTGTGGCCTATAGGGATTAATGAGTAATGAGACCACAAATCAACTGACGTACTTTATATGAGCTGTCAAAACACGATTCTCCCATAGGTTAGACGTTACTTCTATGCTAACTCAATCGACTATTTAGTTCTATTAAAGCAACTAAAAATATATTTTCATCACACTTGCTCGTCAATGGGGTTATTCCATGCTTGTATGCTAAATGACAATGGCCTAAATTGTTCTTAAGGGAGTTATAATTGTTCTTAAGGGAGTTAAAATTTGCGAACAAGTCATTTCAGACTAAGGAGGTTTCAAGTCAGCCAACGTTTTATTTATTATCTTTAAAACTTAGCTATAACCCAAATTTTACAACACAAAACTTATCTACGCTTCATGAAAATTCGTTATTTTTATATTTTAAATTTATATCAAATAGTTTTGCAATAAATTTAGTAAAAATATTTTTTTAAACATGTTGGCAGAATCTCGCCGTATGACCTTTCGAATTCTAAACTAAACACAGTTTACATTATCTATGGTAGGTGACTTGAAAAAAGTGGCAATCTGTATTGGCGGGTAGCCATTATTTTATTCAATTTAAGTGTTTAGAGACAAATTCATTTTATTTTTGGATTTTTTTTCTCGCAATGTGATGAAAATCATTGTGTGTATCACGGGCAGTAAGGGGATTACAAACTCGAGTCATTACAAGCCCTCCGCCTTCGGCCTCGGGCTTCTAATAGACCCTCGTTAGTAATCCCCTACTTACGGCCCTAGATGCACAATGTACTATTTTGTTGTTAATTACAAAATTAATCAGGTTTTCTGTGCTGAAATAAAGTGGTTTTATTAGTTTTATGATTTCGTAATGCAAGCAACCCTATATTAAAAGTTGGCT
The DNA here is from genome assembly GCA_947563465.1 of Archips xylosteana. Lineage (NCBI taxonomy): Eukaryota > Metazoa > Arthropoda > Insecta > Lepidoptera > Tortricidae > Archips > Archips xylosteana. Next base: position 1,715,135 of record OX387343.1, read on the forward strand.
TGTTAGGTACTTTCTAGTGTATTTTTTTTGAAACGATCATCGCTAAAGATTATGAAAAAAAAATAGAGTTCTTAATTTAAATTTATCGTAAACTTGGACATATTTCTTCAACTCATCAACATTACTTTTGACAGCGTATTGTTGCGGGCGCGCAACGGATTCGACGCGAACGCCCACGTATTTGGACATAAGAAATTTCGCGTTCGCTGTGAGTCTAATACCAGGGGCTAAATTCAGGAACGGCCCATGCAAGAGAGGATAGAGATGAACTGCTATTCAGGAATCCAGTGGCGAACCTTACATAGAAGCCCAAAAGCCGGGCTTGCCTTATAAATCTCAAATCAATATTAAAAATAAAACCAAAGATCGTCCAAACGAAAAAAGTTCTAATAAAATCACTTTCATAATAACGCGCTTTATTTTACGTAAAATACCAAGAATTGCATAACAAATCCGCTGCGCAGCCCGGCGGCGCTGAACGGCGATAGTAGCGACGTTATAAATAGCATGACATCTCGCTCGCTCTTGTGGGCTTTTACGGGGCTTCCAAGCGCTCTCTTCATACTTAGGAAAACGTTAGTTTTGCAAATATCTATGTATAGCTGCATATATAGCACTTTCTTTGCAATTTTTAATCTGGCTTACGGTGTGAAGTTTGTTGCGTTTGGTTTGTTTGGAACGCGAGTGCGCGGGCGAGATGAATAACTTCATCATTCATCATCATTTCAGCCGAAAGACGTCCACTGCTGAACATAGGCCTCCCCCAAGGCTCGCCAAACAGATCGGCCCTGCGCCATCCGCATCCAATGCGTTCCCGCTACCTTCACCAGGTCGTCGCTCCATCTTGTTGGAGGCCTACCTACACTGCGTCTTCCGGTCCGCGGACGCCACTCGAGAACCTTTCGGCCCCATCGGCCGTCAGTTCTACGGGCGATGTGCCCTGCCCACTGCCACTTAAGTCTAGCGATTCTTCGAGCTATGTCCGTGACTTTAGTTCTCGCGCGGATTTCATCATTTCTAATGCGATCCCGCAGAGAAACTCCAAGCATAGCCCTCTCCATCGCCCTCTGAGTGACCTTGAGCTTCCTTATAAGACCCATCGTTAGCGGCCACGTCTCAGTACCATAAGTCATCACTGGCAACACACACTGGTCAAAGACTTTTGACTTGAGACACTGCGGTATATCGGATGACAAGATATTGCGGAGCTTCCCGAACGCTGCCCATCCGAGTCTAATTCGTCGATTGACCTCTTTCTCGAAGTTGCACCTACCCAATTGGATTGTATGTCCCAGATAGATATAGTCGTCAACAACTTCGAGCAAAGTATCTCCGATTACGACGGGAGTTGGTACAACATGGGCGTTCGACATGACCTTCGTCTTGTCCATGTTCAATTTAAGACCAACTCTCTCGGAGACTCTTCCGAGGTCAGCGAGCATCGCACTGAGGTCCTCCAAGGTCTCAGCCATAAGCACCACGTCGTCGGCAAATCGAAGGTGAGTGAAGTATTCGCCATTTACATTGATGCCACGCCCTTCCCAGTTCAGAGTCTTGAACGCATCCTCTAGTGCAGCGGTGAACAGTTTCGGAGAGATTACATCTCCTTGTCTGACTCCCCGCTGCAATAGAATGGGCTTCGACATCTGATCCTGAAGTTGGACGGACATTGTGGCGTTATTATACAGACACTTCAACACTTCGATGTACCGGTAGTCTACTTGGCACCGTTGGAGAGACTGCAGTACAGCCCAAGTCTCGATCGAATCGAAGGCCTTCTCGTAGTCCACAAATGCCAGGCAAAGGGGGCGGTTATATTCCTCGGTTTTCTGTATAACCTGCCGCAACGCATGTATGTGGTCCACGGTGCTAAAGCCTTTTCGAAACCCGGCTTGTTCGGGAGGCTGGAAGTCGTCTAACCTGCGCGCGAGACGATTCGTAATGACTCTCGAAAACAGCTTGTAAACATGGCTCAGAAGTGAAATGGGTCTATAATTCTTCAATAAGGTATTATCGCCTTTTTTGAAGAACAGCACCACTACACTTCTGTTCCATGCTTTTGGTGTTTTCCCTTCACGGATGGCGGTATCAAATAGTTTCTGAAGGGCTTTGAGGATCGGTTTTCCGCCCGCCTTCAGAAGTTCGGCTGTTATTCCGTCATCACCAGGGGCCTTGCCATTCTTTAGTTGTTTGAGAGCCGTACTAATCTCGTACAGGCTGACGTCCGGGATGTCTTCGGTATAGTGCCGGGTTAATCTAGCTCTCGGGTCTTCAGCTAGATCCATGACGGGTTTCTTCGTTGATGTGTACAGCTGTCCATAGAACTTCTCAACCTCTAACAATAGCTCCGGTTTAGAGGTCACGATCCTACCTTCATCGGTCTTTAACTTTGCCAATTGGCTTTGCCCAACAGACAGATTCTTGGCAAAAACTTTAGAGCCTCTGTTGCGCTCTATCGCCACTTCAATACTATTAGTATTAAACTGGCGTATATCGCGCCTCAGAGACTTTGAGATCTGTCTGTTAAGCCGCCGGTATTGGCAAGCGTCACCAGATGTCTGTAGGATCATCTTACGTCGATCTTCCATGAGCTTTAGAGTAGAAGGTGTGATTTTTTTGGTTCTATTTGTACGGTGAGTCTTAAAGAACTTTGACCCAACCGTATGGACAGCTTCCACAAACCCGTCATTGTAGTCATCCATGTCGCTTCCTAGGCATTCGAAACGGTTTTGAAGTTCAAGCTGGAACGTTTCGAGGTTTTGTAGCTGGGCTGGTGCCGGGCGGAGCGTAGACTTTATCAGTCGCGATCTTTCAAGCTTGAACCGAATATTCAATGTGCCTCGTACCATACGGTGATCACTCCCGGTTTTAACCGCACTGATCACGGAGACATCATTGAATATTTGCTTCCTCGTCGACATAATAAAGTCTATCTCATTCCTCGTTACACCGTCAGGGCTCATCCAAGTCCATTTCCTGTGCTCTCGCTTCTTGAAGAAGGAGTTCATCATATAGAGTCTCTCCTTCTCCATAAAGCCGGCCAGTAGGTGGCCTCGGTGATTCCTACGCCCTACTCCAAATTGCCCCATTCGCAGCTCTTCACCATCCCGTTTACCCAGTTTTGCGTTGAAGTCCCCCATAACAACCGTGAAGTGAGTTCCGGAGCTATGCATGGCTCTGGAGATATCCTCATACATAGTTTCCACCTCTTCGTCGGAGTGTGCCGAAGTCGGAGCGTAAACTTGTACGACCTTCAACGAATACCGTTTGGTCAATCTTAGTACAAGGTACGCTACCCTGGTCGACACACTCACGATCTCCACGACGTTGTTTACAAGGGACTTGTGGACGATAAACCCGACACCGCCCTGGGACTGTTGGTCGCCCTCCCGGAAATAGAGCATGTTACCAGAGTTCAGGATTATCGTATCCTCCCCCTCTCTTCGGACTTCTGATAACCCTACTATACCCCATCGTAACCTACTCAATTCCTCCTCCAGTTCCAATAACCTATCATCCGTCCGCAGCGTACGGCAGTTATACGTTGCCAGGGCCAGGGATCGTTGGTGATGGTAGCCGGATCGCTTCCGGGGATTCTTAGCACCCCTTGCCCCGCCGCTACCCAGGCCGCTACCGTAGCCTGGAACAGCGGGGCTACCGGAGACTAGGGGCCGTTTTCGTTTGGACTCAGCCATAGGGGGGTATTTGCCGTAGTCGCCACGCTTGGCAGACGGGTTGGCGACCGCAGTGGAAAAACCGTACATATTAGGGACGCTGCTGCCCGTCCTCCGGTATTACTGGCCGCAGTTTTAGGACATACCCGGGTCCAAAAGCAATTTGAATAACTTCACGATTGTTTATATCGAATCGTGGGCCATGCAAGGCGTTGTAAAATGCGGTATTTGATGCAATTACAAAATAAATAGGTATTCTTGTTTTAGTGCGGTGTACAGTGCGGTGCGTGTGAGAATGAGTCTGTAAAATTCTGTCTAGTAATAGAATGTTTAATGATTAATGTTTATTTCGGCAAAAAACGGCACAATATAATGAATGAGTGAACTTAAAAAAAAAAAGAATGAAGTGTGCTTTGGTAAGCGTGTCCAAACTGAAGAGTAAAGCGCCAACAAGATGGATTTACCTACATTAAATTATAAAAAAATAATAAAACATATCTCTCGGCTTGCCATAGCTTGATACCCTAGGCACGCCACTGTTCAGGAACGCCAAAAATCACTGGTTTGTGAGAGGTTTGGGCTAAGATTGGGATGAGCCTTATTTAATTATTTATTTACAAAGTGAATTAACAGGAAAATAAAGCTCATCCCAAGCTCAGACCATTTCTATCCTCTCCCAAACGATTGAATTACCGTTCGCAAACTGTGTTGGGCCGTTCCTGAACTAAAGCCAGGTTTAGACGAAGCCAGTGCTGGCTGCCAGTGTCACTGGCAGCCAGCACTGGCTTGTTATTGGCCTCGTATAAACAGTTTTTGAAGACAGGCCAGCGCTGGCTACCAGCACTGGCGGGAATAGAGCGCCGGCCTATTTTTCAAGCCAGTGACCCCCGCCCGCATGCCCCGCAACCCCCGCGCCAGTGCTAGGACGCGTGTAGACACATCGCGCCAGTCGCTGGCGCATATCAGTAGATTGCACACGCTTTTGCTTTGCTTGTTTTTCCAGAGATTTTTGTGATGTCTAATAAATGGAATGAGGACGAAACATTAAAATTTGTTCAACTGTTACGGATCTGTCGCGTAGCCATTTTCTCATCCAAATCCTTTTACCTTTTACGATTTCTTCGTCTAATAAATTGATCAACTCTTCTCTTAATAGTGCGGAGATGTTGTTTATACATTCTTTTTTCAAGCGCCACCGTTTTAGTCCCGAAATCATTTTAGAACGTGTGCTCACCACAAGAATTAATCCAGTAATAAAATGAATTCACTGGCCTCATCTAAACAACACGGGCCAGGCCAGCGCTGGCTTGTCTGAGGACTGGCGCCAGCGTTACTGGCTTCGTCTAAACCTAGCTTTAGCCCCGGTCACTACGCAGTTTAGGTATGTTCGGCCGGTGCGCCTCCCGGGCAGGCGTATGGCAGTAGGTTGTCGCTCGGCATTCGGCTAGCCGCGTCGCGCGTAATTAAGCATTTTTTTTTCTGTGATTTTTACAGCAAACAATGACTTCTAAACGATCTTATATTATAATCCGTATAAAAGATACTGTTGCGTTTAATAGTACATTACTGCAGAGGCCGGGACTTAAGGGGTTGCCGGCCGAGTATCTAAGTTGACGCATGTTGACGGCATGATACGAGGCCGGCAACCCCTGTTCCGGCCGAGGCTTGTATAGTGCTTTTCTCAAACATGCACCATCACCATCTTCATCATCATCATCATCATCATCATCATCATCATCATCATCATCATCATCGTCGTCGTCATCATGATGGTGATGGTGATGATGATGATGGTGGTGGTGATGATGATGATGATGGTGGTGATGGTGATGATGATGATGACGATGGTGATTGATGATGATGGTGATGATGATGGTAATGGTGATGAATGATGATGATGATGGTGGTGATGATGATGATGATGGTGATGGTGATGAATGATGATGATGATGGTGATGATGATGATGGTGGTGATGATGATGATTATGGTGATGATCATGATTATGGTGATGGTGATGATGATGATGATGATGACGATGATGATGATGATTATGGTGATGATGATGTTGATGGTGAAAATATTTCTCTAGGCAGATCACCATTACCATCACTATCACCATCTTACCTTACCTTAAATAAACGTAGTGGCAGAATGTCATAATGAACCAAAACGCAAATATTGCTTATAGTTTTTTTTTTAAATGGCTAAATGCTATGATGTCATAAACCTATAAACATCATGGTGCTGTGTGACATGAAACAATAGACGATCGCATTGCCGGCCTAGGCCTGCAACGGTGTATTTTGAAGCCTGTTTTAAGGAACACAACATAAACATTACATAGCATGGTTGAGAAAAGGTAGTTTACTGAATTAATACACACTGTTATCTTTCTTGATTTATATACCTACCTACCTAAATATCGGCTAGTGGGAACCCTGTGCTCTTGGTTTCGATGTCAGCGGTACCCAACGGAATATGAACGTTCGTATCACACGATAAGTTTAAATTTCGCGTGCAAGCAGTTAACGGTCGTAAGAGTAGGCAAATTTTTATACCAAAAATTGACTTTTCTTCGAGAGTGATCCTTCTGTACGTTAGTACTATTATTTATTGTGTGCTAATACGTTCACAAATCACCAGTGTGATATGGCTCTTATGACTAGTTATGACCCTTTAATAGCTTTGTAACCTTTTGTGACCAATCGCAATGAAATCGCCGTGTACGAGAGCTCTTATATTTATAAATTACTGCAATTTATGTCGAGGATGTAACCACACATTATGTTTATGGCATATTATAGCGTGCTAACTAATCTATTGAACAACCCCTATTTCTTCCCCTCGCCATAACGCACTATGTCCTGCTCCCCATACAATCCAAAGAGAGCCTTATCTAAATTGGAATATGGTTAAAATTAGGTCGCAACGAGTTGGACATGTGACATTGTAACACGACAGAATCCCTTTGTGTGTTTTACGCGTGCTTGAATGGGGCTTAATGGATGAATAAGTTGTTATTTTATTAGTACATTACTGCAGAGGCCGTGAAGTAAGGGATTGATGGACGAGATTTGGGGTATACGGCCGAGTCGTAGACGAGGCCGGATAAAACGAGTCCAGCAATCCCTCTTCCGGCCGAGGATTGTATAGAGCTTTTCTCAAACATGCATCATCATCATCATCATCATCATCGATCCATCCAACCATCCATCCATCCGTCCATCCATCCATACATCCATCCATACATCCATCCATACATCCACCCATACATCCATCCATACATCCATCCATACATCCATCTATCCATACATCCATCCATCCATCCATCCATCCATACATCCATCCATACATCCATCCATACATCCATCCATACATCCATCCATACATCCACCCATACATACATCCATCCATCCATACATCCATCCATCCATCCATCCATCCATACATCCATCCATCCATACATCCATCCATCCATCCATCCATACATCCATCCATACATCCATCCATCCATACGTCCATCCATCCATCCATCCACCCATCCATCCATCCATACATCTATACATCCATCCATACATCCATCCATCCATACAGCCATCCATACATCCATACATCCATACATCCATCCGTACATCCATACATCCATCCATCCATCCATACATCCATCCGTACATCCATACATCTATACATCCATATATCCATACATCCATCCATACATCCATACATCCATCCATCCATCACCAGTAGTTTAGGCGGTTTTATAGAAATAAAACAAGATAGATTTTTTTTAATGTCGTAAGTTGGCTGTATGTAATTTTTCCTTTGTCAGTTTAGTGTTAGTAAGCAAATTTAAAAAGTTACAGCAGCGGACAATAATGGTTTTTCATACTTACTTTTATGGCCTAGGCCAAGAAGTAATGTAGGGAGCCATAAACAACAAACTTCATGGCTTCATTTCGTGACATTAACGCATACATTTCAAAGCATGTTTGAGAAAAATATGTTTATGATCTGGCGAGATTGAGTGGATTAGTGGTTAGGTCAGTGGTCGTGGGTTAGTTCCAGTCTTAGCACTACTAGACTGCTAAGTAAAATTAAAGTAAGATTAAGGCCGGCGCAGACCAGTAAAGTTGTCTGTATATATCATAGGCAACCGTTATATTACTGACTGATCTGTCCTCGCACAGCTTACACCACTGAACGGATTGTGCTGAAATTTGGCACACAGGTAGCTGTTATGTTATGACGTAGGCATTCGCTATGAAGGGATTTTCCGAAGTTCCCACGGAATAGGAAATAAATGGGATTTATATTTTCACTTCAAAGTGGCCCTAATTCCGAGACTATATGTATATACTGCACAATTTCAAAACCTAGTAACTCTAAAAAAAAATTATAGATAGCTAGACAGACAGTTGAAATTTTCACAGATGAAACAAACACACATACAACACTCATACACACACACACACACACATTTTGTCATTATTCAAAGTGTTTATTGTTCTTAGTTTTATTTATTTATTTATTTGGTTCACCAACAATTGTTTAAACAAGTCAGATATGAAGTATCTTTTTTATTTATTTTTCAACTTCATTTTTTATTACTTTTACGGTCATCCCATGAAACCATATATTTCAAACTAAATACAAACTGAAATATAGATGCACAGAAAAAACCCCAGAAAAAAGACCAATGCTGGGAATCGAACCCAGGTCCTCAGCGTTCCGTGCTGCGTGCTTACCCCTACACCATCACTGGTCTAGAGGTTAGCGACGAATCTTTCCCATACATCTTACATTTCAGTCTGTTATAATCACTTTATGCAGTGATAAAGCAATTGTTTACACTAGTAATGGCAATAAAAACATTCACTTAGCTTATACGGGCAAAGTGTAACAATCACTTACAGGTAAACACAGCATGCAATTAAATAGAGAAAAAAAAATATAAATATAGTTATTAACTGTGACTAGCTTACAAGTTTAGTTCTCATCACTTTTTCACTAACTCAAGCTTATATGAGGTTAACTACACTTACTAGGCTCCTACGTACACCTATTTTAAATTTACGTATCGAATCAAAGTGTATATCCGTATTGTGGCTACAACTATTCACACACACACACACACACACTCTCACATTTTGTCATTATTCAAAGTGTTTATTGTTCTTAGTTTTAGTTATTATTTAGTATAATTAATTAATAATACTCTTGTTATTAATTGTTCACATATGTAATTGCTAAACTTGAGGAAGAGCGGGATCTCCTAACACAGGGATTTTGTACTTAATGGGGGGACCCAACCTTCTCTAGCTTATAAAATGCTGTCACCAATAAAACTATTTTTGATTTTGATTCTTTTTTTTATTTTTTTGATGTATTTCGGTTGCCGCTATAACAACAAATACTAAAAAATAGAATAAAATAAATATTTAAGGGGTTTTTTTTTTTGCTCGTTTTTGCTCGATATGATATCGGCAACAGGTAGACGCTTCAAATATTCACAGAATATTTAGTTATATATTCACTTTAAAAATAAGTAATTAAATTAAAATAACACAAATATTTAAGGCATTCCCATAAAGCAAACGTGATTTTTTTGCCGTTTTTATAGATAATTACACGGAGCCCTTCGTGCGCGAGTCCGAATCGCACTTGGCCTTTTTTATATTAAGTACCTCGAATCTAGACACGCGGCAGCGTGTCAAGCCAAGTTAAAGCAAAGGAACTGGCTATTCTCATTTCTATGATCGGCTAGCCGGTTATAATCTAAGCTCAAAAAATTTGTATTAAAAACGATATTTTTTAAAAAGTTTTGATGCTGTGGTCCATAACCTTTTAATGTAATGTGTCCCTCGGGAACCCTAAAAAGTTAAACAACAGATAAAAGCACGAAATGGCGCGGGACTTGACAAAGCATTTCAATCAGCCGGTTAACATTAATATTCTGGCATTATGCAAATATTGCCGCCATTTCGAGTCGGCGTCGTCGCCATTTGCATTTTGAGGCCGCCCAGCGCTTCTGGCGCTGAGATGCTAACAATTTTTACAGCTTTTTGGTGTATTTTTAGTGTTTTGTAGCCTAGAAGTGATAAATGGAACAGGTTCGGCTGCCGCTACGCTGTCTGATGTCCTTCTGGCCGTCTGTATGTTTGTCATAGGGCTGTATCTCAGTAAGAGAAATACTAAAATTATTGCAATGAACTGAAACAATTATTTTGCACACCCGCGACCTATCATACTACGCATAGGAAAATTTGTGTCTAAACTCCTGACCAGTGGTGGTGTAGGGGTTTAGCACGCAGTACGGAATGCTGAGGACCTGGGTTCTATTCCTTCGCTGGTCTTTTTTCTGGGTTTTTTCTGTGCATCCATATTTAGTATGAAATATTTATATATTAACTTACATCAAAAATCAATCGTTGATGTTGACAATGGATTTTAGATAGATGAAGCTTTACAATACGTTTACTTTTAAATGGCTTGCCTTCATTTCATTTCCAACTTTAACACCATACAAATAAAGTAGCTATTACAAAATCTGCAAACGTGGGTAACAGTATTCTAAAATTGGCTTTATTTGTAGGTTGTTAAAGTTGAATATGAAATGAAGGCAAACCTCCTGTCAGTGGTAAACTTTATGTAATTTTACTGTATCTACACTAATATTATAAAGAGGTAAGATTTGTATTTTTGTATTTTTCTACGTAACGAATAAACATAAAAACTACTGGACCGATTTCAAAAATTCTTTTGCCGTTAGAAAGCTACATTATCACACAGTGACAGACTACTACTAGGCTAGTGACATAGGCTACTTTTTACTGCGGGAAAATACCTTTTCCTACGGGAATAGTACATTACTGCAGAGAAGTAAGCCATCCTGGACGAGTAGAAGTTTGATCTACGACCCGCCATTTCAGCTACTTACTCGCTAACCTATGTCTGTAGTCTATGGTATGATTGTTTTTCTAAAAGTACCGGGCGGCGATGTTTAGATATCTGCCATCTTTAAATTAAAAACGCCATAATTTTAATAAGCTTTTTCTTAATTTTGAAACATTTGAAACACAAAATTGTGATTACAACAACATAAATTAGTGAAAAATGTTCCAGTTATTTAATCAGTGAACTATTTGCATACAAGCAGTGCAGTGTGAACTTTTTTAATAGTTTAAGTTTTTCACAGACGTAGAGCACGGGTTCCAAATTTAAACACTTGTTTATGTAATGGAATTTCATACTTACTTCCTGGACACTAGCAGCTAGTCTCCAGGATGCGTTACTTTCTACGACGTTTTTGATGACGTAATGGCAACATTTCATACCATTTTTGAGAAAATGTCTTCTTTCTTTCCCTGTGTTACAAGCTCACCTGCGTGCTTCTGCTCTGCTGTTGCTGTTTTACGTCGTAAATGTCAGCTGTCTCTTCGGTCATACTTTATGGTCGAAACTGACGGTAAACCAAGGAGCTGGGAAATACATCAGTGACAAATCACTGACTAGTCGACAGATTAGGGTCGCCTTCCACTTCTCTAGAGATTTATGTGCTCGTAGCTTCCTGGACACTAGCAGCTGGTCTCCAGGATGCGTTACTTTCTACGACGTTCTTGATGACGTAATGGCAACATTTCATACCTTTTTTGAGAAAATTAATTTATCGCGGGCGAAGCTGCGGACGGAAGGCTAGTTGGGAATAAAGCGGTGGGGCTTCAGCGCTGCACCGCTGCCGCTCCGGGGTCCGCGCCCCCAATTTGTGGCGCTCCCTGATTGCCCAGCTTGTTTAAGTCTCCATTAAACTGTAATTGGACTGTTTTGAACTCCAATCCGCCGTTCGAGTGGTTTCGGATTGTGCGGTTATTTGTGGGGCGCTTTGATAGAATCCAGCGTATGTTGCGTTATTATTAAAATTTGCAGTCTGTTCGATCGTTTTTGAGGCAATTTTTTTTTTGTTGTTACCTTTGACTTTTTTTTAATTCGGAAAGTTTTATGTGATTTCTGCTCAGAATCACGAGCTCTTTCGATCCTGCTAGGAGAAAAAAAGTGTCCTAAGTTTATTTCCCGTTCCGTCACTATTTTTCGTAGACTTTTGACCGTAACGGAATAGAAGAATCGAAAATTATATGAAAGTTTTGGGACACTTTTTTTCTCCTCGCAGGATCGAAAGAGCTCGTGATTCTGAGCAGAAATCACATTAAATTTTACGAATTTAAAAAAAGTCAAAAGGTACAACAAAAAATAAAATTGTCAAAATCAAAAATCAAAATCAAAATCAAAATATATTTATTTGTATGAATACGGTTACAAGGTCTTATGCAAATATAGGTACATGCGTATTCAACCTGCATGCAGGTGTACAAATTTTCAATGTCAAATTATAGTACTTAGTCTAATGTCAAATTTATAATATTACGATTTCAAATTACAATTATTAATTTATGTCAAATACTCTTTAATACTATAGAAACATTTTTCTTGGAGCCATTTTGTTAGTTTAATTTTGAATAATATCTTATTTTCTAGTTTAAGGTCTACAGGCAAATTGTTATACAGGCGAATACACATATTGTAACAATTCTTCTTGTAGATTGCAGATTGGCAAGGAGGTTGGTAGTAAAGGCTTATATATTGGACCCTTGTGTGTCTTGTACTGGTCTCATTACGAGGTGTGAAGTAGCGTGGGTTTTCCTTGACAAGGAGGCACGCGTCCCTTATGTACAAACATGGCAGCGGGAGTATATTAAATTTTTGAAGAGCGGTCTACAGCTTGCCAGAAACCACGCATTATCCAAAGCACGCATACATCTTTTTTGGAGTCTGAAGGCTCTCTCTATGTCCACGCAGTTTCCCCATAGTAGTAAACCATAGCCTAAGACAGACGAGACGTACCCGTGATATGCTGTAAGAGCTGCTTCTGTTGATACTGTTTGTCTTAGTCTTTTCAAGGCAAAGACAAATCGATTTAGTTTTTTACATACGTGGTCCACGTGGAGCTTCCAATTCAAATTTTTATCGATGTTGAATCCCAAAAAAGTAACCATGTCAACTAATTCTACATTCGATTTATCATAGCTAATTTTTAAAGGTACTGGGTTTCCATTATAAGGAGTAAATTGTATGGCTTTGGTCTTTGCTATATTCAGTTTCAAATTATTGCTTTGCATCCAGCCAATAGCATCTGACAACGTTTCATTGACCTTAAGTTCAAACAGGTCTCTATTATCACCTTTTATTATTAGGGTAGTATCATCGGCAAAAATAATACAGTCCTGCTTAATAGAATTTGGTAAATCATTAATTGCTAGTAAAAATAATAGTGGCCCAAGAATACTCCCCTGTGGAACACCTGCTCCATTTATCATAAAACTTGACCTAAATTTTTCTTTAACAAGACTATTATTATTGTGGCGAACGATCTTTTAAAAGGCACAGGAATCTATAGTATTTTATGTAACGGTTATATAAGTGAGGTCTTAAAAGGCGAGTGACGTGAGTTGCTATACGAAACAATGTGAGTATCGCAATGGAAGACTGCACGAGCCGTTTAGACCAAAATAAACACCACAGTATAATAGTACATTACTGCAGCGGCCGGCAATCCCTGTTCGTGGCCAAGGCTTGTATAGAGTTTTTCTCAAACATGCATCATCATCATCACCACTATCATCACCGCCATCATCATCACCATCACCAACAACATCATCAACATCCATCAACATCCATCAACATCCATCAACATCCATCAACATCCATCCATCCATCCATCCATCAACATCCATCCGTCCGTCCGTCCGCCGTCCGTCCGTCCGTCCGTCCGTCCGTCCATCCATCCATCCATCCATCCATCCACGTCGACCACGTTGACCTATTAAACGTCATGGTGCTGTGTCACATAAAACAATAGACGATCACTTTGCTGGCCAAGGCCAGCAATGTTGTATGAAATTCCATTATTGACCTCACGTCTAGGCGCACCTGCAACGTGACAGTTCGTGGCGTATTATAAAGAACATAACGTCAATATTTCATAGCATGTTTGAGAAATAGTAGATTGTTCAACAAGGGAGGAAAATAACCAATATCACACGAGGTTACTTGACACCCGAGCACAGCGAGGGTGGCAATATTTCGAGGGTGATATTGGTGTTTTTCCCGAGTTAAACACTCTGCTTTTCATTTCGACTACAGGGAAAGTAAGAAAATATAAGTATAAATAAATAAAAATGTCTAAACCGGTCAATATGATCGTTGTATAATATTTCAATAGAGTTTATTGTTAAGCAATAATTAATTTAACAAAATTTATTATATTCAATATAATAATCAATGAAAACAGTAGACAAAGTAGGTATTTTAGTAAATTTATTTGTAAAATAAGTAAATAATTAATTTGAACCAAGGAGTTAAGCTGTATAGAGATAGGCTGTGTGGACATATAACATTGTCGTTTACCGTGTTCTTTTTCTTAACATTTTTTAACTTTTCTGGTTTAAGTCACTAAATAAGAAACTAATGTAAATTAATAATTTAATTTAACAATATTTCACTAGCATTATAAAATTTGTAATATGATTAATTCAGAAAAAAAACTCAATACTTAATTATTCCATGTATATGCCGTAATGCTTGGCTGAATGCGTATGTGTTCAATTGACAGCCAATGCCTTTATTTTTTTAAATTCATTTCTACCCTAGGCTTTGATCAATTATAACTGTAGATCCACAGTCGCGCGCCCGAAAATGTCCGAGCCAAATGAGCGCCACTTTGATAAAAGTGGCCTTCTTTTTTCTCAGTACGTTGCGTGAAATTGTCAAGTTTAGCTGTCAAGTGTCAACCGAAATTCGACTGTAATGAAGTAAAGACTAGGTTCAAATTTCTGTGTAGGTGATAATTTTAATTGTTATGCAAACAAATAAAAAAGTTCGGACATTTTTTGAAGGGGATTTTGTTCGGCAATGTGTATCTTCAGTTATAATTGATCAAAGTAAAAAACGCATTAATTCAGTTGCTTGTTTTAAGCCGAGTTTACACCTGCAAGTAAAGTCGTACTAGTGTAGTGCAACTTGCACGGCTTTCCTCGCAGGTCTAAACTGGGCTTTAGTGTTGAGTGTGACATTTCATAATCTGTGGCAGCTAGGCGTATCGTTATAACGACATTACGACACTAGTGCTGTTATGGGGAATAGAGTACAGACTTTTCTGAAGTTATATTATCTATGTTCTTACAATACGTTTACTTTTAGTTTACCACTGACAGATGGCTTGCCTTCATTTAATTTCCAACTTTAACACCATACAAATAAAGTAGCTATTACAAAATCTGCACACGTGGGCAACAGTATTCTAAAATTAGCTTTATTTGTAGGTCGTTAAAGTTGAATATGAAATGAAGGCAAACCATCTGTCAGTGGTAAACTTTATGTAATTTTACTGTACTTAATTGATCGCGACCATGTAAAAAAAAGATAAAAGTACAGGAGTAGGAAAAAATATTTGTTTGCGTCTCTCTTGTGGGACATGCTCTCCCAAGGCTCGCCAAACAGATCGGTCCCGCGTCATCCGCATCCACCGCGATCCCGCAACCTTAAACAGGTCATCCCTCCATCTTGTTAGAGGCCTACTTACACTGCAGACGCAGTGTCAGAAGACTCCTGAACCTCTGGGAACCTTTTTGCCCCACCGGCCATCAGTTCTACAAGTAATGTGCCCTACCCACGGCCACTTTAGTCCGGCGATTCTTCGAGCTAATGTCGGTGACTTTAGTTCTTGCGCGGATTTCATCATTTCTAATGCGATCCCGCAAAGAAACACCGAGCATAGCCCTCTCCATCGCCCTTTGAGTGACTCTAAGCTTTCTTATGAGGCCCATCGTTAGCGGCCACGTCTCAGTGCCATAAGTCATCACTGGCAACACACACTGGTCAAAGTCTTTTGATTTGAGACTCTACGGTATTGTATTGGATGATAAGAATTTAATTCCACAATTTCAATTCGACTGAAGATTATAAATAAAACAACGATTAAAAACATTTTACTTTATTTTAATAATCACAATTTCTATTCCTACTATATTTTTACAATGAGATCTAAGGGTAGTTCAAGACTAACGGTTTTTACTTATTTAAAGGTGTATCTATCAATTTAGTAATTTTAGTATATCATAAGCATAATAAGAAAACAACAAAAATCATTCGTTTCCACTTTACAAAAGAACACCAATTTTACTATACACTATGCTCTATTCAAGTTAACGAGCTAGTACTGAGGGAACAGCTGGACCTGATTGGTTCGAGATACACCGCTAAAACCGCTGATTGGTTTACGCGGCCTCAGCAACGTATTTTTAAACAATCACGTGCGGCTGTGTTCTTTTAGAACTAGCTCGTTAACTTGGACAGGGTATACGTACTGTTAAGTATATTTTATACGTTTACCAGAATCCTGTCTCGGAATTGTTTTTTTATGGCATCGTCTTCCATGTTGATACTAATTGACGTAGTCCCAAAGTAAGCAAAGCTTGTGTGGGTACTAAAGTACGGTCGCGCACCAAGAAGAATTTTGCACAATGACCTGTACGAAAGACCGACAAGTTTTTATTCTGAAACCGTAAACTTCATAGGTTTTATTAAAAAGGCATCGTGTAGAACCCATTAGTTTCATAACAATCTTAAAGTTTGCGTTAAAATAATTTTTCAGACAAAACTTGTTTTATTTCTTAAAACCCCCTTTTTAATTCCTGATATATTTCGTTGCATCTTATTTCAAGAGTTCGATAACAAACAAGTATTTTTTTAACTACACGTACTATACACCGTGGGTACTCGTATGGCAAATGCGCCAGACTCATGACAGATTTCGGAGCCCGTCAAACGTAAAAAACGTTACATTAACCTGGACTCTAATGTGCAATTTTAACTTACCTATTTTTGAAACAAAAACATTTATAATTTCTAAATTCAAGATAACAAGTCCCTAGAACGAACTGGCAACGTTATCTGTTATAAAAAATATTTTTATTGTTAAAGAGTGGCAACATTCGTTAGTGTGTTGCACTGTAGAATTTTTCAAGATTGTATTTTATGAAAAATCAAAAATCTTCCAAACCGGGCCAAATCGACATAATTTTATACTTACAACATTTTTGATTTAAAATAACTGAGGAATCTTTGCTTTCAACCTGGCGGGTTACTCGGTGATCACGGTGTATACATTAAAATATTAAATTACAAATGACTAGAAAATATTGCACAAAATACAAAATAATTTCTAAAATTTACATTCATATTGCTAAATTCTATTTTTTAGTATTTATTTCAATTTCTATGATACCTACTAAACTATTGGCTTACATTTAATATTTTTACAAATTAATTAAAATACTTATTAATAAACTTTCTCATCGTCATCATCATTTCAGAAAGACGTCCACTGCTGAACATGACCTTCCCCAAGGCTCGCCAAACAGAACGGTCCAACGCGTTCCCGCAACCTTAAGAGGTCGTCGCTCCATCTTATTGGAGGCCTAGCTACACTGCGTCTTCAGATCCGTGGATGTACTTCGAAACTATTATATTAATAATTAAACATTGTATTCTTATAACAGCAAATTCTACGTATACTTAAGTATTTGACACCAATCAATTGACAATACTTTTTAGGGTTCCGTGCCTGAAAGGCATTAAATGGAACCCTATCAATGGTCCGGACGTATATAACTGTAATAAAGAAACAGCTTCAATTTATATAATATGTGTATTTATATTGCTGCTACAATAAAATAATAAAACTAAAATAAATAAGGGGCCCAAATAACAATATACAATACAATACAATAATGCACAATGTATTCGAAACATGTCGAGCAGATCTCGATTTCTATCTAATATACTTTTCATAATAAACACCGTGAAATGCAACTATTTTTTTTAATGAACTGAAACGATTGACAACTTTTCATATTTCTAAGACTATAATTTGATTCCTTCTGTGTATTCTGTTTGGAAAGAGAAAGACGCTGATAGTTTTAAATTTTCACTAGGATTATTAATTAATTTGTTACAATTTTTTAAAGATGTGCTTATTCTAAAAGAGCGCAACGATAGAATAGATCCATTACTTTTGTCTAGTCTCTATTAAAAAAAAGTGATGACGTAAATTTGACGTTAAGGTTGTTATCTAATTTAAAATTATGACAGCTCTTTTTTCTAGTGAAAAGGGTAAAGGAAACATATCTATTCTGTGGATGTATTTGTAAGTACATATATATTTTTAAATTTGTTGTATTTTTTTAAATATGGAGAAATAAATTATAATAAATATTTTTCCGTGTTCAGGAGGCGAAACTCTTTCGATTCCTGCAGTAATTTTCAGCTGTTAAAAAAATGAAAGGTTGTCAATTACCTATGATCACCCGCGACCTAGTAATTGGTTCAGTTCATTAATATGGACCACTGCAATTTTCTTTTTGTTTTGCTTTTCATATTGTTTAGAGCTTCCAGTGTGCGAATCTAACTTACATCTAGCCGATTTTTCATTTAAGCTGTTTCTTGGATCATACATTAATGGTGTCAATTACTTAATTCTACCGTATTTTTTTCTAAAAATATTTTAATGATACGTTTCTACGATCATCTCTCTACTACAGACAATATTTTTAAAGGATTGATTTCACTGAGACGAGCGAAGCGTATATAGGTCTACCTACATCATATTGTCACTTTGCAAGGAGAGCGGGTGAGTTAATAAGCCTGCAGTTTTAGAGCTCGCACCAAGCTTGTTTCCTCTCCCCGCTCACAGATGGCGATGCAAACACGTGATGTCAGCACATGGGGAAACCAATTTAGATCAGTACGCTTAGTATAAGTTTTACTTCACCAAAATACTTCTCGATCGCATTTACGTAAAAATTTCAATTCTATGGAAACATGGACGCGCGCGCGCGGAGGCGCTGTCCTTGTTTCCATAGTAATTGATTTTTTTACGTAAACGCGATCGAGAAGTATTTTGGTGAAGTAAAACTTATACTAAGCGTACTGCATAAAAAACCGTTCAAACTCAAACATTGCGAAGTCGTAAAGCTAACGCGTTTGAAGTAGTCAATCGAACGCCGCAATGACATAACGTTCGATCTTCGTGGCAAGACTAAAGTGAGCTTTAGTTTCTCGGTCCTCCTCACAGATGGCAGTGCATGTAGGCGGGATAGGGCGGTAGTAGAGCGCAAGCGAGTGGCAACGCGTGCGCCGGCAGCTCCCGCTCAGTGGCGCCGTTAGCGGCTTGCGCGCGAAGTTGCTCGAGTCGAAGCTGGTTCTGGCGCTTCCATTTTGTTCTAGAACAAAAAAATAAGGTCACAGTTGACCATTTTTTTGCGTGAGTAATTCTTGCATTATTTTTAACGATTTCGATGAAACTTACTAAGTAGTTAGGTATGTATGGGTTTTCGGGGGCAATCAAATAATCTAGTTTGGTTTTGTATCTGACAAAATTGACTTTTAGTCAGAGTTAAGCCCAGGTATTATGTAATTATACGACAAAAACGGCCACAGAAGTATGCTATGCTTTATTCCAGAGATCTAGCTATGTCCACACCATTTTGTTTCCAAATCCATCCAGCCCTATTAAAGTGAAAAAGTTACAAACCCACGCACGCACGAACACACATGGTCACAAACTTTCGTGTTTATATCATTAAGATAGTTTAAGTAACATTAACAACCATAAGCAAAACTCGCTATTGTACACAAAAATACATAAAATTAACAAATAATTAGAGAAACCGGTATGAAGGCGAACGTATTCCTTAAGAGAATCTCTTCCAGTTAACCTTTGAACGATTGCTAGGACATCAGAAACAAGTATATATATATGTATATAAAAGTACCTAATAGTATTACGTCAATGTTATTGCAATGCCGCGTATCCTACAAAAGTCGCTCACTTTTGGCGGCTGACAGTCAGTTTGGTTTGAACACCCTTCTGCGTAGCTTGCCTAACTCACCGTCGGTTCTGATACCACGTCTTGACCTGCGTCTCGCTGAGGCTGAGCGCGTCAGCCACGTCCCCGCGATCGGCCACGCTCAGGTACTTCTGGCAGCGGAACTTGCGCTCGAGGTACGCGAGCTGCGCGTGCGTGAACGCCGTGCGCCGGCGGCGCGGCTTGCGGGCGGAACTGCCGCGGGACGGTTGGCGGTCTGTAACAAGACTTAGATTGAAAAGCACATCATATTTTTATTTATATTAGCACATACATAACAATATATTTAAAGTACACCTAGCTGTGAAATAGTTTGTTGGCGTCACGATCTGACAGTAAGATTCTTGTGCAAAGTGATGCTTACTAACTACATAACTAAAGATAAACATAAAATATACAAACGAAGACTCAGTCACAATACGCGTGCAGTTTTTATTACAGTGCTATAAGGTTTATATACATAGGTATAAGATAGTAACTGAAATCTTCGCTGGTACAACCCTAATACTAACCTATTACAGGTGCACAAATGATATTTTAGATGCAAATCCAAATTGATTACATACATTTAGTTATCATTATCATTTAGTATATTTTTCAAATTTAATTTTTCCCGAACACAAAACACGTACACCTATGAAATGCTCCTTTCATGTAACATTGCGTAAGTCTGTACCCGGCTAAATACGTTCGCAATTCGTCAGTGTTATATTGCTCTAATATCAGGATGAAACTAGCCTATTTGTTATTCTAGAAGTCTAGCTATCTACACACAAAATTACATTTAAACCCCTCCAACCGTTTTCTCGTGAAATAGTAACAAAACACACATGCCTGCGCATTCTCACAAACTTTCCAATTGGGGATGTCTATTTTTTTGCAATGTATAGAAAATCGAAAACCATTTCGAAATAAATGCTTTTTAAATCGTTTTCTGTAGTTATTTCATTTTAATATTATGTAATAAGCAATGACCTTTATTTGACATTGGTGTAAATTGCGTGACCGGTCCAAGTCGTACTTTATTCTGTGTGGTTAGAATTCTTCACAAATTACGCGTGGATTTATACTACGGAGTTTGATTTGGACCCGCTGTCTGATATCTAGCACTTTGTCAGTGCCAGTAAAGTGACACAGTGTATAGTGTACCACTACGCAAAAAATAATTAAAGGGGTTGCCTTATCGTAGGCATTTAGATAGATTTAGAAATTTGGCATTGTGGGAGCCCTCAATTATAATCTGACGTCATCAACTAAAATAGTTTCAATAATTAATTTTGAAAAAAGTAGAGAACTAAATGACAAAATATTGAAATTAGTTTCTTATAATTGACTTTTCTATACAAAAAAAATATAAAAACCACTGGTAATTTTTTTTAGACATTCCCAATTTATAAACTCATCCTTAATGGAGGCAGTTCACTCAATTTGGGACTGTGATCCTCCTGCATATTTCCAGCTATCATAATAAATTGGCCATCACCTGTTTCCTGTGCCTCGCGTTGAGATCCCCCCGCCATGACTGAAGCGAAGCCAGCCAGCAGTTGACTCTGGAACGATCCCTTCGACAAATCCATCGTCCGACCGTACACACTCTCCGTAATAACAAAACTGTCGTCATCCTTCTTCCCTTCGCCTTCCGAGCGATATAAATGAAAGAGATCACCATTGTATAACTTCAGACGTTCGTTATATTCTTCCTCTTTGAAAGGAGAGTTGAAGTTCCCTGGTATTCTGTTGTAGTCGATTGGTGTTGAGCGGTCGGTGTCTGTGTCTTTTTTGTCGGCGATGTCGTTGAAGGTGACGGGTTTGGGGGTGGAGGTGTCGCTTCGGTTGTCGCCGACTGAAATGTCGTCGTCGGCGTCCGATTGGCTGGCTTGGCTCGTGTCTTGGTCGTCGATGTGGACTTCTGTAGAAGAAAAAGGATTGCTATATTGGTGTTGAGTAAATCGGCTTACTGCTCGTAAGGATCTTAGCTGTCCTGCTTACACAATCAACCAGGATTTGTTACGTTAAAAAGTCACATTATAAGTAAAACGTACGGTAAAATCATAAAAATATCTTAGTACCGGTATTAAGTTATAACGTTATTTGATAACTTAACGTAATGGTAACGATACCAATTAACGTTACACTTGTCTTGTATCGGTAAGTTGACTTTATATTGTAGGGCTCGTTAACGTTACCCAATTTACATGGTTATAACATTACCAAAGTAACACTGTTTTAATCAGTAACGTTTGCTACTTTGCCATACCGCGCTGCCGATTTGATCTCACTCCAAGATTAATAGAGAAAAGCTAGGGATATTTATCAAAATTTTAAATTACGACAAAGCACTGATAGACACACTCACAACGAAAGCGATAAAAATGTGGTAAAGTGACCAATTACTAACGAGAAATGCACAGAAGCTGAGCTTGAGCTTGACCGTTACCTATTAAAGTTACCGGTATATAAATAACGTTAAAATTATTAAACAAAACTTTTGAATTAACGTTAACTTTATGAACAGCTTTTACAGTTACCATTTGTAATACCGGTAACAAATAGTATAAATTTAGTAACGGTACATTGTTTAACGTTAATTACGATTTAACGTTAAATCTGTTTGACAGCGGTAACGTTACCAACTTTTTAACGGTATTAGAGCACCATTCATATCGAGATGGTGACGATGAATGTTTGTATTAAAACGTACGAAAATACACGATAAGAATAGCGCGAGAACTCGCCAAATATTAATTCAAACGAAATGGAATCGCGTCAATGATAAAAGTCGAGATACAACGCCATTGTCCACAATTAACAAAATTAATTTCCGCGCCATCTATCGACAAGTGGGCGAAGTACAACAAAGAGATTAAAGCTCGCACTTTGGCAGCGAGCACAAAGGGCGCAGACGAGGTTTTAAAAAGGGAGGCTGCACTAATTAGTGCCCGGGGCTGCGGTTTGAAAGCTGAATGGTTTACAACTGTGGCATCTTTTAATTTGTTAGTGAATGGGCTTTATGACGCCAGGTAATGGGGACGAAGCACTTAGGACTTAAGGCCACCATAAGCCGGGAGCGCGGGGTGCCGACGGAGCGTACCCAGCGCGGTCTATAACACTGAACCAAATATATGGTGACACACCGGCAGCGCGGCACACCGTATTTGACTCAGTGTTATTGACCGCTCTGGGGACGCTCCTTCGGCGCCCGCGCTCCAGATTTGTTGTGGCCTTTAGGGCCGCAGCTTTATCCCTTTGCTAGTACACGACACCGTGAACTGAGCTCGGACAGACCTCTGTAAACACGATAGGCAACAAAGTGACTATTACAATTCGGACATCGCTGGCTTGAGGAGCTTCATATTGCCCGAATTGACAACATTTCATATTCCTAAGACTATTATTTGATTCGTTCTGTGTATTGTGTTTGGAAAGAGAAAGACGCTGATAGTTTTAAATTTTCAGTAGGATTATTAATTAATTTGTTATAATTTTTTAAAGATGTTCTTATTCTAAAAGAGCGCAACGATAGAATAGATCCACTACTTTTGTCCAGTCTCTATTTAAAAAAAAGTAATGACGTAAATTTGACGTTAAGGTTGTTATCTAATTTAAAATTATGACAGCTCTTTTTTCTAGTGAATAGGGTAAAGGAAACATATCTATTCTGTGGATGTATTTGTAAGTATAGTCGGGGTAAGAAAAGGTTCGTCACTTTTCGACTCTATGTCAACGAGTTAAGGTCGAAAAGTGACGAACCTTTTCTTACCTCGACTATACATATATGTTTTTAAATTTGTTTTATTTTTTTAAATATGGAGAAATAAATTATAATAAATATTTTTCCGTGTTCAGGAGGCGAAACTCTTTCGATTCCTCCAGTAATTTTCAGGTGTTAAAAAAATGAAAGGTTGTCAATTGGGATTGGCTATTTTTTGTAATGTATAGGTATAGTAAATCGAAAACTGTTTCGAGATGAATGCTTTTTAAATCGTTTTCTGTAGTTTTTAATTTTTAAATAATAATAATAACAATCAGATCCCGCACATTTCATGCTGATGTCGTCACGCTGCGTACAGAATGATTGCAATTTGAGTAGTGATAATCAATGATTAATCATCAATCATTAAAAATTAACCAATAGTGCGACGCAACAAACAATACGATTACAAAACAAAAGTATTTTTATGAACATTGCATTGCGTATGAACACGAAGATGACTTAGATTTTCTCTGCGTAGGAATCAATGCAAGAAGGATGTCGTGTTTCAATTTAGGGAGGAATTATGTTTTGTGGTAACAATGCCATTAAATAAAATGTATGTATAAAAACAAAACAAATAGTTTAATTTACGTTTCACGTATCAATTAGGTGTTAATTATTCCACGTGGGAATAGATTACTTTTGAAGTCATTTGCACATGATTAAAATGATTGATGACTAATGATTAATAATAACAATAAAACTATTTGGGATCATTCTATATGCAGCGTGACGTCAAATTGATGTCATCGGCATGAAGAGTACGGGCCCTGTGGCCGTATTGTCTAACGCTTTTGGCGCTTGCCTTCGCTTTCACCATCTCTTTCTATCATCCTTTTATACCGTTTGACAGAAAGAGATAGTGATTGCGAAGGCAAGCGTTAGAAACGTTAGACAATAAGCCTGAGAAAGTAGAGACATGTTGTATTTAACATATTATAATCATTCCAAATAAGTACGGCTGCTTACAGCGTATATTTTTACATAAGCATGTATTATGGTCCGCCAAAATTAGTATGATTATGTAGAAATAACAATGAGAATGTAGTCAGCAAAAAAGCTTGTATTCATTAAAACTTCCCATCCGTATCTTTTTATCTAAACAGCGCTCTCAGACTAAGATGGCCGTGATTTGCGTGCCGTTGCGTCCCGTTCTAATGACATCTTCAGTCTAATCCGAGCGGAAACACCCGAACATGTTTACGTATAACGAAGGGCCAGGGGTGTATCGTGGCGAATAAGATTTTGTTTTTAGGGTTCCGTACCTCAAAAGGAAAAAACGGAACCTTTATAGGGTCACTTTGTTGTCGTCTGTCTGTTTGTCAAGACCCTTTTTCTCAGGAACGCGTAGAGGTATCAAGCTGAAATTCATATAAAATAGGTACAGGAGGAGGAGGTCTACAGTCCCTTGGAGCTGTGAAAAAATCAAAGTTCTAAGCCAACGAAATCAAAAGATACAGCCGTTTATGCCGCAAATTTTCGACACTCGCAAGGGAATCAAAACCTACAGGGCACTTCCCGTGAACTCAGAATCTTGATATTTGGTACGAAGCAATAGCACATATAGCACAGATAAAGGAAAAATTTCGAAACGCATAAATTTTTAGTTACGTAACATAACATAATCATCATCATTTCAGCCGAAAGACGTCCACTGCTGAACATAGGCCTCCCCCAAGGCTCGCCAAACAGATCGGCCCTGCGCCATCCGCATCCAATGCGTTCCCGCTACCTTAACCAGGTCGTCGCTCCATCTTGTTGGAGGCCTACCTACACTGCGTCTTCCGGTCCGCGGACGCCACTCGAGAACCTTTCGGCCCCATCGGCCGTCAGTTCTACGGGCGATGTGCCCTGCCCACTGCCACTTAAGTCTAGCGATTCTTCGAGCTATGTCCGTGACTTTAGTTCTTGCGCGGATTTCATCATTTCTAATGCGATCCCGCAGAGAAACTCCAAGCATAGCCCTCTCCATCGCCCTCTGAGTGACCCATCGTTAGCAGCCACGTCTCAGTGCCATAAGTCATCACTGGCAACACACACTGGTCAAAGACTTTTGACTTGAGACACTGCGGTATATCGGATGACAAGATATTGCGGAGCTTCCCGAACGCTGCCCAGTCGAGTCTAATTCGTCGATTGACCTCTTTCTCGAAGTTGCACCTACCCAATTGGATTGTATGTCCCAGATAGATATAGTCGTCAACAACTTCGAGCAAAGTATCTCCGATTACGACGGGAGTTGGTACAACATGGGCGTTCGACATGACCTTCGTCATAAATTGGACATGGACAAATTTTCTTTTTTGATTTAATGAAATTCGTGTAATAGTTTTCGATGAAATGAAAATCGACGTAACGAATTTCGATATAATGATAGCTACCCATATGCACAGCCTTTATACTTTTGCTTACAGATACTTTACAGTTGAATGGAGCTTTCGGGTTTTAACTAAATTTCCACGGGAGGTCCCTATAATATCAATTAGAGATGTGCCGATTATTTCTTATGACTTTGGCCGACTAGCCGACTAGCCGATTAGTCGGTTGTACAGAAGCCGACTAGTCGTCGTCGTCGTCGGTTTCGGGGATTTCCGTAACGTTTTGTTTACAGTTGATTCGCGCGAAAGTCGCAAAAGCCGGCGCGGCGCCACCTACGAGCATCTCGGAACTGGAA
The DNA here is from genome assembly GCA_947563465.1 of Archips xylosteana. Taxonomy (NCBI): domain Eukaryota; kingdom Metazoa; phylum Arthropoda; class Insecta; order Lepidoptera; family Tortricidae; genus Archips; species Archips xylosteana. The sequence goes on from OX387343.1 coordinate 1,741,215, forward strand.
AAATATTAATAAATAATCAAGGTTTTTATTTAATGTAATTCCCCTACATATTACTGAGAACATACAAAGTAAGAAGCTGGATAGTCGGCGCTCTTTGCCGAATAGTCGCCGACTAGTCGGCACATCTCTAATATCAATGGTTAAGTCTAGAGATAAAATTACCCATTGACGTCTAAGTATATACAAGACATTTTGCATGGGTGTCCATCATACAACGTAAATAAAGTCCACGTTATATGTTTCAGAAATTTCCATGGAGCTTTTAGTAATATCCTAAAATTTCAATTTGTCTTCCAAATCTAATGGAGGCGCAGCATGTGCAGCTAGTGCAAAAAATACTTGAAGGATAATGTAACATTCTCGAAATATATTATGTACTCGACAACCCTACGTAACAAGGGTCACGTTAAAAGAGGCTGAACTAAAAAAAATACAGTGGTTAAGCACTTATACTATGAAAACTGGCCAAGAGCGAGCTAGAGTAACGCAGAGTGTAGCAGCGAAATGTTATGTTGTTGATACATTCCGTAGATGTACTGTCAACCAATTTGATACCTAGGCCACTATAGAAGCATGCCAAAATTAATCAATTAATTAATCTTCTACGGCAGTGATTATTGGGTGATGTATGTCATGACGACCAACTCGATCTTTGCGAACGTGTTTCAAGTGTCAACGATATTGAATAGGAGAGGAGTTAGCTTGTGTAACAATAACTTGAATTGTCACTGGCCGTCTGTCAAAACTTCTTTTCCTCTCATGTCATAGAGCGAAAACGTTTAAAAAACTCTTTACGTTTATTGCAAATTTTGTTCGGAAAGTTGGTGATGCCTTGAATCGCACTGACGCTGTAATTGTCTAGTAGTTAATGCGACAAGGTTCTATATTGGCCTAGGAATCAAATTGGTTGACGGTACAGACAAGGAAACTGAATCACGTACCAGGGTGAATCCTTTTCGTTCGAAATGGCATGTTGATATTCTATACATCTGGCAAAGAAATCGCCGTGAAATTGGTAGTGGAAAGGTTCCACCCTGGTGCGTGATACAACTTGAAATTTCAGGATATTACTAAAGTTCCGAAACTAAATTTATTATTATTATTATTATTATTATTTACATTATCAGGCAGACAGTTGAGGGCAACTGATAGGTGCCTGTATCTAGCTGTTCCTTAGTCAAGTATTTCTAAAACATATAACGTGGACTTTATTTACGTTGTATGATGGACACCCATGCAAAATGTCATGTATACATAAACTAAAACGTCAATGGGCAAACGTAAAGAGTTTTTTAAACGTTTTCGCTCTATGACATGAGAGGAAAGAAGTTTTGACAGACGGCCAGTGACAATTCAAGTTATTATTACACATTATTACTTGACTGTAGACATGATTTTTCAGTGACAGTATAAAAAGGATGATAAAGGCTTATCCCAAAGAGTTACTCAAAGATCGTTCCCACGCTGCAAATAAACTTATCCCTAAAAGGGATCTTTTCGAGCTTACCTGGATTGAAAGGAAAGCTGAAAATGTGAATGTGATGTGTGCGTGTATGAAGTTTCTTATACGCACTGGGCCCACGTTGGAACTACGTCCCAAGCCCTCTCGTTCTGTGCCCTGCAACTTAGTCTGGGATCTGATGATGAGTGTAGAAGAAAAACATAAAACTCAATGTTCATTCAAATGCAAAAGCATTCAAGTTTTAATGAGTCGCGTGCTCGAATTGAAAGAGGCAAAGACCTGTAAAGAGCGAGAGGGAAGAGTCTTTATACCACGCTTGCTCTAAATACAGAGGTTGAATTGAAGCCAGATTCATATAATACATATCCGTCACGGCTTCGTTTTCGTGACAGCAAAGTTGAAATAATTAAGACAAAAATAAAATTTAAAGCCCCCTTAAATATTTGTTTTATTTTAATTTAATTATTTATTTTTAAAGTGAATATATACCTAAATAATTAGTGAATATTTCAAGCGTCTACCTGTTGCCATAATCAACACCGAGCAAAAAAAAACAAGTTTGTTGTATGGGAGCCCCCTTAAATATTTATTTTATTCTGCTATTTAGTATTTGTTGTTATAGCGGCAACTGAAATACATTATCTGTGAAAATTTCAACTGTCTAGCTATCATGGTTCATGAGATACAGCCTGGTGACAGACGGACAGACGGACGGACAGCGAAGTCTCAGTAATAGGGTCCTTTTTTACCCTTTGGATTTTTGCATGTGTCTCTAATAGCAGAGCCTATATTTGAGAGACCATAGGTCAAACCGCCAGGCTAAATATTTAGCAGCTTCAGACTTGTTACATGTTCAACATGTCCTCCCTAACAGAACACAGCACGGCTCCACTCCAATGCGCACGCGCCGCGCACGCGCCGCGCACGCGTGTACTAACTACCGCACAGACTTGTCTCATTGTTCTATACCCTATGCTCCATTGACTAACTGTTGGCGTTGAATGGAGTCAATGGTATGGGTTAGAATATTTTTGAATTAATAAGTCAATCGGTGCTTGGATGTTGAGTGCGATGGGGTCAAATATGGATGAGTATATCTCTCTTTAGATGCCTATAAATAGACGCTTAAATAAATAATTAAATTAAAATAAAACAAGTCTTCGAGAAAGAGGTCAATCGACGGATTAGACTCGGATGGGCAGCGTTCGGGAAGCTCCGCAATATCTTGTCATCCGATATACCGCAGTGTCTCAAGTCAAAAGTCTTTGACCAGTGTGTGTTGCCAGTGATGACTTATGGCACTGAGACGTGGCCGCTAACGATGGGTCTTATAAGGAAGCTCAAGGTCACTCAGAGGGCGATGGAGAGGGCTATGCTTGGAGTTTCTCTACGGGATCGCATAATAAATGATGAAATCCGCGCGAGACCTAAAGTAGCTCGAAGAATCGCTAGACTTAAGTGGCAGTGGGCAGGGCACATCGCCCGTAGAACTGACGGCCGATGGGGCCGAAAGGTTCTCGAGTGGCGTCCGCGGATCGGAAGACGCAGTGTAGGTAGGCCTCCAACAAGATGGAGCGACGACCTGGTGAAGGTACCGGGAACGCATTGGATGCGGATGGCGCAGGGCCGATCTGTTTGGCGAGCCTTGGGGGAGGCCTATGTTCAGCAGTGGACGTCTTTCGGCTGAAATGATGATGATGATGAAAACAAGTTCTTAAGAGCCTGGACCTCCCTACAACAAATGTGATAAAAACATTTGCCATGTTTATAGATAATGGTACAGAACGCCAAAACGTCGGGGTGTTAAAATAGAAATAGTGTTAGTTTTATTTTTCAAAACATCCAGGTTCGATTCCCGAGCTTCGTACAAGTTTTTCTAAATGCATGAATGCAGTTTTTCTTGTTACTAAAATCGATGACATGTCATGGTTCCTGAGAACAGATCTTCGTATGTCTTATATTTTCAGATTTTCTAAAGATCGATCTAAATAAGCCACCCTGTATAATTTTTGATTCATCTAGACACTAACATGTAGATTATAAAAGTCTTCCTACTATACTTCGTTTTATTAGCATTAGAAATAACGTAAACAATCTTGATGAGTTTTTTATTGAAAAACGTTTTTAAAAAAATAGTAACTAGGTATTACTTATGAAACCAAAAGAATGTAAATAACCATATTATGTCCTTGTTAATTGTTACACATTTGCAGTAATTTATTTTTCAAAAGTGTTTTTCAATAAAAACTCATGTCAAGATCGCTTAAGCATAAGATCTAATGCTAATGTTCATTTACATTCTTTTATTTTCATAAATGCATGTAAAACCCTGAAATTCATTTTTTTTATTTTAATTCCTTGTAATTACAATAACAGGGATCATGTCGCGATACGTCCTCTAATTTGGAGTAGAACACAAATGACCCCCGACAATCAGGGCCGCGACCCCCGCGGTGACACCCCTGGCATCCCGCTGACAGGCGATGCAGCGAGGGACGATCTTGATACTTGCACAATATTACAGGTATACCCATAATAGTCCATAAGTTCAGAGTCGCTTAGCGTGCTATGGAGAGGGCTATGCTCGGTATCTCGTTGAGAGATATCAATATCAGACAAGAGACGAAAGTAGTTGACATAGCCCGAAGGATTAGCACGCTGAAGTGGCAATGGGCTGGTCACGTTTGCCATACAAATGACAATCGTTGGAGCAGACGTGTCCTGGAGTGGAGTGTGGGACGCCGTCCGACACGTTGGACTGATGACCTTGGGAGGACAGCTGGCAGCGGCTGGATGAGGGAAGCCCAGGATCGCGAGTGTTGGCGCAATTTGAGGGAGGCATACGTCCAGCAGTGGACGGACCATGGCTGTAGACAGATAGATAGACAGACATACACCTGTGAGATGTTTTTGACTATCATCAACAGCAAAAAACGTCCGCAGCCGACGTCCGCCAAAGACTTCTACAGCAATCGGTCCTGCGTTACTCGTACCAAGCAGTTTCTGCGACTTTACCACACTGTTTGAAGTGAAACTTCTAATGCGACTTCCAACAAGCGTTTCGTTAAATACGCAACGAAACGCAAGTTGACGTTTACGAGACGTTCGCATTGTATATTACCAACGGATGTTAAAAACTTCGTCAGTGTGATCCAGAACAATTGCGTGGTTTAGTATGAAAACTTGTAAAAATCAAAACTATTTTAATGGTAGATCGTAGAATAATAGTACATTACTGCAGAGGCCGTGAAGTAAGAGATTGATGGACGAGATTTGGGGTATACGGCCGAGTCGTAGACGAGGCCGGATAAAACGAGTCCAGCAATCCCTCTTCCGGCCGAGGATTGTATAGAGCTTTTCTCAAACATGCATCATCATCATCATCATCACATCCATCCATACATCCATACATCCATCCATACATCCACCCATACATCCATCCATACATCCATCCATACATCCATCCATACATCCATCCATACATCCATCCATACATCCATCCATACATCCATCCATCCATCCATCTATCCATCCATCCATACATCCATACATCCATACATCCATCCGTACATCTATACATCCATCCATACATCCATATATCCATACATCCATCCATCCATCACCAGTAGTTTAGGCGGTTTTATAGAAATAAAAGAAGATAGATTTTTTTTAATGTCGTAAGTTGGCTGTATGTAATTTTTCCTTTGTCAGTTTAGTGTTAGTAAGCAGATTTAAAAAGTTACAGCAGCGGACAATAATGGTTTTTCATACTTACTTTTATGGCCTAGGCCAAGAAGTAATGTAGGAAGCCATAAACAACAAACTTCATGGCTTCATTTCGTGACATTAACGCATACATTTCAAAGCATGTTTGAGAAAAGTATTTTAAACGTATTTAGTAAAAAAAGTATTGAATATCTTTGAGAATTACGAAAAATCAAGAAAAAATAACGTGCGCACGAGGAGCAACGCCATCTAGCGACGAGTTATATAACTTGTTTCGCTAGCGCTGTAGTTGGTTGCTTGCTAGCCGCTTTTATTATGAAGATTCACTTCTTCCGCGCGGTGGTACTCCACGCACTAGTTTTTATTTATGGGCCGCCGATAAGACTGTAAGGGTCTAGGGTGCAAGCCACATTGAAGGGACGTGGGATAGAGGTGCGTCGCCCCTGGATCAGTTGAAACTAACCGAGACGATAAAAACAAAGTTTAATTCGCGTATCAAGACCATTTGGCCGCGCGCACTCGTTAAGACAACTACGAGGGTTGTCGCCCAATCGCCGACCACTTAGAGTCTAAACACTTCCCTTAACAACGATTATTGTTTTTGTGTTGACGAGCTAGTTGTGCGTGCGATCGCAAATTAGGGGCGCTTGTATCAGTCGCCTTGTTAAAACATGCCATTCAGGGGTCACCAAATGGCGGACCGCCGACCAGTTTTATGCGGACCTTCGTTCATCATTCATCCCAGCCTTACGTCCCACTGCAGGGCACAGACCTCCTCTCCGAATGAGAGGGCTTGGTAGTTAACACGCGGGCCCATTGCGGACAGGGAACTTCACACACACCATTGAATTTCTTCGCAGGTGTATGCAGGTTTCTTTACGATGTTTTCCTTCACCGTAAAGCTCATGGTAAATTACAAATGTAATTTTGCACATAAATTCCGAAAAACTCAGAGGTGTGAGCCGGGATTTGAACCCACGACCCTCTGCTTGAGAGGCCTTAAGTCATACCACTAGGCCACCACGGTTGAAATTCGGACCTTCAGTAAACAGTAACTTATACTGAGTAAACGTAGGTATTTTAATAAAATAAATAAAAAAAAATAAAAATAAATTTGTCTTTGCTGCCACCATTTCGACTTACTGATGAACATCTCCAGGATTTAATAATAGCTTGCACTAACTTTACTCAAAACTTCAGACAAATAGGCAAATAATGTAATTTTTCCCATTTGATATGTAAAAAAATCCTTGTTACTTTTGTACATTCATTATGACGCAAAGTTGCAACACCAATAATTCTTAATAATTTAATGGCAATGTAAATTTAATTACCTACGAATAAAATATTTTATGGGGTAATCTAATTCGAAAAAAAATTCTTTTTTTCGTGTAAATGAACAACAACAAATGCTTCGTTGGATGACGAAATATGCAGGACGCTCAAAATTAAAACATAACCGCATCTTATTTCTTATTCACACGAGGATTTATATAGACAGATATCCTTTTGGTCACGTGTAGTCTCCTATTTTTCTGTAATATTATTTTGTTTTCCATGTATATTTTTCCCCTTTGCAAGTAACCTAATCTTAATTTTGCTATGACAGTTTTAACCACACGCAGTGGCCTGCTCATAAAAGCACTCTGTATGTATAGGTAACGCCATCAGAGTTGAGATCACGCACACAACAACACGTCATGTAATGACAGCGGGATTTTGACATTTATTCGTACCGATAGCAAGTTCAACAGACTCAACATAGAATAACAAGATTGACTTAAAATTTCTTCAACCTATTTCTTGAAGAATAATTTAGGAAAATGCATCTAGTTCAAACAAAACAGAAAATAAAATATTTTGATCTATTTTATATAAATCAGATAAGCATAGTTTTCGCTATTTATAAAATACCGATTTTTTCCTTGCGAGTATTTCTTATCACTTATCAGTATCAAATTGTTTTATTTCAAAAATAGGTTATATGAAAAAGAAAAATTGTAATATGCTATTGCGTGGGCCAATCAACTTTTAAACCGACACTAATCTGTCCGCGACATTTTTCAAATAATTGCAGATTTTTGTAAGTAAACATGTTTTTTCTGTAATTTAATAGATGGTACATGAATACACGCCATCCTACGTAAGTTTAACCTATTAAACCGTGAAATATCTTGTTGGAAGTACGATTTTTTGGTAACGCAGGAGACGCCAAAAACGTCGGTTTAAAAGTTGATTGGCCCGCGTAAGCATTCACTCAGTCATTTCATTCATTCACTATCTTTTTTGCAATCAGTACTTTATGTAGCTGTGTGTGTAATCATTCGCCTCAACTCTCACGGCGTTACCATAACTTGCCGTCATACGTCCGTCATCGGCACCAGAGTTTCGCTCCCTGAGAATAAAATGTTAAAACTTTTAATATTTTCGATGAAATATGTGCCGCGCGCGATCCCCGTCGCAAAGTTAATAGGCGTTGTACCTATCCGACGGCGCGGCACTCTGTATGTCCAGTTTAAAAGAAACTGCGGAGCTAGTCTGACTCGCGCACTGAGCGTTCCATAGAAATTTAGAAAGAAAGAAAAATATTTCATTTACGGTTTTAAAAGTACCACCACCAAACATTAGAAAATAACATTTTCTCAAACATGCTTTGAAATGTATGCGTTAATGTCACGAAATGAAGCCATGAAGTTTGTTGTTTAAGGCTCCCTACATTACTTCTTGGCCTAGGCCATAAAAGTAAGTATGAAAAAAAAAGAACATACAACCGAATTGAGAACCTCCTCCTTTTTTTGAAGTCGGTTAAAAAAACCATTATTGTCCGCTGCTGTAACTTTTTAAATTTGCTTACTAACACTAAACTGACAAAGGAAAAATTACATACAGCCAACTTACGACATTAAAAAAAATCTATCTTCTTTTATTTCTATAAAACCGCCTAAACTACTGGTGATGGATGGATGGATGGATGGATGTATGGATGGATGTAAGGATATATGGATGGATGTATGGATGTACGGATGGATGTATGGATGTATGGATGGATTTATGGATGGATGGATGGATGGATGTATGGATGGATGGATGTATGGATGGATGGATGTATGGATGGATGTATAGATGTATGGATGGATGTATGTATGGATGGATGGATGGATGGATGGATGGATGGATGGATGGATGGATGGATGGATGGATGGATGGATGGATGTATAGATGGATGGATGTATGGATGGATGTATGGATGGATGGATGGATGGATGTATGGATGGATGGATGTATGGATGGATGGATGGATGTATGGATGGATGGATCTATGGATGTATGGATAGATGGATGGATGGATGGATGTATGGATGGATGTATGGGTGGATGTATGGATGGATGGATGGATGATGGATGGATGGATGGATGGATGGACGGACGGACGGATGGTTGGATGGATGGATGATGATGATGATGATGATGATGCATGTTTGAGAAAAGCTCTATACAATCCTCGGCCGGAAGAGGGATTGCTGGACTCGTTTTATCCGGCCTCGTCTACGACTCGGCCGTATACCCCAAGTCTCGTCCATCAATCCCTTACTTCACGGCCTCTGCAGTAATGTACTAATAGGGTGACAGCACCAGTAATGGACAAGGACCAATACACATTATTTTTCCGTAAACCCAAATTTCAAGAAACGGACACACTACATTTTTAAATTATTAACACTATGCTCAGATAACTGATGATTATAACTGGTAATGGTAAAGTCCATGAATGGTAGGCTATAATATAAGGCATTGAATCTTTGTTGTACGTCTAAAAGACAAGTTCACTTCAAGTTCATCATGGCAGTGACACCAATTGTTACCGAAAAAACCGGCCAAGAGCGTGTCGGACACGCCCAAGATAGGGTTCCGTAGCCATTACGAAAAAATCAAGTAATATTTTTCTAAGGATTTCGTATGTGTACGGAATCTTCAAAGTTAGGTATCGTCAATACTTTGAAAAAAGCTCGTATCTCAAAATCGTTAATTTGGCAATGTGAACTTTATTACAGTTTTGTTTACATGCTGATTTGAGATACGAGTTTTTCAAAGTAGTGACGGTATGTTTTATACCTTAGGCTACTGTTTACTCTTAAACTACAAATAATTCCCAAGCAATCTTAGCCGCTATAATTTTTCTTGTAAATTTAATATATTTACTACCATTTAGAATTTTACAAATTTTTCCACCCAACAGTTTAGATTTTAGAGGAGGGGACGGTCGATTTAAATGAAAATTTTCAGTTTAAAGTTGAATATTTCGCAAACAAATCACTGAATACAAAAATCATGTTAGCAACCCCCCAATGGTTTTAAAAGACCTATCCAACGATACCCCACACTATGGGGTTAGTCGAGAAAAAAAAATCACCCCCACTTTACGTCTATGGCAGGTACCCTAAAAAAATTTTTTTTAGTTTTTTTTATTTAACCACTTTGTCGGCGTGACAAATATATATATTCATGCCAAATTACAGTTTTCTAGTACTAACAGTCTCTGAGCTTAGCCGCGGACAGACAGACAGACAGACGGACAGACATGGCGAAACTATAAGGGTTCCTAGTTGACTACGGAACCCTAAAAAGGGTCTCCACTCAGCATGTGTTGCTACACAGAGAGCGCAGTAACGCTGGCTTTTAACCCCCGACACAAAAAGAGGGGTGTTATAAGTTTCACCGCTATGTGTGTGTGTCTGTCTGTCTGTCTGTGTGTCTGTCTGTGGCACATAGCTCTTAAACGGGTGAACCGATTTGGATGCGGTTTTTTTTTTTAATAGAAAGCAGGTTTCTTGGCGACGGTTCTTAGATATGTTTCATCAAAATCGGTTCAGCCGTTTCAAAGTTATCAGCTCTTTTGTTATTTGCGGAAGGGATCTTAGACGTATAACGGGCATTGACTTATCGTTCAAACATACGAGTGACATAATTGCGTTGGGGGTTTTTAAAAGTTTCAATTTATAGTTATCTGTAGAGCCCAGTCTCCAATCAGCACTACACAGCAATTTAGAAGCAAAGATAAATAAGATAAAGAGTACGTTGATAATAATGAAGCGTGAAAGTCAATTACAAATATTGCTTTAAACATGATACAACCGTGAGACTCACTCATAGTGAAAATAAACGGATTACTCACGTCTTAAAACGAGTTTAACTCGTGGTTTCTGGAATTTTACTATCAAGTTGCAGAAACTACAATCACCGTACAACGTCACTCCCAAAATTGTCCTAAAATAGGACAGAAGCCATATTTTAAATAAATAGGTAAATAAATATAACCTTTTAAGTAGTGCAACCTGAAGGAGTTAAAAATCACTTAAACAGTTACAAAAGTAACCTTCTGGCAACACTGCCTGGTCGCGCGGCTACTCGACGCAACTGCCAGCGACACACTACTACCCCCGTTTTCATCATCACTTTTATTGTCATTGTCAAATGTAGGGTAGCACATGTGGCGACCTTATATTCAGTGGCGTAGCTAGTTAACCAAAGGCCCTGGGGCAAAAAATAAACTAGGGCCCCAACCCGTGTTTGTTTACCTACATGATAAGACAAGTAAGGATGAATGCACTTTAAATTCACTAGACTCATGCGCTTGTAAATTCACTAGTAGCGTTTTATAGCCGCGTTTCTCATAGGTCCGCGTTTATAGTTTGTAATTCAGAGTCCGAGGGGCCCCCTGAGCTTGGAGGCCCCGGTGCACTGCCCCGCTTGCCCTACGGTAGCTACGCCACTGCTTATATTATGTAGATTGTATTTAAACATTAATTGTGTGTTCGCGCGCCTCTCGACCTAACGGTTTACTCGCTACGCTACGATCGCTTTATTTTTGGTTTGCTTTAGCGCCGCCTTAGTAGTAATATTAGTTTGAGTGTTTTTAGTTAAGAGGCTGACAACACCTAATTTTGTTGAAATTGATGTCATTTAAACAGTTTTTTAAGAAAAACTGCTTGTTCTAGCACATCAAAAATATTATATGTTAATATTCATCATATTTCAAAGACCGTGGACGGACTCGATACATAATTGGACGAAATCGGCTCGATAGAAAATAATTGCAAAGATAGGTCTTAAAATCATCATTAAACGGTACTATGTCTTTATTTTTTTGGCGTATGCGTCTGCAATTAAAAACATGAAGTCAACATATTCATACCTAAACCGCTAACGAGTCATATTTCACAAATAATCCACAGTTTTTTTTTAATTAAATATTTGCCCGATAAATTTCAATATACCCGGCTGCCCAGTAATAGCGGCATCTCGTTTACTCCGATACAAATAGACAGTGTGCGCCGACGTTGGTGTTGACAGCGTCTTAAGACTTTTGTTGCTTTTGCTAAGCTTTTCTAGTACTGTGCTTATTCTTCATCTGTATCTTCAATTTGTTTTCTTAACGCTTATTTCTTCTGTAAATCTTCCGTCTGATTTCTATTGACAATTATAATTAGTATATGTGGAACGTGATAGTTTCCTTTCTCTCTGGCTAGAGCGTACCCATACACACAACAATAACAACATCACTTTGTAAAGGTTCGCTCACACTCACCGTTAACCTCGTTAAATTCGTCGTCGTTAAGACGTGAGTGATCCGTTTATTTTCACTACAAATATTGCATAGCTGTTGGTTGGTCATGTTTATTTAATTAGTTAAGTAATTAGACATTTTTACTGTAGCGTACTCTCGTACCTACCTCAACTTAATAAAAATGCACCGTGACACATGAAAGATGTATGAGAACTTAAAATTAGCATGCCAGATGGCTAACTTAGGCTACAAAGTGTAGCGTAAGGGCCACCGCACACCGCTCCACAAATTGCCAGCTTATTAAGCCCCCGACACACTACACTTGAACACGTACATGATATGGTAATGTGGAGACATACACTTGTAACTTGCAGCCGTGAAACCCCACCGCTGCCGCGTATGGTTATATTGGGCACTGCAACTTGAGTAATCCATGGAGTAATCTATAAACATCTGTAGCTCTCAACCTTGACGCTGGCAAAATTGTCCAATTGGACAGACGCCATTTAATAAAAAAAAAAAAAAATATTGGGCACTGTCCCAAGAGTTGGCGTTTTTAAAGTCAAAGTCTAAATATTTTTAGTCAATTCAGGTTATAAAAAACACTTTTGAAAGTCAAAGAATCTACCTTGTTGAGAAGAACCCGGCAAGATGCTCAACAAGGTACATTTTTCAAGCAATCTACAATTTTACTAACGAAACTAAATTTTATAACTCGAGTTTCAAAAAAAAGCTAAAATACGCGTTTGAAGGGTCTTGGAGTTGTGCCCTGTTCCAGGGGTATAAAAAACTTCAGGTTTTAAGTTATTTTTAAGTGTTTTTTTTATCTTTCCTATCCATTTTATTGATATAATTTAAGTTTCTATAAATATTTTTCCAGTTAAAATCTGGTGACAGTGATAATTATTTTAAAGGGTTCCGTACCCAAAGGGTAAAAACGGGACCCATTACTGAGACTTCGCTGTCCGTCCGTCTGTCCATCCGTCTGTCACCAGGCTGTATCTCACGAACCGTGATAGCTAGACAGTTGAAATTTTCACAGATGATGCATTTCGGTTGCCGCTATAACAACAAATACTAAAAAACAGAATAAAATAAATATTTAAGGGGGCTCCCATACAACAAACGTGATTTTTTTTTTGCTCGATATTAATAACGGCAACAAGTAGACGCTTGAAATATTAACAGAATATTTAATTATATATTCACTTTAAAAATAAATTTTATACTAAAATAAAAAAATATTTAAGGGGGCTCCCATACAACAAACGTGATTTTTTGCCGCTTTACAGATAATGGTACGGAATAATTCAATTACTATACTAAACGGAACTTATCACGCAATTAATATTCACTTCGACGTTACGGCCATAATGCAGCAGCCGTGGTCACGAGTTAACGTTAACGTGGTTAGAGTTATGAGTGAAAATCACGAAAGCTTAAAACAGTATAATGGTACGCAACCCTACGTGCAATCAATGAGGGAGGCCTATGTCCAGCAGTGGACGTCCTACGGCTGAAATGATGATGATGATGATGAACCCCTCGCGCGCGAGTCCGACTCGCACTTGGCCGGTTTTTTAATTTTTCTAATAAGTACATTTGTTACCGTTCAAACTTTGATCAATTATAACTGAAGATACACATTGCCGAACAAAATCCCCTTCAAAAAATGTCCGAACTTTTTTATTTGTTTGCATAACAATTAAAATCATCACCTACACATAAATTTGAACCTAGTCTTTACTTCATTACAGTCGAATTTCGGTTGACACTTGACAGCTAAACTTGACAATTTCACGCAACGTACTGAGAAAAAAGAAGGCCACTTTTATCAAAGTGGCGCTCATTTGGCTCGGACATTTTCGGGCGCGCGACTGTGGATCTACAGTTATAATTGATCAAAGCGTTCAAATGATAAACTAGTTTACCCTTGACTTTTTAAATAGGGTGTAAAGTCTGTTGAAAATATTTTTCTACAAGGTGCGATATTTTGGACGCCGAGTGTTACGTTGTAAGCTAATGGTTCTACTTAAATAATTAAATTAATTGGGAATGTCTAAAAAAAATTACCAGTGGTTTTTATATTTTTTTTTGTATAGAAAAGTCAATTATAAGAAACTAATTTCAATATTTTGTCATTTAGTTCTCTACTTTTTTCAAAATTAATTATTGAAACTATTTTAGTTGAGGGCTCCCACAATGCCAAATTTCTAAATCTATCTAAATGCTTACGATAAGGCAACCCCTTTAATTATTTTTTGCGTAGTGGTACACTATACACTATGTCACTTTACTGGCACTGACAAAGTGCTATATGTCAGACAGCGGGTCCAAATCAAACTCCGTAGTATAATCCACGCGTAAATTGTGAAGAATTCTAACCACACAGAATAAAGTACGACTTGAACCGGTCACGCAATTTACACCAATGTCAAATGAAGTTCATTGCTTATTTGTTATATAATAAATTCATTACATAATATTTAAATTAAATAACTACAGAAAACGATTTAAAAAGCATTTATCTCGAAATGGTTTTCGATTTTCTATACATTGCAAAAAAATAGACATCCCCAATTACGCAGTAAGTTTAACAACTAGAGTACTATGATGTAGTTCTGTATACACGCTACAAATAACGTCTTAGTTTTACGTGACCCTTCTTAAACTCTCTCCAAAAGCACGTAGTAACAAGGTTCTGGAGTACGCATAGTTACAAAATACCCTCGACCACCTCGTTATAGTCGTTAGGTGGACACAAAATGGTCGCGGAAGTGTCTTAGAGTAAGTTGGAAAAGTTTTCGAAGAAATTGGTGGTCTACAGATGTAGTGCAAAATGATTTTCGTTCGTACTTTATCGGAAAAGTTCGTATTTATCGTGCTCTCTCAATACAGCCGTGTAGCCATCTTAAATTTTTCACTTTGACATTTTTTTTTTTTACTATATTATCCCCTGTCATAGACAAGGCCATTATTAATCTTTACTTAATCATTTTCACAACTTTTATCTTATTTTCTAGTGGTACCCTTATGGGTTCAGGCACACACCCATCCTTCATCATTCATTCATTCACCTGACATCTAAATTTTATATTAACTTATGGTACAAAACAATAATATTTTCTCAAACATGCTTTGAAATGTATGCGTTAATGTCACGAAATGAAGCCATGAAGTTTGTTGTTTATGGCTCCCTACATTACTTCTTGGCCTAGGCCATAAAAGTAATATGCAAAACCATTATTGCCCGCTGCTGTAACTTTTTAAATTTGCTTACTAACACTAAACTGACAAAGGAAAAATTACATACAGCCAACTTACGACATTAAAAAAATCTATCTTCTTTTATTTCTATAAAACCGCCTAAACTACTGGTGATGGATGGATGGATGTATGGATGTATGGATGGATGTATGGATATATGGATGTATGGATGGATGGATGTGATGATGATGATGATGATGCATGTTTGAGAAAAGCTCTATACAATCCACGGCCGGAAGAGGGATTGCTGGACTCGTTTTATCTGGCCTCGTCTACGACTCGGCCGTATACCCCAAATCTCGTCCATCAATCCCTTACTTCACGGCCTCTGCAGTTATGTACTATTCTAATCTTAAACAAGGCGATACAGTTTTATTATTTACCTTACATTTAATCTACCTTCAACAAAATTGCCTACATACTGGTCAACCAGTGTTTTATCTTTATAATCTTGACTATCATCGAATAGTTATCACATTATTAATGCAAAAGTACAAAGTAGTCGTTTACATTTCCTTAACCCACTTTGACATTTGACGCTAATCAATAAAGTTCTATATTAATAGATGCGAAAATGTCACTCATTTAATACAACCACTGATTGACAGTTCGGGTGCCATCTTATTCCGATTGAGATCCGAGTTTTCCCGATGGAAAATCATTTTTCACCTCACTAGCTCGGAAAGCCCTTTTTGTTTGTTTGACATCTATTGAGAAAATCGCTTTTTATCCACATGTGAAGAAAGAGTTTTGACATTTGAAGGCAGCTTACGTGATATTTGACAGCTAACAAAACGTAAAACGTTAAAAGTGCTGAATTTTTAACATCACAATTAATGAATTGCATCGAGTAAAAAACACTAAATACAGTCTTACAACTTTATTTTAATTCATAAATATCAGCATTCAACATTAACCTTCATTCTTGTTGCAAAAACGGATAAAATGTTCTGACAGTCCAAGTAAGTCGATGTGCGAACAAAACGCATCCGAAATAATAAAAAAAAACTTAAGTCAAAACTTTTCAATTAATTATTTTGAGTGAATAAATAAATAATAATTGATATTACAAACCCTTTTTCTTATTTTCCTCGCTGTAGTGAGGTGAAAAGTTTTGTGTTATACACGGGTGAAAAGTTATTTTACGTCTCGTGTGTTGAAACACTCGCAATCGAAAGGATTCTATTTTTGAACCACTCGCTTCGCTCGTGGTCAATCATAGACTCCTTTCGATAGCTTGTGTTTCAAATGGACAACACTCGCAGGTAAAATACAACTTTCCCCCCTTGTATAACAAATAACTATTGCACTGCATCTGTAACAGCATAGCTAGCCTCGATTAGATGCGAAAAATATGGAATAAGTTACGGTAGAGTCGTAGGCTTAAATATCTACACCGTGTTTTTTTTATTTCCTTCAACTTTAAGGGAAGATTATTCAGGTCAATTAGAGTTAATTCTTCGAAGAAACTAGTGTCTTAACTGTTACTATTTTTGAGATATTCGATAGTTAAATTTAATGGCTGAACCAGTTTTTAAAGGTCCTTCATTACGTCCTATTACTTTGATCAATTATAACTGAAGATACACATTACCGAACAAAATCCCCTTCAAAGAATGTCCGAACTTTTTTATTTGTTTGCATGACAATTAAAATCATCACCTACACAGAAATTTGAACCTAGTCTTTACTTCATTACAGTCGAATTTCGGTTGACACTTGACAGCTAAACTTGACAATTTCACGCAACGTACTGAGAAATAAGAAGGCCACTTTTATCAAAGTGGCGCTCATTTGGCTCGGACATTTTCGGGCGCGCGACTGTGGATCTACAGTTATAATTGATCAAAGTCCTATTATTATTTGTCTTTTAAATTTCTTCAGTAAAAGAGTTTTCTATTCATAGATATTCGCTACAAGGAGATTATTGCGGCGAGTTCGTTCGACATTACATAGGTACTTTTTCTTTTATTATGTGTCACATAAATGTCATAATCGTAAACATTGGTATATCAATAATAATCGAGTTTATCTCAACGGAAAATGCCGCGATTTAATTGTATTTTTTTTAATTTTACAAAAATCAATATACCAGTAGTTTCTATTAATATACTTACCGAGCAACGTGTCGAATTTAACAGAAATCAAAAACAAACCGGCCAAGTGCGAGTCGGACTCGCGCACGAAGGGTTCCGTACCATTACACCGTGGTTTTAGGGTTTCGTAACCAAAGGCTAAAAACGGGACCTTATTACTGAGGCTCCGCTGTCCGTCCGTCTGTCACCAGGCTGACCGCTGTAGCCTAGTTGGTAGTGACTCTGCCTACGAAGCAAGAGGTCCTGGGTTCGAATCCCGGTAAGGGCATTTATTTGTGTGGTGAGCACGAATATTTGTTCCTGAGTTATGGATATTTTCTATGTATTTAAGTATTTATTTATCTATATAAGTATGTTTATCGTCGTCTAGTACCCATAGTACAAGCTTTGCTTAGTTTGGGACTAGGTCGATTTGTGTAAGATTGTCCCCTAATATTTATTTATTTGTTTATCTCACGAACCGTTTCAGCTAGACAGTTGAAATTTTCACAGGTGATGTATTTCGGTTGCCGCTATAACAACAAATACTAAAACCAGAATAAAATAAATATTTAAGGGGGCTCCCATACATTATTTATTTAATAATATTTTGCTTGTTTTTGCTCGATATTGATAACAGCAACAGGTAAGGAAATATTCACAGAACATTTAGTTATATACACTTTAAAAATAAAATATTAAAATAAAACAAATATTAAAGGGGGTTCCATACAACAAACGTGATTTTTTTGCCGTTTTTATAGATAATGGTACGGAACCCTTCGTGCGCAAGTCCGACTCGCACTTGTAATATAATTTTTGGTATATTAACGATACAAAATCACAAATATTAAAATTTGTGCACTGATAAAAAAATACCCTCTATGTAAACACCATCCTTATAATTAGTGGCATAGAGTTGCATAAGTACATATTTTTGACGAATTGGTAACTTACCAAATGTAATTATGACTTTGACTGTACATTGCCGTCGGTGATTGACAACCTATAATAAATAGGCTTAGGAGTTTTCGCATCATACCGTGGTTCTAAAATCCATGGAGCCACCATAATTATGTGAAATATAATTTTCCAAGTCATTGTCAAAAAGTTTGATGCAATATTAAATATAATGATTTATACTGTTACATTGTTACTGAGTTCATTTTAATCGAACGTAATTAATTTTATCACTAACCTATATAATAACTAGCTATTGCTCGCTACTCCGTCTGCGAAGAATAGGGGTAGGTATAAAAAAATAGCCTACGACCTATTCTCAGACCTGCCAAAAGTATAGAAGGAAATGTGGAAGGGGTGTCAAAATTAATAAAAACAAAACCAAAACTTTAGCTGTCTCCAAGAGAAGAGTCGACAGTACAATTACATTAGAAAGCACTGCAATAGAACAAGATAAGTCGTTTAGATACCTATAAGTTGAAGTACCTATTAGTTTAAGTTTAGATACCAGAATTATAACAGTAGACTCTAGATGTACACCAGTTATTATTATATTTCATACTAAATACAAACTGAAACATAGATGCACAGAAAAAACCCCAGAAAAAAGACCAATGCTGGGAATCGAACCCAGGTCCTTGGCATTCCGTGCCACGTGCTAAACCCCATACACCACCACTGGTCAGGAGTTTAGACACAAATTTTTCCTATGCATCATACACTCCAGCCAGTTATTAAGTATTACCAGCATAGCCATGGCGAAATAGTACATTGTGCATCTAGGGCCGTAAGTAGGGGATTACTAACGAGGGTCTATTAGAAGCCCGACGCCGAAGGCGGAGGGCTTTTAATGACTCGAGTTTGTAATCCCCTTACTGCCCGTGATACACACAATGATTTTCATCACATTGCGAGAAAAAAAATCCAAAAATAAAATTATTTTGTCTCTAAACACTTAAATTGAATAAAATAATGGCTACCCGCCAATACAGATTGTCACTTTTTCGAGTCATCTACCATAGATAATGTAAACTGTGTTTAGTTTAGAATTCGAAAGGTCATACGGCCAGATTCTACCAACATTTTAAATAAATATTACTAAAATTATTGCAAAACTATTTGTTATAAATTTAAAATATAAAAATAACGAATTTTCATGAAGCGTAGATAAGTTTTGTGTTGTAAAATTTGGGTTATAGCTAAGTTTTAAAGATAATAAATAAAACGTTGGCTGTCTTGAAACCTCCTTAGTCTGAAATTACTTGTTTGCAAATTTTAAAACTAAAGTTAGAACTCCCTTGGGTAGAAAAATTGTACGTAAATCCATAACTCCCTTAAGAACAATTTAGGCCTTTGACATTTAGTATACAGACATGGAATAACACCATTGACGAGCAAGTGTGATGAAAAAGGTATTTAACACTAAAAGAAGCCTACTTGCAGCCAAAATATCAAGCTCCGTCAGGAAGAAACTGGTGAAAGTCTACATCTGGAGTATAGCCCTTTACGGCTGCGAAACGTGAACCATGACTCAAAGAGACAGAGCGAGATTGGAAGCGTTCCAAATGTGGTGTTGGAGGAGGATGGAAAACATCAGCTGGGTAGAAAAGAAGAGTAATGAGGAAGTTTTAGATATGGTTAGCGAAAAAAGATCTTTGTTGAAAATAATTGAGAACAGGAGAGGGAAAATGTTAGGTCACCTCTTACGGCACGATAATTACATTAAGACTATAATAGAAGGAACGATAGAAGGGAAAAGGAAAAGGGGAACACCAAGAAGGACATAAATATGGAGCAAATAAAAGAAAGAATAAATGTTTCATTATATAAAGACGACCAGATGGCCTAGTGGTTAGAGAACCTGACTATGAAGCTTAAGGTCTGGGCAGATATTTGTATGAAAAATACAAATGTTTGTTCTCGGGTTTTGGGTGTTTAATTTGTATTTAAGTATGTATCTATCTATATTAGTATGTTTATCCGTTGCCACTAGGCACACCCATAACACAAGCTTTGCTTATCTTACTTTGGGACTAGGTCAATTGGTGTGAATTGTCCCGTGATATTTATTTATTATTTATTTACCGACAAGAGCCTAGCTCTTAAAATAATATATGATAATGATCATCATCATGTAGAGAAAAGGTATCATAAAAATCGGTTAAGCCGTTTCGGAGGAGTTCGATAACAAACACCGTGACACGAGATTTTGATGTATTAGAAGAAGATTAATGGTTTCTTGCCGATGGACTTGAATGTTGTATCTGGGTCAAACACATTTTTTGATCGCGTGCCTCCTGTGTACCTGGCAAAAGTTAAGGGTCTATCATCATCATCATCCCAGCCTACATAACAGGCCTCCTCTCAGAATGAACGGGCTTGGGACGTAGTTCTGACGCGGGCCTAGTGCGGATTAGGATAAGGGTTTATAGCCATTTAAATAAATCTTAAGTTTGCTGACTTGGAGTCTAACTATATATCCACAGGAGAGACAACTTTTGTTGGGTCGGGTCCAGATGGTTTGCCTTCATTTCATATTCAACTTTAACGACCTACAAATAAAGCCAATTTTAGAATACTGTTACCCACGTTTGCAGATTTTGTAATAGCTACTTTATTTGTATGATGTTAAAGTTGGAAATGAAATGAAGGCAAGCCATCTGTCAGTGGTAAACTAAAAGAAAACGTATTGTACTTGCATTTAGCCTTGGCGAGCAGAGCACCTTAGTTGTATTTTGTCCGGGTAGCAAAATGCCTTGGTCTGTAAAACGCCCTCATTGCTATAAGCCATAGTAGACGGAATGACTTGGTTGTGAAACGACTTAATGTCATAATGTTTTAGTAGGTAAATGGTCTGGTCTGGTCTTGAAAATCTGTTTAATACAATCAAGACCTAAAGCTTTTGACGATGTGTGTTGCGGATGGATATTATTTTCTTGTATTTGGATGACTAGTTTTATTATTAGGTTGACGAAGCCTGTGGCAGATTGTTTTCATGTCTGATAATGTTTTTTTTATGAATAAATGACTATATCTTATGACAAATAAGAGTCAATCAAGACCTTACACAATTGAGTCATTCTGCCTACTTGTGTTTTTAACGACCTAGACGTTTTGCTAAGTAAGTCTTCCTGAAACTAAGACAATTTTGTACTTAACCATGGCATTATATAAACAAGTAATTTTGCGTACTTGGTCAGTGTATTACTGAGCCGTTTTGCTCGCCAAGTCTAAATGCAAGTTAGGCCAACGGGATTTGACCCCTTTTGTTTCTTACAGTCTGTATGACCCGTCTGTTTGTCCGGTTATGTTATGTTATGTTTTTGGAATTTTATTGTAAATGCCAACAGAACTGACTAAAAAGCCAGCCTGTGAGATAGGATTGTAAACTTCCCTATCTAAGTAGTATTTCTGAAATAAACAATTCGCATTGCAGCAGATTTTTAAAAAGGTACATTGTTTCATAAAAACAACGCTACGATAACATCCAAATAACAAGAACTGAATTAATTTGCTCACCCGTAACCTTACGATAGCTAAGTTTACGTAAAAATTGCGTGTTCAATTGTTCATGCAGTTCCTTCATCTCCACACTGTAGGTACGAACACACACAAATCACACAAACCCAACATCATCACCACCAAACTACACTGACGCATTTCGAACTCGACCAGAGCTCATCTTCAGAGTAGGTACCGCAACCGTTCACTTTGCTACCAAATATTAGACTCATACATCACCATTGTCATCATTTGTGGAGTTAGCACGGCAGCATATGGCTACATTTTATATTTAAATAGTGTATTATATTCGTTAATGTCCCAACTCAGTCTGTATCGAAGTTAATGCTAAAAAACGGCTTAAGTAAATATTGCAGACATTGTGGTTCGAAAAAGACTTGGTGAGTTTTCATTTCTCATTTGCTAAAACTTATGAAATCACAGAAAAGTGTGCGAATTGTTATCAAAAGAAGCCAAAGAAAATGATGATACGGATTCTGGAAGGAAAAAAACAGACGCTTTTAAAATCCTCTTATTATTATTGTAGTGTCACGAGAAATTAAATCATACTAAAACTACTAATAATTAATAAACTAATAATATTTAGTGGACCCATGACCAAACGTTGGCGAAAACATCTTCAATTTTTTAAATAAAATCAATTCAACACAAATAAGTTTTTTCTAAAATCTCGGCACTCCTACTTAATCATTACAAATGCAACAAGGGTTTGATCTAAATATTTGAAACTTAAAATATTTGAAAGGAACAAATTCCGTCAAACATTGGAAGTTAAATAAAATATTTTAGTAATAAGAGCTACATCGCCAGTTTCGTAACATCTGCAGAAGTAGTTACGACCGAAATATTATATCAATGTGAAAAATATACTTCTGAGGCACATTTCTCAGGTACAAATGTCTCTGCGATGCGATAAAGTTAGCGATTAAGTATACCAACGATGAACAATTACTTAGTTAACCAAAGAATTTTTTTAAACTTTATTTACCTTGAGCTCCTGGCCTCAAAACGTCGCCGAGCAAATCTTTAATCAAAAACGACTTGTGGCTGTCCTGTATTCTTTCCATCGCGGAACGAATTAAAAAGTAAACGCAACTTTTTAAATTAAAAAAAAATTACATCATCGATTTACGCGCGAACTGCAATTACTAGAAATCAACCGAGAGTCTTTTTTTATTAAAATTGTAATGTCACTCGAAATAATTAAGTTGATATTGTGACAATAATTTAAAACAATTTAAAAATACGTTCCGGTTTGTCGTAGGGATAATAGCGATCGAATGCGACCGGCTTTCCCGCGTTTTCACAACTGTCAGCCATGTTCAAAACGTTGTTCGAGCGGGAAAATTCTTTTCATTTAGCTACGCCCCTTACTGGCGCTACATGGATTTTCTTGCGGTTTTGGCCCAAAACACCGCTTAAACGGGATTTAACCCATGTTTAGCATGCGCAGGGAGCGACAGGCGGGGCCTAGAACTCCACCCTTTTCGTTTCTACCAATGGAGACCCCCTAAAGTTTCACGGCAGAACGACTATCTAAGAGCGCTTCGAGCGTAGCGTTTCGTATATCGAGTTGGCTTAAAAGCTGGTGAATATAAATCGAAAAGTTATAGATAAACCACGGACCAATTAAATATGATAGTGGGGTCGGGAATAAAACCACTTTGGACGTCTTGGATGGCGTATATTGTTTTTTTTTGTAACGAGGTGTTTTGACGCGCCTGCTTTTGCGAGACGTTTGTAATCGGCCATTTAAGCTGTGGTAGGGTTCCGTTGTTTCGTAGAACAAATGGTGACATTATTTGATAAATATATTTTTACTGAGACTTCAATGTCCGTCCGTCCGTCCGTCTGTCTTTCTGCCTGTCGGTCTGTCCGTATATTTCGGTTGCCGCTGTAACAACAAATACCAAAAAGCAGAATAAAATAAATGTTGAACGGGGCTCTCATACAGCAAACGTGATTTTTTTACCGTTTTTATAGATTATGGTACGGAACCGGTGCGCGAGTCCAACTCGCACTTGGCCGGTTTTTTTACTACAATCGCGTCTTTCAATTATTGTTGGTGCCAGTGTCCGTATTATATATTACTAGCTGTTGCCTACGACCCCTTAAAAGTCACCGACAAACCGACAATTCGAGCGCCAGTCTAAGTATAACAGTTTGTACTGCTGTAGTTGCATGCATACCTACAGTACCTCTACCATTACACTAGTTCACAGTGACCGTACTCGCTAGCGACGGCGTAAATGATTATAGGTAACGCCACCAGAGTTGAGGCCACGCACACAACCACATCCCATGTAATGACAGCGGGATTTTGACGTTGTGTTGGTGTTGACGTCAAAAATCCCGCTGTCATTACATGAGATGTGGTTGTGTGCGTGACCTCAACTCTGGTGGCGTTACCTATAGTATGGAGAATTGTACTTCCGTAAGTGACCGCTAGAGGCGCTGTACAATTCTCCATACAAATAATTTACGCCGTCGCTAGCGAGTTAAACTAGTGTAAACTCATGGTAGAGATACTGACTAAAATCGTCGGGTAGGTATAGATAACGCCACGAGAGTTCAGGCGAATTATTATACACACACCTACATAAAGTACTGATTACAAAAAAAGTAGTGAATGAATGAATTGAGTGAATGAAAGAAAATGTGACCCGCCCCGGCTTCGAACGGGTGTGAGATGCGAAAAAGAGTTTTATGGCCCCAGAGCTCAGATGATTTTGACCGGACTATATGCATGCATACATATAAACCTTCCTCTTGAATCACTCTATCTATTCAAAAAACCGCATCAAAATCCGTTGCTTAGTTTTAAAGATCTAAGCATACACAGGGACAGACAGCGAAGCGACTTTGTTTTATACTATGTAGTGATGATGAAATACCTACGCAATACTGTGCATAATTATATTTAAGTATAAAACAATTTGAAACTGATAAGATATTTAAAAAAATCGCTATTGACTAATAGAGAAAAATTTGCTTATGTGACTTAGGTAAATAAAATGGATCAAAATATTTCATTTTCTGTTTTGTTTGAACTAGATGTATTTTCCTAAATAATTCTTAACGAAATAGGTTAAAGAAATTTTTAGTCAATCTTGTAATTCACAGTTGAGTCTGTTGAACTTGCTATCGGTACGAATAAATGTCAAAATCCCGTTCCCGCTGTCATTATATGACGTGTTGTAGTGTGCGTGACTTCAACTCTCTCAGACGGACTGCATACCAGCTACACATAACTGGGTGGTCGGTGGGCACTTGCAGTTACGTTGCTCGCACGAAAAATCACAATGACTTGAGCCGTTCAGTACAAATGACATTGAATCTTATGATGGTAGAGGAATTTCTGTCGATTATACATACCCAAATGCTTCCCGGGGCCGTTCTCAAATAAATGGCAACGCTAACAAAAGTACTGGTATAAAAGAAACTTTAGTTCAGACCTACACTCGAAAATAATGAAGGGGCCGCCAACTCGAGAGCCGCAGATACCGCTCGGCGCGCAAAGTAAAAAGGTTTAGGGTAAGGACGGTGTGTTTAGGTAGACTTTCTTCGGCGTTACCACTCGCTCGCTCGCTCGAATCGCTCGTGACTAAAAGACCACGTTCCCAAAATACCAATTTTCCAAAATACTACATTACCTATAATTACCACATTTATTAGTTGACGACCGCTTTAGCCTAGTTGGTAGTGAGTGACCCTGCCTACGAAGCAAGAGGTCCTGGGTTCGAATTCCGGTAAGGGCATTCATTTGTGTGATGAGCACGAATATTTGTTCCTGAGTCATGGATGTGTTCTATATATTTAAGTATTTATTTATCTATATATTTAAGTATGTTTATCGTCGTCTAGTACCCATAGTACAAGCTTTGCTTAGTTTGGGACTAGGTCGATTTGTGTAAGATTGTCCCCTGATATTTTATTTTTTTTTATTTCTAAGCTTAGAAAATTCACGTTGCACTACGATACAAAATCGATGATTACTCAAGAAAGTGATTTTATTGGTGGACTAGCTTTTGCCCGCGACTTCGTCCTCGCAGAATTCCAATTTGTGGTAAAGCATCTTCATCCCTTGCATCGATTAAAACAAAAATCCGGCATCGGCAAAATCCAAACATCCATCATTATCATCATTTCATAATCATCGTAAAGTATATGAAAAAAGAAAAATTATAATTATGCATAGTATTGCGTAGATATAATTTAACTCACATTTTCATGCACACATTCATTTCATTCATTCACTACTTTTTTTGAATGGTGAATGATGATAAAGCTGGAAGGTAGCCATAAAAACTCTGTAATAAAATGTTAAGACCGCATCGAGTTTGGGCTTGTTTGATTCGTAGGTATTGACAGAGTACTTTAATCCTTGATATAACCAGGGTTTGGCGATGGAGCTGCATGGTGACCATAAGAACTCCGTAATAAAACGACATAATCCCTTCAAAATTACTATACTAAACGGGACTTATCACGCAAATAATATTTACCCCGACGTTTCGGCCACAATTGGATTGAACTGCAATCCCAAATTTCTCTCAAAAGAACGTCATTTCTACTCTAGAATGGTGCGTGAAGCGGTTGAAATTAAAAACCACAAAAATTTCAACCGGGAGGATGGATATAAGCTTTCGTTTTCGTGGAATCCTGTTATAAACAGATGTTGGCGTCGGCAGGAGTGTTCGGAGAGATCGTCGGATGTTGTGTTGTGTGTCGGTGTGATGGGGTGCCGTTAAAAAATCTTGATTTAGTGCGGGTAGTTCGAGATACGGGTGCTGATTCTAATCGGGATCAAGTGCGGGTAGTTCGAAAAACTCGAGCGGCTAAACGAACTCGACACCCTACACTACAGTTAACTCTTGATCACGGCTGCTGCAATGTGGCCGAAACGTTGAGGTAAATTATATATTATTTGCGTTATAAGTCCCGTTTAATAATTAATTATGAGTGAAAATCACGAAAATTTAAAACAGTATATAATCCCATCAAGTTAGGTCTCGTTTGATTTTGGTAACCAGGGGCAAAAAGTACAGACAGCAAAAAAGCTTGTATTAATAAAAATAAATTAAAATTTTTAAAAACCCCCAACGCAATTATGTCACACGTATGTATGTTTGAACATAAAGTAAATGCCCATAATGCGTCTAAGATCTATTCCGCAGCTAACAAAAGAGCTTATAACTTTGAAACGGCTAAAACAATTTTGATGAAACATATCTAAGAACCATCGCCAAGAAACCTGCTTTCTAATAAAAAAAACCGCATCCAAATCGGTTCACACACACACACACACACACACACACAAAGCGGTCAAACTAACACCCCTCTTTTTGTGTCGGGGGTTAAAAATATATTTTTTAAGATAAACTTATAATTATTTTAAATAAAATTATTAGTAGAAAGTCATTTTCATGCTTTTGTTTCTAGTTGATTCAATTATTATTTTTTGTTTTTTTTTTTGGGGTGTTTTTGAAGGCGTTTTTATCGTTTATTTAATACCCAACAACGTCCTGACGTCTTAGCGAGTACCTAATGCCCATTTTAGATCTGCAAGAAAAATCGCGCAAACATTGCGGATTGACCACTTCAAAATCGTTCGCTTTACGGCCGCGTCAGCCGCGTTTTATAATGCAAATTCCACGATTTTCCTTGCAGATCTAAATGGACTAAATACACGGGAAAACGTTGAAACCCTTCAAAGCCCCAAATACGAGCGAAGCCACGGATAAGAGCTAGTAGCCTGTGTGTCTACGTTATCATTGTCAATAACCTGCAATTTCAAACGACATCGGCAAGTTTAATTTTCAAAGAGCACTTTAATCTCATTTCCCCTCTAACAAACAGTAGCCAACGAACTGTATCAAAGCCCGCAAAGGCATTTAACAGACAAATATGAAATAATTGACCTGACTATCCTCTTAATCGAACCCCTCACACAAATTTTGGGGTGTATTTATAGAGTAAGCAAGCACCCTTCAGACTACTTATGGTACGACAGTAACGCCAACTGGTGGATAAAAGTAGAACTGGTGTAGCTGCTTAATAACTTGCTTAATGCTTTAACATTCCGGTAGGTGGCAGCAGCAACGAAATTGTTTTGTTCAAAAATGGTGGTCAGATTTTTTTTCTTGATTTATTTCTTACAAATATTTTGTTTCTTTCAGTTAATTAAAACCTTTAACCAAACTTTACTAAAGGCGTTAGCAAAAAATAAATATAAAAATTATG
Source organism: Archips xylosteana (assembly GCA_947563465.1). NCBI lineage: Eukaryota > Metazoa > Arthropoda > Insecta > Lepidoptera > Tortricidae > Archips > Archips xylosteana. The sequence continues at coordinate 1,769,035 of OX387343.1, forward strand.
TTCCCAAAGTCCCAAACGAAAACAGGTAGTGAACTTCGGTGCTACAAGCGTTAAAAATATTGGCAGAAAATCGATTGTAAAACATTTTAAAATTAAAGTAATCGAGATAATTTTTTTGTCATAATCAATTATTCGAGGGAAACAAACGTAATTAAGACCACAGTCAAAGTATTAATCTAATCAATAAAGCGTTTTCCTTATATCTCGAAAAAAATGCACCGCTGTTTCGTTATACCGATTCATCGCCGTAAATAGTGCAAGTCGCGTCCCACACTACTCAAGCTGTCAAAGGCACGATTCAAACAAAAGTTGTTAGCACAAACTTGCTTCCCGATGATATTTTATAAACGTTTATGTGAACGTGTAGTGAAAGAGAGGCCTTGATTCTTCTCTAAAATACAAACTCTAAATCCAAATCAACAGGCATCATGGATATCAACGAAGGTAAGTTATGATTTTAACATAACCTTACAGTGTTTGGCGGTATTTGCATTGACGCGATATTACTATTTATTCTTATTATATCACCCGTTTCTAACCTTTATAAGATTAATGAAAGTTTATTCAAGCTGTCAGCAACTGTAATTGGAGCTTAATTGATAATTAAATAGTCGTGTTTAGGTTATTAAATTGTTATATTTTTTCACGTTGTTTTTTTAACAAACCGCTCTATTTTTGTATTTTAAGGCGCTGCGGCTTCATATTTATAGTTAAAGCTACTGTTAACAGACAATGCGTTGCTATTTGTTAAGATTTTCACTTAAATAAACAAGCAAACCCATAGCAAGTGCTAGTTATCTTATTTCCTTAAACAATGTATTCATTCTTCTGTTTGCGGTCTCCAGTATGCGTTTGAATCGAGAAGCTCCTTATGCGCATAAAACAACATGCACAATTACTTAGTTGTGCAATAGTACATAATAAAATAATAAACAAACCTGTTGCAACATGTTAAAACATCATATTTACTTCAATCAATAAACATTATGCGGGTATCAGCTTCATTTTCCCAAAGATTGATTGATTGTTGGTCCAATAACAAATGTCATCAAAATTGTTCACAATGTTTCCGAGATCTCTAAAATAAATAAATGAACAAGAATTGCTGGTTTAAAGTTCCATGATGGTCCAGGTATTGAATTTCTCAACTGTACTTCCACCAACACCAAAGACTTACCAGAACTGATGATAGAATGCAGTAAAAAAAAAAACAATTTGTATTTGTTGTCTGCGAATGAACAATAACAATGCTTCAGCTTGACAATTGTAACCAGACTGATAGATATTCATATTTTGCGTTATTGCCTATCATTCCGGTTCAACGATTATAGGGTTGAGTTATGTTTTTACCTCACCCCTGATGACCATTTAGGGCCCTGCATATTATGGTCACCAGTCGCCCCCACTAAAAGCGACCACCTGAGGTTCAATCAGTTCACTACATGCCTGCCACTTGCGGCTAGAATACAATGTTTAAATGGCCGTGTGTGTGCGAGTCGAACGACAAAACACAGCCACAAGTACAGTAAAATTATATAAAGTTTGCCACTGGCAGATGGTTTGCCTTCATTTCATATTCAACTTTAACAACCTACAAATAAAGCCAATTTTAGAATACTGTTACCCACGTTTGCAGATTTTGTAATAGCTACTTTATTTGTATGGTGTTAAAGTTAGAAATGAAATGACGGCAAGCCATCTGTCAGTGGTAAACTAAAAGTAAACGTATTGTAGTGAGCGCAGTCGATTCCCGCAGCTTGTGGCTCGGATGCGGCCACTCAAACGCTTGGTGTGCACTGATGCTATACAAAATGTAAGGAGCAACGCATCTGCAACTTCTGGCGGCCACTAATTGATCTAAAGTAGTCGCCACTAGTGGCTCAATGTGCGAGGGCCCTTAGATTGCAGGAAGTGAAAAAAAACGTGCATTCTAGTCTCAACTGTTTCATATAAATCCAATTATAGAGATCAAAAAAAGTACAATAAGAATGCCTTAAATTGGGCATGGATCTGTGTCTTAAGCTTATGAGGGGTTAAAATAAATAAATAAATATTAGGGGAGTAGTGGTAGAGCCATGTTGTAGCTAGCCGCTGCATCACGAATGGGCCGGCTCGTCCGGGGCAGTACCACCCTCTCACAGAAAACCGGCGTGAAGCAGCAGTAATCCTGCTTGCGTTTCGTACGGTCAGTGAGAGTGCCGGGGGCCCAATACCTCACCCCTTCCCTCTCCCCCTTCCCCTATTCCCTCTCCTTAAGGGCCGACAACGCGCTGGCATCGCGTAAAGCGCCGCAGGTGTCTATGGACAGTGGTGATCATTTAACATCAGGTGACCCACTAGTTCGTTTGTCTGGCCTTTCTAACATAAAAAAAAAAAAAAAAAAAAAAAAATCTTACACAAATCGAATTAGTCCCAAACTAAGCAAAGCTTGTACTATGGGTACTAGACGACGATGATAAACATACTTATATAGATAAATAAATACTTAAATACGTAGAAAACATCCATAACTCAGGGACAAATATTCGTGCTCATCACACAAATGAATGCCCTTACCGGGATTCGAACCCAGGACCTCTTGCTTCGTAGGCAGGGTCACTACCAACTAGGCTAAAGCGGTTGTAAAAATATGAAAATGTAAAAGTGCTATTACTTTTATTCAATCTATTTGTGCCAGCTCTTGTGGATCGGCATGTACTGTGTTTGTATAGGTAACGCCACCAGAGTTGAGGCCACGCACACAACCACATCTCTTGTAATGGCAGCGGGATTTTGACGTTGTGTTGTTGTTAAACGTCAACACAACGTCAAAATCCCGCTGTCATTACATGTGATGTGGTTGTGTGCGTGGCCTCAACTCTGGTGGCGTTACCTATGAAATAAGGTGTAAATGTGGCAGAGCAGTTTGAATATGTATGTATATTTTTGCATGTGCATGTATTTGCTAATTTGGATTTGCTTTACAATTTTAGGTTATAGTGCAATGGCGATTTATTATTTCTTGTTCTCACTTGTTATTGTGTGAGTACCGTTTTTTTTTTTTTTTTTTTTTAAATTTTTTTTATAGTGTTACAAGTAACATAAGCTTAAGTTTGTACAAACAAAATCTTAAATAAGTGGTTGAGCTTTCGACCCCTAAACTAGGTTTGGACCCGTGCCTTAGGGGCTTGAGTTCGTCCGAAATTAATGTCTTAAAACAAACATGTAGGTACTTGGACAATGTAACAGCAAGCAAACCGTTGTTATTGAGGAGCCTCCTAATATTTTCTAAACAAGTACATGAAACTTCTTTCCAAAAAATAAATATTTATTTAGGTTTTGTTGGAGGAGCAAACATATTCTATTTATTTTAAACTGAACCTTTTGTTAATCAAAGAAAAAATAAAAATTATGTTTATCTGCATTTTATTAGATTAGGACTAAGCAGGTAGAACATAATATGGTTGTAAGATAAATTTGCTGATTTTATATATATGACTGTATTTTTACTGTATATTGCTACCTAGGATTTGATTGCTGACTGCTGATTCAATCTTTTCAACGCCACGCCTCGACAATACGTAAACCTGCTTTGAATCTTATGACATTGTGTCAAGGTCACTTTGACACTGTACTTTGTGACACCTATATGTGTCGTTGGCGGTGACAGGGTTAAGGCTATGAAGTATAGCACATCATACCTGAACTTCCACCGTGATTGAATAATTTGCTAACATTTTTGTCACAAGACAAATTAGTTTAATAAAATGACTGAATCAACCCGTATTTAATTATTTTGTGATGCTCACGTAGACAGTATCATTCACCTGTTTAATTACTGTTTATTTGACAACCAGGGCCCAATAGGGAATGTCTAAAAAAAATTACCAGTGGTTTTCATATTTTTTTTGTATAGAAAAGTCAATTATAAGGAACTAATTTCAATATTTTGTCATTTAGTTCTCTACTTTTTTAAAATTAATTATTGAAACTATTTTAGTTGATGACGTCAAATTATAATTGAGGGCTCCCACAATGCCAAATTTCTAAATCTATCTAAATGCGTACGATAAGGCAACCCCTTTAATTATTTTTTGCGTAGTGGTACACTATACACTGTGTCACTTTACTGGCACTGACAAAGTGCTAGATGTCAGACAGCGGGTCCAAATCAAACTCCGTAGTATAATCCACGCGTAAATTGTGAAGAATTCTAACCACACAGAATAAAGTACGACTTGGACCGGTCACGCATTTACACCAATGTCAAATGAAGATCATTGCTTATTTGTTATGTAATAAATTCATTACATAATATTAAAATTAAATAACTACAGAAAACGAGTTAAAAAGCATTTATCTCGAAATGGTTTTCGATTTACTATACATTGCAAAAAAATAGACATCCCCAATTGCATAACAAAGTACAACTTATATTACAAGCGGAACTCCCTTTCTAGTTGATATGACTGAAGCGAGAGTTCCGCTTGTAATATTAGTTGTACTATGTTATGCAATTGGGCCCTGATGGCCTAGTGATTAAAGAACCTGACTATGAAGCTTGAGGTCCCGGGTTCGATTCCCGTGTTGGGGCAGATATTTCTATGAAAAATACGAATGTTTGTTCTCGGGTCTTGGGTGTTTAATATGAATTTAAGTATGTATCTATCTATATAAGTGTTTATCCGTTGCCTAGTACCCATAACACAAGCTTTGTCTAGCTTACTTTGGGACTAGGTCAATTGGTGTGAATTGTCCCGTGATATTTATTTATTTTATTTATTTATTAATTTGTGCGAGTTCTTATGAATCAACCTAAAACTTGTAGCCAATAAAGTGTTTTTTTATTTATAATTTTATTAGTCTTTTTCGGAATTTATGTGTGAAATTACATTAAAAATTTACGATTAGCTTTACAGTGAAGGTAATCATTGAGAGGAGTCCTGCACACACCTGAGAAGCAATTCAATGGTGTGTGTGTGAAGTGCCCGGTCTGCATTGGGCCCGTTTGGGAACTACATTAAAATTTTTGCGCAGAACACTCTGTTACTATTTGTTTGCATCTTTTTGAAATTCCGATCATCAATAATTATCTGTGATATACTATGTATGAAAATCATCAACCATTACACTCAAACAACTTTAAAAAATCACCAGTATAAGCGGAAACAACTTTTTTTTGGTTGGGACAAGTTTCATCATCATCATCATCATTTCAGCCGAAAGACGTCCATTGAACATAGGCCTACCCCAAGGCTCGCCAAACAGATCTGTCCCGCGCCATCAACGCGATCCGCGAACACTCATCAAGATTGCTTACCCTTTATCGAATGCTAAAAAAACGAAGTATAGGGCCCTCGCCCACGGCTACTTTTTGTAGCGATGCTGTCGCGCGTTCGCATCGATACAGTCGCGATGCGGTCGCTAGCTGCGTACCCTCGCCCACATAACACGATTCAGTCGCGATGCAAACGCGCGGTTCTCTACTAACGCGCCACCCTCCCTCCGTTCCCTCCCCGATGTCGTCCGACTCGGTCGCGCGTTTGCATCGATACAGTCGCGATGCTGTAGCGCGTTAGTAGCGCGTTGGCATCGCTTCTATAGCGCGTTACAAATGCGACTAACGCGCGTTAGTAGCGATGCATACCAGTGCTACGTTTAAGGGTCGGGAGAAGATAAATTAAACAAGTAAATACGTTAATAATCATTTATTTCTCCCGAACGCCGCAAGCACACGAGAAGGTCGTAGGGGTAGGTTCGAAACGCCGGTCTGATTTTACTCTCCGGATAAAAAGGGGTTGTGCTTCCACCACGCTAGTACTCCCCTGGATCTCGGAGACGCCGTGGAGATGAAGAGCCGAGGAGCCGTCAGCTTGGCTGGTAACGGGCAGGTTCGCGCGCGAGCCGTAAGGTAGCGGTAGGACCCTGGAACCGTCCGTCGTGTAAATGAATATTGGTTCATGATATTCTTTCCTTGACTGTGACCGGCAGTAAGCAGAAGCAGGAAAAGAGAAAGTACTGCGTGATGGTGAAATGGACCGGAAAGTGCTGATGTCGCAGTCAGACGGAGTTTACAAAAATTAGGTGAAAAGCATCGCTACAAAAAGTCGCCGTGGGCGAGGGCCCATAGACTGCGATGATGGTGATGATGAACATGTTATCCTCGTACAGTGTCAACCACAGAAGACCTATGGACGCCGTACAAGGAGCTGGTGGCCGTCGTGGACAGTTACCTCAGCAGCGAGAGCGGCGGCGCTCCGTACGCGGTTCACACGTTCGAGTCCGTGCTGAGGCGGCACAAGCAGACTTTCCTGTCGCTGTTCAAGAACCCAGTAAGTCTTGCTTTCAGAAAAAAAAGTACTCGTTTTGCCTTAAGAGGGTACGATGCGCACCATTTCTCCATACAAACGTAGTCGGGCCAATCAACTTTTAAACCGACTATAATCTGTCCGCGACATTTTTCAAACAATTGCAGATTTTTGTAAGTAAACATGTTTTTTCTGTAATTTAATAGATGAATAGCATGAATACATGCCGTCCTACGTAAGTTTAACCTATTAAACCGTGAAATATCTTGTTGGAGGTACGATTTTTTGGTAACGCCAGAGACAATTTTGGTAACGCAGGAGACGCCAAAAACGTCGGTTTAAAAGTTGATTGGCCCAGTCCCCTGTTTCCTCCCTGGATAATGGCATTAGAGCCAATTTTTTTAGGTTTCCGTACCCAAGGGTAAAAACGGAAACCCTATTACTGAGGCTCCGCTGTCCGTCCGTCCGTCCGTCTGTCACCAGGCTGTATCTCGGGAACCGTGATAGCTAGAGAGTTGAAATTTTCACAGATGACGTATTTCGGTTGCCGGTAAAACAACAAATACTAAAAAATGGAATTAAATAAATATTTAAGGGGGCTCCCATACAACAAACATGATTTTTTGCTCGTTTTTGCTCGATATTGATAACGGCAACAGGTTAGACACTTGAAATATCCACAGAATATTTAATTATATATTAGTCAAAATAAATCATTAAATTAAAATAAAAAAATATTTAAGGGGGCTCCCGTACAACAAACGTGATTTTTATAGATAATTGTATGGAACCCTTCGTGCGCGAGTCCGACTCGCACTTGGCCGGTTTTTTTACTGTGTCATCTGTATCTACCACAGCTATGCCCCTATGTTTCGTTTTTTTCCGTATTTTAATTAACATAAGAAATATGCGCTTTCCGAAACTGAAATAATTGCCCAATTTCAACGTCATTTTCAGACACTCACCAGAAAAGAATCCCTTATATATTCAAAAAAAAGGAAAACATAGGGGCATAGCTAAATCTGTCCTCTAATTATTTTTGAAAAAAATAATTTTATTGGTCCAGTTTTGGCGAAGTAAACAGGGGACTTAGAAATGCTGTTTTGATCAATTTTACGCGCCTATTAACGGTCTGAGCTGCAGTTGTCCCGCTCTCGCTGTACTTACACGGAGGGGTTCGGGCGAGACAGCGACATTTCGTTAAAATACCTATTTCTCAAAAGTCTCTCAGCCATCGTATCCTCTTATAGTATAAATCTTCCCAGGTGAATTTTTCGCTTCGAGCCATTACATTAAATTTCAACCTTAATACTATGACGATACCGTTTGTTTTGAATGATAAGGGTTCGAAGCGAAAAATTCACCTGGGATGATTTATTCCTTAATTTCCCATACAAAATTTATTAGTCAGTTTTGTGACGGTCCATACAATATCTGCCTTCATTAATTTCAACCCTAATAATGATGTTTTAAAAGCTATTATTATTCATCAAAAACGCATTGCCTGACATTAAAACTATACCAGGAATGTATTACTTAGTGTTGACGCCTTAAAAAAATATGCGTAAAAGTGCACTTGAAAATGGAATTTAGTTGAGGGGACAGTATGGCGGGACGATTTTACTATATTTAAAAACTAGATATTATGCAGGAAACAAGTCTTTTATTCTGAATTTAACTTAATTAAGGATGAGACAGTTAAATATATTTTACAGAAAAGCAACACTTAACTGGATAAAATCAACATCTTGTGAGAAAATCGCAAAAAACATGAGGGGACATCCAAAAAAGTAAAGGGTACAACGGTAGATAGAAATGTCCACGGTTAACTGCGTCACAAAACTGACAATTAAAAGTGGGACACTTTTTTTATTGTTTAAATCGATAGCGCTTATGATTCAGAGTAGGTTTTTTTAAAAAAAGTATAGAGTACACTTTTTTCTGAAAATGCCCTTAAATAGGTTAGTATTTTAAAATCGTTTATATTGAAATGGTCCATAAGCAAATTGGCCTAGAATACACCTATTAGCTATACATCTCCTGGTGTTATGGTAGAAAAAAAACAACTTTGCCGGCTGTCAAACTCGAAAGTCGCGCGGGTAAATAAGCCAGTAATAGAGATGTTGACACCACCAATCAACTGACGTACTTTTTATGAGCTGTCAAAACACAATCCTCCCTTAGAGTTTGAATGACAATAGCAACTTATGACGTCACTTGTTCGCATACTCAATCAACTAACTATTTATTTGTTTTAAAGCAACAAAAATCTAATTGTGCAGTTAATCGAAAATTAATCTGATTTTCAGGGCTGAAATAAAGCGTTTTTATACTGGAGTCGTGTCTTCGAATTATTTTTTAATGCCGTCATCATCCCTATTTTATGCTGGCCGCTCAGGTTAATTTCGTCCACATTCCCACTTCATCAGCAATCCTATTTCGTCCGCAATCAATTCCCAATTCGTCCATTTCCCATTTTGTCAACATTCCTATTTCGTCCGCATTCCCAATTCGTCCGCATTCCCAATTCGTCCACATTCCCATTTCGTCCACATTCCCATTTCATCCACATTCCCAATTCGTCCGCATTCCCAATTCGTCCGCATTCCCAATTCGTCCGCATTCCCAATTCGTCCACATTCCCATTTCGTCCACATTCCCAATTCGTCCGCATTCCCAATTCGTCCGCATTCCCAATTCGTCCGCATTCCCAATTCGTCCACATTCCCATTTCGTCCACATTCCCAATTCGTCCACATTCCCATTTCGTTCACATTCCCAATTCGTCCACATTCCCATTTCGTCCGCATTCCCATTTCGTTCACATTCCTAAGACGCCCCATTAAAATAATACATATTACTAGCTGACCCTGCAAACGTTGTTTTGCCTTATATCACCTAGGGGTATAAAAAATAGCCTACGACCTATTCTCAGACCTACCGAATACAGAGAAAAAAGTTTCTTAAAGATCGGTCAAGCCATTTCGGAGGAGTTCGGTAACAAACACCGTGACACGAGATTTTTATATATTAGATAATGTGGACGAAATGGGAATGTGGACGAAATGGGAATGCAGACGAAATGGGAATGTGGACGAAGGGGAATATGGACAAAATGGGAATGTTGACTAAGTGGGAATGTGGACGAAGTGGGAAAAGGACGAAATGGGAATGTGGACGAAATGGGAATGCAGACGAAATGGGAATGTGGACGAAGTGGGAAATGGACGAAATGGGAATGTGGACGAAATGGGAATGCAGACGAAATGGGAATATGGACAAAATGGGAATGTTGACTTAGTGGGAATGTGGACGAAATGAACCTAAACGATGCTGGCTGTGTTGCTCTCTCTCACTCTATCTTACTCTGTCTTTTAATTCTAGATGAAGAACCCGACCAGCCGGGAGGAGATCAAGCGTGGGATCACTGAGGGCGTGACGCTGCCCAGCGTTGGGCGGACCGTGCTCTCCAAGGAACTGGTCGACGAGGCCATCATTATTTCAGGTTCGTTTTTCTGCTTAAAACTGCCCAGACACTTATATCTTTTGATTGTTCAGTAACAAATAATCTTACGGCAAAGAAATGTGTATGTGTTATTTGCTCTGTTTGGCGAGCCTTGGGGGAGGGCTGTGTTCAGCAGTGGACGTCTTTCGGCTGAAATGATGATGATGATGATATGCTATGCTAACTTTGCTATGGATGCGGTTGAAATGATCCAGCGTCATATTCATTGGTCCAGCATAGCTCTGTCTGCTGGAAATGGGTTGAAATTCCAACATTTGACATTTGTGTATTAAAGCTTGTAGTGATGATGCTAAGACGTATCGTTTGTCAAACCTAGCGATTATTAACGAATTGTTCGAATCGATCATATAGTCGATTTTGGCGCAATGTGTTACTAATGTAGTTCCAATTATTTCTTTTCTCGATGACAGATCTAGTTTGAAAGTTATAGTGTTGTAACCAAATAAGTGATCATTAGACTTTGATCAATTATAACTGAAGATACACATTGCCGAACAAAATCCCCTTCAAAAAATGACCGAACTTTTTTATTTGTTTGCATAACAATTAAAATCATCACCTACACAGAAATTTGAACCTAGTCTTTACTTCATTACAGTCGAATTTCGGTTGACACTTGACAGCTAAACTTGACAATTTCACGCAACGTGCTGAGAAAAAAGAAGGCCACTTTTATCAAAGTGGCGCTCATTTGGCTCGGACATTTTCGGGCGCGCGACTGTGGATCTACAGTTATAATTGATCAAAGTCATTAGATATGATATCGATCCAATTTTAAAATTAATAAATAAAAATTACCTGTTGTTCTAATTATTTAATTTCATTGTCGATTACCTATCTATACTTATGTTACTTATATTATTATTATCTAGCCTGGATTGATGTCCCACTGCTGGGCAAAGGCCTCCCCCCATGTCCTCCATTTCTCCCGATCCAAAGCAGTTACTTATATTATAAAGAGGAAATATTTGTATGTTTGTAATGAATAAGCTAAAAACTACTGGACAAATAAAAATTATTTCACTTGAGTAACATAGGCTATTTTATATCCCGGGAAAAAATTACAACGCGTAGGGTCAACGTCATAAATAAGTGATCACTTTTGTACCTTGTCACTTTGACGTCATGTTTGAAAAGCCATACGAAATTACGTAACGACTGAAAGCGACAATGTACAAAAGTGATCACTTATTTATGACGTTGGCTGTACAAAGTCGCGGGAACACATCTAGTTCAACGTATACAATACCGATACAATATCGATATTTCAATCATAACATCACTATTTGTATTGCCATAGAATGCAACTTTATTAAAACGTTTATTATTTATCGTACTTTTAAAAAAAATTACTGCATATATGGACTCAATTCGTCTTAGATGAATATTATATGGGATCAAGGAACACTATTAGGCAGTTGTCGTATTTTTTATACCTCGCATTTAAAAGTTAATTTTTGCGTAAAAAACGCAGTTACATTCTACGGGAGCTGTCATCGAGAAAATAAATGATTGGAAATACTATAATTGTGTATCATTTCTGCAATTTCTGCAAACAATCAATTATTCCACTTCAATGCAACTTGTTTTAGGGACCATCGTATTTAATTTTATTGTCATTTTGGTTTAGTTTTTCACGTACCGTTCATTATTACAAAACTTTTATTCTGTAGGCCGCAAAGAGCTCTTCTTACATGCTTTGATCAATTATAACTGTAGATACACATTGCCGAACAAAATCCCCTTCAAAGAATGTCCGAACTTTTTTATTTGGTTGCGTAACAAATAAAATCATCACCTACACAGAAATTTGAACCTAGTCTTTACTTCATTACAGTCGAATTTCGGTTGACACTTGACAGCTAAACTTGACAATTTCACGCAACGTTCTGAGAAAAAAGAAGGCCACTTTTATCAAAGTGGCGCTCATTTGGCTCGGACATTTTCGGGCGCGCGACTGTGGATCTACAGTTATAATTGATCAAAGCTTACATGTCACTTTTTTGAACTACCAGCGCTTTCGGAAAGATGTTTATTGCCAAGAAGAGTGCGCAAAAAACTTGTAAGAACGTAATTATTTCAAAATCCCGGTCTTCCAGACATGTTCAACGTGAACGAGTATCTCGCGTTGGAGCTCCTCCATACGGCGCAGAGGCAGATGCCGCGGCACCCGGGGCTCCCGCGCGGGCTTCTCGCCGTCGTGCTGTACTACGACGGGCGCCGAGCGCTCGTGCAAGCACTGAAGGAGTTGCTGACTGCCCGGGATGGGGTCTGCTGGTGAGTGGAGGGATAACAATGGCAAACAACAGACCAAACAGTTTGGTTAATGAGTGCGGTGGCGAACATCCATCAAATAGTTATTAAGTTAAAATGATGTTATCACATAAGTGACGATTATGTCTTTGTTAATGATAAATTTCTTTAAACCTAACCTAAAGTGGACGAGTGTCTGGGTTTAGATCTGCTGGCTGCCCGGATGAGTGTTGCCTATAATTTCCGGATTTTTTTTATCGTCGTGGCTATTATTCCATTCCCATATTTTCATGCTAAATACAAACTGAAACATGGATGCACAGAAATACCCAGAAAAAAGTCCGGCGCTGGGAATCGAACCCAGATGCTCAGCATTCCGTGCTGCGTGCTAAACCCCTACACCACCACTGGTCAGGAGTTTAGATACAAATTTTTCCTATGCATCGCACAACTCAGCTTGCTTATGCAGCGATACTAGCGACATCTATGCTATGCTCTCATCGAGAGACGTCAACACTCCTTCGGAGCTAACCGCTCACCCGGACCAAGAGATGTCGCCCTTAAGCAATCTAATCAAGATTGGTTTTTTGGAGTCTTTTTGTATTTTTTATACATGGATGCAAAGAAAAACCCAGAAAAAAAACCAGCGCTAGGAATCGAACCCAAATCCTCAGCATTATACTGTATAAGTATATTATTATTATACAGGGTGACATTGGAGACGTGATATAAAAAAATATATTTTCTGGAATACGTTGCATTAGGGTCTTACGAGTAGGTATCATCCATCAAGAACAATATTCAGTCGATATGCAAAATCAACATGCAGATTTCGAATTGGGATGTCCCAATTTTTGACAACATATAATAAATCGAAAACCGTTTGGAGAAATAGGCTTTGTGAATCGTTTTCAGAAATCAGATTCCAGAAATATGATAAACTGAATTAAATAAAGAAAATTTAAGTAATGACCTTCATTTGACCCCTGCAGTGAATCGTCACAAAGGCAGATATAAAGCAGGTCTACACTCTAAAGCAAATTGACAGTTTGAAATGTTGCTGTCCTGCTTATAATAGCAAAGAGTGACAAAGACGGAACTTTAATCACATGATGTGCACCTGGCTTTAAACAATTGTCATTTATCATAAAGTCCGAAATGTATACAATACTCGCAATGTATTTTTACAAATTTAATTATTAAATTACTACGTTAGAAGTAAATATGAAAGAATTTAAATATCAGATTTAAGTAAAAAATATCTATTTACTATCACACCATTAAACAAACAGGAATAATCGAAGCTAAAAGAAGATAAATAAATAAAACTATTTGTCACGGTTCATTTAGGACCCTAAGCCGTGCTTGTATTATTGACAGTGACAAGACAAATCAGTAGTGCCACAGATTATGTTATGTACGGCTTGAATTTTTGTAGGCAATGGAACGTGGCTCTCTCACTGTGACGTCATCCAACGTATTTCTTAAAAAAACTATAATAAATTAAATACTCAACCAAATTCAAAATCGATGAAAATGGTAACTTAAAATATCCTATTCTTTCCAAATAAAATATAATAACTATAGGTTATTTTTTTTGGTACATCCCAATTGGTGACTAGCAAATATAATTTCTCAATTTGTTATTATACTGTCTATTAAAATTTCAAATTCAAAGGGTTCTTAACACTATTGAAACAGATTACTAACGAACTATTGTCATACATGTTCGTACGTACCCTCGGTGCGTGACCGACGGGTGCCCCTTTTCTCCCATAATCTTTTTTATCCGAATTTTGAAAGTCATAAATTGATGTCCATAATATTCTTGCTCATAAATATCGATGGTCATAATTTTTGTAAAGCATATCGCTTAATAGTTCTAACTGCAATGAGCCATAATCCCATTGATCATAACTTTAAAAAGTCATAATATTGATATCAATAATATTTAAGGGAATATCGTTGATTATTCAGAAACGTTATAGGGCATATATCTTAAAGTAATAATTGTTTTTAGTCATAATTTTTCATTACCTAAAATGCACTAACCATCTACATTGAATTCTATAACATCCAAAGGAACATTGATAATTATTCAAAAACATTGTAAGACATATCGCTGGCAGCGAGCGAGCGAAGCGAGCGAGCAAGACTTTCAGGGCAGAAGCGACTCGGACAGGTTAGGTTCAGAAGGCTAAGGCGGGAGCGAAGCGTAAGCGTAGCTCCCGCCTTAGCCTTCGATGTTAGGTATTTTTTTTATGACAGCACAGAAAAGGATTATTACCTTTAATATTATGAAATGTCATACAACCATGACATTGAATGTTATTACAAAGTAATATTGTGCCTTAAAATAATTATGACCTGCGAAAAAAGACCTTGCAATAATTATTACGAGTGACTTTAGTACCTTTAATATTATGAAGTGTGATGCTTCTTGACACTGAATGATATGAGTTTACTTATTAGTCCTTACAATAATTATGACTTAAGAAAATCGTAGCTCCAATTTATGTTGTTTAATATTATGACTTCCGATAATATGACAAAGAAAAATTATGACAGAAAACGTTATGGTCTTGAAAATTCGGAACAAAAATTTTATGGGAGTCATTATAGACCCGTGACCGACTCACACGTGATCGCTTTTTACCCAGGTCAATATCCGCCCGCGAGGACATTGTCAAATACGTGACTCGCTACGTCGACCAGCTCATAGCCGACGGTCTGCTCTCGGGCACCCTGGACGCGCTCCGGAGCACCCTGGCTTCAGAACTGGAGTTGCTGCAGAACAATAGGGCTCTGCCCCCGCGCGGACATCACGTCAGGCTTGCTCACACCATCGAAGGGACCAGGTGAGGACGGAAATTTAGTACAATACGTTTACTTTTAATTTACCACTGACAGATGGCTTGCCTTCATTCCATTTCCAACTTTAACACCATACAAATAAAGTAGCTATTACAAAATCAACTAAAACAATTACTTTGCTCACCCGCGACCTTACAATAGTTACGTTTATGCAAGAAATGTGTGTTCATGCAGTTCCTCCACCTCCACACTGTACGAACACACACAAATCACATAAACCCAACCATCACCACCACCAAGCTACACTGACGCGTTTCGAACTCAGCCAGAGCTCATCTTCAGAGTTACCACAACCGTATGCTATGCTACAGCTTGCGCGATAAGAGTTTGGCTTTGACCTTCGGGTGGAGGGGATTACTGCGCATACCCCGCACCCCCGTTGATACCCAATGCGCAATAACGGTCAAAGCCAAACTCTTATCGCGCGAGCTGTACCAAATGTTAAACTAACAAACCAAAACAAATGTTTTAACTTGTCACTGTAACTTCTCAAGTACCCACTTTATTTTTCTTATTCTCAAACTACCCCACAAAAATTAACTTTTATTGACATATTATTAAACTACCTTGAATTTTTGTTTATTTATTTATAAGGCATATTTTATTATTACTAACTGTTCAAATTAGATCCAAGCCGCAGTAAAGGAGAAGATACCAAATTTACCTGTTCATTAATAATAGACCCCATAGTGTTGTACCTAATTATTTCCATGCATTCCGGAGCATCCAGGCGGAACCCCTTGCCGCAATAATGTAACACTTCATAAGAATCTGAATCTAACAATGAATGATTTGATTCCAACAAATGTTTTGCAAAATTCGATCTATCTGGATGCTCATTCCTATATGCCGAAACATGCTCTTTAAATCTAGTCTTCACACATTTCTTGCATAAACGTAACTATTGTAAGGTCGCGGGTGAGCAAAGTAATTGTTTTAGTTCATTAATATGGACCTCCGCAAAGTAACGCCTGATTCAATAAGGTATATTACAAAATCTGCAAACGCAGGTAACAGTATTCTAAAATTGGCTTTATTTGCAGGTCGTTAAAGTTGAATATGAAATGAAGGCAAACCATCTGTCAGTGGTAAACTTTATGTAATTTTACTGTAGCCACTTACACGGAGATTAGATTTTGTTACACGGGTGAATCAACTTGTTATCTATCACCACCTGTTGATATGGTCACACAAATTTTGTCTCCTGGTCAACCTAAGCATTTTTCTATGTAACAGTGTGCAGATGTCACTTGGACAACCGGGGACCGAGAAAACAACCATAACAACTGGTGGCAAGAAAAAGTTGATTCATCCATAAAGAGACCCAAAAGCCCTTACAGAAAAAAAATAACAAATTAACCGTTGTTACAGGAAGCTACTCGCCGGCGTTGTTTTTGCGGCGTCCGCGCAGAGAGGTCTCGAGAGAGACATACTGTTACGGCTGATGAGCGAGGTAAACACAGCTAATTTATTTATTTACTCAAAAATATCCGTAAAAGTTGACATTATTCTTTACATATCAGAACGTGAAGTGCATAGTATATGGTCAGTAAAAAAATTAAAAAGTTAAAAACATTGCAGGCTCGATAAACTCGACAACAATGTCGCATACAAATTCCATTATTGTCGAGTCTAAAACTTTTTAAAAAGTTAAATCGGCCATGGTAATAAGTTGGCACTATTCGTATACAGCCAACTCAAATGACCGGTATCAGTTGTTTTGTTAGAACTCCAGACTTTTTTTATGGTGTTTGAAACAGCTTGTGGTGTTTTCGGTAGAAAAATACACCTGTAGTTTTTTTTTAATGAAATTTTTTTTTTTTATGTTAGATAGGCCAGACAAACGAACTAGTGGGTCACCTGATGTTAAATGAACACCACTGTCCATAGACACCCGCAGCGCTTTACACGATGCCAGTGCGTTGTCGGCCCTAAAGGAGAGGGAATAGGGGAAGGGGGAGAGGGAAGGGGTGAGGTATTGGGCCCCCGGCACTCTCACTGACCGTACGAAACGCAAGCAGGATTACTGCTGCTTCACGCCGGTGTTCTGTGAGAGGGTGGTACTGCCCCGGACGAGCCGGCCCATTCATGATGCAGCGGCTAGCTACAACATGGCTCTAGCACTACAAAAATGACGGGAAAGGGTTTAATGACATTTAATTTTAAGTGATTTGCAATTCTTTGTACCTATTTAAGTTAATAAAAGTTTATTCTATTTTTTTCCTTCACCATTTTTGAGAAAAGCTTTATATTAGTCTCGGCTGGAATAGCAATTGCTGGCTTCGTATTAGTTAAATACTCATACTCAGCCAGCAATTGCCTACTTCCTGGCCACGACAATAATGTACTATTACTAGTCGCTCCCTACGACCCGGTCAGCAAATAAGGTTAAAAAGTATCCTATAGATATTCTCAGATCATAAATTTATAGTAAAAAAAAATAATGTTAATATTTGTTATTTTTATTTTATTATTAGTATTATTTTTTTAATGTTAATGCATCACTTAATTCGTGACAACTGATATAGTTAAAAAAAATATAACTAATACGATAAGGGGCTAAGGGGATGAATGACTGTACATTTTTATTCCCAAATGCTTTTTTCCCACTATGATTTTTTACTGAAGCTTATTCTCACAATCGCGTTAAAAAATGTTGTTTTACAAATTGTCGGTTACACGTATTCGTTACACCCTTTTCATAATCGTATCTGTTTGTCCAATTGTTCAGCAAACGACGGCACCGTCTCAAGGTCCCACCGGCGCGTTGGACGAAGTCTCGCTGGCTCTACAGATGGCACTACTGTACGCTTTGGACTTGTCAGTACTGCACAGGTGATACATACTGGTCTTACGATAACTATAAGTTAAAAAATTTGAAAAACCCCACACGCAATCGGGAATGTCTAAAAAAAATTACCAGTGGTTTTTATATTTTTTTTTTGTATAGAAAAGTCTATTATGAGGAACTAATTTCAATATTTTGTCATTTAGTTCTCTACTTTTTTCAAAATTAATTATTGAAACTATTTTAGTTGATGACGTCAGATTATAATTGAGGGCTCCCACAATGCCAAATTTCTAAATCTATCTAAATGCGTACGATAAGGCAACCCCTTTAATTATTTTTTGCGTAGTGGTACACTATACACTGTGTCACTTTACTGGCGCTGTCAAAGTGCTAGATGTCAGACAGCGGGTCCAAATCAAACTCCGTAGTATAATCCACGCGTAAATTGTGAAGAATTCTAACCACACAGAATAAAGTACGACTTGAACCGGTCACGCAATTTACACCAATGTCAAATAAAGGTCATTGCTTATTTGTTATATAATAAATTCATTACATAATATTAAAATTAAATAACTACAGAAAACGAGTTAAAAAGCATTTATCTCGAAATGGTTTTCGATTTACTATACATTGCAAAAAAATAGACATCCCCAATTATGTCACTCGTATGTCCCATTATGCGTCTAAGATCCCTTCCGCAGCTAACAAAAGAGCTGATAACTTTGAAACGGCTGAACCGATTTTGATGAAACATTTCTAAGAACCATCGCCAAAAAACCTGCTTTCTATTAAACAAAACCGCATCCAAATCGGTGCACCCGTTTAAGAGCTATGATGCCACAGACAGACACACACATAGCGGTCAAACTTATAACACCCCTCTTCTTGTGTCGGGGGTTAAAAATCGAAATAATTTCCGTGTTTGATATTGAACTGTATTTTCTTCTAAGGCGGGAAGACGGCGAGGAGTTGGCCAAGCGGCTACCCCTCATCCAAGACGGGACGCTGATCACGGTATTGATTGACGAGCTGCTTCCCCCCAACCGGCTGAAGATTAAAGAGCCAAAGACGAAGGCTGGTGAGTTGGCTTGTTCTCCAAAGGTCGAAGGTGGCGAGGACTTGGCTAAGAACGAAAGAAGTATAGGCCATATCCATATGCAACGTTGCAGTAGACGAGTGCGCAATAGTACATTACTGCAGAGGCCGTGAAGTAAGGGATTGATGGACGAGATTTGGGGTATACGGCCGAGTCGTAGACGAGGCCGGATAAAACGAGTCCAGCAATCCCTCTTCCGGCCGAGGATTGTATAGAGCTTTTCTCAAACATGCATCATCATCATCATCATCATCATCATCATCATCATCATCCATCCATCCATCCAACCATCCATCCATCCGTCCATCCATCCATCCATCCATCCATACATCCATCCATACATCCATACATCCATCCATACATCCATCCATACATCCATCCATACATCCATCCATACATCCATCCATCCATACATCCATCCATCCATCCATCCATCCATACATCCATCCATACATCCATCCATACATCCATCCATACATTCATACATCCATCCATACATCCATCCATACATCCACCCATTCATCCATCCATACATCCATCCATAAATCCATCCATCCATCTATCCATACATCCATACATCCATCCATACATCCATACATCCATACATCCATCCATACATCCATCCATCCATACATCCATCCATCCATCCATCCATCCATACATCCATCCATACATCCATCCATACATTCATACATCCATCCATACATCCATCCATACATCCACCCATTCATCCATCCATACATCCATCCATAAATCCATCCATCCATCTATCCATACATCCATACATCCATCCATCCATCCATCCATACATCCATCCATACATCTATACATCCATCCATACATCCATCCATCCATACATCCATCCATCCATACATCCATCCATACATCCATACATCCATACATCCATCCATACATCCATCCATCCATACATCCATCCATACATCCATCCATACATCCATCCGTACATCCATACATCCATACATCCATCCATACATCCATATATCCATACATCCATCCATACATCCATCCATCCATCACCAGTAGTTTAGGCGGTTTTATGGAAATAAAAGAAGATAGATTTTTTTTAATGTCGTAAGTTGGCTGTATGTAATTTTTCCTTTGTCAGTTTAGTGTTAGTAAGCAAATTTAAAAAGTTACAGCAGCGGACAATAATGGTTTTTCATACTTACTTTTATGGCCTAGGCCAAGAAGTAATGTAGGGAGCCATAAACAATAAACTTCATGGCTTCATTTCGTGACATTAACGCATACATTTCAAAGCATGTTTGAGAAAAGATATTTTTCTCAAACATGCTATGTAATGTTTACGTTGTGTTCGTTAAAACAGGCTTCAAAATACACCGTTGCAGGCCTAGGCCGGCAATGCGATCGTCTATTGTTTCATGTCACACAGCACCATGATGTTTATAGGTCTATGGCATCATAGCATTCAGCCATTTAAAAAAAACTATAAGCAATATTTGCGTTTTGGTTCATTATGACATTCTGCCACTACGCTTATTTAAGGTAAGGTAAGATGGTGATGGTAATGGTGATCTGCCTAGAGAAATATTTCAGCATCAATATCATCATCACCATCATCACCATTATCATCATCATCATCATCATCATCATCGTCATCATCATCATCATCATTCATCACCATCATCATCATCATCATCAATCACCATCATCATCATCATCACCATCATCAACATCATCATCATCATTCATCACCATCATCATCACCATCATCATCATCATCATCACCATCATCATCATCACCATCATCATCATCACCATCATCATCATCATCACCATCATCACCATCACCATCATCATCATTCATCACCATCATCATCATCATCACCATCATCATCACCATCATCATCATCATTCATCATCATCACCATCATCATCATCACCATCATCAGCATCACCATCATCATTATTCATCACCATCATCATCATCATCACCATCATCATCATCAATCACCATCATCATCATCATCATCATCACCATCATCATCATCACCACCATCATCATCATCATCATTCATCACCATCATCATCACCATCATCACCATCATCATCATCATCAATCACCATCATCATCATCATTCATCACCCTCTTCATCATCACCATCATAATCGTCATCATCATCATCATCATCACCATCATTATCATCACCATCATCATCATCACCATCATCATCATCATCACCAACATCACCATCACCACCATCATCATCATCATCATCACCACCATCATCATCATCATCATCACCATCACCATCATGATGACGACGACGATGATGATGATGATGATGGTGATGGTGCATGTTTGAGAAAAGCACTATACAAGCCTCGGCCGGAACAGGGGTTGCCGGCCTCGTATCATGCCGGCCTCGTGTACCACTCGGCCGTCAACTTAGATACTCGGCCGGCAACCCCTTACGTCCCGGCCTCTGCAGTAATGTACTATTATGGCTGCGACTGCAAAGAACCCTTTTCATGCGACTAAAAGCGGGTGCGCAACGATCGCTATAAAAACTTTTGATATAACTTCAGTCGCTATAACGCTCATTTGATATAATTATTGAATCTTATAACAACACTTATTATCATTTGATATAATCAACTTTTCATATAACGTTCATAAGATATAATGATGGTTATATAATAATGGTTGTATTTAATGCTAGAAAAGTAGGTTAGGTTAGGTTAGGTTAGGTTAGAACTGCAACCCCCTACACAAAACAAATGGTTGCGTCTCACGAGTTGTAACAACAAAATATATAATAACGTTATACCATATAAAATTATACCAAACGTTATTTATATCAAATGAGTGATTATACTATTTGAAAATATATCAAATTTTGCTATATCGATCAATACACACTTTGACCAATTATAACTGTAGATCCACAGTCGCGCGCCCGAAAATGTCCGAGCCAAATGAGCGCCACTTTGATAAAAGTGGCCTTCTTTTTTCTCAGCACGTTGCGTGAAATTGTCAAGTTTAGCTGTCAAGTGTCAACCGAAATTCGACTGTAATGAAGTAAGGACTAGGTTCAAATTTCTGTGTAGGTGATGATTTTAATTGTTACGCAAACAAATAAAAAAGTTCGGACATTCTTTGAAGGGGATTTTGTTCGGCAATGTGTATCTTCAGTTATAATTGATCAAAGTATACACACCCATTCACCTGGGAGGATTTATACTTTACCGCTTTATTCGGTTGGGGGTGCGAATTTATTATTGTTGTTCAGGTGGCGGCGCACGCGCGCTGTGCCAGTTGGCACTGGGGCTAGCTTTGGCGGCGCTCCGGCGCGCGCCGCAGTCCCTGGCTCGGGCGCGGGCGCATCTGCACAGAGACGAGGAACTGATCGACGCGGCCGTCGACGGCAAGGTGAGACGCAACTGGACCACGGTAAAATAACATAAAGTTTACCACTGACAGACGGTTCGCCTTCATTTCATATTCAACTTTAACGACCTACAAACAAAGCCAATTTTAGAATACTGTTGCCCACGTTTGCAGATTTTGCGATAGCTACTTTATTTGTATGGTGTTAAAGTTGGACATTCCAATGAAGGCAGGCCATCTGTCAGTGGTAAACTAAAAGTAAACGTATTGTATAGGTAACGCCACGAGAGTTGGGGCGAATGATTACACACACAGCTACATAAACTACTGATTGCAAAAAAGATAGTTAATGAATGAAATGACTGAGTGAATGAATATGTGAGTTATAATGATCTTTAAGATGAAATACTTTCGCAATACTATGCATATTATAATTAGAAATAAAACAATTTGAAACGGATAAGAAATATTCGCAAGAAAAAAATCGGTATTTTATAAATAGCGAAAAATATGCTTATCTGATTTATATAAAATAGATCAAAATATTTTATTTTATTTTTTGTTTAAACTAGATGCATTTTCCTAAATTATTCTTAAAGAAATAGGCTGAAGAAATTTTTAGTCAATCTTGTAATTCACTGTCGAGTCTGTTGAACTTGCTATCGGTACGAATAAATGTCAAAATCCCACTGTCATTACATGACTTGTTGTTGTGTGCGTGCCCTCAACTCTGATGGCGTTACCTGTAAAGTCGGTTTACGGACGATAGTGTAACGTGACAACGTCATAGCAAAAGTTCAAAAAACAAAAATGAAACCAGGCGGTCACCCATCCAAGTGCTGACCGCGCCCGACGCTGCTTAACCTCGGTGATCGGACGAGAACCGGTGTTTTGTCGAACATCTTGAAAACGGGGCATCCTACGGCAAAACCAATGAAATTTTCATCCTAAAATTAAATGACCCAAAAGTTAACGAGGCATCCCATACGCCGATATGTAGACTTAAGTAAAAATGGCTATAGACCCTTAACGTTAAAATTAATCACAAAAACAATTTCTGTAACTACCTAGAGCGTTAAAGACTACATGTGGGTGAATCAACTTTTTCTTGCCGCCCGTTGTTATGGTTACACAAATTTTGTCTCCTGGACAACCCAAGCATTTTTCTATGAAACAGTATGAAGATGTAAGATGTCACTTGGGCAACCGGGGACAGTAAACAACACAAAAAGTTGATTCACCCATGTCTTTTTTTTGACCATGAAAGACCATGATTGCCGCAAAAAACTTGACACTGACTGAGTATTTTTTTTCTAAAAACAGTTTCCAATTTCATCATTATACATTAAAGAATACGTTTCATGCATTATACTACAGGTAGATTCACAAGAGCTGGCACGAATGGATCGAATGAGCGAATGGAAGTATCTATGTGTTATCTATTTGAGTACACTTCACACAAATATGCAAATGTCATGCATCAGTCATTTTCCTACAAAAATGTCAAAGTGACATTACTTTCGTTCAATCCATTCGTGCTAACTCTTGTGAATCGACATGTACAAAGAAAACTCATATTTCGAGAAAGTGTGTTTTACGTGTATTTATTATCATACAGGTGTTCGAGTATTTGGATGAGGCGATACTGTCGACGGAGTTCGTGGCCAACGAGGAATACTACCAGCGCCGGATCCACTCCCTCATCACGGACTTCATAGTGCTAATGCATTCCAAGCTGGTAGAGATGAGGGTCAAGTGAGTACCGCCGACGCATGCCATTTCATCATCATCATCATCATACAACGTAGCACTCAACGTAGCGTGGGACGTCCTCAGTCTCGGTGGAGCAATGATCTTCGCAAGGTGGCTGGCAAGAGCTGGATGAGAGTGGCCGAGGATCGTGCTTAGTGGCGTGCCATGGGAGAGGCCTGTGTCCAGCAGTGGACGAACATAGGCTGATGATGATCATTCATCCCAGACTATATGAGTGAATCAACATTTTCGTGTTGTTTACTCTGTCCCCGGTTGTCCAAGTGACACTTCATACTGTTTCATAGAAAAATACTTAGGTTGTCCAAGGGACAAAATTTGTGTAACCATAGCAACGGGTGGCACTAAAAAGTTGATTCACCCATATTCGTCCCACTGCAAGGCACAGGCCATGACAGTGGTTGGGCCGTAGTTCCCACGCGGGCCCAGTGCGGATTGGAAACTTCACACACACCATTGAATTTATACGCAGGTTTATACAGCTTACCTCAAGATGTTTTCCTTCGCCGTAAAGCTCATGGTAAATTTCAAATGTAATTTCGCACATAAATTCCGGAACACTCAAAGGTTCGAGCCGGGATTTGAATTTACCCTCTGCTTGAGCGGCCATAGGTGATACCACTAGGCCACCACGGCTATACGGTTCTGTCGCGTATGGACCCGTTCGCAATTCATCTCGTTAGCAAATCATCCCGCATTCGCACCTCGTCCCTTTCGCGACTCGTCCCTTTCGCAACTCGTCCCGATTGCAACTCGTCCCGTTAGCAAGTCATCCCGCATTCGCACCTCGTCCCTTTCGCGACTCGTCCCGTTCGCAATTCGTCCCGTTAGCAAGTCATCCCGCATTCGCACCTCGTCCCTTTCGCGACTCGTCCCTTTCGCAACTCGTCCCGATTGCAACTCGTCCCGTTCGCAGTTCGTCCCGTTAGCATGTCGTCCCGCAGTCTCACGTCGTCCCTTTCGCAACTCGTCCCGATTGCAACTCGTCCCGTTCGCAATTCGTCCCGTTAGCAAGTCATCCCGCATTCGCACCTCGTCCCTTTCGCAACTCGTCCCGATTGCAACTCGTCCCGTTCGCAATTCGTCCCGTTAGCAAGTCATCCCGCATTCGCACCTCGTCCCTTTCGCGACTCGTCCCTTTCGCAACTCGTCCCGATTGCAACTCGTCCCGTTCGTAATTCGTCCCGTTAGCATGTCGTCCCGCAGTCTCACGTCGTCCCTTTCGCGACTCGTCCCTTTAGCAACTCGTTCCACTCTTTCTATCCGTCCCTTTTCACTAATGTAGCTTGCAAAAGGGACGGATAGAAAGAGTGGAACGAGTTGCTAAAGGGACGAGTCGCGAAAGGGACGACGTGAGACTGCGGGACGGCTTGCTAACGGGACGAATTGCGAACGGGACGAGTTGCAATCGGGACGAGTTGCGAAAGGGACGAGGTGCGAATGCGGGACGACTTGCTAACGAGATGAATTGTGTTTACGTTTGCAACGCCATCTAGCGACCGCTCGAGAACATGAAGGTTGGACGGCGCGCACCGCGAGGGGGCGCTGCGAACGATTTACTGCATTACCGACTTCGGACATTTTTTACTTTTTACTTTTACTTGTTACGTTCCTACTGCACACGAAAGAGCTTCTCAATTTTCAAGCAGTGTACTAATTCCCACGAATGTACCATATATTTTAATTGTAAGGATCACAATAAATCCTAGAAAAATAAATAAATCAACTCATTGAAGAGGCCTGCCTGTCCTGAAACACACAAGACAAAAATATTGGACCTTCTTCACCGGACCAGACACCAGTACCTGGATCAGCAAACTAAGGTCAGGCTAGCCATCCTTCCTAATTCCTATCTTATCCGCATATCTGTGCTATTACCGTGTTCGTTGCAACATTCCATTCTACCGGCGCGAGCAATATAGTTCCACCGCCATTGCAGTTTGAACGGCAATAGCAACTTATGACGCCACTTGCTCGCCAACTCAATCAACTAACTATTTATTCGTTTTAAAGCAACAAAAAATCTAATTTTGCAGTTAATCGAAAATTAGTCCGGTTTTCAGGGCTAAAATAAAGCGCTTTATTACTGGAGTCGTGTCTTCGAATTATTTTTTAATGGCGTCACCATCCCTATTGAGTTAATGCATTATGTTGCCCAACACAACTGAGTTAGAAGGGTGAATCAACTTTTTCTTGCCACCCGTTGCTATGGTTACACAAATTTTGTCTTCTGGACAACCTAAGCATTTTTCTATGAAACAATATGAAGATGTCACTGGACAACCGGGGACAGAGCAAACCACACAAAAAAGTTGATTCACGCAGAAACACTAAATTTGTATCACCGTTTAGATTTCAACCTGTGTTGCTGAACTGTTTGCTTTTCGCCAGGGCGGACGAGGCGGCCCGGGCGATCCAGATGTACGCCGCGGAAGGCCTGGCGCCCCCGCCGGGCGCCGGCCAAAGCCGCACCCGTCTCGACTCGTTGCTCCGCTGCGTGGAACGCCTCTACGCGAAGGACCCCATAGGCCTCCGCGCTGAGTACTGGCGCGCTTCAGACCAGCACCCGCCGCACAGGCAAGTACAGTCAAATTACATAAAGTTATTCAACTTTAACGACCTACAAATAAAGCCAATTTTAGAATACTGTTACCCACGTTTGCAGATTTTGTAATAGCTGCTTTATTTGTATGGTGTTAAAGTTGGAAATGAAATGAAGGCAAGCCATCTGTCAGTGGTAAACTAAAAGTAAACGTATTGTATTATTAACAGAGGTAGGAATTGGGTGAATCGACTTTTTAGTACCGCTTGTTGCTATGTTTACGCAAATTTAGTCCCTTTGACAACCTGAGCATTATTCTATGAAACAGTATGAAGTGTCATTTGGACAACCGGGGACAGAGTAAACGACACGAAAAAGTTGATTCACCCAATTATAACGGCAAAACAAAAGACTATCGCAATTTAGCTATACTAGTCACAAAGACTCGCTTCGACTAATTATACTCTGTCTATGTAACAGAGTTAGTACTAGAAAACAGAGAATGCACGTAATTGGTCAGCGATAAGGACGATGCACCGGCACAAGATAGGTTTACATGCCTGTCAAAATTTAGTCAACATCTGTCTCTCGTACGGTGCGGACGCTTTCAAGTGCTTATCTTTGGTTACTAATTTTTGTTAAAATTGGCAATTACAATGCAAATACTCTTTACTGTTAGTGAGTAGAACTTATTTAATTTGGTCAAAGGTTTACGTCAATAAGTTTGAAGCTTCCGGTTCCGTATCTCGTTTAGCTGTTGTTACTTCAGAAAATTCAATGTCAGAAGGTACGAGAGACAGATGAAAAAATTCCAACAAACTGCATGTATGCCGAGCCCGCCATCGACGTGCGATTGTTGACGCCACTGACAGTTTCTTGTCCCTTTCATTTGCGTACAAAAGTGAAACAGAGAGAACGCTTTGCTAAACTCTGTTAAATATATAGGGTATATAGATCAATTTACCAAAATTTGACTGTACGTGATTTAGTTTCTTCAGGTACAGTCGAGTGTAAAAATATGTACTTAATGAAAGTTTCAAAAGTAGGTACCACAGACTCTTATTCCGACGCAATAAGGCCGTAGTAACATATTTTTGAGTGGTTCGAATAGATACTTATTTTTTCACTTGACCCTACAACATCGTCTACGTACATGTTGTTGCAGATCGGGCGGCCGCGCCGCAGTGCTGTACAAGTTCGTCCGTCTCTCCGGCGAACTAGTGTGCGCACCGCTCCTCCCCGGGTACCTCCGCGCCCTGGCCTCGCTCGCCGTGCCGCAGCACACGTGGGCGCTGCTCGCGCGGCGCGACGCCCTCTCGGCGCACCATCTGTTGTCAGCGCTGCAGCGGTACCACTGGTGAGGCTAACTACTGGAGCGGAGGTGCGGACTGTGCCTGTAGCAAGGGGGTTTAGTGCGCACCGCTCCCCCGGGTGCCTCCGCGCCCTGGCCTCGCTCGCCGTGCCGCAGCACACGTGGACGCTGCTCGCGCGGCGCGACGCCCTCTCGGCGCACCATCTGTTGTCAGCGCTGCAGCGGTACCACTGGTGAGGCTAACTACTGGAGCGGAGGTGCGGACTGTGCCTGTAGCAAGGGGGTTTAGTGCGCACCGCTCCCCCGGGTGCCTCCGCGCCCTGGCCTCGCTCGCCGTGCCGCAGCACACGTGGACGCTGCTCGCGCGGCGCGACGCCCTCTCGGCGCACCATCTGTTGTCAGCGCTGCAGCGGTACCACTGGTGAGGCTAACTACTGGAGCGGAGGTGCGGACTGTGCCTGTAGCAAGGGGGTTTAGTGCGCACCGCTCCCCCGGGTGCCTCCGCGCCCTGGCCTCGCTCGCCGTGCCGCAGCACACGTGGACGCTGCTCGCGCGGCGCGACGCCCTCTCGGCGCACCATCTGTTGTCAGCGCTGCAGCGGTACCACTGGTGAGGCTAACTACTGGAGCGGAGGTGCGGACTGTGCCTGTAGCAAGGGGGTTTAGTGCGCACCGCTCCCCCGGGTGCCTCCGCGCCCTGGCCTCGCTCGCCGTGCCGCAGCACACGTGGACGCTGCTCGCGCGGCGCGACGCCCTCTCGGCGCACCATCTGTTGTCAGCGCTGCAGCGGTACCACTGGTGAGGCTAACTACTGGAGCGGAGGTGCGGACTGTGCCTGTAGCAAGGGGGTTTAGTGCGCACCGCTCCCCCGGGTGCCTCCGCGCCCTGGCCTCGCTCGCCGTGCCGCAGCACACGTGGGCGCTGCTCGCGCGGCGCGACGCCCTCTCGGCGCACCATCTGTTGTCAGCGCTGCAGCGGTACCACTGGTGAGGCTAACTACTGGAGCGGAGGTGCGGACTGTGCCTGTAGCAAGGGGGTTTAGTGCGCACCGCTCCCCCGGGTGCCTCCGCGCCCTGGCCTCGCTCGCCGTGCCGCAGCACACGTGGACGCTGCTCGCGCGGCGCGACGCCCTCTCGGCGCACCATCTGTTGTCAGCGCTGCAGCGGTACCACTGGTGAGGCTAACTACTGGAGCGGAGGTGCGGACTGTGCCTGTAGCAAGGGGGTTTAGTGCGCACCGCTCCCCCGGGTGCCTCCGCGCCCTGGCCTCGCTCGCCGTGCCGCAGCACACGTGGACGCTGCTCGCGCGGCGCGACGCCCTCTCGGCGCACCATCTGTTGTCAGCGCTGCAGCGGTACCACTGGTGAGGCTAACTACTGGAGCGGAGGTGCGGACTGTGCCTGTAGCAAGGGGGTTTAGTGCGCACCGCTCCCCCGGGTGCCTCCGCGCCCTGGCCTCGCTCGCCGTGCCGCAGCACACGTGGGCGCTGCTCGCGCGGCGCGACGCCCTCTCGGCGCACCATCTGCTGTCAGCGCTGCAGCGGTACCACTGGTACTGGTACCATTTAAACCTTTCCCGCCTGTTTTCATTAAAAAAAAACTGCAGGTGTATTTTTCCACCGAAAACACCACAAGCTGTTTCAAACACGATAAAAAAAGTCCGGAGTTCCAACAAAACAAAACTGATACCGGTCATTTGAGTTGGCTGTATACGAATAGTGCCAACTTATTACTATGGCCGTTTTAACTTTTTAAAAAGTTTGAGGCTCGACAATAATGGAATTTGTATGCGACATTGGTTGACATTGTAGCAGGCCTCATGCATGCCATGTACTTACGCGCGATATTTACCTACCGCGGGGACGATCTGCTAAGATCGAAATTCCAGTAGGTTGTCACAAGCGCGCGCCGACGCACGTTCATTCGTGTTCCACGGAAAAAATATGCCGCCTGGACTTTTATAAGTGAATGGTGAAACAGGGGGCAAATTTTAATATGACTATGCTAGAATTAATAGCTAATATAACAATTTGGAAGTTCGTATCGTGCTGTCCCTCTTACTTTTCTATAAAAAGCTATAAGCGTGAGCGAGATGGCACGATGCGAAGTTCGAAATTTGACCTTCGTATTTAGTATAACGCTAGGGTACTGTGAGCATGGCAATGTGTTCTGCGCATTACAATAAATATCCTTTTTTGTTAGGATTCCAGAGCTAAAATGGCAAAAACGGAACCCTTATAGTTTCGCCATGACCGTCTGTCTCTTTGTCCGTCCGTGGCTTAGCTTAAAGAATATTAGTGCTAGAAAGTTTGCATGGATATAATATATAGCAATTATCCCGACAAAATGGTAAAACAACATGTAGAAATTTATTTTTAATCCAAACTGCCAGCCCTTGACACTGTCGGCACGCACACATTCTTAAGGAGACGGAGTAGTATATTCTGTGGCTACAATCGCGGTAAGTACCAAGATTTTGTACGGGATGCAGTATCTGTTACGAAGTAACTATTAAGTAATCTGTGATTGTAGCCTGCAATGTTTTTAACTTTTTAATTTTTTGACCATAAACTAAAGACTATATAAGTACTTCGCGTTCTGATATGCAAAGAATAATGTCAAGTATTACGGACATTTTTGAGATAAATACTTTTTTTCCCAGCAACCTCCGCACAGACCTGAGTCCGTTCTCTGAGCATATGCACGCCGCGTCGCTCGGCGCCTCCGCCATAGTGACCCCGGCGGCGCGGCCTGGCAAGATGCTCGTCAGACAGGAAGAGGTCAGTGCACGTGCCGCAAGGCGGCGTCCACTCGACATGTATGTTTAGATCCAACCACGTAGGTTCAAACTACCCAGTTTGTACAGTTTAGTAGTTCTGTACACTTGTATACTCCATTTAATTTAGAATTATAAACCACAACAACATTATATTGCGGCTCGTGAACTGTAATCTCTTTACAATTTGTACTAGAGTAACAATTGACGACACGCAAATAAAGTGGCATTAAAACAATTTTATTTTGCGGCTCCCAGACTATTGTACTGTACTATTTGCTAGGTAAGAAATAGTCGACGAGCCGCAATATAATGATGTTGTGGTTTTCAATTCTAAATCGAATGAAGTATAGTTGTAGTTAAATGCAGTGCGGAGAAATATATCTTGAGTCGAAGTAAGATGATTTATTAAGTTAAAGATACAGTGTTAAAAGTTAACTGATTCTTTCTCTTGGTGTTAGTTGTACGATAGCTAGTTACGCACTAGAGTCTTGTTTTATTATTGACACTCATATTACTTATAATATTTGCTGCCGCGTGACCCAAAGCAGGTATAATATAAATGTACGGTGGTGAGACCGTACACAGTTATTGCCCATGCAGTGACTGAGGGTTAATCAACTTTTTCGTGTTGTTTACTCTGTCCCCGGTTGTCCAAGTGACACTTCATACTGTTTCATAGAAAAATGCTTTGGTTGTCCAAGGGACAAAATTTGTGTAACCATAGCAACGGGTGGCACTAAAAAGTTGATTCACCCCTGACCACTTTTAACAATAACATTCATCAATCTCTAACCCAGCCTATATAGGTCCCACTGCAGGCCACAGGCCTCCTCTCAGAGTGAGAGGGCTTGGACCGTAGTTCCCAAGCGAGCCCAGTGCGGATTGGGAACTTCACACACACCATTGAATTTCTTCGCAGGTGTATGCAGGTTTCCTCACGATGTTTTCCTTCACCGTAAAGCTCGTGGTAAATTTCAAATGTAATTTCGCACATATATTCCGAAAAAGTCACAGGTGCGAGCCGAGATCAGAGTTTTTATTCCGTTCTGTTACCATTTTTCATACACTTTATATGACTGTAACGGAATGGATGTTTTTTGAAAATTGTATGAAAGTTTTGGGACACTTTTTTTTTCCTAGTATGATCGAAAGAGCTCGTGATTCTGTGCAGAAATTACATTAAATATTCCGAATAAAAAAAAAGTCAGAAACTACCGTGAGACTCACTCATAGTGAAAATAAACGGATCACTCACGTCTTAAAATGAGTTTGAGTTTGTGCGCGTTTGGCAGCCGCCGTGACGTGTGACTCCGAAAAGAAGGGCTACGGATTAGCCCGAAACTCGTTTTAAGACGTTAGTGATCCGTTTATTTTCACTATAAAAAGTCAGAAGTTCAACAAAATACAAAATGGCCCAAATGCTCATTCACCTGTTTTAACTGGCAAGGTGGAAGCAATGATAGCGGCCCTGAAGCTCATAGCGGCCGTCGCGAGGGAGGACCCCGCCGCCTGCGCAGCGATATGCGAAACTCTGCAATGGGACGCCGTCAATACCATGTTTGGTGAGTTTAAGTCTTTATATAGTAGTAGCTTATCGCCAGAGATCGGAATTTTCACGGCAAAATATAAGACTGTCGCAATCAAGCTAGTGCTGGAACCAATTTTTTATCGATATCTATAGTTGTGCAATAGAAGAAAAAACGGTACATTAAATAAAAAAAACATATTTAATACAGAATTTTTGTTTTTTTTTCTCTATATTCGTTAGGTCTGAGAATAGGTTGTAGGCGGACGGAGTCGCGGGCAACAGCTAATAAAATATAAGTTTTTTTTTTATATCTGTTGTTTTATATTTCGAAATAAATAAAACTAGGCAAATCTAGTAAGTACATTATTACAGAAATAAGTGCTCGTAAATTTTATTTCCGGTGTTGCTGTTTAATTTCCTTGCAATCGAAGTGAAAAGCAGAGTGTAAAACTCGAGCGTTAAACCCATTTTCCCCTCGACGTGTCTATCCACCCTCGCCGTACCGGCTCAGGTGAAATAGCTCGTTTTATGCTCCCGTTGTACAATCTACTATTACTCTCTCCACCGTCAGGTCTCATGTGCTGCCACATACCGCTCGAGCTGAAAGCGGAGCTTTGCACCACCCTAGCGGCCCTCGGCGGCACGCCGGCGACCGCGGGCCGCGTCTGGGCAGCCCTGGAGGCTGCACAGCTCGTCTCTGCCGACAGGGACAAGAGAGCGCTGAGCGCTGAACTTAACGAGGTACGCCAAATAATATAATATAAATAGGTCATACTAATTTTGGTCTCCTGGACAACCTAAGCATTTTTCTATGAAACCGTATGAAGATGTCACTTGGACAATCGGGGACAGAGTAAACAACACGAAAAATTTGATTCGGCCCTCAAATGTAAAGTATTATGGGCGTCTTCAATTAAAAATGTACTACAAAATCAAGAGTGTTATTCATTTTGATGATTGAAAAAAATTTCCCAATTGGGATGGTGACGCCATTAATAAATAATTCGCAGACACGACTCCAGTAAAAAACGCTTTATTTTAGCCCTGAAAACCAGATTAGTTTTCGATTAACTGCAAAATTAGATTTTTTGTTGCTTTAAATAAATAAACAGTTAGTTGATTGAGTTGGCAAACAAGTGACGTCATAAGTTGCTATTGCTATTCAAAATCTATGGTAGAATTGTGTTTTGCTTTGAATCAACTTTTCTGTGTTTATTCTGTCCCCAGTTGTCCAAGGGACACTTCATACTGTTTCATAGAAAATTGCTTAGGTTGTCCAAGCGACAAAATTTGTGTAACCATAGCAACGGGTGGCAAGAAAAAGTTGATTCACCCTTTGACAGCTCATAAAAAGTACGTCAGTTGATTGGTATGGTATCAACATCCCTATCGTCCATACAATTTTTTTGTCAGTTCTGTGACGAACCAAAATAAAACTTGTCGGTGTTTTGACCCATTCGATATTTGAATCTATCTATATCTATACATATAATAAATCTGTAACAAGTCGGTGTCTGTACATTGAAGATATTTGAGAAAAACTGTCACTTGGGCTATTTATTAGCGCAATAGAACCCAAAACAATGATTTTTAGAATTATTGTTTATCTGTTTGTCTGTGCGTTTGTGCGCGCTAATCTCAGAAACGGCTTAACCTAGAAGGATGCGGTTTTCACTGATATGTTAACATTTTCGTGGATTAACATTTAGTGTTTGTTTCATTTGAATCGGTTGACAAATAAGAAAGATACGATACTTTCAGTGTTAGATAGCTGGGAGTACGGTGGTGAAAATGAACGCGGGTGTGCGGGGGGGGGGGGGGCAAATTACTAATTCCACGCGGACGGAGTCGCGGGCAAAAGCTAGTTTTGAATACATTTGGTCTTTCGTACTTCGGTATTATTAATAATAATAATAATAAATAATAATATCACGGGACAATTCACACCAATTGACCTAGTCCCAAAGTAAGCTCAGCAAAGCTTGTGTTATGGGTACTAGACAACGGATAAACATACTTATATAGATAGATACATACTTAAATACATATTAAACACCCAAGACCCTAGAACAAACATTCGTAGTTTTCATACAAATATCTGCCCCGACACGGGAATCGAACCCGGGACCTCAAGCTTCGTAGTCAGGTTCTCTAACCACTAGGCCATCTGGTCGTCAAAATATAATAAATATATTATATTTTAATGCACACCCCTTTCTCTCCCAGATCGAGTCCCGCATGGAGGAGTACCCTCTAACCGTGGCGTTCCTTAAGCTCCTGATATCGCTGTGCACGGCGGCGCCCCTGCCGCGGGCGCTCGGCGCCGGCTCGCGCCCGGCCGGCCTGGAGCCCTACGTCGAGTACGTGTGCAGCCGGATCGCGCTGCCGGCGCCTCACCGGACGTACAAGCGGCCCGGACAACGGCGACAGGTGGGGGTTGCCTCAGTTAACAGACACCTTCTAGGCAAGCGTGTACCATCTTAGGCCTCATCTTCGCCCTCCATCAAGCGAGATTGAGGCCAAACGTAAGCCTGTTTTTTATAAAAAAAAAATCTCTCCCAGATGTTTTTGACGTGACAACGTCTTATAAATCGATGAACGCCGGCTGCACGCATGAAAAAGGATGACGCAATGTAACGTACATAATCAAAACAATTTTCAATGCGGGGGGGTGCGGGGGTGGTATTATTTCATTGATTTTTTCGTATGATGCACCGTTTTCAAGATATTTGACAAAAAACCGCTTCTCCTACGATCACCGAGGTTAAGCAACGTCGGGCGCGGTCAGCACTTGGATGGGTGACCGCCTGGTTTCATTTTTTTTAATGTTTTGTTATGTTTGTGTGTGTGTAACACAAAAAACACATTGGTCTTTGGAAAAAGACTGCAAACGGTCGGTTACTGTACGTTCAAATTCTGTTCGTACGCTCCCAGATCCTCTCCCTCTGCTTCCAACTGTTCAACATCTGGCTGGAGCAGTACGAGCCGTCGCCTTCGGACTTCCCCCCGCTGGACCGGGAACCGGCGACCGCGCCGCCGCCCGGCTACCGGATACTGGCCCAGCTGCACGCGAACACCGAACTGCTCCGGCTGATGCTGAGGACGGTGGACCAGACGCCGGAACTGCTCGCTGCGCAACCGCAGGGCGGAGAGGTTGGTGACTCGGCTAATTGGCCATTCGTTTATTACGCGAGACGACTTTTGCCAGTTTTGGAAGAAAAAATAAGAATCGGCCGACCCCCTCCCCCCCATGTGTAATATTTATGGGTGGCTCAACTATTTCTTGTTGTTATTCTGTCCCGTCAGCGAGGGGGCAAAAGTGGTACAGTTTAATTAGAAGAAAATGTTGTGTCTCATCTATACATATAATAAATCTGTAACAAGTCGGTGTCTGTACATTGAAGATATTTGAGAAAAACTGTCACTAGGGCTATTTATTAGCGCAATAGAACCCAAAACAATGATTTTTAGAATTATTGTCTGTGCGTTTGTGCGCGCTAATCTCAGAAACGGCTTAACCTAGAAGGATGCGGTTTTCACTGATATGTTGGTATTTTCTTGGATTAACATTTAGTGTTTGTTTCATTTGAATCGGTTGACAAATAAGAAAGGTACGATACTTTTAGTGCTAGATAGCCCATTTATCGAGGAAGGCTATAGGCTATATATCATCACGCTGGGAGTACGGTGGTGAATGTGAACGCGGGTTCAGTTAGGGTGGGGGGTGCGGGGGGTATTTTTTTTATATCGAGGAACTAAGGAGAGCCATAATTGATGAAAAAGCAAATTGGATAAAAGAAATAAGCTGCCCAAATTACTAATTCCACGCGGACGGAGTCGCGGGCAAAAGCTAGTTAACTAATATGCTTATTAGGTGACCAATTGTAGAAGGGGTTTAAAAGTACCACAAAAATGCGTGTTTGGCAAATTTTAATTAGATAAACTTACGGTTTAAAGAGTGACACGGGAGACCGTCACTATAGCAACGAGTGACAAGAAAAAGTTGATCGACCCTATTAACGTAAGACGATTTTTGCCAGTTTTGGACCCCCTCTCCCATTATGTAAGAAAAAATAA
The DNA here is from genome assembly GCA_947563465.1 of Archips xylosteana. Taxonomy (NCBI): domain Eukaryota; kingdom Metazoa; phylum Arthropoda; class Insecta; order Lepidoptera; family Tortricidae; genus Archips; species Archips xylosteana. The sequence goes on from OX387343.1 coordinate 1,805,243, forward strand.
GAATCGGCCGACCCCCTCCCCCCATGTCTAATACTTATTACTTAAGAATCTAAAGGAAAAAATGAATACACGTTTAGATGGTTTTTTAATTTTTATTTTACCTAAAACTCTTTTTATTTAGTGGACCGTTTTTTTTCTTCTATTGCACAACTATCGATATCGATAAAAAATTGGTTCTAACACTAGCTTGATTGCGACAGTCTTATATTTTGCCGTGAAAATTCCGATCTCTGACTATGACTTATCTTGTCGTGTCAGGAACACCTGGAGGAGTGTATATCCAGGGTGCTCCAGATCCTGGAGCGAGCTCTGTCTCTGGAACGGGCGCTGGTGAACGCAGCGAACGAGGCAGGCCGCTCTGTCCTCATCTTGGGACTCTCCAAGCTTATACTTGGTGAGTTTGACATACTCAACCTCCCGAGGCTCACGAAAATATTGTTTCAATGAACTTTAAACTTTATCTCACTTATGAGTTAGTTCGATATCACATTAGAATTAGTATCACATTAGATTTTATTATATTTTTTTTCGACAGTCGGCGTTCTGAAGATCGAGAAACTGCAGCTGTTTTATTTTTATCTCCTATTGTTTACTGGAAATGTTTTTTTAAGTGTTCGAGTTGACATTTGTGAGATTTAATGGCTGACAAGCGGTTCGTGCTCAGTACTTAGTAGAAACAGAAAAAAAAACTAAGTCATCTGTCACTTTTGTCCATGTCAAACCGTTTGCGTTTCGTTTGCTTTGCGTTTTGGTGTGATTTTTGGACTATTTTTAACAACCTCCGCACAAAATCCGGATTTACAATTTTACCTAAAGATTGAATATTTTTGATCATTATTTTGGAACTGCTTTTTGGACAATGCAAAGTAAACGAAACGCAAACAGTTAGATTTCATTTGACATTGACAATTGACTTCGTTTTTTTTCTATTTCTGCTAAGTACTGAGCACGAACCGTTTGTCAGCCATTAAAGCTCACAAATGTCATCTCGAACACTTAAAAAAATATTTCCAGTAAACAATAGGAGATAAAAATAAAACAGCTGCAGTTTCTCGGTCTAGAAGAAGACTACTGTCGAAAAAAAATATATTTAGCACCTCTTCAAAAAACTTTACTTAGCCAATTGTAATTTGCATGTCATAGTGTGACAAAAGCGTGTGGAACTGTATTAATTTTATATCACCAATCTAATACCATGTTTTTATGCAAATAAATGATTATGATTAGAGCCGGAAGTCGACACCGAGGACCGTCTGACCACGTGCTGCCGCATACTGCAGCACACGGCGACGCTGCCGTCGTGCGCGGCCCGCGCCGCCGCGCTCTTGTCGCGCGCTTTGCTCCTGCCGTCGGCCGCGCGGCATCTGAACGCGCGCGCCACCCACCTCGCCGGACGGGACCTCAGGTCTGTAGATGATGATGATGATGGTGTCGTCCTCCACGGCGTATCAGTTGACAGAGACCCTTTACGCGTGCTAGCGAAACCTCTTCCGAGCTAAAAGACGTGGGTGAGCTAAGTAATAACAAAACAGGTGACTCAAAGACAACTACATCCTTCTTTCATGGAGAATGCTACTATTAAACAAAATTCTACCTGGATTTACTAACTCGCAGCTACTATTTGAAGAAACGAAAGACGCGGCACTAGAAATTGATGTACGGAATTCTAAATTTCATTCTTCATTTCCCTTAGGCACTGCTTCGTGGAGTGCCTCGAGGCTGAGGAGTGGCCGGAGGCAACGAGCGGTGCAGTACGAAAAGCCAAGGAAGCTGTAGTGGCTATACTACAGCACACTCTACCCAGCGCAGCACCGAACTTGGCTCACTGGCTGCTCGGTTATCAAAATACAGAGGATGTGAGTATAATGTTGTTACACCACTCCACTGTATTGGTTTGTGTAGTGTATTGCGAAGCTGAGGAGTAACCGGAGGCAACGAGCGGTGCAGCGTGAACAGCCAAGTAAACTATAGTGGCTAAACTGCACCACACTCTACCCAGCGTAGCACCGAACTTGGCTCTCTGGCTGCTCGGCTATCAGAATACAAAAGATGTGAGTATAGTGTTGTTACACCACTCCACTGTATTGGTTTGTGTAGTGTATTGCGAAGCTGAGGAGTAACCGGAGGCAACGAGCGGTGCAGCGTGAACAGCCAAGTAAACTATAGTGGCTATACTGCAGCACACTCTACCCAGCGCTGCACCGAACTTGGCCCACTGGCTGCTCGGCTATCAGAATACAAAAGATGTGAGTATAGTGTTGTTACACCACTCCACTGTATTGGTTTGTGGAGTGTATTGCGAGGCTGAGGAGTAGCCGGTGGCTAATTATTGTGTATATCGGAACATAATTACGTAAGTCGGATGTTGTTAAATAAAAAGTGCCACGAGAATTCCAGCCTCTTGTTACAACCAAGAGTTAGAACTTTTTTTTAATGTGGGTGTTTTTCTGACCAATAAGTTACGATTGCAATCATTCCAGGTGAGTCGAAGTGCCTTGCACGAACCAGGCGTTTCGGGCTATCCTCGCACGTGCTTCCACTCCATCCTGGATATACTGGAAGCGCATATCGCTGGGCAGAACAGCAATGAAAGGTCAGTTGGCCGTAAGCCACACAGAAGGTCATTTTTGTACAATTTTTTGTAAGAAATGTTGCGATTTAATGAATACTGAAGAACTAAATACACAAACCATAAAAAATAAAAGCTAGTTATTTTTATTTGCAATGTTGCTATTTAATTTCCTTGCAATCGAAGTTAAAAGAAGAGTGTAAAACTCTAGCATTAATACCATTTGCCCCTCACCTAGCTATTTGAACGTCTCGGGTAAAATGGCTCGTTTTATGCTCCTGTTGTACAATCTAATATCTATTTAGCTATATCCTTAGACGCGTACTTTTGAGTAGTTTCAATACTCAGTAGTTCGGTTTGACGTTATAACCGAACTAATGAGACTAAAAGTGTGGTAGCAGTCCGGCCCCGGACAAATCAACCGAACTACTGCAACTAAAGGGTTATTTTTGACTCTGCCAGGCAAGCGGACGACCTCATAGAGAGCTGTTACCGCCTCGTGTACTGGCTGTGCGCTCGTCCGAACACGTCCGCGCCGGCGCTGCGTCTGCTGCGCGCCCGCGACCACTTCCTGTCGCGACATGTCCGCGCCACCGTCGACTTACAGGTGACTTCCACTGGTCAATAATAATAGTTGTTTATGTGACTTTCGGCTCGTTTCATAATAAGATCACACAAGTGTTTTTATGCACAGTCGCATACATAACTTTATTTACATGCATATCATAAGTCTCCGTCATAACTTTTTTTTTATAAACAATCTAGACTTGAGTCTGTTCAAAAATTAAATTACAAATAGACTAATTCAATTATCACAAACAAGTATGTTCAATAGTGCGTGTGAAGTTTCCAATCCGCACTGGGCCCGTGTGGGAAATACAGCCCAAGTTCTCACTGTCTCTCTCTCTCTCTCTCTCTCTCTCTCTCTCTCTTTCTCTCTATCACTTTAAATAGCGCCGTAAACTTTTAGCGTTTTCTTACTCAGTATCATGAGCGGTATTGATTTTTGATGATAAAAAAAGTGTGTTTAATTTTCCACATTTTTTTTGTATCCGTTTCGGATACCTACAGACTATATGAAAAAGTCACAAAACTGAGTCAAAAGTAAGGACAATTTTTCTCTTTATGAAAATGAACAGTAATCGTGATTCTGAGTAAGAAAACAGCAAATTTTCCTCATCAAAACAAGTTGTCTGCGCCATTTAACACATCCTTTTCGTTACGAACAAAATTGATTCTTATACAGATGAGGGTAGGTTAATTTTTGTATTACCGTATTGTCGTCTTTAGACGACACTGGTGTTCAAAAGATGTGAAAATGCCCAAGTGTCTCGTCATTCAAAATCTGTACGAGTCCGACTCGCAGTAGGGATGTTGCCACCACCAATCAACGGACGTACTTTTTATGAGCTGTCAAAACATAATTCTCCCATAGAGTTTGAATGGCAATAGCAACTTATGACGTCACTTGTTCGCATACTCAATCAACTAACTATTTATTAGTTAAAGCAACAAAAAATCTGATTTTGCAGTTAATCAAAAATTAATATGGTTTCCAGGGCTAAAATAAAGCGGTTCTTTTTTACTGGAGTCGTATCTTCGAATTATTGAAGTGAAAATCAAGGAAGGACACGTGACCCTAATTGAAAATTCGTAAGATGGGGGAGGGGGGAGATTCGTAAGACGGCACAACGTTAATGTTCAAGTTTTCACTTCTGCCGGCACTCCCGGAGTGCAACCCGTTGTTTTTTTTTAATGGCGTTTACAACCCTATTACATAACCGGCTTTTTGTTTCAGACCGCGTCAGTGACTACTCTGTCGTCTCGCTCATGGGTGCTGCGCGCGTGCGCGAGCGAGGCCGGCGCCGCGTGCGCCGCGCGACAGCACGCCGCGGCCGAGTCGCTGCTGCGCGCGCTGGCGCAGCCGGCGCGGCCCGACCAGGTGAGTCGGCTGCCGGGGGCTGTGACACACTAGCCACACCAAAGATTGTACCATGACCCAAAGATTCTATCACGACCCAAAGATTCTACCACGACCCAAAGATTCTACCACGACCCAAAGATTCTACCACGACACAAAGGTTCTACCACGACACCTAAGATTCTAACACGACCCAAAGATTCTACTACGGCCCAAAGATTCTACCACGACCACTAACCACACCTGGGAGGGGGAAGTACACCCACTAAAACCACTCCGACGTTGCCCTCTTGCCGAGGTTGGTAGGCACCGTGGGATCCCAAAGATTCTACCACAACTCCCAAAGATTCTACCACGACACAAAGATTCTACCACGACACCAATGATTCTACCAGGACCCAAAGATTTTACCACGACACAAAGATTCTACCAAGACCCAAAGATTCTACCACGACAGCAAAGATTCTACCACGACTCAAAGATTCTACCACGTCAGCAATGATTCTACCACGACCCAAAGATTTTACCACGACCCAAAGATTCTACCACGACCCAAAGATTCTACCACGACCCAAATATTCTACCACGACCCAAAGATTCTACTACGACAGCAAAGATTCTACCACGACCCAAAGATTCTACCACGATCTAAAGATTCTACCACGACAGCAAAGATTCTACCACGACTCAAAGATTCTACCACGACAGCAAAGATTCTACCACGACCCAAAGATTCTACCACGACCACTAACCACATCTGGGATAACTCGGGGCAAGTTCTAGGGATTTGATGTCGATATAATAAATAGGGATGACGACTGGGTTATAAATATGTCATTCTATTTAGTCCGTCAGTTAGATAATGGAAAAATATGGGACACGTATTTTTAAGTTTATCAAATTATTAAAAATCGACAAAGGCATAGATCATCAAACTTCCGGAGTGGGGGCTTGTGACGTCACCCCTAGGTAAAAATTGTACCATAATAGTGACGTCACTCGAAACTTCTAAGCACTGACTGTATCCTCGTCATTTTTTGTTTGTCGAACAAAAGAAAACATAATTTGCTGTAACTCGGTCCACTGTTTCGCGCAGGAGTGGGAGTGGGAGGGTTGCCTGCTGCGGCGATGCCTGTCCGCGCTACCGGTGGCGGCCGAGGCGCCGCGCGAGCCCCACTGGGAACTGTTCAACTCGCCGCTCCTCGCCCAAGCTATCGCGAGCTGCGACCTGCCTGCCGGTATGATTTTAGCGTTACAGCTATACCGAAGAAGAAAAATATTTTTCATCACACTTGCTCGTCAATGGTGTTATTCCGTGCTTGTATACTAAATGACAATGGCCTAAATTGTTCTTAAGGGAGTTATAGATTTACGTACAGTTTTTCTACCCAAGGGAGTTCTAACTTTAGTTTTAAATTTTGCAAACAAGTCATTTCAGACTAAGGAGGTTTCAAATCAGCCAATGTGTTCTTCAGTAATAAGGTTCAATATCGTTTGCAGGTGACTTTCAAATAATAAACGCGTCTGATCTTTGTGTCTGGTTTAATGGAACTAACTCGAAATTAAAACTACATTCACTCACATACATAAGGTTCAAATTGACGCAACATATCGCCCACCAAAAACAACAGTTTTTAACTTAAGAATTAAACTTAACCTTAAACTTACATGACTGCATTAACTGCTTGTAATCACAACACAATTATCACATATCGCTGTGTAAACTTAACAAATCTATAGCACACTTATAATAATGAATCTAAAATCCAACTAAATAAACAAAAACTCGACGCGCATTTGTTGTAATGACCATTTAGCGCCGCACACGAAGAAATACTGTTCATGCAGGGTAGACATTTAAAGATATTAAATATTACGGATGCTTACAATCGACTAAAAACTAAACAACTACTATTACTTACTAGGTATCAACCATAACAACAAGTTTGAATATCAATTCTAATGGACTGTATAACTTAATGTTTGCTTTTTTATGGTTGACAGAAAACAAAATGAAAACAAACTTACATTAATAAACAGTAATAAATTGCCGAGTAATGGGAATCATTCGACAATCGAACATTTTTGTACCTTTTTTATAAGACAAATATTTTACAAAATTAATGTTTAAATGAATTTTAGCGAGTATAAAGTATACAAGGAAGGCATAGGCCTTATAGGTAAGTAACTATTAAGTAACTAACAATTGCAATATTTGTTAGGTACTACACTACATACATAATTATGTTAAACTTAGGAGTTTAAACCCACTTGTTGGTATAAATCACAAGCAAAAATAATAAGAAATATACTTAGATGGTAAACTTACATTACATTTTAGGCAAATAAAATTTGTGGGCATACTTATGTAAATTATAAGATAGGCTGCCAGTAGGTAAGTAATTGAAATTAACAAGTATATCATGGGATGATTAACACCAATTGACCTAGTCCCCAACCAAGCAAAGATTTTATTATAGGTAGGTACTAGACAACGGATAAACATCTTAAATACATACCAAACATCCACGACTCGGGAACAAGCATTTATATTTTTTCATACAAATATCAAGCCGACCGGGAATCGAACCCTGGACCAGCTTCGTAATCACGTATAACTATTATTAGGTAGTTACTAATACTAAGTATAAAAAGTTAGATCGCCCACCATAAACTAAGTAGTAACTCTTACAGGAATCGATATTAATCGGTATTTTTAGGTAATAGTATGATTTTTGATAACGGCCTTTTTATAACGTGGTCGCCCTTACATTTCAATGATACAACTCTTACCAATTGATCAGGTCCAGGGTGCAGAGCCGTAATCTTTCCTAGCAGCCACTTCGCTGGTGGTAAATCCTCTTCTTTGATGATGACAATATCGCCTATACAGGGTGATGGTACAATATCATGCCACTTCTGTCTTTGCTGGAGTGTATGTAGATACTCAGACTGCCATTTCCTCCAGAAGGCTTGCATTTGAGATTGTACAAGCTGCCATCGTGTCAACAAGTGTATATTTTTAAGCCCTTGATCTGTATCAGGGATGTTTATCATAGGTTCGCCTACAAGAAAGTGTCCTGGCGTAAGGGGATCAAGTGTATCCATAGTCTCGTCTAATTGACAAATAGGTCGAGAATTCAGACAAGCTTCGACTTGGGCTAAAAACGTTGACATTTCTTCATATGTTAACTTTGTAGTACCGATGACTCTCGATAGATGGCGCTTCATCGAACGTACTCCACTTTCCCACACCCCGCCGAAATTTGGAGATTTTGGTGGGATAAAATGCCACGATGTACCATCATTAGCTAAGAGTTCAGCTATTTCTTTAGCAATGTTGTTAGTGCCTTTCGAGAACATAGTTTTTAGCTCTTTCTCCGCGCCAACAAAATTGGTTCCGTTGTCACTCCACAACTGCGCGCAATGACCTCTTCGTGCAACAAATCTTCGGAATGCTGCTAGAAACCCTTGGGCTGTGAGATCCGTCACTGCTTCAAGGTGGATTGCGCGTGTGCTCATACAAACGAATAGGCATATGTAACCTTTACTGGATTTGTGGCCTCTTCCCTTAGTCGTTCTTAGATACACGGGACCGGCGTAGTCAACTCCACTGTGGTAGAAAGCGCGTTGTGGAGTGACTCTAGAAGCGGGCAACTGACCCATCAGTTGTTGTTTAGTCATTGCGTTGTTTCTTATGCAGACTATACATTTTCTAGTGAAAGCTCTTACTGCTGATTTAAGTCCAACTATCCAAAATTTGCTTCGAACATATGTCATTGCTTGAAAAATAGTTCCATGCAAAGTTTTTCTATGGGCCTCCGCTACTATGAGCTTTGTGATGTGCTGTCTATGAGGGATAATAATTGGATGTTTTTCGCTGTCTGGCAGGTCTGCTTTAGAAAGTCGTCCTCCTACCCTCAACACGTTATGCTCGTCTAAGTATGGAGTGAGCTTAATAAGTGAACTTTTCCTTTTGACCTTACTCTTCTTCTTGAGGTCTTCAATTTCCTCGCTGTATATCAAAGCTTGATAATATTTTATACATCTAATTTCAATTTCATTTAATTCAGCAGCACTCAAAATATTACCTCTGTTATGTTTGTTTTTATAATCTAAAAATCTCTTGCATTGCGCTAATACTCTTTTCATTTTTACCATTGAAGAAAACCTCTCCCAAATTGGTGTTTCTTCAATTACAATATGGAATGACTTCTTGCTCTCTAATTCTGTTCCTGGAATTGTTATTGGCTTAAGTAGCTCGCTGTCCTTACATTTGAGCCATGCAGGTCCACTCCACCAAAGCTCATGATCTGTCATTTCACTTGCCTTGACTCCTCTTGACGCGATATCAGCTGGATTGTCGGCGGATTGAACATGCCTCCATCTGTTGCTGTCTATCTGCTGGATAATTTCTGACACTCGATTACCTACGAACAGTTGCCAGCGACTGGGTTGTGACTGCAACCATGACAGAACCACCATTGAATCAGTCCACGCATAAATTTTATCCATCGGGACGTTCAATAAATCAGCTATTTCATGCAATAATTTAGCGAGCAAAACAGCAGCACACAACTCTAATCTTGGAACCGTTAATTGCTTTAGTGGGGCTACCTTTGTTTTCGACGCCAGAATCGTGACGTGGGTCACGTCGTCTTCATCTACGACGCGAGCATAGACCACTGCGGCTAGAGCAAGTGTGGATGCATCAGAAAATCCATGGAGTTGCACTTCTTTACAACGAGACGTTGTTTTTATCCATCGAGGGATTTCCACAGTTTGCAACTCATGAAGCTCGTCTCTGTAGCTCATCCACTCGTCTACCAACTCCAGAGGCAATTCGTCGTCCCATCCAAGACTGCAGAGCCATAATTTTTGGATCATCATTTTTGCCGTTACAACAACAGGTGAGAGCCATCCAAAGGGGTCGAACAAGCTAGCGACATCTGATAATATTACTCTTTTTGTTACAGGACATCTGCTTTGTGGTAAGTTAACTGAAACTCGAAAAACGTCATCTTTACGATTCCAGGTAAGTCCCAGTATTTTTATTACTTTGTCTAACTTAATCTCCATTTTTTCTTTTACAGGTTCCGGTGTGTTCGTGCTGTCCTTCAAGTCTTTCAGCAGTTCATCAGAATTACTACACCACTTCTGCATATGGAATCCACCTGCTTTCAGCAATTCATTAACTTCTTTACATATTAACTTTATTTCTTGTATATCTTCATGACCTGTCATAAGGTCATCCATATAGAACGAGTCTTTGACTACAGCTGCTCCTCGAGGGTAATTCTCCTGTTCTTCCTCTGCCAGGCGCTGCAGCGTTCGTACAGCAAGGTAAGGTGCAGCAGCAGTACCGAACGTCACAGTTAATAGTTTGTAACTCTCAACTTTTTCAGATCTGTCATCACGCCATACTATACGTTGTAAATCTGTGTGTTTATCATTCATCCTTACTTGACGATACATCTTTATTATATCGCCAACAACACAGATTTTGTGAGATCTCCAACGGAAAATAAGACTGCGGAGATCGGATTGAATTGTAGGCCCTGTCATCATGCTGCTGTTTAAGGAGTGTCCGTTTGAGCCTTTCGCTGAGGCGTCAAATACTACGCGTAGCTTGGATGTCTCCTTATCCTCTCTAATTACAGCATGGTGCGCGAGGTAAATAGTGTTGTTTTCATCCTCTTTTATTCTATCAACTTTCTTCATATGGCCCAACCGTAAGTACTCGTGAATAACTTTTTTGTATTCTAATTTCAGATCTTCGTTCCTTACAAACCGCCTTTCTAGTTGTTCTAACCTTGTTACCGCTTGGTGCTTAGTATCACCACACAATTTCACCGTATCTGTAAGATTTCTTTTAAGCGGCAATTGCACTACATACCTTCCATCTTCATCTCTTGTGGTTGTTTTTGTGTAGATTTCCTCACATTGCTCTTCTTCTTTAGTCCACATTTTTTTCTTTGTGTACAGCTCCGTTTCCACTTCCCAGAATTTCTTCAGGAGACTGTTGTCTTCCTCTACTTCTCGAGTTATGTGCAGACTTGTAATAAGCTGTGGATTAGATGATAGATTAGTACCCCCTGACAATATCCAACCAAGGTGTGTGTTTTGAGCAACCACGTTGCCCGGCCCTCTCAATAAACCAGAGTCGATAATATGTCCATACACATCAGCACCAAGAAGGAGATCGATCCTACCTGGTTTGTAAAAAGTGGGGTCAGCTAACTTCATCTTATCTATTTGAGGCCAATTAAATCCTCTTACTTCCCTAGCTGGCAGCCTACGTGTTAAAGACTTCAATACATAAGCATTTACATCAACAGAAAATTGTATATCATACCTTGACATTATTTGTATTTGTACCATATGTCTAATACGCATCTGCTTTTCTTCACCAACTCCAGAGACCACTCCGCTGATATCTTTTCTTCTCCAGCCCAGCAACTCGACCGCCCTTGCAGTCACGAAGGAAGCCTCTGAGCCCTGGTCCAGCAGAGCGCGCAGTACATGGGACTGTCCTGACTCGGACAGGACGGTCACCAAAGCTGTCGCCAACAAGACGTCTTGACCAGGTTGTGTTACACTCGAAGTGTGCGCAGATACGATTGGTTGTTTGTCTTCTTGATTGTTATTTGCTTCTCCAGACTTATGCGTTTCTTCACCTGTTTGTCTCTTATCTCGGTGTAATAACGAATGGTGTTTCCTTTTACAGATCTGACACGATGTTCTTTGTTTACACTTAAATACAGTATGGTTCGGTATGAGGCAATTAAAACAGAGATTATTTTTCTGCACAAACCTGTATCTCTCCTCCAACGGTTGCTTAGAGAACTGCTTACACTGGTAGATATAGTGGTTTTCATCACAGAAAGTGCATTTGGATTCGTTAGTGGCAGTAACATGAAATGTTTTAGGTTTGACAGGTCTGTAACTCCGACTAGGTGGCTCCACCATCTCTAATGTACGAAACCTTGTCTCTAAAAATAACTTTAATCTGTCAAACCCAGGTAACTCGTCAGACGCATCACCACTAATTGCTTCTTCCCATTGTTTATGTGTACTGGGATCCAGCCTTGATACCACCGAGAAATTCACAATCGCGTCCCACTGCTCCGTCGGCAACCCTATCTGTTTCAATGCACTCATACATTCTACTGAAGTATCCAAAAGTTGTCTTAAAGCTGTCGCTGATTCATGTGATATCGTTTTTTGGGCAAAGAACTTCTTAAACACACAATTTGCAATGTATCTTTTATTAGCATAGCGTTTTTTCAGAATCGACCAAGCTTCTTTGTAATTCTCAGCAGTAGTTGTAAATTGACGTAATAATATTTCTGCTTCTCCGACTAAGCTTCCCTTTAAATAATGTAACTTTTGGACATTTTCTAATGACTTATTGTTGTGCACTAATGCTCTAAACATATCATGAAAGGACTGCCATTCAGTGTAGTTGCCACTAAAAGAAGGGAGCGAGATTTGTGGTAATTTAACGTCACCGCTAGAATTACTCGGTTTACATACTTCTTTAGCCTCAGATTGTACCGGAACTATCTTCTCCAACATAGACTTCATATCGCCTTTGTACGCGTAATACACTTCTTCGAATCCGTTAAACATATCGTCGGCAAAATAATATAAAACTTGACGTTGCTCCGTTACAACCGACAAAATTAGCTCTTCATGTACTGTATTAAACTCCTTCCAGTACGATTCCAGTGTGTCTAATCTGCCTTTTATATGACCAACCGTTAGTCTTTCCTTAGGTGACTTTTTGTAGTTAGCATACGATTTTTTTACTTTTTCTAAAGTATCCGCTTGAATTGTCATATGTTTTTTAATTATTTCCATTTTATTGTAGGACCAAAATCAACCGAAAAATGTAAGAAGAAACAGTACGAGTCCGTTAATTACTAGAAAGTTTTTTATTTTTTTAAAGTGCAGGGTAAACGCACGAAATTGTCCAACGGTTTTGTTTCTAACACAGCGGTCCGATAACGTAAAACTGCACTGTACTATTTAGTCCACACGAATACTGTCTTAAATCGATGCACTTATTCACCTTTGTCCGACAAATACACGTATTAATAACGTGATAATGTTTTTTGTAAAAACACTGTAATGTTCCAGTCTTTAACGTTATTTTTCCGTGATTCACCTTTGTAATTATATTGTTCAACGATTTTTACACGTAGCGATATGTATTTAATGTTATTTCACCAAAATTACACCGATTTTCTATAACGATAATATTAATTTAAATTGTCACTGTTAACGCATCCTGGGTCGATGGACCATGTTCTTCAGTAATAAGGTTCAATATCGTTTGCAGGTGACTTTCAAATAATAAACGCGTCTGATCTTTGTGTCTGGTTTAATGGAACTAACTCGAAATTAAAACTACATTCACTCACATACATAAGGTTCAAATTGACGCAACACAATGTTTTATTTATTATCTTTAAAACTTAGCTATAACCCAAATTTTACAACACAAAACTTATCTACGGTTCATGAAAATTCGTTATTTTTATATTTTAAATTTATATCAAATAGTTTTGCAATAATTTTAGTAAAAATATTTTTTTAAACATGTTGGCAGAATCTGGACCTATGACCTTTCGAATTCTAAACTAAACACAGTTTACATTATTTATGGTTAGTGACTCGAAAAAAGTGACAATCTATATTGGCGGGTAGCCATTATTTTATTCAATTTAAGTGTTTAGAAACAAATTAATTTTATTTTTGGTTTTTTTTTCTCGCAATGTGATGAAAATCATTGTGTGTATCACGGGCAGTAAGGGGATTACAAACTCGAGTCATTAAAAGCCCTCCGCCTTGGGCGTCGGGCTTCTAATAGACCCTCATTAGTAATCCCCTACTTACGGCCCTAGATGCACAATGTACTACATATATTACACAAACTAAAAATTTACATGAAGCAGTATCCGGTGGGCCCCAAACTAGGCTGAGCCTCTATCTTGGGACCCGTTGAGTTGGATAACATAGTACATTTTTATTTTTATAGTATGAAGTATAGATACACATGGTTTACTACAAACTGAACAAGGACAGGAATACAATAATAATAAAAAAATAAAAATAAAAATCTTGAACTAATAAAATAAAAACAAAGAATAGCGAAACCTTCACACGTAATTAATATAAAGCGAGAAGCGAAAGTGTGTGTGTGCTTGTATGTGTGTGTGTGTGTGTGTCCTAGGAACAAATAGTGAGAATGTCAGTGAATTTAGCCAATTCCTAGTTACCCGCTTCGCTTTTAAGGTGGGCGCATACTTTATGTTCACACTTTTGCAGACTGCGTTATAGATGAGACGACAAAGGGGGCCTCTCTCTCCCGGCCCCTTTGTCGTCTACCCCCGCCCCTCTGTACCTCGCGGGCGAAGACTCATTTAAACGGTTTAGCTATATCGGTCTTTAATTGATTACGTAAAGACGATTGATTTCATAAGTTGACTTTTTACACGCTTTATTTAAATTATATTTTAACACGTTTACACGCGTAATGATAGATTTAAGTTTTGTGAAATTATAATAGTTATTTGATACAAGTGCGGAAAGTAGGCAATGCCCAACGAATGACGGAGATTTAGACACGAGCGAAACGAGTGGGTTTTAGCCGGCATGAGTTGGGAATTTCCTACTTTCGACACGTATATCAATCGTACAACGTTTTACAATGCATTAAGCGAGGGGAAAAAATGGTCTAAACATTTCCGGAAAAAGATGTTGCGTTTTTTTTTACCATTACGATAATGCCGTGTTCATAATAGAATCCAATGTCGTAATGCTGGTCATTATCTATGGTTTTTGAACGCATAATGGAGGATTTACTATATGGGTGTAGATAAACACCTTTTTCACACTTTCGGAAGCGTGCTGGGATGACTAACATTCTATAGATATGTTGATTCACGTCAGGAGGCATTTTCCGAGCACGTGCATTGTAAATAAATAGATAAATGTTGTGTAGGTCCATCGTCGAAGCGTATATCGGTGTCGCGCGTCCACGCTCTGTTGGTGCGAGACCTCGCGTCGTTGCCCGTCACCGCGCCGCAGCGAGCGCTCGTCTCTGACGAAATACAGAAGGTAAGAACGACACTTCAGATGGGACATTCGGGCGATTGCTTAAGAGGGTTTATACGTGCCGAGCTGGCAACGTCGCATTTTTGTTAGTTTTTCTCGATTATTCCATAAAAATTTAATGAAAATTTAAAATGTGGTGTATACGAATTGTTCTAATATATGAGTTAATGTGTCTACTGCAATAATTATTCGTGATAGACTTTTATTTTATTTAAAAACGAACAAATTATTACCTAACGGTTTTTAAAGAAAATAAAAGTCTTATCACGAATTATTATTGCAGTAGACACATTAACTTACATATTAGAACAATTTGAATACAAAACATTTTTAATTTTCATTCAATTTTTATGGAATAATTGAGAAAAACTAACAAAAGTGCAACGTTGCCAGCTCAGCAGGTATAAACCCTCTTAACCAAAGTTCAGTTGGCGAAAGGTTAACATGGACATGCCTTTTAACCCTTTCAAGGCCACGCCTCGACAAAACGTAAACCTGCTTTGAATCTTATGTCATTGTGCCAAGATCACTTTGACACTGTACTTTGTGACACCTATATGTGTCCATCGTCGAAGCGGATGTCGGTGTCGCGCGTCCACGCTCTGTTGGTGCGAGACCTCGCGTCGTTGCCCGTCACCGCGCCGCAGCGAGCCCTCGTCTCTGACGAAATACAGAAGGTAAGAACTGCACTCCAGATGGGACATTCGGACGATTGCTTAACTAAAGTTTAGTTCGCGAAAGGTTAACATGGACATGCCTTTTAACCCTTTCAAGGCCACGCCTCGACAAAACGTAAACCTGCTTTGAATCTTATGTCATTGTGTCAAGATCACTTTGACACTGTACTTTGTGACACCTATATGTGTCGTTGGCTTTGACCATGGTCGAAGCGTATATCGGTGTCGCGCGTCCACGCTCTGTTGGTGCGAGACCTCGCGTCGTTGCCCGTCATGGCGCCGCAGCGAGCGCTCGTCTCCGACGAAATACAGAAGGTAAGGTCACTTCAGACATTCGGACATTCGGGCGATTGCTTAACCAAAGTTCAGTTGGCGAAAGATTAACATGGACATGCCTTTTATGAATGAAAAAAGTTCATTTCACACACAATACACATAGAATTATTACAATTAAAGCAATACAATTTTAAAATATAAAAAACAATTAAAATTTAAATAAAAACAAGCAAACGAATAATTAAAATAAAATAAAAAATAATATAGTAAAAAGTGTGCGAAAAAGGTCCCGCCTCAGCATAAATGTGGGCTCCTGGGGTGGAGCCAGCGCTGGTCTTTTTAATCAATTCAATTCATTTATTTCCAAATGTTCATAATTATTACAAAAAATTACACTGGCTCCTACACTAGGCGTGGCCTGTTCTGCAGGTAACCAATTCGCATGTGGTGTAACAAATGTCAAACTAATGTAAATCTAACCATATTTATGAAATTTGGATAACCACGAATTATTAGTACCTACATCTACAATACAGTCTTGAAAGTTCTTGGACAGAGTTTCTGTTAAATTATATTGTTGAACAAAGAAAAATAATTACATTAGTTTTAATTTAGCTACTTCAGTAAGTTTAAGTACACTATTAATTGAAAATACGATAATAAATTCAAACTATTGAAAACATAATATGGTGTGTGTGTGCGGTAATCACGGGATCACTTGGAGCTTTTCAGATTTTTATAAAACACATTGTGTCTTTGATCAATTATAACTGTAGGTCCACAGTCGCGCGCCCGAAAATGTCCGAGCCAAATGAGCGCCACTTTGATAAAAGTGGCCGTCTTTTTTCTCAGTACGTTGCGTGAAATTGTCAAGATTAGCTGTCAAGTGTCAACCGAAATTCGACTGTAATGAAGTAAAGACTAGGTTCAAATTTCTGTGTAGGTGATGATTTTAATTGTTATGCAAACAAATAAAAAAGTTCGGACATTCTTTGAAGGGGATTTTGTTCGGCAATGTGTATCTTCAGTTATAATTGATCAAAGATTGTAAGCCGAGCCCGCCATCGACGTGTGATTGTTGACGCCCACTAACAGTTTCTTGTCCCTTTCATTTGCATACAAAAGTGCAACAGAGAGAACGCCTTGCTAACTCTGTTAAATAGACAGGATATAGTTCTTCCTAAGGTTTTAACGCGTTCACTGCAAGGAACAATGTGCATCTTCAATGGCAATGTGTATCTTCAGTTATAATTGATCAAAGCATTGTGTTACGTACCGCACCTTTAGAATGAAACTGACTCTATTTGAAATGTTCTCATTTCAAAAATAAACTTTATGTAAAAATGTAACCATATTTGTAGGTTTAGTTTTGAAATGAGAATAATCAGAATCGAGTCAGTCTCATTCTTAAGTGTCAACTTTCTCGTCTTTTTTCTATTATTAAAAAGGTAATCCTTTAGCTGACACATTAGAAGATCTACGACGCTAGTTTGTAGGATTAGCCTTTTATTATCAGCAACTTTAACCATATATGGAAGACATATCCATGTTAATCTAATGTCATAAAAAAAGTTTAGGTGAATAAGGGATGGAGGGAGGGATAAGGGATTAGAATCAAAATTTGGTTTAACGGATCGATGAATATTGTAAAATTTGGTATAGAAAGAACCATTTTTAGAACCAAAAATAATATATTGGATCTCCATTAATGTGACATTATAACCAAAACTTTTACATTTTGCATCTATATTATAGAAATAACAGCAAATTAATTATTCTTTACTCAAGAATATACAGGGTGTCTCATTTAAATCGGTCAGTATGGGAAAGTCTGAAACTATAAGACATACGAAGATGTGTTTTTAGGAACCAAATCATTGATTTTAATAAGAAGAAAAACTGCATTCATACATTTAAAAAAAAACTTGTACTTAGCTCGGGAATGTTACTATGAAGCAGTGAATGTTACTATGAAACATGATGTATTAAATGAATAAAACGCATTGTTTTCATTATCCTTTAATTTATTTTTTAATGTATGATTTTTTTAAAATGTATGAATGCTGTTTTCCTTGTTACTAAAATCGATGTCATGATTCCTAAGAACAGATCTTCGTATGGGGTGCGTCCCACGAGATATAACTACAAAATATCTATTTTCATTTTAATAACGTTCAGAAGATATAATGAACGTTAGCTATAACAATAAAAAGTATAATTTTTAAACCTATGACGCTTAAATTATATAACGTTATTTTTATATAACTTCAATTTGTATAAGATTAATATGGACTAATTTCTTTTAACATAACAAACATTAGGTATAACAGTCATGATATATAATAATATGTGTAAATGTAAAATTAAGTGGCGCGAGCGAGCTAAGCGAGCGAGCAAGACTTTTCGGGGCAGAAGCGACTTGGATAGGTTAGGTTCAGAAGATGTTAGGTTTTTTTTTGTAACAGAGCGGAAGAAATGAATGGATTGCTTGATTGTTTGCTTGCATTAAAGTTTTTAATGAATTTATACGTTTTAAATCTTAGGTGTTATGAACATTATACGCTTTGATCGTTATATCAATTGATATTATATATAAACAACGTTATATATTACAAAATTAGATATTTTATAATTATACTTTTCGTTCATTATATCCAGTGAACGTTATACTAAACGAGTTTATATAAAGTGAGCGTATATATTATGAATATTAGATAATAAGTTGTTATATCTCGTATTACACACCCCTTCGTATGTCTTATAGTTTCAGACTTTCCCATACTGACCGATTTAAATGAGACACTCTGTATAATTACATTTATGAGACCTATACTTACATGTACAGCGTTGTTTCTCCATTACGCTGTTTGAGTGCAGTTTTGAAATTTTGTCCCACAGGTCTTGGACTACGTGACAGAAGTGAACAAACAGCGCAACCTAGCGGCCACCCTCACACACTACTACGACTCCTGGCGCCAACTAACAGAGATCATATTCTGCGTAGTCCCCCAAGACATCCTCAACATAGAAACCAAGAAGGGCCTCATCATAAACATCCTCCAGGACCTCTTAACGAAAATACCGCCGACCACGGTCATCCCACAGCTGGGCATACTCGCCTCGGGAACAGTACTCCTGCTCCTCGTCAACCTCAGACACTGCTATTTGCTACAGCAGAAAGAATCCAACATGAAGGCGTCGGACTTCAAAATAACGTTCTTCGACACCAGCCAGATTGTCCAAACCAAATCGCTCCCCCTCAAATTCATCCTGCACAAAATCTTGAGCTGGATATTCGTGTCTGGCGACATGACTCAGAAGCTGCGCGTGAATCTCTACGGAGCGCTGCTTAATTTCCTCAACATCGTCAATTTGAAATCGTCTGATGCTGAGGAAGAGAGAGACCCGAGCTACGTAAGCCGTTTGGACTCCTCGAGGATACGGTCTAGTAAAGAGGAGTCGTCGCTGAAATACATGGTGATCGATGATATAGGTTACTATGGGGTCAACCTGTACACCATTATAGGGGGCGATTGTGTTCGGGCCGGCCACGATGCGTGCCGGATGGTGGCGCTCGCGTGCATCGATTCGCTGGTCGATATAGATCCGAGGACGGACTGGATCAATACGTTGAACAACCAAGGGTTCTTGAGGAGCCTGATCGACAGTTTGGTGTCGGACGACGAGGGTTTGAGAGAGGTACAATACGTTTACTTTTAGTTTACCACTGACAGATGGCTTGTCTTCATTTCATTTCCAACTTTAACACCATACACACAACACCTGTGGGTAACAGTATTCTAAAATTGGCTTTATTTGTAGGTCGTTAAAGTTGAATATGAAATGAAGGCAAACCATCTGTCAGTGGTAAACATTATGTAATTTTACTGCACGTTAGAACAGATTAAGCCTTCGTATGCGGGAAGCGATAAAAAAACTTTCATCGCTTTCTAGTGTCAACTGTTTGAAATAAATCCAATTATACAGATTAAAATAAAAATGCTAATAATTATGCCTCATATAGGGATGTTGACACCACCAATCAACAGACGTACTTTTTATGAGCTGTCAAAACACAACTCTCCCATAGAGTTTGAATGGCAATTATGACGTCACTTGTTCGCACACTCAATCAACTATTTATTAGTTTTAAAGCAACAAAAAATCTGATTTTGCAGTTAATCGAAAATTAATCTGGTTTTCAGGGCTAAAATAAAGCGTTTTATTACTGGAGTCGTGTCTTCGAATTATTTTTTAATGGCGTCAACATCCCTATTTAACGATCGGTACATTCATTACTTATCTGTGTAGATTTAATATAAACATTTCATGATGAAACTTCCATCGTATTCCCAGGCCATCGAACCGAATCCCCGCTCCCTCCGCGTACTTTACCTCTACGAAACAAAGATGGCGCTGCTCATCAAAATCGCGGGCACCCAACTAGGCGCAGAGAGCCTATTGGCTCACGGGGTGCTCCAATCGTTAGCTGAACTAACGGTGCTGAGTTCGCATCCCGACGTCCACGCGGAGCACAAGACTATGGAGTTTGTGCCCGAACAGGGCGAGAGGTGAGTTTACGTCGTCTAAACACAGATGGCGCTGATCAGTCTACTAGCTCACTTACTATACTTCGATTCTTTAGCATTAGAAATAGGGTAAACAATCTTGACGAGTGTTTTTATAGAAAAACACTTTTAAAATCGGGTCTATAATGACTCCCATAAAATTTTTGTTCCGAATTTTTATGCCCATAACGTTTTCTGTCATAACTTTTCTTCGTCATATTATCGGAAGTCATAATATTAAACAACATAAATTGGAGTTACGATTTTCTTAAGTCATAATTATTGTAAGGAACAATAAGTAAAGTCATATCATTCAGTGTCACGAATGCATCACTCTTCATAATGTTAAAGGTAATAAAGTCACTCATAATAATTATTGCATGGTCTTTTTTCGCAGGTCATAATTTTTTTTTGGCATAATATTACTTTGTAATAACATTCAGTGTCATTGTTGTATGACATTTCATAATATTAAAGGTATTAATCCTTTTCTGTGCTGTCATAAAAAAAGTATCTAACATCGAAGGCTAAGGCGGGAGCTACGCTACGCTTCGCTCCCGCCTTAGCCTTCTGAACCTAACCTGTCCGAGTCGCTTCTGCCCTGAAAGGTCTTGCTCGCTCGCTTCGCTCGCTCGCTGCCAGCGATATGCCTTACAATGCTTCTGAATAATTATCGTTATTCCTTTAGATGTTATAGATTTCGATGTATATGCTTAGTGCATTTTAGGTAACGCAAAATTATGACTGAAAACAATTATTACTTTAAGATATATGCCTTACAATGTTTCTGAATAATCAACGATATTCCGTTAAATTTTATTGATATCAAAATTACGACTTTTTAAAGTTATGATCAATAGGATTATGGATCATTGCAATTAGAACTATTAAGCGATATGCTTTAAAAAAGTTATGACCATCGATATTTATGAGCAAGAATATTATGGACATCGATTTCTGACTTTCAAAATTCGGATAAAAAAGATTATGGGAGAAAAGGGGCTCCCTTTAAAATCATGGGTATGTATTACAATACCGAAGTACGAAAGACCGAATGTATAGGTATTAAAACATCGAATGGGTCAAAAGACCGACACGATTTTTTTCCGAAACCGTTAACTTTTTAAGATTGTTATAAAACAAACCTAACCTAACCTAATGGGTTCTATATGATGCCGTTTTAATAAATTCTGAAAAGTTTACGGTTTCAGAAAAAAATCGTGTCGGTCTTTTGACCCATTCGATGTTTTAATACATTCGGTCTTTCGTACATCGGTATTGTAATACATACCCAAAATCATAGTGACTATTACTTATGAAACCAAAAGAATGTAAACGGCCATTATGTCTTTGCTGACTGTTACATATTTGTTGTGATTTATTGCTCTTCAATAAAAAGGCACATCAAGATCGCTTACCTTCTATCTATGCTAAAAAAACGAAATATAGTTTGTGGCTGAAGTCACAGTGCTGGGTTCGTATGGTATTACACGTCGCATAAACACAGATGGCGCTGATCAGTCTACAAGCTCACTTACCCTATACCGTATAAAAAAAATTGGAGATAGTTTTGATCAATTATAACTGTAGATCCACAGTCGCGTGCCCGAAAATGTCCGAGCCAAATGAGCGCCACTTTGATAAAAGTGGCCTTCTTTTTTCTCGGTACGTTGCGTGAAATTGTCAAGTTTAGCTGTCAAGTGTCAACCGAAATTCGACTGTAATGAAGTAAAGACTAGGTTCAAATTTCTGTGTAGGTGATGATTTTAATTGTTATGCAAACAAATAAAAAAGTTCGGACATTCTTTGCAGGGGATTTTGTTCGGCAATGTGTATCTTCAGTTATAATTGATCAAAGGGAGATAGTCTTTCAATGTCAAAATTATTAATGTAATATTATGATTTTGAAATATATAGCGCTGGTACTGGCGGCCCAATCGCGTGGGCGTTAATCGAACGTGTCGGATAAATAACGAAAATTGAATGATTTGTTTCACAAAAATTCTTGTATCTTCCGATAGTCGATAAAAAAACAGAAGGCGGAAGCGTAATGCCATACTTCTCCGGTGTGGCTTACAGCCCGCCATACCGACGCGAACACGTTAATTTAAAAACAACAATTGAACCATTTGTACCAAGCTAATTTTTGCACAGCTAATTCACGAAAATCACCATGACATACTTTTCTGACGGTTCCAAATGGACGCCATGCCGCCCCAAAGAAGTAATTTTTATTTTTTTTGCAAAACGATTTTTTTTTTATTTCTTGTATTTTTTTAAATATGGAGAAATAAATAAAAAAATAATATTTTTCCGTGTTCAGGGGGCGAAGCTCTTTCGATTCCTGCAGTAATTTTCAGCTGTCAAAAAAATTAAATCTCGCCGGTTAACCTTTTCAACGCCAACGACACATATAGGTGTCACAAAGTACCGCGTCAAAGTGACCTTGGCACAATGACATAAGGTTCAAAGCAGGTTTACGTTTTGTCGAGGCGCGGCGGTGAAAGGGTTATAGTACATTGTGCATCAAGGGCCGTAAGTAGGGGATTACTAACGAGAGCCTATTAGAAGCCCGACGCCGGAGGCGGAGGGCTTTTAATGACTCGAGTTTGTAATCCCCTTACTGCCCGTGATACACACAATGATTTTCATCACACTGCAAGGAAAAAAAATCCAAAAATGAAATTATTTCGTCTCTAAACACTTAAATTAAATAAATAATGGCTACCCGCCAATACAGATTGTCACTTTTTTTTCAAGTCTTCTACCATAGATAATGTAAACTGTGTTTAGAATTAGAATGGCCATACGGCCACATTCTGCCAACATGTTAAAAAAATACTAAAATTATTGCAAAACCATTTGGTATAAATTTAAAATATAAAAATAACGAATTTTTATGAAGCCTATATAAAGCGATAAGCGTAGTTTTGTGTTGTAAAATTGGGTTATAGCTAAGTTTTAAAGATATATATATTTTAATAAAACGTTGGCTGACTTGAAACCTCCTTAGTCTGAAATGTCTTGTTTGCATATTTTAAAACTAAAGTCAGAACTCCCTTGGGTAGAAAAACTGTACGTAAATCCATAACTCCCTTAAGAACAAATTAGGCCTTTGACATTTAGTATACAGGCATGGTGTTAAGTAGCACGACTATCCGGGCATTTATTTCAAAATTGTTTTGTTATTATTATTTAGTATTTCGTTCCCCGCGCTCGCCTATGCTGCGACATGGAGAGCGAGGGGAACGGTGCGGGGGGCGGGTGGAGACTAGGCGTACGCGCCACCGCCCCGAAGCCAGTCTGCGCCACGCATCCCCAGCGATCAAGTGTAGTTTTACTCGTGTAGTTTATGAGAATTATAGTCGTTACACCGTACGTATTTGCATTTACTTCTTACAACAACCCCGCCCTTCTATTACACATGGAATAACACCATTGACGAGCAAGTGTGATGAAATAGTTATTTATGATACAAGTGCGGAAAGTAGGCTATTCCCAACGAATGGCGGAGATCTAAACAAACGAGCGAAGCGAGTTTGGTTTAGCCGACATGAGTTGGGAATTTCCTACTTTCGAAACGTATATCATACAACATTTTACAATGCATTAAGCGAGGAAAAAAATTGGAGCGCGCGCATACAGAGAGCAGTCTGGAGTACCGAGTTCCGCGTTCAGAGTTCTGTGTTTTAATCGCTCGAGAGTTCCAGTCGCCTGCTGTGTGCGTTATCGTAAGAGACTCAGTACATTCGAAAGAACGCTGAACTCTGAACTCGGAACTCCAGACCGCTTTCTGTCTGCGCGCGCTCATAAACATTTTCGGAAAAAGATGTTGCGTTCTTATTAACCTTTCATTGAGGGAAAGTCTCGTAGATGTTTTACATATTTCAGCATCGGTTTAGTCAGCAGGAGGCTACCACATTTAATTTTGTGCTTGGTCTAGTACGTCAGGCGGCGTTAAGTCCTATGTAAATTCATCACTTGAACTCTCCATTTTAATTTACTAATCTTAAATTAATTCTCCGGACTGAATTCATGAACATTATTGTGGCGGGTTTTCAACACAGGCGCGAACGGAACGAACCATGATTGGTTCGTTTTACGCCATGCGCGCGCACTGAAAACTCATTGGTTGACAGGCGCGAACGGGTAACCGTGATTGGTTCGTGTTACGCCATGCGCGCACACTGAAAGCTCATTGGTTGACAGGCGCGAACGGGTAAACATGATTGGTTCGTGTTACGCCATGCGCGCACACTGAAAGCTCATTGGTTGACAGGCGCGAACGGGTAAACATGATTGGTTCGTGTTACGCCATGCGCGCGCACTGAAAGCGCAGATGTCGTACGGTCCGAAATGGACTCAAGGAATTACTTTAGTACTAAATTTATTATTTCAAAACTTTCGACGAAATTAAAATTTGTGTGTTTTAATATTAAAACAATCTGTTTTATTATTTTATCAGTAAATATTCATTTGGTTGCATCAAACATTTTCTTATTTGTGCAAAGCTGAATTATGAAGACACAACTCTCTAGTCTTATTTTTTAAATACTAGTTTGGACACAACTTTTTGAGAATTGGCAATTTAAAAAGTTACTTTTCCGCACGCGTGTGGAAAGTAAAATCCATACATTTTTTTTTCACACTTGCGTAAGTGTGCTGGGATGACTAACTTTCTATAGATATGTTGACTCGCGTCAAGAGGCACTTTCCGAGCATATGCATTGTAAAAGTCGTTGTCTGTCCCAGGTACCGTCAGATCCTGTTGCCGGCGCTGGCGCTGTGCGACGCGCTCCTCACGACCCTGGGCACGGACAACCACAGCAGCGTACTCCTGATAATGCACCTGCTTTTCAGCAACGTCGAGTGTCTCGACATGGTGCTCAGGTAACTATACTCCATTTAATTTAGAATTATAAACCACAACAACATTATAATGCGGCTCGTGAACTGTAATCTCTTTACAATTTGTACTAGAGTAACAATTGACGACACGCAAATAAAGTGACATTAAAACAATTTCGTTTTGCGGCTCCCAGACTATTGTACTGTACTATTTGCTAGGTAAGAAATAGTTGACGAGCCGCTATATAATGATGTTGTGGTTTTCAATTCTAATTCTACAATGAAGAAGAGAAATAGTTTCGTACAGTGCATAAAAATTTATAATAATCTAGCAGAGTCCTTCAAAACTCAACTGTTCCGTTGGCTTCATAAAAAATGTTTTTACTCTCTGAAGGAATTCTTGGATAATGTGTAGGTAAATAATTTTATTAGGGTAATTTTATTGTTTTGTTATTTAGCATAGTAAAAGCATGAACTAAATTCAATATTTGTATGACATATAAAGTTTGAATGTATGAGACTAATAAATTATCGAACACCATGTATTATATACTACATTTAAGGCGAATAAATAATTTTTTTTTCATTTCATAAATTAAATGAAGTATGTATAACAACATTGCAGCCTGTGTTCCGGGGGCTAAATGGCAAAAACCTTCTAGTTTAGCCATGTCTGACTGTCCGTCCGTCCGTGGCTTAGCTCGGAGACTAATACTGCCAAGCTGTAATTTTGCATGGGGGTGAATCAACATTTAAGAGGATACGATGCGCACCATTTCTCCATACAAACGTAGTCCCCTGTTTCCTCCCTGGATAATGGCTTTAGAGCCAAATTTTTTTTACTGTGTAATCTGTATCTACCACAGCTATGCCCCTAGGTTTCGTTTTTTTCCATATTTCAATTAACATAAGAAATATGAGCTTTCAAAAACTGAAAAAATTGCCCAATTTCAACGTCATTTTCAGACACTCATCAGAAAAGAATCCCTCGTATAAACAAAAACAGGAAAACATAGGGGCATAGCTAAATCTATCCTCTAAATATTTGTTAAAAATAATTTTATTGGTCCAGTTTTCGAGAAGAAAACAGGGGATTACGAAATGCTGTTTTGATCAATTTTACGCGCCTATTAACGGTCTGAGCTGCAGTTGTCCCGCTCTCGCTGTACTGACACGGAGGGGTTCGGGCGAGACAGCGGCATTTCATCAAAATACCTATTTCTCAAAAGTCTCTCAGCCATCGTACCCTCTTAAGTGCCATCCGTTGCTATGTTTACACAAATTTTGTCCCTTGGACAACTTAAGCATTTTTCTATGAAACCGGGGACAGAGTAAACAACACAAACTAATTGATTCACCTATGGGCATGTATAGCAATTATCCGGACACAGTAAAAAATTAAAATTTAAAATGAAATAATTTTTTAGGATATCTCCCATAGACGTAAATAATAATAATAATAATAACATAATTTATTTCGAATAACTTAGTTTCATAGTGTTAGTGTTAGTAACTATTAAAATTAGAAGCTATGTTAGCAGGTGTTAGTAGTTTAATATTATTAATAAATAGCAGCCCTGCGCGTTCTACAAGTACTGTGGTAGTTGATGTGCGCGCCTATGCAGTGATTTGTAAATGGGCAATCAAGTCTGCTGGCAATCATCGCGAGGGCGCTGTTGCGACTGGCGCGCACCCTGCCGATCAGCGCCGCGCAGCGTTTGCGCATGGCGGCATAAAAACAATCCGTGCGCGCCTCCGAAAACATACCGGACGCGCTGCAGAAGCGCGGCAGTCGCAACAGCACCCTAAAAGCGTTGTTATATTGTACGCGCAAAGCATCCAACGACTTACGAGTATAATGCGCCCACAGGGCGCTCGAGTAAAAAGAAGTGCAGTATGCCTTTTTTTTTTTTTGTCAATCAAAAAGAGATATCCATATATCTAGGAAGTCCATTTATCTAGGAAGGCTAATAACATCACTTCGCTAAGAGCACTTCGCACAATGAACGTCATAGCCGAGGAGATAGACATATTTTTTTGTACTCTGGGCGAATTCACTAAAATAGCGTTGCATAAAATCTGTTACCATAGGGTGTGCACATAGAATATATGGTGTATATTTTTTTTTTTTTTTTTTTTTTGTACGGATAATCACATTGGGTATTTATTTAGTAATGATAATTGTAATATTTAAGTTGCTATGTATTTTTTATTTTTTTTTTGTATAAATTATCGCATTGGGTATTTACCTGTAATGATAATTGTATGTATGGAATAATAAATAAATAAATAAATAAATAAATAAATCACGCTATGACTAATAGGAGCGGACCATCAATGATTAACGCGGGCAAAGTCGCGGGAATCTAGTGTTGATAAAGCGATTGTTGGAACAGGGCGGCGCACCCGACCTCCCCGCCAGGCCTCCTCGCAGAGGTGGAAGCCCTAACGTCGGTGCTGGCGCGGTGCTCGGGCTGCGCGGCGTTCGCGGGCGACGCCGGGGAGCGCGCCGCCGAGCGGGCCCGGCGCGCGCAACTACTCATGGGGGCGCTGTTGCCGCGGTTCCAGAGCCCGCCGGCTCAGCCAGCACCGCAGCACTACAAGGTAATATGGCGCTGTTGCCGCGGTAGCCATCTGTCAGTGGTAAACTAAAAGTAAACGTACGTACATTGCGTCATCCTTTTTCGTGTATGCAGCCGGCGTTCATTGATTTATTAGACGTTGTCACGTCAATAAATAAAGGGTTATAATGCTCGTCTGTTCGCAGATCGTGTGCAACATCCTCACGTTCGCCCGCAACACGGTGGAGTGTTACGCGGCGGGGCCGGCCGGCGCGCTGCCGCCGTACTCGGCCGTTCTCGCCACCCTCGCCGACTGCGTGACGCGCGCCCACCAGTTAGCCAAGACCCTGGCAACGGCCAGACACCAGCTCAGAGGTCAGTAGACAACATGATACGCAGCATGAAGCATTAGTCATCGTGTGAAGTGGGAAGGGGAACTTAAACACCACAGTATGTAAAAAAAGTGTATTGTTGGAAACAAAATTAGCTTAACACCATAGGCACAATGTTTAGGGTTTAGACTCATTAAAAAAATTACCAATGGTTTTTATATTTTTTCATCACACTTGCTCGTCAATGGTCTTATTCCATGCCTGTATACTAAATGACAAGGGCCTAAATTGTTCTTAAGGGAGTTATGGATTTACGTACAGTTTTTCTACCCAAGGGAGTTCTAACTTTAGTTTTAAAATTTGTAAACAAGTCATTTCAGACTAAGGAGGTTTCAAGTCAGCCAACGTTTTTTTTATTATCTTTAAAACTTAGCTATAACCCAAATTTACAACACAAAACTTATCTACGCTTCATGAAAATTCGTTATTTTTATATTTTAAATTTATATCAAATAGTTTTGCAATAATTTTAGTAAAAAAATTTTTTTAACATGTCAGAATCTGGCCGTATGACCTTTCGAATTCTAAACTAAAACACAGTTTACACTATCTATGGTAGATGACTTGAAAAAAGTGACAACCTGTATTGGCGGGTAACCATTATTTTATTCATTTTAAGTGTTTAGAGACAAAATAATTTTATTTTTGGATTTTTTTTCTCGCAATGTGATGAAAATCATTGTGTGTATCACGGGCAGTAAGGGAATTACAAACTCGAGTCATTAAAAGCCCTCCGCCTTCGGCGTCGGGCTTCTAATAGACTCTCGTCAGTAATCCCCTACTTACGGCCCTAGATGCACAATGTACTATTATTGTATACAAAAGTCTATTATAAGCAAAGCCTGGACGGCGGGAGCAAAACTGCACTTTTCACTAGTAATATTGTGTAACAACCTGACATGTAAGATAATAAGTTTGATCAATAAATTTCTGATTCAAAAATTGTTTGTATGGATGTCGATGGAACAGTCGATATTAATTAAGCACTAGTGAAAAGTGCATTTTTGCTCCCGTCGTCCGTGCTATGATTATAAGAAACTAATTTCAATATCTACATTTAGTTCACTAATTTTTTCAAAATTAATTATTGAAACTATTTCGGTTGATGACGTCAAGATTATAATTGAGGGCTCCCACACTGCCAAATTTACCTAAATATATCTAAATGCGTACGATAAGGCAACCCCTGTAATTATTTTTTGCGTAGTGGTACACTGTAACTAGTGTTACTTTAGTGGCGCTGTCAGAGTGCCAGATGTCAGACAGCGGGTCCAAATCAAACTCTGTAGTATAATCCACGCGTAAATTGTGAAGAATTCTAACCACACAGAATAAAGTACGACTTGAACCGGTCACGCAATTTACACCAATGTCAAATGAAGGTCATCGCTTATTTGTTATGTAATAAATTCATTACATAATATTAAAATTAAATAACTACAGAAAACGAGTTAAAAAGCATTTATCTCGAAACGGTTTTCGATTTACTATACATTGCAAAAATAGACATCCCCAATTGATGTCATCGGCATGAAAAGTACGGGCCCCGATGATGTCCGCGCCCGAAAATGTCCGAGCCAAATGAGCGCCACTTTGATAAAAGTGGCCTTCTTTTTTCTCAGTACGTTGCGTGAAATTGTCAAGTTTAGCTGTCAAGTGTCAACCGAAATTCGACTGTAATGAAGTATAGACTAGGTTCAAATTTCTGTGTAGGTGATGATTTTAATTGTTATGCAAACAAATAAAAAAGTTCGGACACTTTTTGAAGGGGATTTTGTTCGGCAATGTGTATCTTCAGTTATAATTGATCAAAGGGGGTAAAATCCAGCCTTCGCGTACGACTCCTGCTCGCGTTTGATAGGTTTCTTGTTATAACCAGAGCTGGAGTCGCTGACGTCGGGCGCGCCGGCGCGCGGCGCGGCGGGCGGGCGCGTGCGCGCGCAGCGGCGGCTGCTCCGCGAGTGCCTGCACGCCGTGTGCGCCGCCGCGCACCTGCTGTGGCGCATGGCGCGGGCCAGCGGCGCGCAGGCCGACGCAGGTAGCCCCGCCACACTCTGATAGCATTCATACCTGGTTTACACTCGCGTACGAGTGGCGAGACGAACTGCGAGACGAGCCACGAGATGAGAGTGTGAACAGGCGCGCCTCGCGCCTCGTCTCGTGATTTGCCTTGATTTTGACGCTCGCGTCCGGAGCGAGACGACGAGGCGAGAGTGTAAATCAGGTATCACAGTGGCGTGACGGACTGCGAGCCGAGCAACGAGACGGGAGTGTGAATAGACGCTCGCGTCTGGAGAGAAACGCCGAGCCGAGACAGGAGACGAAGCACGAGGCGAGAGTGTAAATCTATTATGACACATTCAGTAAGGTACCCCCGCCTCAGTTTCTTTAACACGTTCAGTGAGGTATCCCCGCCTCACACTCTTTAACACATTCAGTAAAGTACTCCCGCCTTACTCTCTTTAACACATTCAGTAAGGTATCCACCACATTCTCTTCAAAACATTCAGTAAGTTATCCACCTCACTCTCCTTAACACATTCAGTAAGGTGTCTACCTCACTCTCTTTAACACATCCAGTAAGGTATCTACCTCACTCTCTTAAAGACATTCAGTAAGGTACCCCCGCCTCACTCTCTTTAACGCATTCAATGAGGTATCCACCTCACTCTCTTTAACACAATCAGTAAGGTATCCCCGCCTCACTCTCTTTAACACATTCAGTAAAGTATCCACCTCACTCTCCTTAACACATTCAGTAAGGTACCCGCATCTCACTCTCTTTAACACATTCAGTAAGGTATCCACCTCACTCTCCTTAACACATTCAGTAAGGTGTCTACCTCACTCTCTTTAACACATCCAGTAAGGTATCTACCTCACTCTCTTAAAGACATTCAGTAAGGTACCCCCGCCTCACTCTCTTTAACGCATTCAATGAGGTATCCACCTCACTCTCTTTAACACAATCAGTAAGGTATCCCCGCCTCACTCTCTTTAACACATTCAGTAAAGTATCCACCTCACTCTCCTTAACACATTCAGTAAGGTACCCGCATCTCACTCTCTTTAACACATCCAGTAAGGTATCCACCTCACTCTCTTAAAGACATCCAGTAAGGTACTGTTAGCTGGAAGGCGACTGCTGTATGTAGGTTGTCTATGGATTGATTTAAATATTAAAAAATAGAACAGCAGTCGAATGTCAGCCATGAGAAACAAACTCTGTAGCTTTACAAAAGGACAGTGAATAAAACCCAATCATATTATAAACAAGTGTTTTTCAATTAATAGTATAAATAGTGTTAGGAAAGCTACACTCCCAAGCTCGTGGTACGATCAGCACAGTACCCCCGCCTCACTCTCTTTAACACATCCAATAAGGTACCCCCGCCTCACTTTCTTTAACACATTCAGTAAGGTATCCACCTCACTCTCTTTAACACATTCAGTAAGGTACCCGCATCTCACTCTCTTTAACACATTCAGTAAGGTACTCCCGCCTTACTCTCTTTAACACAATCAGTGAGGTACCCGCATCTCACTCTCTTTAACACATCCAGTAAGGTACCCCCGCCTCACTCTCTTTAACACATCCAGTAAAGTACCCCCGCCTCACTCTCTTTAACACATTCAGTGCCAAAAACTAGAAATGCAATGGTTTCCCTAATTTTTCTCCATAAAAAATAAAATCTTAGTAGTAGTTGTACTGTTATAAAAAAAAATACTTAACATCGAAGGCTAAGACTGGAGCGAAGCGTAGCGTAGTTCCCGCCTTAGCCTTCTGAACCTAACCTATCCGAGTCGCTTCTGCCCCGAAGCCTAATAGACTCATTAGTAAACCCCCTACGGCCCTGAATGCACAATGTACTATAACTAACGCTCTTTTTTCATGTCGGTAGCGCCCTCGTTAAACGGCACGTGGCAGGTGTCACCAGGGACGTTCACACCGGAGCTACGTAAGGAGCTATCTTCAGTACTCAGCGACCGCTTCACTGAGAGTTTGCTCGATACAGCAGAGGTTGGTCCACTGTCAAACTAGAAAATAAATAAGCTAAATAAGCTGAGATGATTTAACTGACATTTGCTTACTCTTATTTTTCAGAATCAATCAACGGAACGGATCTTCCTAGACGTCGTCATCAAAGATATCAAGACCCTGGTACAATTTTAAAGTCATATTTATGTAAAGTTAATAACTTAATAATGAGTAAGGCCTACATAGCAGACGTTGGCACTGATATCCTGAGATCAGTTTGAGAGCATTTCTCAAAACAATTGCCAAATTAATTTACGACTCCGATTTGCAAACAAAATTATAGGTCGATTCACAAGAGCTGGCACGAATGGAATGAACGAAAGCAATGTCACTTTGACATATTTGTGTGAAGTGTATTCAAATAGGTAACACATAGAACTTTCATTCACTCATTCGATCCATTCGTGCCAACTCTTGTGAATCGACCTGTACTGTACGGACAGTTGGAAGTAGTGAATGATATTGAGCTTATAGTTTCCCAAAATGTCCTTAATTTCTGATCCTGATTCGATCACGTAGGGAAACTCCGAGCTTCTATATTCCAAGATCGATCCTCCGCCATCGATTTTGTATTCTTCGTTGTATTTAATGTAATTAATTGTAAGATTTGATTAATCGTTAGTGTCGACGTTTGAAAGTAAAAAGAAATACGCACGTTTACCAAGCGTCGATCGTTTTAATTGCAATTGATTGTTGTAGTTTCATTTTACTTTTAAATGTTGTTGGGCTAAGACTTTGAAACATGATTGTAATGTTTAATGTTGCTGAATAAAAAAATTGATTGTATAAAACTTGTTTCAATGTAGCTTTGTGGTTTTGAGAAATTAATATTTTTCTCCATAGATACCACTGATAAGGGGGATAATATAAATGCGAAAATCTGGTGGGATTTGGTAGAAAATTGGACTGTAGCTATCTCGATGTCGGGAATGACATCGTCGATAAAAACTACAATACCCCGTATCTGGGCATTTTCAAAAAAAGTGTACCCTGTACAGTTTTTTAAAAACCTAAAAATTTTTGGGTTATTTCTACTCGGAATCACAAGCACTATCGATTTAAGCAATAAAAAAATGTGTCCCACTTTTAATTGTCAGTTTTGTGACGCAATTAACCATACACGTTGTATGGACCGTCACAAAACTGACTAATAAATTTTGTATGGAAAATTAAGGATAATTAAGGTAATTTTTTTTCTTAAAACCCCTAACTAACAAAATGTGTCAAATATGTTCAATTTTAATGCTCTCTTGTAAAAAATTGCCATTAGCAATTGTTGGTTACGAGGTATTGCAGTTTCATCGACGGTATAACCTACTTTTTATCGGGAATATCCCACGGGATAGAGAAGCCTTTCAGAGACAAAATATACAATACACAAAATGTAGGTACATTACGCTAAATTAGCCCAACGCAATTGATTGGTAAAAAAAGTGGAAACTTCATGAGAAACTGCGCACACCTGTGAAGAAATTAGTTGGTGCGCGTGAAGTTCCCACTACGCACTGGGCCCGCGTGGGAACTACAGCCCAAGCCCTTTCCATTTGTTCTATAAGGACTGAAATCGTGAAGTAACAGAGTTCAAAATCGTAGCAAATATGTCAGTTCTATAGAAGACCTTCCCTTTCCCGAGATGGGTAAATCTTGTGTAAGAAGTTACAAAGGTTAACCTTTTCGACGTTCTATCAAATACAACAGCTTTCACTCATACGCCATGACATCGGGATGTCAAATGCGAAGTTGAACCCTACAGAAATGCATGTAGGTAGATATCGCTCTGCACGCCGACTGATATATCAGTCGTTGGCGTAGAACCTGCGGTGCGGATATAGGAAACGCCATCAGAGTTGAGGTCACGCACACAACAACACGTCATGTAATGACAGGGGATTTTGACAGGTTACCTATCATATTCTCGAAAAGCTCATTTCCGAATATTAAAATTCCGAAAACGAAACTCCTTTTTTTCATTTTCCAAATTATTGTCTGTCCGATATTTTATTTACCATACTTTCTTTTGCCAAATGTTTTAAAATCCATTTTTTTATTTGCCATAGGATTCAAAATCCAACTGCATGAAATTCCGTAGGATCATTTGCCAAATATATATTTATTCCGCAAAATTATTATTCCGCAAAGGTCAGGGGTACAAAAGGCGACCATACAATTATGTGTGGAGCGTAATATTCATTTTGTTGTTTAATGTTGCCCAAATATTTTATTGAGTTTGCTATGTGGGTAGGAGGTTTTGTAGGTGGTTATAAAAAAAATCACTAACACCAAAGGCTAATGCGCATTAGCGTTTGAACCTAATCTACCCGAGTCGCTTCCGCTCCGAACCGTCTTGCTCGCTCGCTAAAAATTAAGCAATGTTGTCTTACTCTGATGTTAGGTTAGGTAGATAATAAAAACTTACTTTCGGCTTTCCGTTACATTTAGATTATGAAAATATGGCAACTGATTAGGTTGGCAAATAAAAAAATGGATTATTGTAATTCGGGATTTTGAATTTGTTGGCAAATAAAACTGTGATTAAATGAATCCGTGGCATTGTGAAGTTGTGGAAAAACGAAACGTATGGATTTAAAAAAGTCGGAGAACCGTTTTCGGATAAATGAAATTCGAGTAAAGGAGTTTCTAAACATCGATAGGTTCCCATTTTGACATTTATTCGTACCGATAGCAAGTTCAACAGACACAACATAGAATTACAAGATTGACTAAAAATTTCTTCAACCTATTTCTTTAAGAATAATTTAGGAAAATACATCCAGTTCAAACAAAACAGAAAATAAAATACTTTGATCAGATAAGCATAGTTTTCGCTATTTACAAAATACCGATTTTTTCCTTGCGAGTATTTCTTCAGTTTCAAATTGTTTTATTTCAAAAATCCATACTAATACTATAAATGCGAAAGTGTCTGTCTGTCTGTCTGTTACCTCTTCACGCTTAAAACCACTGAACCGATTTGGACGAAATTTGGTATAGATATAGTTTGAGACCCTGGGAAGGAGATAGGATAGTTTTTATCCCGGAAAATTGCATAGTTCCCGCGGGATAGCGATAAACGAATTCTTTGCAGACGGAGTCGCGGGCAACAACTAGTATGTTCTATATGAAAAAGAAAAATTATAATATGCATAGTAAGTATTTCATCATTAGATCATATAACTCGCATTTTCATTCATTCACTATCTTTTTGGAATCAGTACTTTATGTAGCTGTGTGTATAAATCATTCGCCTCTCGTGGCGTTACCTATACATGTGTCGTTGGCGTCGAAAAGGTTAATAAAACAAAATATTCCACTGGCAGTTGCTTTTACTCAATCTGACGCATTAGACAGTGCCTGCTGAATAACACTAAGATAGTTTTCACAGAGGTTCCTGTAAAACGTGTTGTTGTACTGCACCACGTTCGAATAGAAGTCGCCCACGTTTGTCACGTTGACTGGGAGAGAGTTCAACACGACACTAGCCTCGCTACTGGCTTCACACGCCTCCCGCACCTCCTCCAAGTACTGAATCCCTTTCAAATTCACCAAATTACTCAGAACCATGCTATTCGTCGAAGTAAAACCGACCTTCTCAAAGCATTTTTTACATATAACATAGAAAATGCTCACATTAAAATGCGTTAGCAGAGAATAGTTACTCAACTGCAAGGACTGTCCGACCGCCATGCCATTTAGAACATCCAATAAAACAGACAGACACTTCTTCTCGTATACGTTGTAATTTTCCTTCGCTACCAAATCCGGCAGTGTCAATATTTTAGCTTCGATTAAATCGACTCCGGTGTTTTCTATAGGATTACGTCTGACAATGTTCATGAACTCTTCTTCAGCTATAATCTGCTGATACAACTTGAATATCGGCACAAACATAAACTTCGTACTGTTGACAGTCACCAGCGGAGTACCATACGTGAAAACCAGTTTAATATCCAACTCTTCTTCGTAAAAAGCTTTCCATCTGACCGTTTCTTTGATGAAAATCTGCATGGCCATTATATCGGCTTTCAGGAACGTGTCTAGGCTGTTACATTTGCCTTTCAAAGTCATATTTGAGTACAATTGTCTCTCCGTAAAAGAGCCTCTGTGGTATCTCGGATTAGTGTTGATTTTGTTTTCTTCGTGCAACACGCCTTTTAGCACTTCTTGCTCGTATTCTAGCGGTCGCAAATCGTATTGGCGGATATACTCAGCCGCCACAACAGATCTGATTTTCTTGACATCGATATTAAAAGCTATGTTGTTCTGCATGAGGTATGCTTGAAGGTTGTTGTTGATCACTTGGCATTGGAGCGAGCTAAAATAATAAGCGCACTCCTCTATCTGTTTCACGAAGGTATCTGGTACGTCTTGTTGGGAGAATAGTGAGGCGTTCTCGTATAGTGTAGTCCCGTAAGCCATCTTCAGCTTTGGTATGAAAGGTTCGAGGGTGGCTGCTCCTTTGAAGTGGAGGCAGACTGCGTAGACTTCGGAGTTCCCTTGGCGCGATGTCACGGGCTTGTAGATGTTGACCTCGTTGAACATGTGGTTGGCGAGGTAAAGAAGACAGACGGTCGAGTGCTCGAAGGTGGTGAAAAGTTTGAATATTAAAGTGCCACCTGTAAAGAAAAGTTAGATTGTGTAGCTTCAGCATTGGTATGTTATAACATGGAATTACTGTGAGACTCACTCGTAGTGAAATATACGGATAACGTAAGTCTTTAATCGTAACGTAGTAGTAGATAAAGCGCCATAACCGGGCCACCAACCCTCGACAATTTGAGGCTGCGTACACTTGTCGCGAGTGCGGCCGAGGGATCCTATCCCGTGTCGGTCTTTTTAGCCACGAGCGCAAGTGTCGCCAGGGTGCTACTTAAATCATCTGTCACAGATGTAAAGGCCCATTATTAGTAGTAGGTAGTAGTTTCACACGCCATGGCGGTTGCTGCAAAACGCGCACTACATACTCTTTACCGCTCTGCTTGCGTGAAATAGTCCGAAGCATATTAACAAAATTTCGCATTCATTATTTATTGGGGTCTGCAACACAGTGAAAACTAACGCAGTCTCCAGGGCTTCAATTGTATTTACTTAAGGTTTTTATTGAACAATAAAGATTTATTATTATTTATTATTATTATTATTATTCACTACTAGTTGGTGCCCGCGACTTCGTCCGCGTTAATCATTGATGCTCCGCTCCTATTGGTCGTAGCGTGATGTTATATAGCCTAAAGCCTTCCTCGATAAATGGACTAACACAAAAAGAACTTTTCAATTCTAACCAGCAGTTCCTGAGATTAGCGCGTTCAGGAGAGTGACATAGGCTACTGTTTACCACGGGTAAATATGTCATTCCCACGGAAAAACACGTTTTAATCTACTTCAGTGGGGACGAAGCCGCGGGCATCAGCTAGTTTGAGTATAAAATAACGATGAAAACGGGGGTAGTTGTGTATCGCAGTCAGTTGCGTCGAGCAGCCGCGCGAGCGGAACGATGGCGCGCAGTGCGCGTTTGGCAGCCGCCGCGACGTGTGGCTCCGGGAAGAAGGGCTACGGATTAGCCCGAAACTAAACGAGCGAAACTGATCGAGCTATTAATCCTCGTGGTTTTACCAGAATCGTTATTTCCATTCCCACAATGGTTTTTTTACTGAAGCCTATTTTCACAATCGTGTTTTTTCCCAATTCTAATCGACACAAACATAGGTAGGTTTAGTTAAAGCACACAGGAGAAGGAGCTCCGCGTGAACGGAACTCCGCCGGCACTATTTCTGTGCGAAACCAAATTAGGAAAAGAACGCTACCGTGAAAATAAGCTTCAGTAAAAACCAGTGCGAGAGAAAAGCATCTGGCAAAAAATACGAGCTTTGATCAATTATAACTGTAGATCCACAGTCGCGCGCCCGAAAATGTCCGAGCCAAATGAGCGCCACTTTGATAAAAGTGGCCTTCTTTTTCTCAGTACGTTGCGTGAAATTGTCAAGTTTAGCTGTCAAGTGTCAACCGAAATTCGACTGTAATGAAGTAAAGACTAGGTTCAAATTTCTGTGTAGGTGATGATTTTAATTGTTACGCAAACAAATAAAAAAGTTCGGACATTCTTTGAAGGGGATTTTGTTCGGCAATGTGTATCTTCAGTTATAATTGATCAAAGAATACGAGTGAACATTTTGCTACTAAGAAATTTCAAATTGGTGTAACAAATCAACTCGATCATAGACGTGAGTCAAGGCCCATTCACATTATACAACTAACTTGCACTTTCCATACAATAAAACTGAGGCAATAAAACATTGCTCAGTCTAAACCTAAGGTTTCGAAGGCTTAGATTATTTATGCACTAGATAGAGCTTTGGTGGCATGGAAACGTCCCGTAAAAATATAAGCCAACAGTTGGCTTATATGTCATTTGCGTCATTTGCAGGGTTGCCAATAGTAATATGCTAAAATCCCCAAACGCATTGCCGCAATTCCCCACGTGTGGGGAATGAAAAATTATGTGGGCCGAGTGACTATAATGAATTGTAGGAAATTAATCAAGACTAGCAGAAATTTGATGTCAAATGTCGCGTATTTGTGTTCATACTTAAAATCCCCTCATTTTCCCCGAATTGAAGCTCTCCCCACACAATCCCTTATCAGCTTCACTTTCCCCACATTTTGGGTAATGTGAAATTAACTGGTATCATTAAGCACGCACACAGTGACAACCGGAATGACGTAACGCGATCGTAATATGAAGCTGTCAAATGGATTTGTGGACGTTTTGTATCGCTATGTTTGCTACTGACGCTCCATCTAGTGCATAAATAATCTAAGTTCTAAGGTTTAGACTGAGCAATGTTTTACTACCTCAATTTTACTGCATGGAAAGTGCAAGAAAGTTTTATAGTGTAAATGGGCCTTTATCCGTATTTTTTCACTATAGCACAGAATATATAATAGTACTGACGTACAGAATGGAAACGGTCCGCCCCGCACCGATTCGAATTACCCCACCCCTCAAGGCGCAGATAGCCGGAAACCGCCAGAAACCAGAAGAGTGCGCGCGCGATGTATGTAGGCGTACGCGTGTACTGACGTCGTCGTGCTTATGTAGATTCAAGAACGCGTATTTGTACGTCGTGTCCGCCGCGTTACTATAGTAAATACCTGTGCTGAGTGCCTGTAGGGCTGTGACTATCTCGCAGTAGTGGAGAGGAGAGGTTGCCTCCTCCTGGGCGTCCGGCCTCTGCACGCAGTCAATGGACCCGTCACCAGTCACCAGCATGACCTGAACGAGCGAAGGGTTCATACAATTGGGAATGTCTAAAAAAATTACCAATGGTTTTTATAGTTTTTTTTGTATACAAAACTCGACTAATTTCAATATTTTGACGTGACAACGTCTCTAAATCGATGAACGCCGGCTGCATACACGAAGAAGGATGACTTGATAATCGAACTACAAAAACCGCGGCCGATGCGTACTATGGCGTCTGCCAATCCAGTCTATATCATCCTTGCTAATACCCACCTTTCCCAAAGCCGTGGCATTCTTCACTATAGCTTGGCTGTTGGTCCAGTCCATGAGGTTTCCGGTGTTGTCAGCACCAAAATCCCAGTTGCCCAGCGTGTGGAACATGAATCGGTCATCACTGATCATGTTGGATGGGGAGTTGCCCTCGTAGTACGGGTTGAGGGTGTTAGCGAGCCATTGCCACTGGAAACGAGAGATATAGTCCTGATTTCATTTTTGAAGACCGCTTTAGCCTAGTTGGTAGTGACCCTGCCTACGAAGCAAGAGGTCCTGGGTTCGAATCCCGGTAAGGGCATTCATTTGTGTGATGAGCATGAATATTTGTTTCTGAGTCATGGATATTTTGTATGTATTTAAGTAATTATTTATCTATACAGGGTGCTCGCGAGGAACCCGCATAACTTTACCGGCGTATAGCTGAGGTCGTAATGATTAAAATACATTATATAAACATAGGTTGAATTATGCTTTTTAACTTTTATATTTTTTTATACATAATAAATACGCAATCCCAGCACCTCCACCACTTTCATAGTAAAATTTAAACATAAAATGGAAATATCTCAAAAACTTTACATTATTCGACCTATGTTTACATAATGTTTTTTAATCATTACAACCTCAGCTGGTAAAGTTATGCGGGTTCCTCCCGAGCACCCAGTATAAGTATGTTTTTCGTTGTCTGGTTCCCATA
This sequence comes from Archips xylosteana, assembly GCA_947563465.1. Lineage (NCBI taxonomy): Eukaryota > Metazoa > Arthropoda > Insecta > Lepidoptera > Tortricidae > Archips > Archips xylosteana. Next base: position 1,845,426 of record OX387343.1, read on the forward strand.
GTACAAGCTTTGCTTAGTTTGGGACTAGGTTGATTTGTGTACGATTGTCCCCTAATTTATATATTTTTTTAATTAGAATTTAGTTTTGTAATGAATAAACCCTTTAATATAAGCCTTTAGATCAAATTGCACTTGCCCGAATTGCTTGAATTTAGTTTTTAATTTTTTCAAGTTATTAAGTTGATATAATATTCTCAGCGAGATTGCTAATTTTGCCACCATTTTGGCAACTTTTCAGAAGAGAAAACACAGCAGACTGTAGTCTCAGAGGTTTTTACAAATTTCCAATTGGATTCATGTTATATGTAGAATATTGAAATTGCCAATGTAGATTTAACCCATAAATCAATACCGGCAACTTTGATCAATTATAACTGTAGATCCACAGTCGCGCGCCCGATAATGTCCGAGCCAAATGAGCGCCACTTTGATAAAAGTGGCCTTCTTTTTTCTCAGTACGTAGCTGTCAAGTGTCAACCGAAATTCGACTGTAATGAAGTAAAGACTAGGTTCAAATTTCTGTGTAGGTGATGATTTTAATTGTTACGCAAACAAATAAAAAAGTTCGGACATTCTTTGAAGGGGATTTTGTTCGGCAATGTGTATCTTCAGTTATAATTGATCAAAGCCTACGCTTCATTTTTTTAGCATTAGAAATAAAACAAAAGTCGTTGACATTATCCAAAACATAAGAAGATTTAAATGGCGTTGGGCAGGCCATATGATAAGAGGAAAGCGAATGTGGTCCAAGAGAAGGACAGAGAAGGAGAGGCAGACCACAGAAGAGATGGGACGATATATGCCAGGCGGCAGGAAAGACGTGGTACAGAGTTGCACGCAACAGACATGAGTGGAAAAGTCTGGAGGAGGCCTTTGCCGAGGGGCAATCAGATTTACAAAGGAAGACCAAGATGCAAATAGTAGAGTTCAACTAAAGAGGAAAGAAATCTGAATATAAGGCTAATAATAATAAGGTAAACAATCTTAACGAGTCTTTTTATTGAAAAACGCGTTTAAAAAAAAGCAACTATTACTTATGAAACCATATGTGTTAATGACCACATTTCCTTTCAAATTGTTATGTATTTGCTGTAACTTATTTTTCAAGTGATTTTCAACAAAAAGACACATCAAGACCGCTTACCTTCTTTCTAATGCTAAAAAAACGTAGAATAGTTTAATGGATCGATCAACTTTTTTTTGTCACTCATTGCTATAGGAACGGTCTCCTGGGTAACTCTTTAAACCGTAAGTTTATTTGATCAAAATTTGCCAAACATGCATTTTTGTGGTTGTTTTAAACCCCTTCTACAATTGGTCATCTAATAAGCATGTTAGTTAATGTGACACAACATTTCTTCTAATTAAATTGTACTAATTTTGTCCCGTCGCTGACGGGACAGAATAACAACAAGAAATAGTTGATCCACCCTTACACCATTAGTCTAGTAGATATATTTTTCATAATGTTAAACAAAGAAACAAAGATATTGTCAAAGAAGGAGCAAGCTTGCTCAATAAATATTAACTCATCCTAGATAACGCACACAGCAGGCGACTGGAACTCTCGAGCGGACAAAACACAGAACTCGGAACTCCAGACCGCTCTGTCTGCGCGCGCTCTTAGGGTCAGGGAACACAGGCACAGACGGCAACATTCACATTAAAAAAAAACTGTGGCAGTAGCTTAAAATGCAGAGCCAAATAGAAACTTACTTCAATGTGTTCGTAATTCAGCTTCAAGTAATGGTTCAGGGAAGTGATGAAGGCGCCGGGCGCTTCGCACAAATGCAGCGACACCATCTTACCCTCGGTCACGGCTTCGTCCGGAATTATGTTGTAAGAACACGCACATTCATAAAACTTCGTCCAAGCCTGAGTCAAGAACTCAGGGTTCACTAAACACCGTATTTTCCAGCACACTTCACCCGCAGGGTTTCGACGTCTCGTGTGGCTACTCCACTCTTCAATATCAAAGTCGTTCAACTGACTCTTATGAAAATTTAACCGGCTCTTCAACGTTTCCAGTTCCGGAACTTTCCAGGGAGGCGCGGTGAACCAAGTTTCTGCGGCGGGAAGCTTCCATTCCGTGTCAAATCGGAACTGAAATTTCTTATTGAATAAATTGTTAAGTACGTCGTCGAATTCTTCTTTCCGGTGCCGCTTGTGGTACTTGTGACGGGATTGAAGGAAGCAACAATCGCTTTTGTGCATATTGAAATTAATTATTTTACAATAGTGTTCAAAAAGAAGTCAAAAAGTGTATAGGTGGATGTTTTTATACAAATAGGTTCGATCGGTCAATTCAACACAACACAAAACATTATTGACAGACGACTAGACTGTAGAGTAGAGTAGAGTAGGTATGTTGATGACATGCTGCTGCCATGAGAAGTGATTGCTCTGTTTACTCTGTTCTGTAGTTGTTTCTTCTCAAGTTATAGGCATTAATGCCTTTAAAACAAGGGAGACAAAAACCCAACTAATTCGACAAATAAAGTAAATGTTATTAAGATTATGTAACTGACTGATTATAAATTACTGATTTTACTTAATTTTAACATAACGACAATAATATAATCCTAAAATTCCAACTAATTTTCCGAATTAACTAATCTTTTTGTGTCTATGGATTAAGACGTTTTTTATCTTAATGATTTGATTACGATAAAATTGGAGTTTATGAGCTTAATAGATAAATCCAAATGATAAATCTTGTAAGAGATTCAGGAAATGTTAAAATTTTACTTGATTCTTATCGAAAGAACTGAAACTAAAGGCCACCACAGACCGCAGCGCGAGACGTGCGCGCTATAACACTGAATCATATTTGCTTACCGCGATGCCGAAGTGTGTTACCGTATATTAAATTTATTTATTATATGATTCATTGTTATACAACGCACTGGGTCTGTGGTGGCCTTTATATAGGAATCGTAAATTTTTATACTCCATTTAATTTAGAATTGTACTGTACTATTTATTTGCTAGGTAAGAAATAGTTGACGAGCCGTAATATAATGATGTTGTGGTTTTCAATTCTAAATTAACATCGTCCAGCTGCATATTAGTTAACCTAGTGCTAGACAAATTTGTGTTGCGGACTAAACGAGGCTATATTTACAAGCATCTGAAACAACTATCTGTCATTTTCATAAAAAGTTTTTGTAGAACTTGCAATTGACTATGAACCCTTATATGAATTAAAAAAAAAAAAGAATTTACAACGTGCGTTTCTTTACTTTCGGTAAAATCTGAATAGAGCCTAAAAATGGTGCGAAAACTAAAGTTTCATGAGCAGAAATTGCTCAAAAAAGTTGATTTCATATCATGGAAGGTGGATAACAACTTGAGCGAGGTGAAAGTTATGAAAAAATACTACGTTCAGAAACGGGAAGACTATACCAAGTAAGTAACCAATTCTAGTTGTTTACACTCATTTATAACAGAAGAGTGTCAATAATAGGCCTTTAGATACAGACAAACACAGAACCTCATTACTGTTGCATATTGGCTTTACAACCGCAGATTATTATGATTAAAATGTATGTAATGAAAGTAGTGTTTTTCTAAAACTGAAGTCATCAGGTAACTGTAATAAACGCCATTCTCTTTTACAATAGGTACAACAAATTATCCCGAGAAGTTCGCGAACTAGCCAACAAGATAAAAGATCTGGACGCCAACTCAGACTTTAGAACAGAGTCCAGTGCCCAGCTGCTTGAGAAATTGTATCAAATAGGCCTGATCCCAACAAGATGGGACTTAGTGCTCGCCATGAATGTGTCAGCCAGTTCATTCTGCAGGCGGAGGCTACCAGTTGTCATGGTTAGAAGTAAGTTGAATAAATAAACAGCGCATTTGTCACCAATTCAAAAATCCTACTGTAGAACTCTTCATTGAAATATTTGCCGACTGGGGAATGAACCTGGGTTCTTATGTTGTAGTCAGGCTATTGGTATGTTTATTTTGTTTGTAATTATTTACTTTATATTGGTTTGAAAAGATGACTGAATATTCTTCCAACGCATTCTCCTTGGCAGTGATAGTCTTTAAGAAAGTGCTGGTAGTTTTAAAAAAGCCCTTTGCGGCCTACTTTCAGAATAAACATTTTGATTATGGTTGTCAAGTTTGCCCTAATGAATTCTTAGTACGATTTCTCCCATAGAGGACATAGGGCACCTGCCCAAAGCCACCAAAATCGAGAAAGGCCCTGAAAGTTCAATGTACATAAATATTTGCTTAAATACACTTTTTCACTTTATTTTCTCATTAACACATCACTACAGTAGGGTATGTATTACAATACCGAATACGAAAGACCGAATGTATTAAAACATCGAATGGGTCAAAAGACCGACACAATGTTTTTCTGAAACCGTTAACTTTTTAAGATTGTTATAAAACAAACCTAACCTAACCTAATGGGTTCTGTATGATGCCGTTTTAACAAATTCTGAAAAGTTTACGGTTTCAGAAAAAAATCGTGTCGGTCTTTTGACCCATTCGATGTTTTAATACATTTGGTCTTTCGTACTTTGGTATTGTAAAACACACCCCTACAGTATGGGGTTGACATGTATGGTTGAACACAAGTTAAACTAATTGCCACATTGAATGTTTTAACCTCCTAAGTCCTGGCATACTTTATAATGAACAAATCATCATTAAGAATAATGGCCGAATGTAATGTATAAAGTACAAATTATTCAATGAATAAAGAACTTCAAAGACGCTTAAAGAAGTTCCAAAATTACAAAACGTTATGACTTACCTAGGGCTTAAGTTCTACATCGGTTAGAAAGGCCTGGACTCAGGAGGTTAAGAGTATTAAATTTATATTAAATATGAATCTGTTTCAGATTACTCATAATAACTTGTTTATAAAGATACCAACACTATATGAAATAATTTTGATTTCAAAAATAAACCTGTTTTTTCTTTTAACACAAAGTCTATTTTTGAAATGAGAATAATTTCATATAGTGTCCGTATCATTATATACGTGCGTATTTAATGAAATAAAAATTCTAGATAAAATGTCGGAGAACCTAAAAGAAGCAACCAAGCTGATTGAGCAGGGCCATGTCAGAGTAGGTCCTCAGGTTGTGAAGGACCCAGCTTTCCTCGTCAGCAGATCACTTGAAGACTTTGTTACCTGGGTTGATGGATCTGCCATCAAGAAGCACGTTATGGAGTACAACGAGATGGTATGTATTGATTACCTACAGCTCAAAGAGATCTGAATATATCGTCAGCTTACTGTTAGAAACCGCTAACTATCAAAACCAACTTGGTAATTCAATACAGTCAAAAAAAAGTTAAACTGATTTCTCAAGATTTTGGTTTTATTAGTTAGTGATTTTGTGCAGTGAAACAACAATATATGATATGTGATTGATTGGTTTTTGAGTGCATGTTAATTTTGTAAAAGTTCTAACATTTCAACTGCTATCAGTTATTATTAATTTCATATTGCACATATTGAAGAAAGGGGCTGCAGTTGTATGAAATATGAAATTTCAATAAAATCAAGTTGTGCAAGCACACCACACTGTTTTATGAAAACCTTCCTTCAACGGAAGTGTGGCGAGTCATTTCTTCAAGTGTCAGAATAATGATAGTGTAACTCTCATATGAGTTGATAAATATCAACACATGTAACCTTCCATTTAAGAAAAGAAAGATGATACAGAATTGTACATGTACTACTGCTTGTCAAATTTTGTACAGGTAAACTTGTCCCAACCCAAGAAATGTTTTTCAATTTTTTTTTTCTTATTTTTGTAGAGGCTTTGAACACTTCAGGTGGTCATGTCAGCCTCAAGGGTGCTTACTCAATTCCCTATTCAAGGGACATAATCAATGAAATGGTATATGCTGATTGATTTGTCTGATAATGGCTCAGTTAGCTAACAATTGATCTGGGCCATTGTGCTTGGAACCTATTCCCCCAAGAACACTTCTTCTCAAGTCTGAATTCCAGACACACTAACAACACATGGATTGTGTCCTACACTGTCTTATTTTCTGCAGTTATTTGAGAGAAATAATTGATGATTTGCAATCAGCTATTATCACAGATAATTATTGATTATCAGAATCGAAAAAAGATGCTTAGTATTTATGTAATATTTGTAATAATGCGTGGTAGGTAAAAGAGTAGTAGCTCCATAGAAATAGTACCCATTCATGTAATTAATTAACTTTCTGACATTTTTTTCCAGAGGGACGATTTTGATCTTCTTTGATTAAGGCTGGGTTTCCAACAACTGTCCTTGGAGGACTAAAGCGCGCGTGCGCGTGAAGGACATTTAAAACAAGCTAGTGACGTTAACCAAGTGATCTTAAGTGTTAGTGTTGCCGATGTAATGAACTATTATTATAAAATTATGTTAATTCAAAATAGTGTTTTATTTGGAACTAGCTGTTGCCCGCGACTCCGTCTGCAAAGAAGTCGTTTATCGCTATCTGAGAACTATGCAATTTCCGGGATTAATACTACATATACAGGGTAATTTTTTAATAAGTGCACAAATTTTAATATGTGATTCAGTGACGTTAAAATAACAAATTTCAGTATTATTCGTTATAATATCTATCACTTATTTTTTTTTGTTTTCATAGTAACTCGACCAAATGGCATTGATCACTTTTTTACAATGTGGTCCAATTCCAAAACCATTTCGAGAAATAGGTTTATTAAATCATTTTATAACATTGTAGTAAAAAAATATTAAATGATCGTGTGTATTTTTGCAAAATAATGTTTGACCTTTGTTTGACCTTTCTGTGGGCATTAATTTTGAAATTCTTTGCAACAAGAAAAAAAAAGCTAGTTTCTCTATACTATTCTCTGTCACTTCGACGTAGTTATCATCTGTCAGTTTAAGGATACTATTTTGAAAAACATTCTTCGCGTTTTTTACATTTTAATAATGGATTTATACAGGAAGTGTTTCATTCCTACCTTGTGGAAATGATTCTGTCAATAGCCCAAACAAATTAATGGTTCGCATTAGAGAAGATTTACAAGAGAAGTGGTGCCGCAAAGTTAATTCAAAGTTTACAAGATGTACTTATTGTTGCGAGGATCATTTTAATGTAAGTATGGATTAAATCCGCCAAAGAACTTTCAAGCGAATATTTCTGACCATTTTATTTTATACGTACAAAAATACTATAGCCGTAAATCGTTTTTTTTACCTATTCTCTTGGAAGAATCGGCAACTTTAGTGTTATTGTAATGTAAAGTGACACTGTCAGATGAAAACTAACCATCGATTGTGTCACATTTTTTTGTCATTATGTCTGTGGTTTATACACAGATTCTGCCGCGGCATGTAATTTACGGGAAGTCGTATCTAAAATTTTCAATAAATTATAAAAAATATTGGAGTGATGAATTGCTGAAATATTCAAATTAGTTTCTTAAAATGCTCTACATTTTATAAAAAAAAAATAAAAAGGGGATTTAGAAAAAATGATCAATCCCAATTATTGGATGAATTACTATGAACAACCCAAATTTCAAAATGTAAAAAAAAATCTTGAACAGATAATCGTGATCTATCAACGATACTGAATCACGTATCAAAATTTGTGCACTGATTAAATAATTACCCTGTATCTATTTAATAATGCGCTGGTCTTTTTTCTGGGTTTTTCAGTGCATCCATATTTCAGTTTGTATTTATACTTCGTTTTTTTAGCATTAGAAATAAGGTAAACAATCTTTAAGAGTCATTTTATTGACAAAAGGCTTTTATAAAAATAGCAACTACTGCTTATGATGGCTCGGGCTCGTTAGGTCCGTTTCCTAACATGTCTGCTTCTCAAACTGGTCTTCTTCCAAGAAATGACTTTTTCCTATAATGTCAGCAAATGGTTTCCTATCATGCCACTGTCCTAGAATGATCGTTTCCTATTATGTCCGTTTCGAAAATTGACCTGCTTCCTATAATGTCCGTTCCGAGTGATGTCCTATTCCTACGATGTATGCTTCATATAATGCCCACTATTTGTATTCTAAAGACCGTTTCCTACAATGTCTGCTTTTCAAGATGTTCTCTTTTGTCCTTGAATTCAAGAAGTAGTTTCCGGAAGTACTTGAAATAAGCATGCCTGGGATACTTCGGGCATATATACAAAAGTGATGTAGCAAAATATTATCGACAAAAAAATATATCGCTTCCGGTACATTAGCACCTAAGCTCAAATTACCCTTATACTCAGTACAAGTCAATGTCAAAAACTCATATTGTCACATAAACATAAATTTAAAATAGCCTAATCTCTAAACACCAGAGTCCCAAAAACCACCAAAAACAAACTGATCGTGTAGAAACCTATATCGTACTATAAAATTAATGACTATATCATGGACAGGGATATTTGGAAATAATTCCGATCCGCATTGGCGATCCCTAGTCTCAAATAGTGTATCTACTGTATTAAAAAATTTAATTGTATTAAATACTTTAGATGTATGTAATTTAATAACAATGTAGATCTGATTGAAAAAAATATACCTTGTTGAGTTTCTTGCCGGTTTCTTCTCAACAGGGTTTTTTCCGAACCGGTGGTAGATTTTTCGACGTTCATAGGAGCATCAATTTGAAGCCTAAATAGAATAAAGAATTTTGACTTTGACTTTTGTTTAACCAATGGAGATTCTTATTTTGTTTCACTTTTTCATGTTTTTTTTCAAAGTTATTTTATTAAGTGATTGTAGTTATTAAATAAATATTGTAGAGTTGTAGTATAAATAAATTTAGGGTATTCTGAGAATCAGACATTTTGAGAAGTAGACTAGACAACATGGGAAACTGACACTGTGGGAAGAAGACAATTTTAGGAAACGAACCGAACGAGCCTGAGCCGCGACAATGTGGGAAGAAGGTTATTTTGAGAAGCAGTCATTTTAGGAAACAAACATTTTCAAAAGTAGACATCATAGGAAACGGTCAATGTGGGAAGAAGGCCACTTTAGGAAGCAGACATGTTAGGAAACGGACCGAACGAGCCTGAGCCCTTATGATTATGAAACCGTAAGAGTGTTAATGACCACGTTACCTTTCAAATTGTTACATATTAGCTGTAACTTATTTTTCAAAAGTAAATTTCAATAAAAAGACACATCAAGATCGCTTACCTTCTTTCTAATGCTAAAAAAAAAACCGGCCAAGAGCGTGTCGGACACGCCCAAGATAGGGTTCCGTAGCCATTACGAAAAAATCAAGTAATATTAATCTAAGGATTTCGTATGTGCACGGAATCTTCAAAGTTAGGTATCGTCAATACTTTGAAAAAAGCTCGTATCTCAAAATCGTTAATCTGGCAAAGTGAACTTTATTACGCGCGTATCAAGGTTCAGTTTTGTTTACATGCTGATTTGAGATACGAGTTTTTCAAAGTAGTGATGGTATGTTTAATACCTTAGGCTACTATTTACTCTTAAACTACAAATAATTCCCAAGCAATCTTAGCCGCTATAATTTTCCTTGTAAATTTAATATATTTACTACCACTTTGAATTTTTTTTAATTTTTCCACCCAACAGTTCAGATTTTAGAGGGGGGGGGGACGGTCGATTTTAATAAAAATTTTCACTTTAAAGTTGAATATTTCGCAAGCAAATCACTGAATACAAAAATCATGTAAGCAACCCCTCAATGGTTTAGTCGAGAAAAAAAAAATCACCCCCACTATACGTCTATGGGAGGTACCCTAAAAAAAATTTTTTTAGTTTTTTTTATTTAACCACTTTGTCGGCTTGACTAATATATATATTCATTCCAAATTACAGTTTTCTAGTACTAACAGTCTCTGAGCTTAGCCGCGGACAGACAGACAGACAGACGGACAGACATGGCGAAACTATAAGGGTTCCTAGTTGACTACGGAACCCTAAAAACGAAGTATAGTATGATACGAAAGAAAGAAAGAAATATGGATTTCACGGGATGACCGTAAGGGTGACGCCACACGAGCGTAATTGTGCGAGTTGTGAGCGGCAGAATTTCGGTTGCGCCATACATTGTGTCACGTGATGGCCCGCACAATGTATGGCGCGAACCGAAGTTCAACCGCTAAAAGTAAAAAATTTTGAGTTGAAAAAATAAAAAAGACTCCAAAAACAATCTTGATAACATTAAACTTATTATTTAGTCCTGAAAACTCTCTAGTTTCCTTTAATTCTCCAACAAACAATTTTAGATACGCTCGGCTCTTGAATGTCAACGACATTCTCATTTTAGTCATTGTCTATGATAAGTTTGACAGTTCCTTTCAAAGATGGCGGCTATCCTCTAAACATCTTATAAACGCCTAGCGTTCGAAACAGAACGATATCATCAATATCGTTCGATGCCCCTTTTTTTTAGTTCATCCCTCCAGAAGTAAGCAAAAGGAAAAAAACCTTTACAGGCGCAAGCTTCCTAGTTTACAGTAAGTTAGACAGTTGCGGCGCCCTCTCCAAGATGGCGGCTATCTTCGGAACTACTACAAGTGCGATCGATGTTATAAACGCCCTGCTTTTGAAAGAGGAAGCTGTCGACTATCCTCGATGTTCTTCGGTCCCCATTTTTTAATTCATCCCTTTAGCGAGAGGCCAAAGGAAATAAGCTTATACAGCCTCAAACTTCGGTGCCTGCTGAAGTTTTGACAGTTGCGTCGTATTAGACCTGCGTTCGGGCATCTTCGGCGCGCTTGCTTTCTTGAATGAATCTTATTAACGCCCTATTTTTATAAGCCACGACGGTACCTATTATAAGTGTGACAGTTGCGGCGCCATTTTCAAGATGGCGGCTACCCTCGGAACAACTTAAAAACTCCCGCCTTTTGAAAAGTTACGACATTTTTCGTTGTCTATGGTAAGTTTACCAGTTGCGGCGCCCTTCCTAAGATGGCGGCTACCCTCGGAACTTCATCAACGGCAGTAAATTTTTAAAACTCCCGCCTTTTGAAAAGTTACAACGACATTCCTCGCTGTCTATAGTAAGTTTGACAGTTGCGGCGCCCTTTCCAAGATGGCGCTATCCTCGCGATCGCGTCGGCTTGCGCTGTGGCGGCGCGAGCGAGGCTCCGTAACGCAGCCACCTGCGCGGTCGCCGCTCGAGCCGCCCGCGCGGCGACCTGCGTTCGGGCATCTTCGGCGCGCTTGCGGTCTTGAATGAATCTTATAAACACCCTATTTTTATAAGCCACGACGGTAGCTATTATAAGTTTGACAGTTGCGGCGCCACTTTCAAGATGGCGGCTACCCTCGGAACAACTTAAAAACTCCCGCCTTTTGAAAAGTTACGACATTTTTCGTTGTCTATGGTAAGTTTGACAGTTGCGGCGCCCTTTCCAAGATGGCGGCTATCCTCGCGATCGCGTCGGCTTGCGCGGTCGCCGCTCGAGCCGCCCGCGCGGCGACCTGCGTTCGGGCATCTTCGGCGCGCGCTCGGCAAACGTCGGCTTCGGCGCGCTTGCGGTCTTGAATGAATCTTATAAACGCCCTATTTTTATAAGCCACGACGGTAGCTATTATAAGTTTGACAGTTGCGGCGCCATTCTCTAGATGGCGGCTACCCTCGGAACAACTTAAAAAATCCCGCCTTTTGAAAAGTTACAACGACAGTCTTCGTTGTCTATGGCAAGTTTGACAGTTGCGGCGCCCTTACCAAGATGGCGGCTACCCTCGGAACATCTTCAACGGCAGTAAATTTTAAAAACTCCCGCCTTTTGAAAAGTTACAACGACATTCCTCGTTGTCTATGGTAAGTTTGCCAGTTGCGGCGCCCTTCCTAAGATGGCGGCTACCCTCGGAACTTCATCAACGGCTGTAAATTTTTAAAACTCCCGCCTTTTGAAAAGTTACAACGACATTCCTCGTTGTCTATGGTAAGTTTGCCAGTTGCGGCGCCCTTCCCAAGATGGCGGCTACCCTCGGAACTTCATCATCGGCAGTAAATTTTTAAAACTCCCGCCTTTTGAAAAGTTACACCGACATTCCTCGTTGTCTATGGCAAGTTTGACAGTTGCGGCGCCCTTTCCAAGATGGCGGCTATCCTCGCGATCGCGTCGGCTTGCGCTGTGGCGGCGCGAGCGAGGCTCCGTAACGCAGCCGCCTGCGCGGTCGCCGCTCGAGCCGCCCGCGCGGCGACCTGCGTTCGGGCTTCTTCGGCGCGCGCTCGGCAAAGCTCGGCTTCGGCGCGCTTGCGTTCCACTTCGATGAGCCATTTGGGGTATAGCGCTGAAAAAAAAAGTCATCATCATCATTAATTTAAGAGCTTAGCTCTTGTCGGTGGAGTAATCGCCACTCTTTTCGGTTCTCTGCCAGCGTTTTCAGCTCCTGATACGACATGACATTGACTTTTTCCTTGGCTTGGTCTATAAATGACCGTCTCGGTCTTCCCCTGCCTCGCCTGCCTTCTATTTGCCCTTCCAAAATAGTTTTTATGTAACTGTCATGTCGTATCAGATGCCCCAGCATATTCCCTCTCCTATTTTCAATCGCCGAAAAAAAGTATTTTGTTTGTTTTTTTTTTTCTTTATACTTACTTACTTACATCGTGTTTTTTTTATTTCCGTTAATATTAAGTGGGAATTCAACAGATCATCATCACATCATCATTTCAGCCGAAAGACGTCCACTGCTGAACATAGGCCTCCCCCAAGGCTCGCCAAACAGATCGGCCCTGCGCCATCCGCATCCAATGCGTTCCCGCTACCTTCACCAGGTCGTCGCTCCATCTTGTTGGTTTTTTCTTGTTCAACAGATCAAATGAAGTTAATTTATCTAAGACATTAGTGTCCTAACTCTTATTGTTTATAATTTAATGGCATATAATAAAGAAATGATTGAAAAAAAAAGTTAAGCAACATACATTCGCGGTTAAATTATTAGCAGTGACACGATACCGTTCATAGAGGGTTCATTGGAATTGTCCGATTCTTCGTCTACATCTGATGTCGCTTCACCGTCGCTACGATTATCTGTAAAACAAAGTAACAATGAGGGTTTCTACTAGTAGGAGCGCCCAAGAGGGGATTTGTGCAGTTACTCGAGCGCAGCAGATTAATATACGGGGGGACCCCCATTGAATATGAGCACTTCAAGTGGGGGGGGGGGGGGGGGGGGGTTTGCCTGGGGCACCCCGTCAAAACACTTAGTAAAAAAAAATATTAGTTTTATTTTTAAATCGTATCAGTCACTGCACGGCGAGCGGCGCCGGCGGTCAACGTCTCACCGCCCGCTTAAAGTTTAAAATCATTCGCGGCTTTGATCAATTATAACTGTAGATACACAGTCGCGCGCCCGAAAATGTCCGAGCCAAATGAGCGCCACTTTGATAAAAGTGGCCTTCTTTTTTCTCAGAACGTTGCGTGAAATTGTCAAGTTTAGCTGTCAAGTGGAGTTTTGCCGCTACCGAAATTCGACTGTAATGAAGTAAAGACTAGGTTCAAATTTCTGTGTAGGTGATGATTTTATTTGTTACGCAAACAAATAAAATAGTTCGGACATTCTTTGAAGGGGGTTTTGTTCGGCAATGTGTATCTTCAGTTATAATTGATCAAAGATTCGCGGACCATATTTTGGCTTCTGTGGACCACTGGTTGGGAACCACTGCCTTAGACTGTACAAGCCCGGGCTCAAACCAACGATCCTCTGCTAGAGATACCATAGGTCAAACCACTGGGCCACAACTTTTTAAAATTATGATAGTAAAATTTGAAGCGGGCTTTACAAAATTAAGGCTCAGTTTCATTGGTCGATAATTTCGGTCGATATACAGCATGCGGTGACTTCTCGCAGGCGGTATAACGACTAGTGGAACTCATTATGTCGATAACTGTTCCCGGAATGCGGGCCCTATGGCATGCGTTATGTAAATCTTTCGCACCCTGCGCATGCAGGCCCTATCGACCAATGAAAAGGGTTCCCCGAATGCGGGCTCTATGGGGGGCCCTATCGACTAATGAAACTGAGCCATGGCGAATTAAAAAAAGTCTCATACCAGGTGACTTGTTGCGATCGTTGCTATCCTTTCCAGTGGCTGTTTCCGTTTCAACTTCTACTTTCACTTTTGTCAACTCCTGTATCGGCTTACTACTTGCCTGAAATAAAGCTGTGTTTTCATATTCGTGCAAATTTGAACTTTTCAAACACACCTCTCTCAGGCCACGGTCTGAAGGTGCGCGACCGGTAGCAACGCAATGTGGCGAGCGAGAGAGTTCAAAGTTTTACGCTAAGAACAGAAAACCCTTTTTAAAACCCGAGTTCACGAGTTCATGATTCTGAGTTCACGGGAAGTACTCTGTAGGTTTTGATTCCCTTGCGAGTGTCGAAAATTTGCGGCATAAATGGCTGTATCTTTTGATTGCGTTGGCTTAGAAGTTTGATTTTTTCACAGCTCCAAGGGACAGTAGACCTCTAGTATTTGATATAAAGTTTAGCTTGATACCTCCACGCGTTCCTGAGAAAAAGGGTCTTGAAATACGGACGGACGGACAACAAAGTGGTCCTATAAGGGTTCCGTTTTTTCCTATTGAGGTACGGAACCCCAAAAACCGCCAAGCGCATATAGAACTCGCGCCTTAAAGCTTCCGCACAGTCAAGAGCAAAATACACCACAAAACCTCAAGAAATCAAACCGCTGACAGATTAATCACAAAGTTTACGTAATCACTAATTCATCCCAGCTTTTACACGTCCCACTGCGGGGCACAGCCACTCAGAATGAGTGGGGTTGGGCCCAGAGCTTAATAACGTTATGAAAAAAACGATATAATACCGGTATATCCGGTTGCTCTGAGGAACTCTTTGACCTCATTCCAGCTGCGGGGTTCCATTACAGATCCTCCCGTCGTAAGCGTTCATTTCATCGACATCATGTTGATGAATGGCAGTCTTCGACGGTGCGTTTTAAGCGGTCTTTTTTGCCACGAACTTGCAAAATCTGGAACGAGCTTCCCGCTGGGGTCTTCCCATCGAGTTACGACCTGGGTGCCTTTAAGAGGCGAGTGTACAATTTTCTGCAGGGCCGGCAACGCACTGGTATCGCGTAAAGCGCTGCGAGTGTCTATGGACAGTGGTGTTCATTTAACATCAGGTGACCCACTAGTTCGTTTGTCTGGCTTCAATAACATAAAAAAAAAATATATCGTTTTTGTTTAAAGTTTCGTTCAAACAATAGTACATTACTGCAGCGGCCGCGAAATAGGGGATTGCCGGCCGAGTAGTTATAGATGGCCGAATGTTAACGAGGCCATCTAGAGATACGAGGCCGGCAATCCCTGTTCGTGGCCAAGGCTTGTATAGAGTTTTTCTCAAACATGCATCACCATCACCACCATCATCATCATCACCATCATGATCATCATCAACATCATCATCAACATCATCGTCATCAACATCACCATCATCATCATAATCATCATCACTATCATCATCATCATCATCATCAACATCATCATCATCACCTCATCATCACCATCATCATCATCATCATCTCATCATCACCATCATCATCATCATCATCGCCATCATCATCATCATCATCACCATCATCATCATCATCATCACCACCATCATCATCATCATCACCATCATCATCATCACACCATCATCATCATCATCATCATCATCTTACCTTACCTTAAATAAGCGTAGTGGCAGAATGTTTAATGAACCAAAACGCAAATATTGCTTATAGTTTTTTTTTAATGGCTAAATGCTATGATGCCATAGACCTAATAAACTCATGGTATGAAACAATAGACGATCAGTTGTATGAAATTCCATTATTGACCTCTCGTCTAGGCGGTCCCCCAGCACCGGCTGCACCTGCACCTGCAACGTGACCCTTCGTGGCGTATTATAAGGAACATAACGTCAATATTTCATAGCATGTTTGAGAAAATTCTATATTCCTTCATAACGTTATATCATATCGTAACGGAAAGAAAACCATAACGTTATGGAATAGCGTTATAATAACGTTATAATACGCGCTGTTGCTGCTCCATATACAGTTGTGGCCATATAATTAAGAACGATTATTTATTGAGATGATCTTTTCAAAGTAACAAGTATAACTAATTGCCCGTATTTTTTTTATTTCTCTCGGTATTGCAAAACTTTTCCGTACTACCGGTACATTCATTTATGCAACATTGTTGGCTAAAAAATTAATAGAGAAACTTTATACATTCGATCTGAACCTAGTATTAGTACTTACTGGCTGGTCACGTAATTAAGAACGCTGAATAGTTTATTATTTTTTCAAATTTAAATAGAGAACACTGTGTGGCTCTGTGGTTGTAGATTATTATTCGTATAATTTTGGCGCCATTTCGTGCTGTTAAAGTCTTAAAAGTGATTACTTCGTATAAAAACAATGGGGAAAAATAAAAGTTGTGATAAATCTACAAGAGAAGTAATAATAAAACTTCGCGAGAAGAATTGGTCGTATAAAAAGATAGCCGACCATCTGCAATGTTCAAAAACAATGGTTTTCCATGCCGTAAAGCATTTTTCCATGTATCAAACTACTTCAAACGTTCCGCGTGGACCTAGACAGAGAAAGTCATCTCGTCGAGATGATCGAAATATCGTTCGTTTGGCAAAACAAAATCCTTTTAAAGGGTCTAATGAGTTGAGAAAAGAATATTTTGGCGAAAACAACCCTTCAGCAATCTCTGCACGCACTATTCGAAGGCGTTTGGTAGAAAATAAGTTGAACGGAAGGATAGCAAGAAAGGTGCCTATGTTGAAACGATGTCATAGGCAAGCCCGACTTGCATTTGCAAGAAGGTATGAAAACTGGACAGTCAGACAGTGGAAAAACGTTCTTTTTTCTGACGAGACAAAAATAAATAGGGTATGTTCTGATGGAAAACGATATGTACGACGCCCTCCGAATAAAGCATTCGACCCAAAGTACACAAAAGTGACATTAAAGCATGGCGGGGGAAATGTGAAAATTTGGGGGTGCTTTTCTGGACATGGCGTTGGACCTGTTAGGCTGATAGAAGGAAACATGGATCAATTCCAATACAAAAATATACTGCAAGAAACAATGTTACCATATGCCGAAGACGTGCTTCCGGTTATTTGGACATTCCAGCACGACAATGATCCAAAGCATACTGCACGCACCGTTAAGGAATTCCTCACATCACAATCAGTTTCAGTCTTAGATTGGCCAGCCAACAGCCCAGATCTTAACCCAATAGATCATCTTTGGTGCGAAGTCAAGAAAAAGGTTTCAAATCGACAGTGTGGCAATTTGAGAGAGCTGTACGACGTTTTCTTAGAAGAATGGAACTCTATTTCTCTTGCGAAATGTCAAAAATTGATAGATTCAATGCCTCGCCGGTGTAAAGCCATAATTAAAAGCCGTGGACATGCTACTAACTATTAATTTTAGTTCAAATGTATTAAATTGCTTTTTTTTCTATACCAACTTCACATTAATATGATTTATTTAATCTAAGTTTCATATAAAACAACTCTCGAGCAGTTTAATAAATCGTTCTTAATTATTTGTCCAGCTTCATTACTATTTGAATTTATTAGTATAGAGAACAAATAAAATTTGTAAAAAAAAAATGTTAGCAATTATACACTATTATTATTAATCCTGTTTGCTCTATCCATGTGGCTATTTTATAACATAACTTGTTACTTCTAAGAAGGAACACAACTAGACATATGACATGATTTAGATAAAAAAAAATCGGAAACTTCAAATCGTTCTTAATTGTATGACCACCACTGTACTTTGGGCACACGCACGGCACGTCGGCACTCGGCCGGCGCTGGATGGAACTCAGTGTTGCCAGATGTCGGAATACAAAAAGCGGGAGCTGCGCTTTCAGAACGCGGAATTTTTAATAAGAATGCGGATTTTTCCAGCAGTCAGACATATTATAGGCTAAAAAAAAATGACATCTTCATCCGCTTCCCCGACATTCATGAGCCATTACTACTGTGCGAGTGAAATGGCATATTTTATTTATTTATTTATTTATTTATGTTTTTGGGCACAAACGGTACAATAAAACTTATACTACAAACAGTTACATTAAAAAATTAACCAACAAAGTTGCCACAGGTTATTAACTCTTAATAATGATAATAATATAGGTATAAGAGCGGATCCGCGTTACCTTAACGCAGATAGCGGGGCCAATGGCCAAAACGCGGGGTAAAAAGCGGGAAAGCGGGGTGTCTGGCAACACTGATGGAACTATTCCATGCTCCATCTCCATCACACACATCGCAGGAGCGGGTGAAATAGATTGTAAGAAAGAGATGCTCTATAACGTTATAATGGATACCGCTACAGAATAACGTTATTATATTGCTTGCCGAAGTATCGATATATATCTATTAATAACGTTATAATAGATACCGTTGAATAACGTTTTATTAAAAAACGCTACACGGTAATAAAACGCTTTGAATAATAGCGTTATGCAAAAATAACGTTTATTAAAGCCCTGCAAAGTTTACGTAATCACTAAGACTTCCCAGCCTATGTACGTCCCACTGCTGGGCACATGCCACACAGAATGAGAAGGCTTGGGCCGTCGTTCCTACGCGGGCCCAGAGCAGATTGGAAACTTCACACACGCCACTGAATTTCTTCTCAGGTGTGTGCAGGTTTCCTCTCGATGTAAACCTTAACCGTAAAGCTCACGATAAATTACAAATGTAAATTCGCACATAAATTTCGAAAAACTCAAGAGATGCGCGCACGGACTCGAACCCACAACCCTCTGCTTGTGACCACGGCCATAATCTATCTATATCTATCTATCTATACATATAATAAATCTGTAACAAGTCGGTGTCTGTACATTGAAGATATTTGTGAAAAACTGTCACTAGGGCTATTTACTAGCGCAATAGAATCCAAAACAATGTTTTTTAGAATTATTGTCTGTGCGTTTGTGCGCGCTAATCTCAGAAACGGCTTAACTTAGAAGGATGCGGTTTCCACTGATATGTTGGTATTTTCTTGGATTTTAAACATTTTTTGGAACATTTAGTGTTTGTTTTATTTGAATCGGTTGACAAATAAGAAAGATACGATACTTTCAGTGTTAGATAGCCCATTTATCGAGGAAGGCTATAGGCTATAAAATAAATCATCACGCTGGGAGTACGGTGGTGAATGTGAACGCGGGTATGCGGGGGGGGGGGGGTGGTTCAGTGGGGGGTTGGGGTTGGGAGGTGGGTGCGGGGTTGGGAGGTGGGTGCGGGGTTGGGGGGGGGTAATTTTTTATATCGAGGAACTAAGGACAGCCATAATTGATGAAAAAGCAAATTAGATCAAAAAAATAAGCTGCCCAAATTACTAATTCTACGCGGACGGAGTCGCGGGCAAAAGCTAGTAATAAATAATAACAGAGTAGAAGGGAATCTCTTTTGACCGCGTCCAAGACGCCGCCATTTATATACCTACTTCCCCCCTCACGTCGTTACACCCCGCTGTCGTCCAGGCGTGTTGCTAGGGTTGCTTACTGTTAAATATTACTTACGTCTAAAGATAATAGCGCTAAAATATAAGTTTTTATTTACTTTGAAATCAAATTTGCGCCACTGGCCACTGCGCTGCGCGATCGTTTCGCGAGGCGAGGCGAGCGAGAAAAGGTCAACGACCGATGGCGGGGTTATTGAAGATTTGACGAAAAGCGATAAAATGCTGTAGGTACCTACTCTAAACTAAATTTTACCATTGGGTGAAACAATTGGCTACACAAAAAGAACTGCTCATGTCTTTTTGATTAATTGGGTACGAAAACGAAATAATATTTAGAAAATATTACTTACCGCTCATCATCTTTGGGCAAACTAAAAAAACTTAAGTGTGGCATCGTTTTTCCATTATTTACACACCCAAATACACCACAATAACTTGACGCCATTGTTATAAAACGAACGCGCAAACAGTAAACACTTAAACAGCAAAACGCGCGTGCAGCGACGCCGGCCGTGACACCCTGACTGAGTTCTCGCTTAGCGAGTACTCTAATATCGTGACCTTGAGTCCGGCCGGAGCAAGAGTTTCCCTTCTACTCTGTTATCATTTATTCTTATGCCACGGCTTTTTTTCATACACTCCATTTTTCGCATAGCTATGATTCAAATGGTATATAAAATGACAGGCATATAAATTTTGTACACTAGAAATATTTTTTTTTTTCATCTTAAATACACAATGGCAGCGCATACTAAATTTTGCATAGGCATAATATAATCCGCGAGGCCTGTACGATAATATTGATAATGTTCAAGAGAAAAGATAGAAAAAAAAAGTAAGAAACAAGTGCGAGTCGGACTCGCGCAGATAGGGTTCCGTACCATTATCTATAAAAACGGCAAAAAAACACGTTTGTTGTATGGGAGCCTGCCTTAAATATTTTTTTCATTTTAATTTAATGAATATATAAATACCGTTTTCATCCTTACATTATCCTTAAAATATGATAGCTACATGGCTAGACGAAAGCAAATTATTTTAGGTATAACAACATAATTATATACCCAGAAATAATAGCAGTAAGCTATAATATTTTAAGGATAATATAAGGGCGAAAATTGGACTATTGTTGCAGGCTAGGACTATAGTTATGTGGTTTTACGGTAACTAAATATTTTCTTTGTTAGCAGATAATATTTCTCAAAATTGAATGCGTCGTAGACAAGCAACCTAAACAAAGTTTCATTTAAAACAAACTCTCTACTGTAAATAATAAAGTCGTTATTTCAATGAGCTATTTTATCTTATATTTCCGTTAATTTTTAACCCCCGACGCAAAAAGAGGGGTGTTATAAGTTTGACCGCTATGTGTGTGTGTCTGTCTGTCTGTCTGTGGCATCATAGCTCTTAACCGGGTGCACCGATTTGGATGCGGTTTTTTTTTAAAGAAAGCAGGTTTCTTGGCGATGGTTCTTAGATATGTTTCATCAAAATCGGTTCAGCCGTTTCAAAGTTATCAGCTCTTTTGTTAGCTGCGGAAGAGATCTTAGACGCATAACGGGCATTGACTTAATGTCAAACATACGAGTGACATATTTGCGTTGGGGGTTTATAAAATTTTCAATTTATAATTATAAAGTGAGGATTATGCACAAAAAGGAATACAATGGCTTTGTTCGAAAGGTGGGCTGTTAACGAGATTGGGACACCTCAAAAAATTCGTACTATAATAGCGCTCTCGATTCTGAGTTAGTAAAACCCCCTAATTGACCCATTAAAAAAAATAAACTAACTTAAAATAACGCCCATCAATTTGTCAATAATTTTGGTTCATTTGCGGAACTCATTACATATTTTTCAGCCGCAAAAAGAAATTTTTCGCATAGCTTGAAATAATTCTATTTTAATGTAATCCAATCCAATAATCCAAAGATTATACACTCACCGGCAAAAAATTTGGCCCACAGTCCACCTTTCATACAAACGAGGTCACTTTGATGTCTTGGTTCTCCACTAGGCGGTGCTTTGGCTGTGCTCTGACGATGGCTACTCCGAGCATTGATAAAGGACATTCCTAAGATACCCACCTGATTGAATCTGCGTTTAACACAGAAATTATACACATTTAGAAAAACAGCTAAAATGGCAATAAAATGAATGAAAATCTCAGTGCTGTACAAATTCTCTTGTTGTGGTGTAAACGGGTTGTTGAATCGGTTGTGTGTGTTAGAAACTCTGGACCACCATTACCGATGGTCTGGATATCCATCATCAGATCTCAACCATGGCACTACCCAGGTGTAGAAAAGGCATCAAAATAGCCTCGTTTGTATGAAAGGTGGACTGTGGGCCAAATTTTTTGCCGATGAGTTTATTTACTTACATCGCTCTGTTGCATTGAAACCGGGGCGTGGCATTTATCCACGAAGTTTGACCCAAGGATGATCAATGCTCTCTTCTCCAACTTGGTCAGTGTCCTAGTACGTTTCTCGTTTGAGCCGTGTGAGTTCCTCACATTCAAAACTCGGACTTTGTTTTTAAGTTTGTTCTTGAAGTCGCTCCAATACTGAAAATATGCATGTTTTGTTACGAAAAACAATAACGTTGTATGAAATGCAGCAGGAGTACTGCTGCTTCACGCCGGTGTTCTGTGAGAGGGTGGTACTGCCCCGGACAAGCCGGCCCATTTGTAATGCAGCAGCTAAATAAAGCAGGTCAATTATTCATAATTTGAGAAATTGCACCTTCTACGAAAATATATCTTCTGAAAATGTGCTCTACCTGGGAAAATGCACTTTTTGAGAGGGTGTACCTATTACATTTCGGGAAAGTGAGTTAGTTTTTACAAGCCTTACCCCTTGCCCACCTGTGGGAAGAATAGGCCGGAGGCGCATAAAACTTACGTTACTCCATTTTTCCACAGTCTTCCTGGCTCCGGCACGGCAGTTATTCAGTATCAACGTCAGATCCCTCCACAGCTGCCGGGCCGTGTGCCGCCCTTCAAGCGACCGGAGGCTGCCCGTGGCAAACTCCACATGCTGACTCATGAAATCCAACATGACCTTCATCTGTTCGTAGGAGACATTGCGAGCTGTCTTTAACTCGGTCATGTCCTTTACACATCGCTTGGGACGTAGAATTATACAGGGAGCTGTGACTTCTCCGCTACCCTGGCTCGGTCGACACGTTGATATGTGGAGAGCCAGGTTGGCTGCAGAAGGCTGCCCGAGAATCCTGTCCCTGGAAAATTGTTTTTCAGTTAAGTCGACTGCTGTGGGGCCTGTGGGTGTTAATTTGTTGGGCTTGATGGGATAAAAGTGTAGTGCAGCCTTTACCTGCTTCGAGCTTAATATTGTTTTGTTTTGAAACACTTACCCACGCGACACACATAGAATAATAAAACAAACTAAAAATAAATAAATAATATTAGACTAGACATCTCTAATTTTTTTCACAACAAACATAGATTACATAGAGCAATATCAGTAATAT
Organism: Archips xylosteana; assembly: GCA_947563465.1. Lineage (NCBI taxonomy): Eukaryota > Metazoa > Arthropoda > Insecta > Lepidoptera > Tortricidae > Archips > Archips xylosteana. The sequence continues at coordinate 1,868,399 of OX387343.1, forward strand.
AAAGTCAATAACAATCAGGTTTTCACTTTGAGTATTTAGGGTTTTCAGCTGAAAACTCAGTCACAGAAATAACGCAAAAAAGATACGCGAGTTTATTCAATAGTATAAAGAAAACACGAAAATTTTAGCTATCTACGATTTTATATCCCAAATTAAGATTTAAATCGAAATCATTGGAATCCGCGTTATGTTAGCAGAAAAAAAGAGCATTTTCTTTATACTGTCTGTGACCAAAGTTTGACTTTAAAAAACAAATTGACAGGTCCATAGACAAGTGAGAGAGAGTAGGAGAGTAGGTAGGGTATCGGACGGGATTCGGGTTCGGGACGGGATATAGAAATGGCAGTGGCTAGGGGGAGAGACACTTGTTCAAGAAAAAATAATGGAAATATACCCGCGCTATCCCTCAACAGCGACAACATGTCGACGTCTACAGACAGCGACGACATAGCGGACCCGACATATGAAATAAGAAATATCCAAAGTATTATAAACGTGACTCGCGAAAACATTGACGCTTTGAACGCAAAATTCGCTGGTATACAGCACCCGCCGTCTTTATATTTATCAGAATACCAAGAGTTGACATCAAAGTTACACAATTTGGAGTTAAGGGAGCGTACTTTGAGGGAACGTATGCACGCAGAGTCACCGGACCGGAGTGACGAGATATCTTTAGATAATGACGATTCGAAAAAGTTTGATACGCTCACTCGGCAGCCCAAAGTTTTTTTAAGAGCTCATCTGCCGAACCAGCAGCGGACCAGTGTGCAGGTGAAGGCTGGAGTGACATTAAGGGACGCTCTCTCGAAAGCCCTGAAACTGCGGAATCTTACGTGTGAAGTGTGTGAGGTGGTACGAACTGGCAACCATCACGTTATACCCTGGGACGTGGACATAACTATGATAGAAGCCGAAGAGGTCAGTGCGATTTGTGACACCAAACCAATATTTGTAATCATATTCGAAAATACCATTTGAAAGTAGTAGAAAACTGTATCGCTACTACAATACAGCTGAAAATCTAATGAAGTTGTAGCTTTTTGCATCTACTTGTATTTCAAATTTAGCACACATTGTCACTCTTGAATGGTATTTTACACTGTAGTGTCAAAAACCGGTTCCTATAAGTGGATGTGTTTAGTTAACCCTTTCAACGCCAACAACACTTATAGGTGTCACAAAGTACAGTGTCAAAGTGATCTTGACACAATGACATAAGATTCAAAGCCGGTTTACGTTTTGTCGAGGTGTGGCGTTGAAAGGGTTAACAATTTATTTGTTGACTTGATATAAATAATAAATAAATACTTTGGGACAGTTCACAGCGATTGATCTAGTCTCAAAGTAAAGCTTGTGTTATGGGTGCTAAGCAACAAATAAATATACTTAACCCTTTTCCAGGCATAGTGTATCTAGAGACCACATAAATCTACACAAAGATTCAACCTTGCTCCCTTTACAATATGGTAGAAAATTAATTGAATTTCTTTAAGTAAGATTCACTTTTAAATTAATCCTGCATAGGTAAACACTGATTCATTTTGCTGTAGCGTACCTAAATAGACGGGGCCTGGAAAAGGGTTAAATAAATTGCTGCTTTTAAATGAAAATCAAGGAATGGGTTAAATCCAATACTAATATTATAAATGTGAATGTGTGTTGGTTTATCCTTCATTCATGTCATAACTGAGTGATGGATTGCCGTGTTTTTTTGTATGGACATAGTTGAGGGGCGGGAAAGTGATACAGGCTACTTTTTACCACTGGAAAATATCTCATTTGTGAGGGTGAAAGCAAAACCTAGTTTAAAAAAAACAAGAGCAAGAATTTTTTAAAGGCCGGTAACAGATCAGTCGCTTCGGAGCAAAATGTACAAAAAGCAAAATGTACACTACATGCAAAATGTGATCAATAGCAAAATCTACAATACGCTAAATGTACACAACGCATATTGTGACAAAAAAAATGTACAAATCGGAGAATTAATATTTAAATAAATTTTATGATTTGTACTTTTTGCTTTTTTTACATTCCGCGTGTTTCACCATATGCGTTGTGTACATTTTGAGTAGTGTAGATTTTGCTATTGGCTTTGATCAATTATAACTGTAGATCCACAGTCGCGCGCCCGAAAATGTCCGAGCCAAATGAGCGCCACTTTGATAAAAGTGGCCTTCTTTTTTCTCAGTATGTTGCGTGAAATTGTCAAGTTTAGCTGTCAAGTGTCAACCGAAATTCGACTGTAATCAAGTAAAGACTAGGTTCAAATTTCTGTGTAGGTGATGATTTTAATTGTTATGCAAACAAATAAAAAAGTTCGGACATTCTTTGAAGGGGATTTTGTTCGGCAATGTGTATCTTCAGTTATAATTGATCAAAGGCTATTGGTTACATTTTGCATATAGAGTACATTTTGCTTTTTGTGCATTTTTATCCAAAGGGAGATCAGTGACTCTCTTTGAGTTGGAGTTGTTGATCTTTATGGGCGGTGGTGATCATTTTCTATGAGATGACCTGCTTGCTTGTTTGCCTCCCTCTCATAAAAATGAAAATTATAAAAAAACCATAGACAATTAAATGTTAGTGAAACTCTTTTTGTTGCAAAGGCAATTTTCGTTTAGGCCAGTTGTTGCATACATTACCATTATCTTAGCTATGTTTAATTGTTTTGATGTTTCTCATTATTTTTAATTTGATAAGATCATAACTCCTCCACTTTGTTTTTCATTTTTAATTGTTCATGATACCAACAAAATAGAAAAAGTACATGGCGACCGAGCTTTGCTGACTAAAACTCGGAAATACGCTTTTTCTCAGAGAATAGACCGAGCTACATCGATTTATTCTGTTTAATCGAGTTTAATCGTAAATTGACGGCGACAGTCCGAGATTTTATTTAACGTAAAATTGGTCCTTCGAACCGGACGACGTATCGCCCCGGCCAACGGATTCGCCCGTTGGCTGAGCAGGTTCGCAACAGTTACATGACTGAATGTCTGGCTGGAAGAACAAAAATATCAAAAAAAAAAACAAATCTTAACCACTAAGTTTAAGTAAGACCGCGGCAAACCTGTGTTGTGGCACGTTCCAGCGCGCCAATGTTCGAGTTGCCTCGCACCGCGGCACGGTATCCATAGTGCGCGGTTGTCGCGCGACCCAATATTCGATGGTTTGCCGCGCGAAGTCGATACCTTTGATTTTGCCAACATCCATGACTGCATTGGATTTGGATTGGATTGCATGAAGGCATGAGGGATGTCACGTTTCGCATTTGTGATATTTTGTCGTGCTAGATACGGCTGACGACAAACGAGCGTAATTTTAACTATGAAGAATAACGAATGTGATCAATCGCGTTTGTGTGGAAACCATATTGTGCAGAATCGCGAAAAGGAAGAAACAATAATGGCATAAACATCGAATAATCCAAATTGAACCTGTCTCTCGTACTCGTGTTTCAAATTCAGCACGATTTTTCACTGCTCTCGAATGATTTGGTTTTGAAAAGCAGTCGCTTAATCGTTCATGCATATGCCCGCAACAACCTCATTTCAAAAATAAAATTTGTGTAAAATTAATTAGGTAAATCGATGAACGCCGGCTGCATGCACGAAAAAGGATGACGCAATGTAACGTACATGTACCTACAGAGCAGTGAACAAGAGAGCAGTGAACGCCAGTATGTACAATCTTAGTACTAGCGCTCGGGTAATTTTCAATGCGGGGGTGCGGGATTCGGGGGGGGGGGGGGGGGGTATTAAAGGGGGATGAAAATTTCATTGATTTTGCCGTAGGATGCACCGTTTTCATTATATTTGACAAAACACCGGTTCTCGTCCGATAACCGAGGTTAAGCAACGTCGGGCGCGGTCAGTAGGTACTTGGATGGGTGACCGCCTGGTTTCATTTTTTTTTAATGTTTTGTTATGACGTCACGTTAAACTATCGTCCGTAAACCGACTTTACAGACAACCGGTTTTTGATCTTTCAATTCGAAATGCTAATGCTCCCTTGCCCCGCAGGTAACGGTCCGGACGTTGGACAAGCTGCCGATAATGTCGCACATCTCGCACCAGTTCACGCGGAAGACTTTCTTCACGCTGGCATTCTGCGAGTGTTGCCGGAGGCTGCTGTTCAACGGGTTCTACTGCTCGCAGTGCAACTTCAAGTTCCATCAGAGATGCGCCAACAAAGTACCCAGCATCTGTCACCAAGTAAGTGACGCCACAGATAACGTAACAACGGCTTAACCCTTAAGTCTGCCCCTAAACGGTCAATTATATTGCGATTGCGCAATGTTTGACCGAAAGTTTGAGCGAGTTTAATTTTTATTGCACCACATTTTTCCATTGCATCGTGTAGGGTCAGTATTGCGCAATATTTTTCAGTCTGTGGTTTACGAAAACATTGTGCAGTTCGTATAATTGCTCGTTTGGATTCAGAGCACCTTAAAATCTTATTGTACAGTAAAAAGTATTGTACAATGTTATTGTAGGTCTAGGTCTAAGGCTCTACCGAGCTTTTGGCGCATTTATTGCATTCATTTAATCTCGTGCTGTATCATTACTAGCAAAGCTATAGTCCTGAAATTCATGTGTAAGATATGGCTCTTAGACGTGTGTGCACTAAGATTATTTCCACTTATTTAGACACTCGGGACCTTTGATCAATTATAACTGTAGATCCACAGTCGCGCGCCCGAAAATGTCCGAGCCAAATGAGCGCCACTTTGATACCTGGTTTACACTCGCGTACTAGTGGCGAGACGAACTGCGGGACGAGCCACGAGACGAGAGTGTGAACAGGCGCGCCTCGCGCCTCGTCTCGTGATTTGCCTTGATTTTGATACCTGGTTTACACTCGCGTACGAGTGGCGAGACGAACTGCGGGACGAGCCACGAGACGAGAGTGTGAACAGGCGCGCCTCGCGCCTCGTCTCGTGATTTGCCTTGATTTTGACGCTCGCGTCCGGAGCGAGACGACGAGGCGAGGCGCGAGGCGAGGTGACGAGGCGAGAGTGTAAATCAGGTATGACGCTCGCGTCCGGAGCGAGACGACGAGGCGAGGCGCGAAGCGAGGTGACGAGGCGAGAGTGTAAATCAGGTATGATAAAAGTGGCCTTCTTTTTTCTCAGTACGTTGCGTGAAATTGTCAAGTTTAGCTGTCAAGTGTCAACCGAAATTCGACTGTAATGAAGTAAAGACTAGGTTCAAATTTATGTGTAGGTGATGATTTTAATTGTTACGCAAACAAATAAAAAAGTTCGGACATTCTTTGAAGGGGATTTTGTTCGGCAATGTGTATCTTCAGTTATAATTGATCAAAGCTCGGGATGCCTCAGTTTTAACCGTTAATGTTCGTGTTGATCCAAACCTAAGTATTTAATGCGCTCGATTCCTAAATATCAGAATTGCAAAACACTAGATTGCCGGCTTACCCTGTTTCTAAAATATCAAATTCTCGGAATACCAGACTTTCCTGTCACCGTGTTTCTTTCTCGAGTGGCGTCCACAGAAGACGCAGTGTAGGTAGGCCTCCAACTAGATGGAGCGACGACCTGGTTAAGGCTGCGGGATCGCGTTGGATGCGGATGGCACGGGCTCGATCTATTTGGCGAGCCTTGGGGGAGGCCTGTGTTCAACAGTGGACGTCTTACGGCTGATATGATGATGATGATGATAATGTTTTAATGGATTCGTAATTGGATGCTCCGGCCGTCATCGTGTGTTGGATTTTTCTCATATTTGGGCGAAAATAATACGCCTACATTCTTGTTGATACTTGGCACGTAAACAAACACTCAGTGACAGAACAGGATTTGTCTTTTACAGCCAAATTAGACGGTTCAGTCTCGCAACGTGAAATAATAAAGGTGTTCCGTACTCGAGATTTCATTACAACATTTTTACACAAAAAAAGCATTCTTCAGTATGTTAAATGGATAGCTACACTTATACGGGGTTAGGCTCGTAAAACACACTTTCCCGAAATGTGCACTTTCTCTAAAGGTGCACTTTCCGCAAAATGTACAGTCCCAAAATGTACACTTTCCCAATTTGGAAACTTTCCCCTTAACTTGCATTTTCCCAAAAAGTACACATTTTCTCATAACGCACACTTTCCCAAAATGTACACTAGTCAAAAATGTCATCTTCACCACAAAGTTCCGAAGACGACGAAGATCCTAAGCTATGATGGCGATGTTAACATTTTTACCTATTACATATTATAAACATACTATTTACATACATACTATACTTATTTGAGAAAGTGCTTCATTTGAGAAAGTGCACTTTTTGGGAAAGTGCACCTTCTGAGAATCTGCTCTATCTGAGAAAGTGTACCAATGGAAAGTGCACTTTTTGAGACAGTGCGCCTTCCGAGAAAGTGATCCTTCTAAACAAACATGTGCAGTGCACCCTTAGAAAAAGTGCACATTTCGGGAAAGTGTGTTTTACGAGCCCAACCCCTTATACGCATTTAATGCTGAAGCTAAATCGATGCGGAAGGGTGAATTGATGCGGACGCATCTTCATACAATATTGCGTTTTTGTATTACAAACTGCGATTCGATGCTGATAGATGTGACCTCACCCAAAACGCTCTCCGCTGCCGCCGGTCGCGCGAATTCGTGGCCAAACTGTAAGCGGCTGGTGGCCTTTAAAGTAAAAAGTAAAAAAATCTTTATTACCAAAACCTAACACAATACAAAGAAAAATAAAAAAAAAGAACAAATAGGATAAGTAAAACTAAAAACATTACAAAAATTACTATACTAAACTTACTGCTAGGCAAGGCAATGGGACCCAATCTCAGCATATGCTAGGCACGACGGCCAGCGCTGGTTTTCAGACTGGTCCCTAGAAGAGGGGCGGTCGCTACTCGCGACTATTTGGTTAAATATGTACCCTTTCATTGCTTGTTCTATAGATAAACAAATACCAGTACCAATAACCACAACGAAAAGCAATGGAGATATAAAAAAATATATATATATTATTATTACGTAAAGTATCATAAAATATACAAAATATAAAAAAGTGCAATGAGTGAGTTTTGTGTTGCATATTATGAATGCGTCTGAGTGCATGCATCTGAGTTTATAGGAGACCGTTGCCTTATGAAGCTCTGTGCCTCAATCCCGTGGTTAAACTACGCCTGTTACCCTCTGCTCTCTGCGCGGTGTCGGTTACCAATTTAAACTTAGCTAGGAAACCAAGTTGAACCGACTTGGGCAAGTAATTATAATATAACTTACCCGCAGTATCGTTCGCCTCAAGCAATACGCCTGGCTATTGTGTATAAATGAGAAGTACGTGAATAACAGAATTGCAAAATACTATGTAGATTGCCGACTTACCCTATTTCTAAAATACCAAGTTCCCAGAATGCCAGACTTTCCTGTCACCGTGTTTTTCTCTATATCGGATGCCAAAAAAGCTTGTTTTCAATACACCATGTTCCGTTCAAAACCGAATTCCCATAATACCAGATAGTGAAATCACCAGGCTCCTAAAACACGTCCCCCTGGCCTCCCCACGACGACCACGACCTGCCTGACGAGCCTGGTGACTTCACTATCTGGTATTATGGGAATTCGGTTTTGAATGGAACATGGTGTATTGAAAACAAGCTTCTTTGGCAATCCGATATAGAGAAAAACACGGTGACAGGAAAGTCTGGTTTCTGGGAATTTGGTATTTTAGAAATAGGGTAAGTCGGCAATCTACATAGTATTTGGAATTCTGATATTTAGGGAACGAGCGGTTTTCGTCTTCCAAAATATTTAGACAAATTAAGGTGGAACGGCACGCTCTAGGCGCGAAATTCAAAATTTTTACAGGTTTTAATTTATTTTGAGTAAACGGTGTAACTGTTTAACTTCATATGGTACTTGCGCTTGTAAAACAGTGCTCTTTATATTATTGTGTAAAGCTTTTTAAGAATAAAACTGTTAGCTTGATATAAAAGTTATCAAACATAGAAATTCGGACTTTCAACGTTTTGACAACTTTGATTTCAAGCTAATAGTTTATAGTTTTTTATTCTTAAAAAACTTTACACAGTAATATAAAGAACACTGTTTTACAAGCGCAAGTACCATATGAAGTTAAACAGTTACACCGTTTACCCAAAATAAATTAAAACCTGTAAAATTTCTAGAGCGTGCGCTTCCACCTTAATCAGTTGGGAATAACTCTAATTTCCTATGTCACTCGGTGAACTGAGACGAATCTAGTGTAGTGTCACCTCACACTTCAAAATCCATTGAGCCGTGTACGCTGCAGGGCGTGCCAAAGAATGATACAGTAAAATTACATCAAATTTACCACTGACAGATGGTCTGCCTTCATTTCATATTCAACTTTAACGACCTACAAATAAAGCCAATTTTAGAATACTGTTACCCACGTTTGCAGATTTTGTAATAGCTACTTTATTTGTATGGTGTTAAAGTTGGAAATTAAATGAAGGCAAGCCATCTGTCAGCGGTAAACTAAAAGTAAACGTATTGTGCATACATACGCTCGAAAAACAACCCTCCTTCGACAGTCGGGTGGAAATATAGTTGGGTTTTCCCTGCAGAGAGCCGTATAGTTCATCTCGTTCACCAGGATTGTATAAGCCCCGTTGCCCACAGGTGCGGATGACAGACACATACTACGCAGCACTGTTGGCGCAGAACCCGGAGACGCAGGCCGGCATCCTCCACTTCCCCCCCCACTTCGGCTACCACCACATGATCAGCCGGACCGACCAGAATCACAAGTCAGTCTTTGTTTTAGCGTTGCGTCGACCTTGAAAAATAGTCACAATATCGATAGGCCTATCGATAATATCGATACTATCGATAGTATTGCTTTCAATAGTATCGATACTATCGATAAAGATCAATAGTATTGATAGTATCGATAGTATTGGTCTGAAATTACTATCGATACTATCGATAGGCCTATCGATATTGTGAATATTTTTTGTGTCACCATCCCCCGGTCTATTATGATTATGAGCCCGTGGCAATTTGAAATTTAGTCAATTTAGTGAATTGGGCATTATGCAAATTAGGTGGAATAAGCCCTACTCGTAAATTTCTATGCAATTCGGAGTTCAAAATTAAATGTACTATCTTTTTAGAAATGCTCATCTAAGGGTCGACCGTTAACCAAATCGACCTCCCATCTTGTCGGAGGCATACCTACACCACGTCTTCCGGTCTTCCAATCTTTAGCCAAGATATAAAGTCTGACGCCGTATAGTCAACGATCTAGATCGCATATTAATGTTACACGCGCGTCATAGGAGCCAGGTCAGCTTAACCTGCCATGCCTATTGGTGTGCACACAATCGTGTATAATTTAAGATCACGTTCGATGTGAACATGTGGTGACTTTACCACGGTATCGTATTGATTTAGAAGTAGTTTACCAGGGATGTCGACGCCATTAAAAAATAATTCGAAGACACGATTCCAGTAAAATACGGACGATAGTTTAACGCGACAACGTCATAACAAAACATCGATGAAATGATTGCATACTTTTGCCGGTTGTGCCTTTCGCTCGCTCGTGCCGCGCTCTCGCTCCGATCGTTCATCGGCTCGAGCGTAACGGGACAATGCATTATGTACGTTATAGGTAACGCCACCAGAGTTGAGGCCACGCACACAACCACATCTCATGTAATGACAGCGGGATATTGACGCTGTGTTGTCGTTAAACGTCAACACAACGTCAAAATCCCGCTGTCATTACATGAGATGTGGTTGTGTGCGTGGCCTCAACTCTGGTGGCGTTACCTTTACCTGAGTCGTCCTTTTTCCTGCGTGCAGCCGGCGTTCATCGATTTATTAAACGTTGTCACGTCAAAACGATTTATTTTAGCCCCGAAAACCAGATCAATTTTCGATTAACTGTTAAATTAGATTTTTTGTTGCTTTAAAACAAATAAATAGTTATTTAACCTTTTCAACGCCAACGACACATTACAGGTCACAAAGTACAGTGTCAAAGTGACCTTGACACAATGACATAAGATTCAAAGCAGGTTTACGCTTTGATCAATTATAACTGTAGATCCACAGTCGCGCGCCCGAAAATGTCCGAGCCAAATGAGCGCCACTTTGATAAAAGTGGCCTTCTTTTTCTCAGTACGTTGCGTGAAATTGTCAAGCTTAGATCTCAAGTGTCAACCGAAATTCGACGGTAATGAAGTAAAGACTAGGTTCAAATTTCTGTGTAGGTGATGATTTTAATTGTTATGCAAACAAATAAAAAAGTTCGGACATTCTTTGAAGGGGATTTTGTTCGGCAATGTGTATCTTCAGTTATAATTGATCAAAGGGTTTACGTTATGTCGAGGCGCGGCGGTGAAAGGGTTAATTGAGTTGGCGAACAAGCGACGTCGTAAGTTGCTATTGCCATTCAAACTCTATGGGAGAATTGTGTTTTGATAACTCATAAAAAGTACCTCAGTTGATTGGCGGTGTCAACATCCCTATTAACATGTCTGTAAAGTCGTGGTTATAATAAAGAGTTTAAAGATAGATTGAAATACGAATGAAACTAATTTTATCTATATCTATTATAATAACCTCCCTACAATATGTTAAGAGGCGATAAGCAAATGGCCTATATTTAGAAACCTTCCATCATAAAAATTAGGCTGTTAGGTTTTTGTGGCATCTAATTCTTTTGTATTTTTATTTCTTACTTTTTGACCGTTGTACAGTCAAAGGTATAAACACAGATATAGCTACACATAGATAACGCAAATGCATCTACTTCGTGTGTCCGAACCCCGACAAAGCGTCGGGTTGGCCGCCACTACTGACAGTTCGCGTGCGTCAGCTGTTGCAGCCGGACGTCCACAAAAACTAAGAAAATGCCTCGTTGCGTTGTAATTAAGTGTAATTATGTCTGTGGTTTGAATTTCCCATCACTAAATTTCGGCTGTGACGTCACAGTAGTGTTAAAAAGTCGACACGCTTGGTTTCAATACAAATCGTGAGCATTGCGTTATCTGTGTGTATCTATATCTGTGGGTATAAATATCTATACAGCTACCGCATCAAATACAGGGTTATTTTTAATTCACTGACATCCTCTTAACCCTGAATTCCTATCACTCAAACAAATGTTTTTTGTTTTACGACTTTTTAAAATGAAGCACTTTTTTTCCCATACAAATACACAGAGTATCGTAAAAATAAGAGGCAGAATCAAATTTTCAGAACGTTATTACACCAAAAATATTAAGTTATGACAAAAGCCGTAAAATAAAAAACATTTGTTTAAGTGGTAGGAGTTTAGGGTTAAAAGGATGCTAGTGAATTACAAATAACACTGTATATGCAAACATAAACCTTATGGTTAGTGACGTCGAGTTTTTATGCGTTGGTAACGTACATATATTTATGACCTTGACTTGAACCATTGTACGTATATATCGAGCTAGACATTAGTATCCAAAATGACCTGTTACCTTTCTTTTGAGTCCTCTGATATTGCGTAAAAGGTCATACGGAAAAAAATCGCGAAAGAAGATTCCAGAAAAAGTACAATGAAATAGATGAAAAGGCTTCACCGCAAAATATAAATTCGCGGAAGACGTACCGGGCAAAAGTTAGTTGCTTCATAAAAATACAACTCGCCACGTACTTACATTATTCTTGTTACTTTCAATACCCACGTACGGATAACAAAGCGAAGTATTATTTAGTCCGATTACAAATGTTAAGCACACTAAGTATTGTTGACTTTGATCAATTATAACTGTAGATCCACAGTCGCGCGCCCGAAAATGTCCGAGCCAAATGAGCGCCACTTTGATAAAAGTGGCCTTCTTTTTTCTCAGTGCGTTGCGTGAAATTGTCAAGTTTAGCTGTCAAGTGTCAACCGAAATTCGACTGTAATGGAGTAAAGACTAGGTTCAAATTTCTGTGTAGGTGATGATTTTAATTGTTATGCAAACAAATTAAAAAGTTCGGACATTCTTTGAAGGGGATTTTGTTCGGCAATGTGTATCTTCAGTTATAATTGATCAAAGATTGTTGAGTTAAAAAGTGTTCTTTCTATAAATAGGCAGACGGCGAAAGCTTTTACACGACTTATTTACTTTATGTCTATTTACTACAGCCGTTATAATGAAACTAAGAACTGGTTAAGTGCGAGTTGACGGTTCCGTGGGGTACACAACAGGGGCTAAATTCGGGAACGGCGCTACGCGGTTTGCGAGTGGTAATTCAATCGTTTGGGAGAGGATAGGAATGGGTCGAGCTTAGGATGAGCCTTATTTTCCTGTTAATTCGCTTTGTAAATAAATAAATATACAAATAAATAAGGCTCGTCCCAAACTCAGCCCAAACCTCTCGCAAACCTGAATAGCAGTTCAAACCAAACCCAACCCATCATTTCAGCCGAAAGACGTCCACTGCTGAACATAGGCCTCCCCCAAGGCTCGCCAAACAGATCGGCCCTGCGCCATCCGCATCCATTGCGTTCCAGCTACCTTAACCAGGTCGTCGCTCCACCTTGTTGGAGGCCTACCTACACTGCGTCTTCCGGTCCGCGGACGCCACTCGAGCACCTCGGCTGGGCAGCGTTCGGGAAGCTCCGCAATATCTTGTCATCCGATATACCGCAGTGTCTCAAGTCAAAAGTCTTTGACCAGTGTGTGTTGCCAGTGATGACTTATGGCACTGAGACGTGGCCGCTAACGATGGGTCTTATAAGGAAGCTCAAGGTCACTCAGAGGGCGATGGAGAGGGCTATGCTTGGAGTTTCTCTGCGGGATCGCATTAGAAATGATGAAATCCGCGCAAGAACTAAAGTCACGGACATAGCTCGAAGAATCGCTAGACTTAAGTGGCAGTGGGCAGGGCACGTCGCCCGTAGAACTGACGGCCGATGGGGCCGAAACCCAACCCAAACGATTGAATTACCGCTACCAAACCCGTGAAGGTAAGTTCCTGAATTTAGCCCCTGGTATGGCTCACCGATGCGCATGTATTAATAGTCGGAAGCAAATAGGTTTTATTACTTCGTTTATCAGAGTATAATGACGACGGGACAAATCAATAAAAGAATGCTTGCAAAGTGTTTAGAGTATTTGAAAACTGACGAAGATTTGATAAATAAATGATGCAATTTTAAAGTCAAAGTCAAAGTGATTTAATTGTAAACATAGGTACAACTGATTACAGTGGTGGAAAAGCTTGGCATGCAACACTATGTTTTGCCGATAGGCGTACAACAATCATAATATATAAAAACAAAATTAAAATTAAAACGAGTATTAAATTTAAAAATACAAAAAATAACAAAACAATAATTCTAGGAATGTCAGCAATCATAAAACTAATCATTTAATTGAAATTATCTGTCAAAAAATCGGAAATAGAATAATAGCATTTACAAATCAAATATTTAGAGAGCTCAGTCTTAAATTCCCTCAGTGGCAGCAATCTTAAGGCAATAGGTATTTTGTTGTAGATTTTGCTTGCCAAGCAAATCACGCTTTTCCGCATTAGTGCGGTGTGAGCTATTCTTTAGGTAGAAATAAACCTCTTTTAGATAAAGCGACGACCTGGTGAAGGTAGCGGGAACGCATTGGATGCGGATGGCGCAGGGCCGATATGTTTGGCGAGCCTTGGGGGAGACCTATGTTCAACAGTGGACGTCTTTCGGCTGAAATGATAATGATGACACCTCTTTTGCCAGTTATTTGTATGCTTTACGGCAAATCGTACCTAACATGACAAAGTACTTCTGGTTCTACGCCGTATCACCGTACCTATGTGTTTAGTCTGCTGGACAGGTATGTACATAAAGAAATTTGCATACAAATTGCTGGCATCTAGCGGGAATAGCGGAAAGATAACTAACAGTTGTTTATAAAAAAAACCGGCCAAGTACGAGTCGGACTCGCGCACCGAGGGTTCCGTACAAATTTATATCTACGTAAATCCAGTCTTAGCAGACCCCTGCTCCTAAGCAAAATATGCGCAGTGTGGGAGCATTGTAGATTGGTTACTGATATAGACAGACAAACAAAAAAATGTATGCTTTTCGCAATTTTTCCTTTATCTGTGCTATAAGACCTTGCTTCGTTCCAAATTTCAAGATTCTGAGTTCACGGGAAGTACCCTGTAGGTTTTGATACCCTTGCGAGTTTCGAAAATTTGCGGCATAAACGGCTGTACCTTTTGATTGCGTTGGCTTAGAAGTTTGATTTTTTCACAGCTCCAAGGGACAGTAGACTCGGGTCTACTGTCCCTTGGAGCTGTGAAATATTGGGTATTTGATATAAATTTCAGCTTGATACCCTCCACGCGTTCCTGAAAAAAAAGGGTCGTGACAGACGGACAACAAAGTGATCCTATGAGGGTTCCGTTTTTTCTTTTTGAGGTACGGAACCCTAAAAATACCATCAAACGTCAGATGTCTCTAAAATATTGTATTGTTAAATGAACTTTCCTAATGAATGCGTTTAGATTAAACACGACTAGATAAATGTCTTCAGAACTACCTAACGCTACCCGAATAATCACGTAAATTGACGTAACTACGCTCATTTGAGCTAATTTACAATTACCTAGAGATTTTCCTGCCACGAACGACGTGTGGTTCAATCAATCAATCAATTTATTTGCCAGAATACGGTTACAATGGTCTTATGTACATATTATAATACTAGCTTTTGCCCGCGACTGTGAACGAACGAATGTGAACGCGGGTGTGCGGGGGTGGGGGTTCGGTGGGGGCCGGTGAGGGGGGGGGGGGGGTTGCGGGGGGTAATTTTTTTATATCGAGGAACTAAGGAGAGCCATAATTGATGAAAAAGCAAATTGGATCAAAAAAATAAGCTGCCCAAATTACTAATTCCACGCGGACGGAGTCGCGGGCAAAAGCTAGTAAATAATATGTCTAACGATAAATTAAGGTCATCGATTCGGTTTGGTATTAAATTTACAAACTTGTCACATTGATATAATGCCACACTTGTAAGACATCGATAGACTGTCACCTTTGGGACGGTTCTGCTGAATATCAGTACGCTTAGTATAAGTTTTCCTTCACCAAATACTTCTCGATCGCGTTTACGTAAAAAATTCAATTACTAGGGAAACATGGACAGCGTCTCCGCGCGCGCGCTTCCATGTGTCCATAGAATTGAAATTTTTACGTAAACGCGATCGAGAAGTATTGAAGTGAAGGAAAACTTATACTAAGCGTACAGTACGCTTAGTATAAGTTTTACTTCACCAAAATACTTCTCGATCGCGTTTACGTAAAAATTTAAATTCTATGGAAACATGGACGCGCGCGCGCGGAGGCGCTGTCCATGTTTCCCTAGTAATTGGTTTTTTTACGAAAACGCGATCGAGAAGTATTGAAGTGAAGGAAAACTTATACTAAGCGTACAGCTAGCTGCTTTGGATTCGGTGGAACGGCGAGCGACGAGGCTCATCGGCGTTGTCTGTGATGCGGATTATTGTCGCCAGAGCCTTCGTCATCGCAGAAGAGTGGCTTCCCTATCGGTATTCTACAGTACCCCTAGTTTACACTGGTTTACAGTGACCGTACTCGCTATCGACGGTGTAAATGATTTGTATGGAGAATTGTACAGCGCCTCTAGCGGTCACTTACGGAAGTACAATTCTCCATACAAATAATTTACGCAGTCGCTAGCGAGTACGGTCACTGTAAACTAGTGTAAACTCATGATAGAGGTACAGGCTACTTTTCGGTGAATGTGCTTCGGAAGTGCACGACCTTATTCCACCTGCTCCATTCTTCCGCAGGTAGAGCAGTAGTAGGCGGGGTCTCCACCCTTACGTTGTCAGTATTCCCAAAATCCGCACAAAACGTTTTTGGTCTTCCTTCGTCAACCGTACAGCTAAGGAGTGGAATTCCCTGCCTGCGACTGTGTTCCCTGAACTCTACGATATGGCCGTTTTCAAGTCGAGGGTGAATGAGCATTTACTAGGCAAGCGTGCTCCATCGTAGGCCTCATCTTCGCTTTCCATCAGGCGTGATTGTGGTCAAATTCAAGCCTAATTGTATTAAAAAAATCTAAGTGTCAGAAGGAAGTCACTAGCGTTGTATCGTTCGTGCCAACATGTCATTTTGCTTTTTTTTTATTCTGTGGTTTTGTCGTACAGTTTTAGAACAGGATAAGTGCGTTGCTATAATTAGTTGAGTTATGTCGATCCATTTAAAGGGTTTAAAGTGGTTTAAATGCATTTTAAACTAAGACATTTGAATGGGTTCCGTAATAAGATTAGCTTCGTCGAATAGAGGTGTGCAGTTGCAACGTTATCGCAGTGTACGGTCTTTTACCGTACATTTTTCTGTTTACGCTGCGACCTACTTTCGGGTTGCGCATTTAATAATATAATATTTTTTGTCATATTGATGAGTGCACAACTAACTCGCGTGCGATGCACATCAAGAGAAAGAATCGCTAACTTTATACCTATTTTTACTGTTTACTTTACATAACTTTAAATAAACTACGGGAACTTAACGAAGGTTCTTTCTTTGCACTCCAATTACTAATTACAACTACAAAGAACTGTAGGGCGCTAACTGGCTCCTACAACAGTATAAGTAGGGTTCGACGAATCGGCCTCAGGTATCGATACAATATACTCACGTGGTATCGAGGGGAATGGTATCAATACCAAAAAAATATCGGTTCTAAAGTATTGATTTGATACTATAGTATAAATCTTCCCAGGTGAATTTTTTGCTTCGAGCCCTTATCTTTCAAAACAAACGGTATCGTCATAGTATTAAGGTTCAAATTTAATGTAATGGCTAGAAGTGAAAAATTCACCTGGGAAGATTTATACCTACTATACTTAGGGGGTGTTTCACCACCATATTGTCAAACTACTGGTTACGTAACTAATGAATAAACTAAGTACTGGACAAATCTGTCGGCTAGTGTTTTTTCAGTTTCACCACTCCGGTTCTGTGCAAACTAAGTACCACTTAACTAATCGTCGGTTTAGCAAAAAGTCGGAATAGCAACGTCGCATTTCACGACCACGCGTTCCTGTTCGCACACTTTCGTTCAAAGAGTCGCTCGTTATTAAAGCAAAAGATATCGTACTTAAACTATGTAATTTTTAAATACATCTTTTTTTTTGCATAAAAAAAAATGTATAACAATATAATTAATCCAAAAACGGTATATTTATTTACGATACCTTGTTAACAATAACAAAGAAAAATAAAATCACGTAAAACGAATCGAAAAGTGGCGCCAAACCATTTGACAGATTAACTTTTTTTTAGTGGCGATGTACAAGATCAGGTGGAACAAACGATTGTGCCACTGAAAAAAGTGTAATTAAAAAGTATTACGAAATTTTTGATTTATTTTTACATACGAAAAGCGTGCCTATATTTTTTTTATTCTGATCTTGATATTTAAATTCTCGTTTGCAATTTAGCAATGACTTCTTTCTCTAAAAAATAAAAAATACTTTGATTTATTTTTCTGAAACCGGCTGAAGGGCTCTCCAACCATGGCCACAAAAAAATAAACTAACTAATTAAAAAGATATGTGACGGATAAAAATGCTAAATGCCACCTGATCTGATGGTCAAATTAAGAAATAGTTTGTCCGTCACTTAGCGCTAATCAAGACTGGTGAAACAGTAATTTTTATTCCATGTGACAAATAAGGTTATGATCAAGCTAATCCGAACTTTAAAAAAAGTGGTGAAACAGCCCCTTAGTGTCGAGTAGTTACGGTGATCAATTAATTAGCTTCAGGTGCGCATGAACCTCGGGTTTTTTTCATGGAGAATAATCATAATAATATTTTTGGCAAAAAGGTTCTCGAGTGGCGTCCACGGACAGGAAGACGCAGTGTAGGTAGGCCTCCAACGAGATGGAGCGGCGACCTGGTTAAGGTGCGGGATCGCGTTGGATGGCGGATGGTCTTTCAAATAATTAACTAGATTTTTTTAAATAACCCTCAACTCTGGTTACGAACGTAGGGCATAGCAACGCGTGGTAGCGAATCGAATGTTATATTCTAATCGTACGCTCGTAGCGAGTTTCGTAGAGCCACTACGGTAGCCTCCACGCCGCGTAGCATTCACAACTCGTTTTTTACCATTGAACAATTTACACCAATTAGGTCGATATATTCACGATTTTTATACGAGAATACACTTTTATAAGCTTTTATATTTTCGCGTGATCCTCTAAATCGTGTACAGATCAGATGTAGTACAAAATTAAACACCCAAAGACCCGAGAACAAACATTCGTATTTTTCATACAAATATCAGCCCCGACACGGGAATCGAACCCGGGACCTCAAGCTTCTTAGTCAGGTAATAACTAACCCTTTTCCAGACATAGTGCATACAACGACCACATGAATCTACCCAAAGATTCGACCGTGCTCCCTTTGCAATATGGTAGAAAATCAAATGAATTTGTTTAAAATATGCTTTGCTTCTAAATTAGTCCTGCATAGGTAAACAATACAACACAGCGATTAATTTTGTAGTAGCGTATCTATATTTAGATACCCCCCTCACGTCTATTGTCGGGGCCTGGAAAAGGGTTAAAGAATAAGTTTTAGTTAAAAATTTCATTTTCGATGCAAGCTTTTACGCCGACTGTACTTTTTGTTGACTGTACTTGCATTGTCATCCAACCTACATAAGTATACCAAAATTTAAGTAAATTCGACCACTGGAAGTGGGTCAAATTCAACTTCCAAGATTTGACCCGTACATACATATACTTACGGATCACATAAGACGTTTTTTATTTCGAACGCGATAAGACTTAACTTAAGGATCTATTCTACAGTATAACTGGAGTTACGCCATTTTAAAATAAGTGAATAATAATAAATTAAATACAAACCCTGGTTAATAAAACAAAATTAAAAAATTAATCGATGGATTCCCATCTCTGCCGTGAAGTTATAAACGGCGCTTTTTACTTGGAAACTTGGGGAAATCGGAGCGGGTCCAAGTGCGGCTTCCCTTAGCGTAGTCTAAGATCCGAAACGGAAGAGACCTTCATCCATCTGTTCAATGGATGAAAATTATTTGTTGTTTGTGTTCCGAAGTATCACGTTTCAAATGCGGTTAGACGAGAGGTCGTTAATGGAATGCGATACCTTGCAGGCCTAGCAAGGTGCTCTTTTTTATCGCATTCACTGCCACCTGACTTCCACACGTGCCACTGACGCAAATGTGCGTTCAAAATGAATGAAAAATTATGGCAGCGGCACTGGGCGAAGTCCCGAAAACGCATATATGCGTCGGTGGCAGTGAATGCGTTAATTTCCATTCCACATAGATTTGTGACACGGCATCATGGCGTTCAGCCATAAAAAAAACCACAAGCAATATTTGCTTTTTGGTTCATTACGACCAAGGATGATATAGACTGGATTGACAGTCGCCATAGGGAGACCGGGGCTGGTTGACTATAGGGGTAGGTAGACTAAGCGGCAATAACTCGCCAGTATCACGCGTTTTCCGTTAACCAATCACGAACAAGGATGCCTCCCCGCGCCCCGCTTACTTGTGGGAAGTGCGCTGCCGCAGTCCGCGCGCGTTCATGAGAGGCGACGCATGTTGTATTTTTGGCCTCGGTAAGTAACTTTTTTCGTTCGTACTTTTTTTGTTATTGTGCATTTGTGTCTATTTGAATCAATGTTTTCGTTATGCTAAATGTAAGTGTGATGGTCTCTTTCTATATTACGTGATATTTTTTCCACGTTAGCGCCATTGTTTAGATAAGCCACGAGGTTGAAGTTCAAAATGGCGTCAGGGGCTGGTTGACTAAATTTTTTGGGGTAGGTAGACTAATTAGTCAACCAACCCCTTTAAAGTAAATTATATTTTTAGAGATTGTGTGGTGTAAACGTTAATTAATAGGCACTCTTTCTTAAAATAGTATTTAGCACTAAATTACGGTCTTCTCTCACGTACTAAATTATAGTTGTATTTTTACAGAAAATGAGGACGTACAAGAGGAAAACTGAGAGAGGTGATGTACCAAAAGACATCTTGGAAAGAAATATTTAAAGACTTACTATGTTGATTAATATTTTCGTTAAAGCAATTTGATCTCAGATTAGTGATTATTAGAATGATAATAATGAATGTTCAGGTTACTTAGTGTTGCAATAACAGGTAATGTTAATGTAAGTTTTTAATGGTTAAAGAAGAGCTGTTATTGTTAAGTTTTCATTAAGAGAAGATCTCAAATTTAAGTTTATTTGTGATTAAATTAAATAATTCGTTAATATTTTGTGAATTATGTTGTTTTATTCTATGTTCTCCTCTATATTTGCACTAATTACCGCCATAGTCAACCTACCCCGTGCTTATAGTCAACCTACCCCGGACATGGGGTAGGTCGACTAAGAGTCAGAGGTTTGGTAAATCAACTATAAAAGTACTAAAAGTATAATTATATGGGTTACAAGGTCATATTTTACTTAGCCAAATAGCCCTTCTATCTGTAACATCTGTTTTTTTTATTATAATAATTCAAACATCAAAGATATACCAGCTTAAGTCAAAAGTTAGTCTATCAGCCCCGGTCTCCCCTACGGATAGGCCGCGGTTTTTGTAGTTCGTTTATTAAATCTAGATGGCGCTGAAATATAGCCAGAGGCTTTGAAGGCAAAACAATAAGACTACAGATGTTTCATATTACTACAAATGTATTACTTTTCAAAAATATTGCATAATAATACATTTGCAGTGATATGAAATATCTGTAGTCTTATTGTTTTGCCTTCAAAGCCTCTGGCTATATTACAGCGCCATCTAGATTTAATAATCGAACTACAAAAACCGCGGCCGATCCGTGCTCCATCGTAATCATCCTTGATTACGACATACCTACTGCCGCTACGCTTATTGAAAATAAATATTGATGAATACGCTCGGCCGTATATAGTATAAGTATTCGGCCGGCAACCCCTTACTTCCCGGTCTCTGCAGTAATGTACCTACTATTATATCATCATCATCTCAGCATAAACGAAAGGGAAGAACGACGAATGAGTCCAAGGAAGACCGTAACGAAAAACGAATAAGACGCATAAAGAGATAGACAAGTTGCAGAATTTAACCAAAAAACGATAGTGACGGATAGCGAGCAAGACGAAGATGAATACAAAATAAGACGAAATAAGACAGCATAATAGGCAGTGATCGGAACTCTGGGTGCAAAACTTGAAACAGTGCTTACAGACATGAAAATATTAATAAACTACTGAAAATCTGAGATTTCGATATAGAGTCAAATTGAACACTAATCTGCCAATAATATTCTTATTTCCTTGGTTGTAAATTCTCCTTAATGTCAGCTTTACAAGTTTTGTTAAAGTTTTGCACCCAGAGTTCCGATCACTGAAATAGGATACCAAATTATTTTCATCCATTGACCATATGGGTGAAGGTCGTTTCGTGTGCGGATCCTCTACTATGCGGGGCTGTCTGTTGTTGGGCCGCTGTTTGTGTGTTCTGTCCGCGTTCCATCATAGGGCGAGGTCAGTTGACGTGACAGTGCGCTATGTCAACTCCGGTAGGTGTGTTGTTTGACGCGCGCCAAAATATTACAATACTGTTCGATTCGCCCGCGTATAGTATCGACACGAGAGTTGAGATCACGCACACAACAACACGTCATGTAATGACAGCGGGATTTTGACATTTATTCGTACCGATAGCAAGTTCAACAGACTCAACAGTGAATTACAAGATCGACTAAAAACTTCTTCAACCTATTTCGTTAAGAATTATTTAGGAAAATACATCTATTTCAAACAAAACAGAAAATAAAATATATTGATCTATTTTATTTAAATCAGATTAGCATATTTTTTTTGTTATTTTTAAACACAGATTTTATTGCGAATATTTCTTATCAGTTTCAAATTGTTTTATATCAAAAATAGGTTATATGAAAAGAAAAATTATAATGTGCATAGTATTGCGTAGGTATATATAAAAAGCTAAGCTAAGAAATCTGCAGAATTACGGTACATTAATTCAATAGACTATGAAGACGCCTAAGAACGCCATTTCCAAGTCTACTTTCAGAACTTTTCTTTTACTTATTTTATTTTCGTTTTATTTGTATGAATGATAACTTGATCGATGACCTAGATCATTTCTGTGTATCTGAGTCAGTAGTACAGGGTTATTTTTAATTCACTAGCATCCTTTTAACCCTAAACTCCTACCACTTAAACAAATGTTTTTTGTTTTACGGCTTTTGTCATAACTTAATATTTTTGATGTAATAACGTTTTGAAAATTTGAGACTAACTCTTACTTTTACGATACTCTGTGCCGTGTAAGTCATTCAATCTTTGCCCGCCACGACCGCGGCGCGTGGCGCCGCCCTCGAATTTCATAGAGTACGAAGTTGTGTTAGAAGTATTTATTTATTATTATTTATTTGTATGGAAAAAAAGTGCTGCATTTTAAAAAGTCGTAAATCAAAAAACGTTTGTTTAAGTGATAGGAATTCAGGGTTAAGAGGATGTCAGTGAATTACAAATAACCCTGTATATGTGAGGTTGAAAATTTACTCCTACGCTAAAATTATTCTTAAGTTTAGACTTTAACCCAGTTCGCAATTTTTGATGACAGTGACACTTTTGATTGTCGTACCTAATAAAAAATGTATAACAAGCAATATTGGAAAACTCATCATACACGGATTTAAGTATCTAATATATGTTTAAATTATTGACCTTATTTAAATTAACATTGTTCTGATAATAGGTACTTCTTATGTTATAATTAGTGTCCGACCGAAACACGATTTTTAGCCGAAACCGAATATTCGGTTTTATTCTGATTTCGGCCGAAACCGAAACCGAAATTTTTGAAGACGTATCATACAAACAAAATATTCAAAATTACTGTATAGGTAACGCCACCAGAGTTGAGGCCACGCACACAACCACATCTCATGTAATGACAGCGGGATTTTGACGTTGTGTTGACGTTTAACGACAACACAACGTCAAAATCCCGCTGTCATTACAAGAGATGTGGTTGTGTGCGTGGCCTCAACTCTGGTGGCGTTACCTCTACAAATCGTAAGGAAAAGGTTATTGCAAGGATTTCTTATATGAGAACAGTTACTTTTTTTGTTAAACAAAATAAAAAAACGTTTATTTTTAATGAAAATAGATATAATTAGAGGTAAATTATGAAATTTTAAACCAAATAAAATCAAATCTTTAAACTTTTAAACAAAGTTACCTAATTAATATAAGTACCTGGGCGACCGAGCTCTGCTCGGGCAGAAACTCGGTACCAAGCGTTTTCCCAGAGATAAGACCAAGCTAGATCAATTTTTCATCCCCGAAAACCCCCAAATACCAAATTTCATCGAAATCGTTGGAACCGTTTCCGAGATCCTGATTATATACACCGGAGGGGTGGGGGGGGGGTGAGAGAGGGAGGGGATGTGGGGGAGGGAGCGCGGGAGTATTAAAGGGGGATGAAAATTTCATTGATTTTGCCGTAGGATGCACCGTTTTCAAGATATTTGACAAAAACACCGGAGGTTGGGTGAGTCACGTTTAACTATCGTCCGTAAACCGACTTTACAGACAACCGGCTTTTCCTGTTCTGTGCTCCCAATAGGGAACGTGCACATAGACGGTGCTGCCAACTGGTGCCATAAGGGTGCCATCAATTTGAATGTTTTACCTTGATAAGTTTGTTTTACTGTCCGCATAGTGTCTCTTCTGTCGCATTAGTGCTGCCGCCTATAGTTACTGCACGTTCCCTATAATACTTTTTCTCACAAAAAAGTAACTTTTTCTCACAAAAAAGTAACTTTTTCTCACAAAAAAGTAACTTTTTCTCACAAAAGAAGAAACTTGACGTTTTCTCATGAAAAATAAACTTAAAAAAAAAACTAAAAATGTTGAGTAAAACGTGGATTCGAACCGAGGTCGGCTGGATCCGCGACCACCCGATTTCTAATGTGCCATTGTGATCTGCTCGAAGTGGGCGAAATTTAGCTTTATATTCTAATGCAAACAAAAATAGCCGGAAAACACGAGTAAAAGCGATTTTCTGAAAATGAAACATAGCTAGATCAGTTTTTCATCCCCGAAAACCCCCACATACCAAATTTCATCGAAATCGTTGGAGCCGTTTCCGAGATCCTGATTATATATATACATATATACAAGAATTGCTCGTTTAAAGGTATTAGATTAGATACCTGGACAAAGTCAATTGCTAGATAAATCACAGCTTAAACATAATTCAACTTTTACATAAATTATAGTATTATCACTGTAGGGTTAATAAGGTATTCTTTTACTGCAGTTATCAAGACTTCACTAATTCGCGGCATAGGTATTATATTATTCAAAACCAATAACCTATTCTTATCACCTCTAAACTGAATTCACAATCCTAATATCAAACGTATTGTTCATTAATCACAGCTTAAAATGCAGTAACAGACTCTAAAAAGTAAATAATAAATTAAAAAATAAACAACACTCACCATATTTTGTCGCGTGCCACGTGGTTCACAATCGTCACAAACTGCATGCATACTACGGTCGCTGGTCCCAGCTGGGCCGGCCGCCGATGCATTACCTATACCTACCCGGCCGAGCGTGCCCGAATTAAGCCGAGCGCTCCCGATGCGAGAGCCGCGAGAGGCCGTCTGGCCGAAACCGAAACTTCGACCGAAATCACTTTTTTGGCCGAAATTGGCCGAAACCGAAACCGAAACTTCGGTCGGACACTAGTTATAATGTTTACTAATTTACCTTAGTACTTAGATTACCTACATAGCGGTTTCTTTTTTTCTGCAAGTGTTAATTTAATTAAATTTTAACTTAATTCATATAGTTATGTCTAGTTGTGTAAGTCGTTTTTTCGCCTGAGACACAGGATCCTCCTAGTTCAGGCATGTCATTCTTCACTTTTAATTTTGTTTAGACTTAAGTTTTATATTGTAAAAAAAGACCTATTTTGAATAAAGATTTATTATTTATTTTTTTATTTATTTATATTTCGCCATAAGATCGTATAACTCACATATTCATTCACTCACTACTTTTTCTGCAATCAGTACTTTGTGTAGCTGTGTGTGTATTCATTGGTCTCAACTCTCGTGGCATTACCTATACCTTCATGTTTACAATCTTAGAGTTTGCTTTTAAAAAAAAAATAATCATCCCGTCGTACGCCCGCTACAGTAAGGATCGTTACCGGTATTCTAACTACCGGGCTTTAAATAAAGCATAACCGGGCATTTCTCATAAATAGCGCTAGAACTCTGATTAGCAGTATAATCAATACCGGTATACAAATATATTTATGTTTTTTTTTTATGTTTGATAGGCCAGACAAACGAACTAGTGGGTCACCTGATGTTAAATGAACACCACTGTCCATAGACACCCGCAGCGCTTTACACGATGCCAGTGTGTTGTCGGCCTTAAAGGAAAGGGAATAGGGGAAGGGGGAGAGGGAAGGGGTGAGGTATTGGGCCCCCGGCACTCTCACTGACCGTACGAACGCAAGCAGGATTACTGCTGCTTCACGCCGGTGTTCTGTGAGAGGGTGATATTGTCGTTGTTGCCACGACTCCAGTAAAAAGACGCTTTATTTTAACCCTGTAAACCAGATTAATTTTGGATTAACTGCAATATTAGATTTTATAGTTGCCTTAAAACAAATAAATAGTTAGTTGATTGAGTTAGCGAACAAGTGACGTCATAAGTTGCTATTGCCGTTCAAACTCTAAGGGAGAATTGTTTTGACACCTCATAAAAAGTACGTCAGTTGATTGGTGGTGTCAACATGCCTATTGACAACAACACCTCTATTTATTTATTTATTTGGAGAACAAACAGAAATAAGTGTACAGAAGAAAATACAGATAAATAACTACTAATTAACATGCACTTACTCCCTTAGCAGGTCTCACTAAGACACATAAATGATAAATTTTAACCACATACATTACTTGACACTAAAAAATAATCTAAACCGGTCATAGATCACCGTTCCAAATCTACTTATATAAGTAACTACATAAGTCATATCAACTCACCCAGTGTTACAAAACTAGTTGGCAAAGCACTTTAACGTATTACATTTAAATTGGGACCTTGCCTCATTAAAAATATCAACCGAAACACAAGCCTTGTTATACAAGGTGCATAATTCGTCGCAGGGGTGCGCGAACGCCGGCGTTGGTACGCGAGAGCGGGACAGCGAAAGAGGCGCGGGAGCGCGAACATACCCGGGGGACCCTGTATCGAATGCTCTCAAGGAGCTCTGGCCCTATACTACGAAGCGCGAAATTCGAACTTCGTTTCATGCCGTTCCGCTCACGCTAATGGTATTTATTACGAGAGTGAGAGGGACCGCACGATCCGAACTTCGAACTTCGAATTTCGTAGTAACCCCCCTGTACTGTTGTAGTGACCCCTGCAGATGTTATACAGGGTCATAATATCAAAGCTCTATTTGATACTTCATCCATAGAAACCATTATCGGTAATACTTCTCAATGTCAAGTACAAGTAGACTTTTGCAACTTCGCACCTTGGTCGCACCTCGAGGTTGCGGGAGCGGCTGCTGAAGTGGCAGCCCTTAAAAAGCGCGAGAAGTACTTAGCACTCGCTAATTACTTCTTTGTGCCTCTTGCTGTGGAGGCAACTGGTTGTTGGGGTTCCGAGGCAATACTTTTTTTTAAAGAAGTGGGGTGCCGTCTTCGTGAGAGAGGTCTTGACCATCGCTCTGGGTCGTTTCTGGTGCGAAGGTTGTCCATCGCGGTCCAGCGGGGCAATGCGGCTAGTGTGTTGGGCACATTTGCGAATGGTGCGATCCGGGGCGGTTTATTTGACTGACTTTATATTTTAATTTTATTGAATTTCGCGTGTACCTATATTGACAACTTGTAAATTGAGAAATAAAACGCGTCAATCAATCGGATCATTAAAATATATATGGTCGTTTTCAAAAAAATATACGTAGTGAAGGGATTAGTGAAAACAAAATCACGATTGCTTCCGTTGTGTAACGAAAGTTAGTCATCTATACTTCTATACTAATATTATAAAGAGGAAAGATTTGATTGTTTGTTTGTATGTTTGTTTGTTTGCATTGAATAGGCTCCGAACCTACCGGACCGATTTCAAAAATTCTTTTGCCGTTAGAAAGCTACATTACCACAGAGTGACATAGGCTACTTTTTACCGCGGGATAGTACCTTTTCCTACGGGAAA
Organism: Archips xylosteana; assembly: GCA_947563465.1. Classification (NCBI taxonomy): domain Eukaryota; kingdom Metazoa; phylum Arthropoda; class Insecta; order Lepidoptera; family Tortricidae; genus Archips; species Archips xylosteana. Next base: position 1,895,694 of record OX387343.1, read on the forward strand.
ATTAATTTTATCGCGGGCGAAACTGCGGACGGAAGGCTAGTACAAACTATATGGGTAACTTTCGTTACACAAAGGAGTCAATTAAGTTTTGTTTTAAGAAATTCAAGCCCTCAATTGTGTAATTTTTTTAAACGACTCTTTTATGTCAGTAACTAGTCCTTACGCATGTTTTTAGAGGTATTCGAGACCGATAACACAACTTTTTCTACAAGCTTTTATTTAACTTCACCTGTCTCGTTGTCTGTACGAGTATGTCATCAAATCAAGGAAGTTAAATTTGACCCACTTCTCGATATCTGACTGAGCTGAAATTTTGCAATATTATTATAACACGGTGGTGATCTGATGATGGATCTGAAAGGCGGCCATCGGAACACTGTAATAAAACAACACAACCCCGTCGAGTTTAGGCTCGTTTGATCCGTCTTGACGAGTACTTTAGTCCTAGAAGGGGCAAAAAGTGCAATCAGCAAAAAAACTTGTATTGGGCCATTTTTGGAATTAAAGAAAAGTCAAAAGGCACAAAAAAATAAAAAACCGGCCAAGTGCGAGCCGGACTCCCGCACCGAGGGTTCCGTACAAATTTATATGTATCTATGAACATCCAGTCTTAGCAGACCCCTGCTCCTAAGCAAAATGTGCGCAGCGTGGGATCATTGTAGACTGGTTACTGAGACAGACAAAAAAATTTATACTTTTCGCAAATTTTCCTTTATATGTGCTATAAGACCTTGCTTCGTACCAAATTTCAAGATTCTGAGTTCACGGGAAGTACCCTGTAGGTTTTGATTCCCTTGCGACTTTCGAAAATTTGCGGCATAAACGGCAGTATCTATTGATTGTGTTGGCTTAGAAGTTTGATTTTTTCACAGCTCCAAGGGACAGTAGACCTGAGTATTTGTTATACATTTCAGCTTGATACCTCCACGCGTTCCTGAAAAAAAAGGGTCTTGACAGACGGACGGACGGACAACAAAGTGATCCTATAAGGGTTCCGTTTTTTCCTTTTGAGGTACGGAACCCTAAAAATGGCCACGATATCTCTTATTCCATTGTAATAAGGTTATACTTTAAGGCACGTACCCTACGTGTTAAAAATGCAATTTTTAACAAAGCCTTATTCTCTCCATGCATATACGCTCCACCTTAGTGTATAGTCGGGGTAAAAAAAGGTTCGTCACTTTTCGACCTTAACTCGTTGACATAGAGTTGAAAAGTGACGAACCTTTTCTTACCCCGACTATACAAAGGCCTTGAAACGCTCGCTTATGTGAACATGCCTTGCCAACAGCAACACCCGCCGTCAAAGGTCACGTCGGTTAGTTTGCAAAAATGCCATTACGATTTCCATTTTGTGTTCGCGCTTTGAGAAAGTCGGCATGGCGCATTCGAATAGGCTTTGTGTTGTGGGTCCTGTTCGCTTAGTATACGTTTTACCTCACCAAAATACTTCTCGGTCGCGTTTACGTAAAAAATTCAATTACTAGGGAAACATGGACAGCGTCTCCGCGCGCGCGCTTCCATGTTTCCATAGAATTGAAATTTTTACGTAAACGCGATCGGGAAGTATTTTGGTGAAGTAAAACTTATACTAAGCGTACGGTTCGCTTAGTATACGTTTTACCTCACCAAAATACTTCTCGATCGCGTTTACGTAAAAAATTCAATTACTAGGGAAACATGGACAGCGTCTCCGCGCGCGCGCTTCCATGTTTCCACAGAATTGAAATTTTTACGTAAACGCGATCTAGAAGTATTGAAGTGAAGGAAAACTTATACTAAGCATACTGTTTGCGAGACGTCGAAATGGAATGAGCCACACAGCTCGATGTTGGGTTAACTGGCATTTTTAGGATTCCGGAGCCAAAATGGCGAAAACGGAACGGTTATAGTTTCGCCGTTGTCTGTTTGTCCGTCCGTCCGCGGCTTAGCTCAGTGACTATTAGGGCTAGACTTTTTTCTCTATATTCGGTAGCTCTGAGAATAGGTCGTACGCTATTTTTTTATACTCCTATTCTTCACAGACGGAGTCGCGGGCAACAGCTAGTTTGGTTAATTATATTTCAGCACAATGATATTTTGTCGAAATTCAAAATGGTCGATTCACGTGGACTATTTTACATTTACACTTGATGATAGTAAATCACTACTTCGGATATCACTGGTTCTCCTGCCTGCTCCTCCGTAGGTACGTCTAATTTTGTTTCAATGAACTTTAAACTTTATGCCACTTAGTGAGTAAGTTCGATGTCACATATTACAATAATCCATACTCCATACTATATATACTATAACTAGCTGGCCCGGCAAACGTTGTTTTGCCATATAAATTACGATCCGCCCCGCACCCCGCACCCCAAAATGTGATCCGGAGAAGCAAAATTTTTGCAATAAAACAATATTGCGACTATAAATTGAGATGTAAGCTATCCTATCTCTTAATTTGGACCCAACTGCACACGGTGTGCAAATTTTGTTAAAATCGGTTAAGTAGTTTAGGAGTCCATCGCGGACAAACAACGTGACACGTAATTTATATATATTAATAAATAATAAGATATTATAAAGAGGAAAGATTTGATTGTTTGTTTGTTTGCATTGAATAGGCTCCGAAACTACTGGACCGATTTAAAAAATTCTTTTGCCGTTAGAAAGCTACGTTATCACTGAGTGACATAGGCTACTTTATACCGCGGGAAAATATCTCATTCCCACGGGGAAACACGTCTTAATCTCCTTAAGGACACTGGGCGGGAGGTTATAGTTGGCAACTTCATGTGGTCATTTCTTCGACAGACACCAGCATCCCAGATCGCTGAACCAGCAGGACCGGTCCAACTCCGCACCCAATGTCTGCATCAACATGGTGCAGCGGCCGTTGACCCTGGCTGAACACCAGCGGAGACACAACCAGGTAACTTCATCAGGAGACAAGGAGGCCTGGGACTATACTCCATTTAATTTAGAATTGGGAATGTTCGTTTTTTCTAAACCCCCCTTTTTATTTTTTTTATCGAAAATATAGAGCATTATAAGAAACTAATTTGAATATTTCAGCAATTCATCACTCCAATATTTTTTTATAATTTATTGAAAATTTGAGATACGACTTCTCGTAAATTACATGCCGCGGCTGAATCTGTGTATAAACCACAGACATGATGAGAAAAAAAAGTGTCACAATCGATGGTTAGTTGTCATCTGACAATGTCACTTTACATAACAATAATAATAACACTCAAGTTGCCGATTCTTCCAAGAGAATAGGTACAAAAAACGATCTACGGCTATAGTATTTTTTGTACGTATAAAATAAAATGGTCAGGAGTGTTCCCTTGAAAGTTCTTTGGCGGATTTAATCCATACTTACATTAAAATGATCCTCGCAACAATAAGTAAATCGTGTAAACTTTGAAATAACTTCGCGGCACCACTTCTCTCGTGAATCTTCTCTAATGCGAACAATTAATTTGTTTTGGCTATTGACAGAATCATTTCCACAAGTAGGAATGAAACACTTCCTGTATAAATCCATTATTAAAATATGAAAAACGCGAAGAATGTTTTTCAAAATAGTATCCTTAAACTGACAGATGATAACTACGTCGAAGTGACAGAGAATAGTAGGTATAGAGAAACTAGACAGACGGCTTTTTATTTCTTGTTGCAAAGAATTTCAAAGTTAATGCCCACAGAAAGGTCAAACACAGGTCAAACATTATTTTGCAAAAATACACACGATCATTTAATATTTTTTTACTACAATGTTATAAAATGATTTAATAAACCTATTCCTCGAAATGGTTTTGGAATTAGACCACATTGTAAAAAAGTGATCAATGCCAATTATAAACCACAACAACATTATATTGCGGCTCGTGAACTGTAATCTCTTTACAATTTGTACTAGGGTAACAATTGACGACACGCAAATAAAGTGGCATTAAAACAATTTTATTTTGCGGCTCCCAGACTATTGTGCTGTACTATTTGCTAGGTAAGAAATAGTTGATGAGCCGCAATATAATGATGTTGTGGTTTTCAATTCTAAATTAAATGAAGTATAGAGAGTGGCGGCAAATATAACGGCCAAGCGGGCAACTTGTATGTAAATCATCAATCATCATCATCATCGTCATCCCAGCCTATTTGGGTCCTACTGCAGGGCACGGGCTTCTCGGAACGAGAGGGCTTGGGCCGTAGTTCCTACGCGGGCCCAGTGCGGATTGGGAACTTCACACACACCATTGAATTTCTTCGCAGGTTTCCTCATGATGTTTTCCTTCACCGTAAAAAGCTCATGGTAAATGTCAAATGTAAATGTAAATGCCGAAACACTCAGAGGTGCGAGCCGGAATTTGAACCCGCTACCCTCTGCTTGAGAGGCCATAGTTCAAACCGCTGGGACACCACGGCTATTTTATATGTGTGTAAATATTTCGTTAGTAATTTAGTAATATCTATTAATCTTCATCGCAATTTTTTTGTGTTGCAATCTTTGATCAATTATAACTGTAGATCCACAGTCGCGCGCCCGAAAATGTCCGAACCAAATGAGCGCCACTTTGATAAAAGTGGCCTTCTTTTCTCTCAGTACGTTGCGTAAAATTGTCAAGTTTAGATCTAAAGTTGTCAACCGAAATTCGACTATAATGAAGTAAAGACTACGTTCAAATTTCTGTGTAGGTGATTGTTTGATGCGTGGACTGTATTACTTATTAATTAAAATGAAATGAAACAAAACTTCTTCGATAGTAAATTGAGCAGGGTGTCTTGTTCGTGTGGCGGAGCGGAGTGGTCGGTGGCGAGTGGCGAGTCGGCCGGAGCGGGCGATATTTAAGTCGTCGCTCGTGGGCGCGAGGGAGGGGAGCACGGGCGATTATGGCGCCGCGGGGAGGACCAATCAGAGGGCAGGAAGGATGTATTGTGTTCAGTGGGATACGTGTCTGTTATCGGCGTGTGTTATGGTGTAGTGTGGTAAACTAATAATCTTTATTCATAAAAGCACATAAAGATGACACAAGACATAAAATATAAAAATATAAACACAAACAAACTTACAGACTACTTAGGAATATAATATTAAAATGTATAAACTAGCCTACTCGTACAATTATTTATTTACAATTTAAAACTATATCCTACATCTAAAGTAGCCTATTTCTAACAGTGATGATTTTAATTGTTATGCAAACAAATAAAAAAGTTCGGACATTTTTTGAAGGGGATTTTGTTCGGCAATGTGTATCTTCAGTTATAATTGATCAAAGGTTGCAATAACAAATTTATGATTTTCGGATTTTTCCCTTTTATTGTGCTGTAAGATCTTCCTTCATGACAAAATTCATGGTTCTAGGTCTGTGGGAAGTACCCTATAAAATTTGATTCCCTTGAAAGTGTCGAAATATACGTTTTTTTGAGGTATAAACGGCTATATCTGTTTTTCCGTGTACTTAGAAATTAGATTTTTTCATAGCGATACCTCCACACGATCCCGAGATGAAGTGTCTTGACAAACAGACGAACGGACGGACGGACGGACTAATAACATAGTCATCCTGAGAGGTCGGAATTTCACGGCAAAATATAAGACTGTCGCAATCAGTGCTAGTGTTAGAACCAATTTTTTATCGATATCGATAGTTGTGCAATGGAAGAAAAAAAAACCAGCCAAGTGCGAGTCGGACTCGCGCACCGAGGGTTCCGTACAAATTTATATGTATCTTTGAAGACCTATCTATAGATACCCCACACGTATGGGTTTGATGAAAAAAAAATAATTTTGAGTTTCAGTTCTAAGAATGGGGAAACCCCATAATTTATTGTTTTTTTTTCTGTTTTTCTGTGAAAATCTTAATGCGGTTCACAGAATACATCTACTTACCAAGTTTCAACAGCATAGCTCTTATAATTTCGGAAAAAAGTGCCTGTGACATACGGACGGACAGACAGACAGACAGACAGACATGACGAATCTATAAGGGTTCCGTTATCTGCCATTTGGCTACGGAACCCCAAAAACGGTCCACTAAATAAAAAACATATTTAATACGGAATTTTAGATCAGGTTTGTATAACCGAACCCCCCCCCCCCCCCCTTGACTATGGTTCCAGAGTGATCAGAAGGACGTTAGTACTATTAATTATTTCAGTGCCTATTAAAAAAAAAAAAAATTTAAACTGTTTATTAATTTCATAAAAATACAAATTAATTATTAATATTATTAGTACAATCTTTTAAATTTTAAGATTATATACTAACAACTTACTTTCATTAACACTACATTAACTTATTATAATTAGTTAATATTTGTTAATAGGTACTTTTTTACAATACTCTTAGGGGCTGTTTCACCACTTTTTTTAAAGTTCGGATTAGCTTGATCATAACCTTATTTGTCACATGGAATAAAAATTTCTGTTTCACCAGTCTTGATTAGCGCTAAGTGACGGACAAACTATTTCTTAATTTGACCATCAGATCAGGTGGCATTTAGCATTTTTATCCGTCACATATCTTTTTAATTAGTTAGTTTATTTTTTTGTGGCCATGGTTGGAGAGCCCATCAGCCGGTTTCAGAAAAATAAATCAAAGTATTTTTTATTTTTTAAAGAAAGAAGTCATGCTAAATTGCAAACGAGAATTTAAATATCAAGATTTGAATAAAAAATATAGGTACGCTTTTAGTATTTAAAAATAAATCCAAAATTTCGTAATATTTTTTAATTACAGACTCTTTTTCAGTGGCACAATCGTTTGTTCTACCTGAACTTGTACATCGCCATTAAAAAAAAAGTTAATCTGTCAAAGGGTTTGGCGCCACTTTTCGATTCGTTTTACGTGATTTTATTTTTCTTTGTTATTGTTAACCAAAGTATCGTAAATAAATACCGTTTTTGGATTAATTATAATGTTACACATTTGTTTATGCAAAAAAATAGATGTGTTTAAAAATTACATAGTTTACGATTTATTTTGCTTTAATAATGAGCGACTCTTTGAACGAAAATATGCGAACAGGAACCCGTGGTCGTGAAATGGGACGTTGCTATTCCGACTTTTTGTTAAACCGACGATTAGTTAAGTGGTACTTAGTTTGCACAGGACCGGAGTGGTGAAACTGAAAAAAAACTGGCCGACAGATTTGTGCAGTACTTAGTTTATTCATTGGTTACGTAACCAGTAGTATGACAATAAGGTGGTGAAACAGCCCCTTAGTCTGCTGTGTTGGCTTATTAAGTATACAATTTATGGTATCGTAATTTTTATTTGTATGGTAATTTGTTGTATCGTACTAAAGTCACGGACATAGCTCGAAGAATCGCTAGACTTAAGTGGCAGTGGGCAGGGCACATCGCCCGTAGAACTGACGGCCGATGGGGCCGAAAGGTTCTCGAGAGGCGTCCGCGGACCGGAAGATGCAGTGTAGGTAGGCCTCCAACAAGATGGAGCGACGACCTGGTGAAGGTAGCGGGAACGCATTGGATGCGGATGGCGCTGGGTCGATCTGTTTGGCGAGCCTTGGGGGAGGCCTATGTTCAGCAGTGGACGTCTTTCGGCTGAAATGATGATGATGATGATATTGTTAGGGAAGCTGTTAGCTGTTGTGTTTTTATGGCGTTTGATTCAGCTCTATCTCCCACAGTGCGCTGCAAGTTCTCCGCAAGCTACAAACAGCAATTACTTAAGCTCCACTTCCAGTAGGCATCGGGATGAGAAAGACAAGGACCAACAGCAGAGCAGAAGCACGCAGGTACAGTACAATAAAGTTTACCACTGACAGATGGTTTGTCTTCATTTCATATTCAACTTTAACGACCTACAAATAAAGCCAATTTTAGAATACTGTTACCCACGTTTGCAGATTTGTTAATAGCTACTTTATTTGTATGGTGTTAAAGTTGGAAATGAAATGAGGGCAAGCCATCTGTCAGTGGTAAACTAGAAGTAAACGTGTTGTAAGCTTGTAGCACGGGGGAAGAAAGAAGACATTTTCTCAAAAAATGGTATGAAATGTTGCCATTACGTCGTCAAAAACGTCGTTGAAAGTAACGCATCCTGGAGGCTAGCTGCTAGTGTCCAGGAAGTAAGTATGAAATTCCATTACATATCAAGTGTTGAAATTTGGAACCGGTGCTCTACGTCTGTGAAAAACTTAAACTATTAAAAAAGTTCACATTTAAGAGGATGTATACTTAACATTTTTCACTAATTTATCTTGTTGTAATTACAATTTTTGTGTTTCAAATGTTTCAAAATTAAGAAAATTCTTATTAAAATTATGACGTTTGTAATTTGAAGTTGACAGATATCTAAACATCGCCGCCCGGTACCTTTAAAAAAAACAATCATACCACAGACTACAGACATAGGTTAGCGAGTAAGTAGCTAAAATGGCGGGTCGTAGATTTTCTTTATTTTTTTCAATGTGTACTTTTATCAAGTTTGGTTGACTTCAAACCAAACTTGCTAAAAGTATGGCCTTGTAGCGACATCTCTTGTCCGGGTGAGCGGTTAGTTCCGAAGGAGTGTTGATGTTTCTCGATGAGAACTGAACATAGATGGCGCTGTATCACTGCATAAGTGATGATGGCAGGCTGGAATGTATGATGCGTAGGAAAAATTTGCGCGTAAACTTCTGACCCGTGGTGGTGTAGGGGTAAGCACGCGGCACGGAATGCTGAGGACCTGGGTTCGATTCCCAGCATTGGTCTTTTCTCTGGGGTTTTTTCTGTGCATCTATATTTCAGTTTGTATTTAGTATGAAATATATGATCTGTAGGCCTCTCCGACGGGGACCCTGCGGCCGCGGCGGCCGCGCGCCCGCTCCGCCGACGAGTCTTGGAAGAACGCGTTGTCCCCGCGAGAGAGTTACGACGACTGGGTCATACACGCCGACGAGATACTGATCGGCGCCAGGATAGGTAACTACTATAGTGTACAGTAAAACTACATAAAGTTTACCACTGACAGATGGTTTGCCTTCATTTCATATCCAACTTTAACGACCTACAAATAAAGGCAATTTTAGAATACTGTTACCCACGTTTGCAGATTTTGTAATAGCTACTTTATTTGTATGGTTTTAAAGTTGGAAATGAAATGAAGGCAAGCCATCTGCCAGTGGTAAACTAAAAGTAAACGTATTGTAACGAACGTTTGCGTATATTCGCATATTTTGTATCCTATGCATTTGTATTACATTACCCAAAGGGTAAAAACGGAAACCCTATTACTGAGGCTCCGCTGTCCGTCCGTCCGTCCGTCTGTCACCAGGCCGTATCTCGGGAACCGTGATAGCTAGAGAGTTGAAATTTTCACAGATGATGTATTTCGATTGCCGCTATTACAACAAATACTAAAAAATGGAATTAAATAGATATTTAAGGGGGCTCCCATACAACAAACACGATTATTTTGCTCGTTTTTGCTCGATATTGATAACAGCAACAGGTAGACACTTGAAATATTCACAGAATATTTAATTATATATTGCCTTTAAAAATGATTCATTAAATTAAAATAAAAAAAATATTTAAGGGGGCTCCCATACAACAAACGTGATTTTTATAGATAATTGTACGGAACCCTTCGTGTGCGAGTCCGACTCGCACTTGGCCTGTTTTTTTTTTTTTGCTTCATGTAAGATTGCACTGGCCCCTACACTAGCCACAGCCTGTCCCGTAGGTAGCCAATTTTAACACTAATTTGCATAGCAGATTCAACCATCGCCAGAGAGGGATAAGAGCTACAGTTACTGAGCTCTCGTTCGGCTTCAATTTTGCGACAACAGCTCATTCCCGTTGTACGTAGTACTTATTACTTCCATGAGTTAGAGTAAGTTGACCGAAGAGCATCTGTCAAATTTGATTGAAGAGAAAACTTGAGACAGATATATGTGATGACAAGTCTGTACTGTTTTCGATGATTGTCATATCGCTTACCTGAAATTAGCATAGCTATTATGTATCAAAATTCGACCATAGTTATATGGTTTATACGTCTATTTTTCCATGTTGTTCAGATATATTTGATATGTTGACTGCTTAGATACCAGTGATTTTTTGATAGCTAAGGTATCAATGACTTGTTAGGAGTGTAGAAATTAATTAATATCGACTGTTTAGGTATTTGTGACACGTTGAGCGCTCACAAGTAAATACTACCATGACAATCAAAAAATTTTTGACAATTTATCTTTGATCAATTATAACTGTAGATCCACAGTCGCGCGCCCGAAAATGTCCGAGCCAAATGAGCGCCACTTTGATAAAAGTGGCCTTCTTTTTTCTCAGAACGTCGCGTGAAATTGTCAAGTTTAGCTGTCAAGTGGAGTTCTGCCGCTACCGAAATTCGACTGTAATGAAGTAAAGACTTGGTTCAAATTTCTGTGTAGGTGATGATTTTATTTGTTACGCAACCAAATAAAAAAGTTCGGACATTCTTTGAAGGGGATTTGGTTCGGCAATGTGTATCTACAGTTATAATTGATCAAAGCAATTTATACGTTTACCTCTCTTTGAGCACCTGAAGCGTATAGCGACTTTTGATACTGGCTGTACCTGAGAGCGGGACAGTCCCGTTCAAAACGGGACGTATGATCACATTATGTATGAGTCTCACGGTGTATGTTCAAAGTACCTACTCGAATAATCTGTTCCCGATAGGTTCCGGAAGCTTCGGGACCGTGTACAAGGCGCACTGGCACGGTCCAGTCGCCGTGAAGACGCTCAACGTGAAGACGCCCACTCCGGCGCAGCTGCAGGCCTTCAAGAACGAGGTATGGGCACAGATTACTTAATAGTTACTTCGTAACAGATACTGCATCCCGTACAAAATGTTGGTACTTACCGCGATTGTAGCCACAGATTATACTACTCCGTCTCCTTAAGAATGTGTGCGTGCCGACAGTGACAAGGGCTGGCAGTTTGGATTAAATTTTTTTTCTCTACATGTTGTTTTGCCATTTTGACGGGATAATTGCTATATATTATATCCATGCAAACTTTCTAGCACTGATATTCCCTAAGCTAAGCCATGGACGGACAAAGGGACAGACGGTCATAGCGAAACTGTCGGGGTTCCGTTTTTGCCATTTTGGCTCTGGAATCCTAACAAAAAAGGATATTTATTGTAATGCGCAGAACACATTGCCATGCTCACAGTACCCTAGCGTTATACTAGATACGAAGGTCAACTTTCGAACTTCGCATCGTGCCATCCCGCTCACGCTTATAGCTTTTTATAGAAGAGTAAGAGGGACAGCACGATGCGAACTTCCAAATTGTTATATTAGCTATTAATTCTAGCATAGTCATATTAAAATTTGCCCCCTGTTTCACCATTCACTTATAAAAGTCCAGGCGGCATATTTTTTCCGTGGAACACGAATGAACGTGCGTCGGCGCACGCTTGTGACAACCTACTGGAATTTCGATCGCAGCAGATCGTCCCCGCGGTAGGTAAATATCGCGCGTAAGTACATGGCATGCATGAGGCCTGGTATGGGCATCATTGAACCCCGTTATCGGAGGTGCAATTGGGAATGTCCAAAAAAAATTACCAGTGGTTTTATATTTTTTTTTTGTATAGAAAAGTCAATTTTAACAAACCAATTTCAATATTTTGTCATTTAGTTGACTACTTTTTTCAAAATTAACTATAGGAACTATTTTGGTTGTTGACGTCAGATTGTAATTTAGGGCTCTAACACTGCCAAATTTATAAATCTATCTAAATGCGTACGATAAGGCAACCCCTTTAATTATTTTTTACGTAGTGGTACACTGTAACTAGTGTCACTTTACTGGCGCTGTCAAAGTGCTAGATGTCAGACAGCGGGTCCAAATCAAACTCCGTGGTATAATCCACGCGTAAATTGTGAAGAATTCTAACCACATAGAATAAACTACGACTTGGACCGGTCACGCAATTTACACCAATGTCAAATGAAGGTCATTGCTTATTTGTTAGCTATAGTTCCCACGAGTTCCCGGTTCGTTCGTTGGACAAATTGATATACTTTTAATTTTTATTACAATCTAAACATTTCGATCCTAGCAGTTACATCGATATTGATCTTTTTCGCAAGAATATTTCACTATACCATCCCTATGTAAGCTTACAGAAAATCCATAAGCAAAATTGTAATATCTACATATTTCACTCAAGGTGGCGGTCCTAAGAAAAACCCGGCACTGTAACATCCTCCTGTTCATGGGATGCGTATCGAAACCCTCGCTCGCCATCGTCACCCAATGGTGCGAAGGTTCCTCCCTCTACCAGCACTTACATGTGCTGGAAACGCCTCTGCCTATGCTGTATCTGATAGACGTCGCGAGGCAAGCGGCGCAAGGCATGGACTATCTGCACGCGAAGAACATAATTCACAGGTGAGCGCGCTTTTGAACGTCACTCAATGGTCGTTGCATTCAATGATGGACAATGTCACTCAATGGTGCGTGAATTTCTCGCGATACACACATGTGCCAGTGATACCACTGCCCACGTTAAGTATATCTGATAGATGTAGTGAGGCAAGCGGCGCAAGGCATGGACTATCTGCACGCGAAGAACATAATTCACAGGTGAGTGCGCTTTTGAACGTCACTCAATGGTCGTTGCATTCAATGATGGTCAACGTCACTCAATGGTGCAGGAGTTCCTCGCTATATCAACCCATGTGACAGAGTCAAGGGCGCCATTGCTCGTGTTGTATTGAACAAACGTCTGTTTGCTTTTGAACGTCATTTATTGATCGTTGCACTCAATTGACAACATTTCATATTTCTAAGACTATAATTTGATTCGTTCTCTGTATACTGTTTGGAAAGAGAAAGACGCTGATAGTTTTGAATTTTCACTAGGATTATTAATTAATTAATTACAATTTTTTAAAGATGTGCTTATTCTAAAAGAGCGCAACGATAGAATAGATCCATTACTTTTGTCTAGTCTCTATTAAAAAAAAGTGATGACGTAAATTTGACGTTAAGGTTGTTATCAAATTTTAAATTATGACAGCTCTTTTTTCTAGTGAAAAGGGTAAAGGAAAGGTGGCGAAACTCTTACGATTCCTGTAGTAATTTTCAGGTGTTAAAAAAATGAAAGGTTGTTGTTGGCAACACCAACAAACAATCCATTCAATCATTCATTTCCTGTATCGTTTTAGCTATATGATTTTTGGACAATATACTTCTCTTACCACCACGGCTGCGTTAACATCATTTTTTTTCTATCCAAGTTTTTACCTGGCTCTTCTAAACTAGTGAAACCTGAGCAGTTCACCTACAGTTGTTAATATATAAATACCGCCACTCAATAGCGCAAGGGTTTCTTCCTGTACCAGCATATAGAGACAAAATTACCTACCTGCATCTGATGAAGCCATTCGAGAATGTTATACAAAAATGAGTGCGCTCTTGAACAACACTCAATCGTTATGCATATGTTTTCTTATTAAAATAAACGTGGCAATTTCTACGTCTCAGTATGCTTAGTATATTAATAACTACGTCTATTGCTGAAAAATCATGAATGAAATCATGAATCATTTTGTTTCTTTGCAGAGACTTGAAATCGAACAACATATTCTTACGGGACGACTGGTCAGTAAAGATCGGAGATTTCGGTCTGGCCACGGCCAAAGTGCGATGGTCCGGTAAGTCTAATAATAATTCTATTCCTAGTAATATTATTTATTAATGCGGTTGGACGTTTGAATCTTTATGGAACTATCCATTGCGTTAATATTTGGCACATTTTTTCTAATCTGGATTAATTCATCGGATACCGGATACTGTTTTAGTCTATATTTGGAAGGTCTGAGAGTAGGTCGTAGGCTATTTTTTAAACCCCTGTTCTTCGCAGATGGACTCGCGGGCGACGGCTAGTAAATATTAAATTAGTTGTGTTACTTCTAACTACTTGACCTGCGGTGTTTATGGCAACTGGACATCTAGACCCCTTGGACATTTCCTTCTATCTCTTAAGATCCATTCATTATTTTATGTTACTAGGTACCTATTTGTCAATCAAAAATCGAACACACAGCGGATTTGGCATTCTCAACGAACGACGATATGAAAAAACAAAACAAAAACAGGCAAACTAAAAATTCTTCTTTTTCTTCTTCGAGGAAGCCATTTCAGCACGTCGACTACATAAAATGGCTTCGGGCTTGGCACTTTGACACTTGGGCCAATACACCCCGGAAGTACCCCATTATTGCACGCTAACCTTTTGTCTCCAGACACCCAGTCGGCCGGCGGCATACAGTGGCAGCAGCCCACCGGCTCCATACTCTGGATGGCCCCGGAGGTGATCCGGATGGAGGAGCCGGCGCCATACACGTTCCGCTCCGACGTGTACGCGTTCGGGATTGTGCTGTACGAGCTGATGGCTCAGACGTTGCCGTACAACAACCTTAACAACAAGGATCAGGTGAGACGGTGTACTGTACCGCCGTGCTAAGCCAAAAGGGTCTACGTCCGTTTTAACGGTTTCGAGAAAAACGTGTTTCTATGTTATCGTTTCTTAGTGTTTGAGTGAAAAATAAGCGTTTCTTAGCTATTTTTAAGGCACTTCTAATATTAATATGACTTTTCTGTTAACAGAACTTTACTCCTTATAAGCTAAGGAATCCAATGGGCGCTTTTGGCTTAGCACGGCAGCGTAGTACTTTGGCTGGCTCGTAGGAGTACGTAAATAAACAATCTGTACATGTAAGGTGTTAATTTATTAGTTGCAGATATTTTTACAGCTGATAGTTCAGCTTTTCCAATTTTTTTTTGGAGAAAACTGAAAAACAAATTTGCTACGTAAAAACTCCCTGTTAATGTGAAGTGGCCAGTTAGAGTTAAGTGGTACGTAAAAGAGGTACTAGAATCTGTTCAATGAGTTCTCATTCAACAATCACATTAACAGGGTGTTTTTACGTAGCAAATTTGTTTTTCAGTTTACGGTCCGTGCCATCCGCATCCAACGCGATCCCGCAACCTTAACCAAGTCGTCGCTCCATCTTGTTGGAGGCCTACCTACACTGCGTCTTCCGGTTCCACTATTTTTAAAAGCTTTTTATTAACTTGCAATGTAAAACCAAATCTGAAACCAAAACATAATGGTCGAATATCTAGGCAAAAAAATTTACTATCTGTACCCAAAACTTACCTCAAACAAACAACTAATAGCCCTTACTTAAAGGGTATAAAAATATTTAATAAACTCCCTAAAAACATAAAAGATCTCCCTTTAAAACAATTCAAACGAAAATTATACTTTGCGATTTGTGTTTCTATTCTGTAAGCGAATTTTTCAGTACAAAAACTAATAATAGATAAAACACCTTTGATCAATTATAACTGTAGATCCACAGTCGCGCGCCCGAAAATGTCCGAGCCAAATGAGCGCCACTTTGATAAAAGTGGCCTTCTTTTTTCTCAGTACGTTGCGTGAAATTGTCAAGTTTAGCTGTCAAGTGTCAACCGAAATTCGACTGTAATGAAGTAAAGACTAGGTTCAAATTTCTGTGTAGGTGATGATTTTAATTGTTACGCAAACAAATAAAAAAGTTCGGACATTCTTTGAAGGGGATTTTGTTCGGCAATGTGTATCTTCAGTTATAATTGATCAAAGTAAAACACTAATTGAGAGATGATACGCAATTTTTACGAATAAAATAAAATAAAAAGACATTTTAACTTTCTCAAGTCTTTTTTATTCACATAAAATATTAGATACTATTATTGTAAAACCTACTTGTCTCAATCATCCTTATATTATTTACGAGTATACATATAGACGACCAGATGGCCTAGTGGTTAGAGACCCTGACTATGAAGCTTGAGGTCCTGGGTTCGATTCCCGTGTCGGGGCAGATATTTGTCTGAAAAATACGAATGTTTGTTCTCGGGTCTTGGGTGTTTAATCTATCTAATACCTTTAAACGAGCAATTCTTGTATATATGTATATATATATATATAATCAGGATCTCGGAAACGGCTCCAACGATTTCGATGAAATTTGGTATGTGGGGGTTTTCGGGGATGAAAAACTGATCTAGCTATGTTTCATTTTCAGAAAATCGCTTTTACTCATGTTTTCCGGCTATTTTTGTTTGTATTAGAATATAAAGCTAAATTTCGCCGACTTCCACCAGATCATAATGGCACATTAGAAATCGGGTGGTCGCGGATCCAGCCGACCTCGGTTCGAGTCCACGTTTTTTTTCAAGATTTATAGTTTTTTAAGTTTATTTTTTATGAGAAAACGTCAAGTTTCTTCTTTTGTGAGAAAAAGTTACTTCTTTGTGAGAAAAAGTTACTTTTTTGTTAGAAAAAGTATTATAGGGAACGTGCAGTAACTATAGGCGGCAGCACTAATGAGACAGAAGAGACACTATGCGGACAGTAAAACAAACTTATCAAGGTAAAACATTCAAATTGATGGCACCCTTATGGCACCAGTTGGCAGCACCGTCTATGTGCACGTTCCCTATTGGGAGCACAGAACAGGAAAAGCCGGTTGTCTGTAAAGTCGGTTTACGGACGATAGTTTAACGTGACTCAACCCCCCCCCCACCCCCCCACCCCCTCCGGTGTTTTTGTCAAATATCTTGAAAACGGTGCATCCTACGGCAAAATCAATGAAATTTTCATCCCCCCTTTAATGCCCCCGCGCTCCCTCCCCCGCATCCCCCCCCCCCTCTCCCCCCCCCCCACCCCTCCGGTGTATATAATCAGGATCTCGGAAACGGCTCCAACGATTTCGATGAAATTTGGTATTTGTGGGTTTTCGGGGATGAAAAATTGATCTAGCTTGGTCTTATCTCTGGGAAAACGCTTGGTACCGAGTTTCTGCCCGAGCAGAGCTCGGTCGCCCAGGTACTATGTATTTAAGTATGTATCTATCTATATAAGTATGTTTATCCGTTGCCTAGTACCCATAACACAAGCTTTGCTAAGCTTACTTTGGGACTAGGTCAATTGGTGTGAATTGTCCCGTGATATTTATTTATTTTTATACCTGAAATGTGACATAATTTTTCAATGTAAAATAATGTAATTAAATCCAATGTAATTTATTTCTATTAATTCAATATACCTAATAATAGTCTGATGTATACTATAAATGTAAGCTAATCCTGACAGAGTATATCTGTATATAATTTGCATGCTACAAAGCAGAATGTGTAGGATCAAAACTATAATAACGGATATCCTTTGATCAATTATAACTGAAGATACACATTGCCGAACAAAATCCCCTTCAAAAAATGTCCGAACTTTTTTATTTGTTTGCATAACAATTAAAATCATCACCTACACAGAAATTTGAACCTAGTCTTTACTTCATTACAGTCGAATTTCGGTTGACACTTGAAAGCTAAACTTGACAATTTCACGCAACGTACTGAGAAAAAAAGAAGGCCACTTTTACCAAAGTGGCGCTCATTTGGCTCGGACATTTTCGGGCGCGCGACTGTGGATCTACAGTTATAATTGATCAAAGCGGATATCATTGTAAACCCATATTCGGCAAATAAAGAATTTATAATTATTATTATGTACGGGTCAAATCTGTGAACTTGAATTTGACCCACTTGCAGTGGTCGGCTTTACTTGAAAGGTATACTTATGGGGGTTGGATGACAATGCAAGCTTTGTCAGCAAAATGTACAGTCAGCGAAAAAGCTTGCATTGAAAATGAAATGTTTAACGAAATTGACGAAAATGACGACCGGATAGCCTAGTTGTTAGAGAACCTTACTACGAAGCTTGAGCTCCTGGGTTCGATTCCTGGTCGGGGCAGATATTTGTGTGAAAATACGAATGTTTGTGCTCGAGTCTTGGGTGTTTAATATGTATTTATCTATATAAGTAAGTTTATCCGTTGTCTAGTACAGATCGATTCACAAGAGAATGCACGAATGGATGAGGAAAATGACTGATGCATGACATTTGCATATCTGTGTGAAGTGTATTCAAATAGGTAACACATAGATACTTTCATTCGCTCATTCGATCCATTCGCGCCAGCTCTTATGAATCAACCTGTACCCATAGTACAAGCTTTGCATAGTTAGGGACTAGGTCAATTGGTGTGAATTGTCCCGTGATATTTTTTTTTCTTAGATACTCTGGATGGTCGGCCGTGGTTTGCTCACGCCGGACTCTCGCTACCTCCGCCAGGACGCGCCTCAGGCCCTCAAGCGTCTCTTCAACGACTGCATCAAGTTCGACAGAGAACAGCGGCCCCTCTTCCGCCAGGTAACTTAATAGGGCATTCTGGTTAGTGATGTGACATGAAAAAAACGACTTTGTTTCTTTCACAATGTTGAAAAAAAACATGAAAAAAAACTTGGTAGCCTTGTTTTTTTCGAACTTTGGTTTTTTTTTCAGAAATAAAATCCATAGGAAATTAATTGTTTTATTGAGGTATGTTTACTAATTTCTTACATTTTACTAAAATAACAAATCGAATTAATCTTCCTCTGTGAATGTGAACAATATATTCATGTAAACTTGGTACTATTCAACCAAAACGGTATGGTAGATTCATAAATAAATAAAAAACTCTAATGTTAACTGTTAAGTATTAATCTTTTACGGAAACGTGCCTTTTTAATTTCAAATTCTGTACTCTTGAAAGAAAAATGCTCCAGAAAAAGACGTGTTTTTTTTCATGTTTTTTTTTCAAAGTTATTTTTCACGATAGATAAAGAACAGTTTTTTTGCAACACTAATTCTGGTACACTAAAATTACATAAAGTTTACCACTGACAGATGGTTTGCCTTCATTTCATATTCAACTTTAACGACCTACAAGTTAAGCCAATTTTAGAATACTGTTACCAGTAGCAGATTTTGTAATAGCTAGTTTATTTGTGTGGTGTTAAAGTTGGAAATGAAATGAGGGCAAGCCATCTGTCAGTGGTAAACTAGAAGTAAACGTATTGTACAAATGACAATATGATTTTAATAAGTGCGGCAAATGCTGACTGCGACAGGGTTCCGCGGAGGGTCGCGCACGAGCTTCTCGGACTATAGGTTGTCGCTCGGCTTTCGGTTCGCACGCTAGCCGCGTCGTGCGTAATTAAGCATCTTTTTTTCTGTAATGTTTGCAACAAACAATGACTTCTAAACGATCTTATAATATAACCCGTATAAATGATACTGTTGCGTTTACAGGTAGTTTACTGAATTAATACACACTGTTATCTTTCTGGATTTGTATACCTACCTAAATATCGGCGAGTGGGAACCCTGTGCTCTTGGTTTCGGTTCAGCGGTGCGCAACGGAATATGAACGCTCGTATAACACGATAAGTTTCAATTTCGCGTGCAAGCAGTTAACGGTCGTAAGAGTAGGCAAATTTTGATACCTAAAGTTGACTCTTGTTCGAGAGTGATCCTTCTGCACGATAGTACTAAAAGTTATTGTGCTTTTGCCAGTAATGACTTATGGCACTGAGACGTGGCCGCTAACGATAGGCCTCATATAGGTAACACGCCAACACAACGTCAAAATCCCGCTGTCATTACATGAGATGTGGTTGTGTGCGTGGCCTCAACTCTGGTGGCGTTACCTATAAGAAAGCTCAAAGTCACTCAGAGGGCGATGGAGAGGGCTATGCTCGGAGTTTCTCAGCGGGATCGCATTAGAAATGATGAAATCCGCGCAAGAACTAAACTCACCGACATAGCTCGAAGAATCGCCAGACTCAAGTGGCAGTGGGCAGGGCACATCGCTCGTAGAACTGATGGCCGATGGGGCAAAAAGGTTCTCGAGTGGCGTCCACGGACCGGAAGACGCGGTGTAGGTAGGCCTCCAACAAGACGGAGCGACGACCTGGTTAAGGTTGCGGGATCGCGTTGGATGCGGATGGCACGAGACCGATCCGTTTGGCAAGCCTTGGGGGAGGCCTATGTTCAGCAGTCGACAAGATCAAGCTAGCAAGCGAACCTGGAAGCTTACAAACATGCAATCAAATATGCGAGCAATGCGTGGTCAAAGTGGAGTGGTATTTAAGCGTGAAAATGTAACAGACAGACACACTTTGGCATTTATAGTATTAGTGTTTATATACGGTGTGACCAAATTGCGTGGGGGTTTTTTTATATGTATTAACCGTTGTACATTTTGATGATACCATTCGAACCATCGCATGGACTTGATACCTAACCAGGACTGAGTACTGCGACAAAAAAGTGAGGCCGTAAAGAAAAATAACTAGTGGTTTGCATCTCGTTCTAATTAGGGTGATCAAGTAATGGTGCGAGTGGGACACAATACACTACACTGACGAGCAAAAATAAAGCGTCGGTTACAAAAATTACGATAACCACAAAACCCGCTGTGATAGCTTCTTCGAGTAAAATGAGTTTAGTAAAGAGTTTTATTCTCAATTAAACTTTTTTTTGTTAAGGATAAAACTCTTTACTAAACTCATTTTACTCGAAGAAGCTATCACAGCGGGTTTTGTAGTTAAAGTAATTTTTGTAACCGACCCTTTATTTTTGCTCGTCAGTGTAGTTTCTCTAGTTGGTATGTAATCTCTTGGGCTGCTGTCTCTAGTTGCCATTATTAAACCGTATGGCTTGGTAATATGGGTCACTTTTGATTGACTAATACAAGTTAGTATTCAGTCCTGGTTAGGTATTAAGTCCATGAACCATCGTATGTTCAGACATTGCCAGACGACCAGATGGCCAAGTGGTTAGAAAACCTGACTATGAAGCTTGAGGTCCCGGGTTCGATTCCCGTGTCGGGGCAGATAAATATAAAATAAATAAATATCACGGGACAATTCACACCAATTGACCTAGTCCCAAAGTAAGCTTAGCAAAGCTTGTGTTATGGGTACTAGACAACGGATAAACATACTTATATAGATAGATACATACTTAAATAAATATTAAACACCCAAGACCCGAGAATAAACATTCGTATTATACCTGCCCCGACACGGGAATCGAACCCGGGACCTCAAGCTTCATAGTCAGGTTCTCTAACCACTAAGCCATCTGGTCGTCTGAAGATATTTGTATGAAAAATACGAATGTTTGTTCTCGGGTCTTGGGTGTTTAATATGTATTTAAGTATGTATCTATCTATATAAGTATGTTTATCCGTTGCCTAGTACCCATAACACAAGCTTTGCTAAGCTTACTTTGGGACTAGGTCAATTGGTGTGAATTGTCCCGTGATATTTATTTATTTATATGTATGAAAATCAGCGGGGACATTAGTACTGCGTACCTGTATTTGTTTCCCCGTCTGCTTTGCGGTTGTGTGTTTATAATTCACTGCTTCAATCTTCTGTATTTTCACTTATTCTTGTAATAATTATATTGCCATTGTTTGTTTGTGTCATTCATGCCTAACTAAATTTGTCTATGTTTCCATGTTTTCGTTTTGGATATAATAAGTGGCAAGGGCAAAGGCGTTCGCTCTATGCAGACACCATTGTGCGTTTTGTTTTCTTGTATGCTTTTTTGGTTTGCTTAGTGATTAATTAATTTTTAGTTGTCGGTTTCACTGAGCAGTTTATGTTTTAATTGTGGGTGAAATGGTTCCAACGGAAGACCAGCGTCGGCTTCACGGCCGACATCATGCTGAGTTGGGACCAATTCGTGATAATGTTTGTATCTTTTACCGTATTCCTTTGTTAATTTATGTCACGAATAAATATTTTTCTTTCTTTCTTGTTCATTTTATTTATCTTTTATTGCCTCCCGCCAGATCCTCGCCTCGCTGGAAGCGATGCTGCGCGCGATGCCCAAGATAACGCGGAGCGCCTCCGAGCCCAACATGAACCGGCAACTTCACGCGTCCGACGACTACCTCAGCTACAGCTGCGCGTCCCCGAAGACGCCAGTCAACTTCCAGTTCGACAACGACACCAACTTCCCTGCTTTCTACGGGTACGTACTCCTCATCTACGGTTGCCAGTTAAGAGATTTAAACCGGTGCTACCTGCTGAGCTGGCAACGTTGCATTTTTGTTAGTTTTTCTCGATTATTCCATAAGAATTGAATGAAAATTAAAAATGTTTTGAATACAAATTGTTCTAATATATAAGTTAATGTGTCTACTGCAATAATAATTCGTGATAAGACTTTTATTTTCTTTAAAAACCGTTAAGTAATAATTTGTTCGTTTTTAAAGAAAATAAAAGTCTATCACGAATTATTATTGCAGTAGACACATTAACTTATATATTAGAACAATTTGTATACAAAACATTTTTAATTTTCATTCAATTTCTATGGAATAATCGAGAAAAACTAACAAAAATGCAACGTTGCCAGCTCAGCAGGTATAAACCCCCTTAATTAATTTATTATTACAAAGGTCTCGGCTCTGAATACAACTTTCGTCCATTCGGGGTTGATACCTTAGGTCCATGGGGCCCCAGCGCAAAAATACTATTTCAATACAAATGTATTCTCGAAAAGTTGACTTTCAAAGGAAGGATGGCTCGTAAGCTCATTTTACCGCACTAGTGCGATTTTTTTACCGTTTTTTTTAATTCTCCATTTTAAAAGTTTACAAGCTAAGAGTTTTAAGTGACAAAAATAAAAAAATACGTAGAAAATGTATAAATATACAAAACTAAGTAATGAATTTGCAAAATTGATTGTTATTATTATAAACTGCAATTTAATTACCGCAGATTTTAATGATTTCCACCTTTTATTTATTCGAAAAAATCGCAGTGGCTGAACGCGTCGAACCGTTGCCTGATAATTTTAGTTAACCTAATTAAAAACAAAACTTACGCATGCGCATTACGGACGCGCTATTTTTATAAAACTTTGCGTTGTTTTGAGTTGTTGATTATAGTATATGTACAAAAACCAAACAAAATGAGTGATGTTCAAGTGATGAAGTCGACAATAACATGGAATTAATTCCGCCCGATATTTAAAGTAAGGCGCGAACCGCGCAAAATAATCTTTTGCTACCAATAAGTATCTCGAGAAATTTGTTATTATTTTACAATTTTGTGTTATTAATTGCCTATTTTCTTACAAATGTATTGTAAAACGTCGTATGATACACGGTTGGCAAGGTTTTACAAACTCGTGACGATGAAAACCCTCACCGTGCGGCTCGGGTTTATCACTCGTCAACTCATTTGTAAAACCATACTTACCAACCTTGTATCACAAATAACTATTTCACACCTTTCATTCGGAAAAGTAGATTTCGCTCCCTGACGACAGGGATCAAAATGCTACTTTTCTGTTCTGTGTTCATTTACGCAATGTGCCAGTGAACACAGACCTTAATAAAATAATCGTTTGTAATTATTTCATCGTAATCGATTAAAAACGAACGTATTTCATGTTATAACTTTAACAACGTTATATGGAAATTGATGAATTTTTCGTAATAGTTTAAAAAAATGTCGCAATAAATTATACGTTTTTAAATGAAAACTATCGATGATTGTTATTGTGATTTAATGAATATTGATATCCGATACATTGTAATATTCGATTCCATTCGATTATTTCTTAACATTGTTAAAAGTAGCACAGGAATATTTTATCTGTGGTGACCTTTCCCTATCTATCACAACAATCCATTTTCCTCATGGTCGGTGTGAAAAGAACTATTTCATCACACTTGCTCCTCAATGGTGTTATTCCATGCCTGTATACTAAATGACAATGG
This sequence comes from Archips xylosteana, assembly GCA_947563465.1. Lineage (NCBI taxonomy): Eukaryota > Metazoa > Arthropoda > Insecta > Lepidoptera > Tortricidae > Archips > Archips xylosteana. The sequence goes on from OX387343.1 coordinate 1,919,378, forward strand.
CCTAAATTGTTCTTAAGGGAGTTATGATTTACGTTCAGTTTTACCTCCCAAGGGAGTTCTAACTTTAGTTTTAAAATTTGCAAACAAGTTAGTAGGTCTGTAATTTCAGACTAAGGAGATTTCAAGTCAGCCAACGTTTTATTTATATCTTTAAAACTTAGCTATAACCCAATTTTACAACACAAAACTTATCAAAACTTCGTTATTTTTATATTTTAAATTTATCTATACTTCTATACTAATATTATAAAGAGGAAAGATTTGATTGTTTGTTTGTTTGTTTGCATTGAATAGGCTCCGAAACTACTGGAACGATTTCAAAAATTCTTTTGCCGTTAGAAAGCTACATTATCAGTATCACTGAGTGACATAGGCTACCTTTTTACCGCGGGAGGGTGGTGAGACAGGCGTGAAGAGCGTGGCATTAATGTCTAAAACTAAAAAAAAATCTTTGTTTAAAAATAAAATAATTTAAAATTTCACTTGTTTCAGTATACCTGTGCCAAACCAGAGGCATCCCTAGGGGTTACTAAAGGGCTACGAGTAGCCCTCTCGGCGGCCGAGCCTGTCTGTGATGACTTCGCGCGGCGACCTCAACTGTTAAGCACTATTTGATATTACTGTTGACACCAGTTGACACTTGTTGACACCAACCGTAGGCAACCCTAGAGGTTGCTGAGCGGCTATAATAGCCCTCCCGACTGCTAAGCTTCACTTAATATTACGATTGAAACCAGTTGACACAAGTTGACACTTGTAGACACCAACCATAGGCGTCCCTAGGGGTTGTTAAACGGCTACGAGTAGCCCTCCCGACTGCTAAGCATCACTTAATATTACGATTGACACCAGTTGACACTTGTTGACACCAACCGTAGGCAACCCTAGAGGTTGCTAAACGGCTATAAGTAGCCCGCCCGACTGCTAAGCTTCACGTAATATTACGATTGACACAAGTTGACACTTGTTGACAAAACCGTAGGCATCCCTAGGGGTTGCTAAACGGCTACGAGTAGCCTTCCCGTCTGCTAAGCTTCACTTAATATTACGATTGACACTTGTTGACACCAGTTGACATTTGTTGACACTTGTCTTGCTGACACGGGTTTGTTTTATAACAATCTTAAAAAGTTAACGGTTTCAGAAAAAAATCGTGTCGGTCTTTTGACCCATTCGATGTTTTAATACATTCGGTCTTTCGTACTTCGGTATTGTAATACATACCCGCTGACACCAACCATAGGCATGCCTAGGGGTTGCTATACGGCTGCAAGTAGCCCTCCTAACGGCCAAGCCTGTCCGTACTGACTTGGCACGCAAGCCTTAACTGCTAAGCACCACATAATGTTAAATTTGACACCAGTTGACATTTGTTGACACTAGATGTCACCAACCATAGGCATTCCTAGGGGTTGCTATACGGCTGCAAGTAGCCCTCCTAACGGCCAAGCCTGTCCGTACTGACTTGGCACGCAAGCCTTAACTGCTAAGCACCACTTAATGTTAAATTTGACACCAGTTGACATTTGTTGACACTATTTGACACCAATTGGAGGCAAACCAGTGGCCCTAACCAACTGAACTTTTACTTATAAGCACCATTTTATTTATCAGTTGACATACGTTGACACTATTTGACACCAGAGTCATTACTAGGGGTTACCGGTAGCCCTCACCAATGGAACGTTAACTGTTAAGGACCACTTTATTATAAGGTTGACACTTTTTGATATATTTTGACACCAGTTGACGCAAGTTGATACTAGTAACGCAAATTGACACATGTCAGTTTGTTTGCAATAGAAATAAGATTAACAAATTGGACCTGAAAATTACTTTCACTACGCTATTTCTGTTGCTAAAAAATACTGAAATTACACTAGCTGACATTACGCATTAAAGCGGTTGACACCTTATCGACATTTGTTGTTAGATATTGATTCTTGATGAAATCATGGAACAGAAAAACATGAGAAAGTCGCATGTCAACGAGACACGCTTTGATCATTAATAAGCAGTGATCGGAACTCTGGGTGCAAAACTTTAGCAAAACTTGCCAAGCGGGCATGAAACAGTGCTTACAGACATGAAAATATTATTAAACTACTGAAAATCTGAGATTACGATATAGAGTTAAATTGAACACTAATCTGCCAATAATATTCTTGTTTTTCTTGGTTGTAAATTCTCCTTTATGTCAGCTTTACAAGTTTTGTTAAAGTTTTGCACCCAGAGTCCCGATCACTGTTTATAAATTTGATCATTCTAGTAGCATCCGGTTGTATTCAGCCGTGTTGAATCTAAATGCTTACGCGTAGAGTTCATTTTACAATGCGATATTTTGGAGACATCTGTTGGGTGATTTTTTACAGCTGTCATTTATTTTTCTGCTATTCCAAGCTAGGAAGCTTATGTCCAATAGGATCGATTATATCGATATTATTGCTAAATCAGGCAGTAATAATCAAAAACAATGATACTATCGATACTACTGAAAATTCGTTACTATCGATGGTTCATAACTCTATCAATACTATCGATAGTATCGATTCTTTTAGACAAAACTATCGATACTATCGACACGTAGCGATGCTATCGATAATACTATCGATAGTTCTACGACCAATAATCGCCAAGATTTCAAAGTGTCTATGAATGCGCATGTAAGCATTTCCTATGGTTTTTTTCTATTCCGTGATAAGCAAAGGGCGGGAGTGTCATAGCAACAAAACAAATGTCAATAGGGATTGACCATAGTTGTTTATCGACTATCGATAATGCATTGTCACTTCGCACAGTTTTCGGTAATTAAAATAGACCTGTAATGGTAATTTTCTGCATTGGGACACTATGGGTTACCAAAAAAAAATAGACCTGTGTCTGAGTCGTTTTCAAAAAATTTGTACACAATTAAGTGATTAATTAAAAACAAAATTTAATTAATTGTTTTTGTGTAACGGAGTTATCCATATACTTTGTATGACTAAATTTCGTTACACAAAAATAGCGATCGTAATTATTGTTTTGATTAAGCCGTTAACTGTGTACAATTTTTTTGAAAACGACCCGCCTATGAAGGATGAAGGTTAAAAAAATGATAAATTAATAAAACAGTAACTAGTCTTATTTTGTTACAATTCAATTATATGTAAAAAAGGAAACAAAAAGAAAATGTTAATAATAATAAATAATAATAATAAATATCACGGGACAATTCACACCAATTGACCCAGTCCCAAAGTAAGCTCGCCAAAGCTCTTGTGCTATGGGTACTAGGCAACGGATAAACATACTTATATAGATAGATACATACTTAAATACATATTAAACACCCAAGATCCGAGAACAAACATTCGTATTTTTCATACAAATATCTGCCCCGACACGGGAATCGAACCCGGGACCTCAAGCTTCGTAGTCAGGTTCTCTAACCACTAGGCCATCTGGTCGTCTAAAAATGTTAAGCAATATAATTCCCGGGTCTAATGTAATACCTAAAACAGGTCTAATCATCAGAGGTCGGAAATCTTTTGCCGTGAAAAGACCGACCTCTGCTAGTTATCGATAGTCGTTAAAACACAATGGTCAATCCTTATTGACGTTTGATTTTTGCTATGAAAATAACGCCCCTTGGTGATATGTAAGAATGTATGCGGGCCAGCATAATACTATACTTCATTTAATTTAGAATGAGAAACCACAATAACATTATTTTGCGTCTGGTCAACTATTTCTTACCTAGCAAATGGTGCAGTACAATAGTCTGGGAGCCGCAAAATAAAATTGTTTTAATGTCACTTTATTTGCGTGTCGTCAATTGTTACTCTAGTACAAATTGTAAAGAGATTACAGTTCACGAGCCGCAATATAATGTTGTTGTGGTTTCTCATTCTAAATTAAATGAAGTATAGTGAAACGAAATGGCGGCGACTGCTGACGTATAATGTGAAACAACATATTAATTGAGTGGTTCTGATTAGTTTATAACCTAAAAGTGTTGGGTTAAAATTATAGATGCGAAACCGGCTATTAACGATTTTAACCAAGCGTTTAAAAATGCATCTTTCGTTATTAACTGTTATTTAACCGCATTTTACTACGATTAAATACTCACACAGCGTGGTATGGACAACCAAAAAATAATCAGCCAGTATATGTAAAAAAATAAAAAAAAAAAAAAAAAAAAAAAAAAATATTAGGGGACAATCTTACACAAATCGATCTAGTCCCAAACTAAGCAAAGCTTGTACTATGGGTACTAAACGACGATAAACATACTTATATAGATAAATAAATACTTAAATACATAGAAAACATCCATAACTCAGGAACAAATATTCGTGCTCATCACACAAATAAATGCCCTTACCGGGATTTGAACCCAGGACCTCTTAAAATCGCTCTTAAAATCTTAATGTCGCTTTAAATACGATTTATATAATTTAAAATTAAATCTTTATCCTTCGGGTACCGATTTTTCACTTCACCTAGGAGTTGACTACACAATAAAAAAACATTATTTACCCTTTTTCGTTGTCCCAGTCGGATAACTAACAGTTAATAACTGCATTTAAGGCTCGCAATACACATGCCTGTAGCTTGCACATTTCTGTCCCAGTTGCTGGCCCATGTTCGTCAATCTTCATACAAATATGACACAGGCATGCGAGCTAATTGCACAAAAATGTGCAAGCTACAAGCATGTGTATCGCGGGATTCGCGGGCCTTATCGGTAGCTAACCATAAATTTGGTTAACTAGCGGTAGCTAACGAGTTTTTTACACCCATCCACTTTAGTTACCAATAGTCTATGAAGAATGATAGATAACTCAAGGAATAAAAAAACTTGGACACTTTTGTGACTATTCTGAGCTGAAATCACATTAAATTTTTTTCACTTCTCATGCTCTTAAAATGTTACCTTAGTCTCTGCATATCGGGACTAAAGTTTTTTGATCTCTAGGGATTAAAGTATTTTTTTTTAATTTACTTTGGAAACCCCTAAACTGCCAATCACGGTGTTTGTGAATGGAGGATTATCGCCATTTTCAGTGACTGGGTATAGACAATTTTAAAGCTTTCCACAGACCGAAGCGCGCTGCGGACGCTCCGTAGCGCTCCGTAGCGCTTCGATCTGTGGAAGCCTTTAGGGCGTGGAAATAACCTCAAAATGACAACTGTATAAAAAATAATAAAAAATATTAATTTCGTGAAACACGATGAATAATTACGAATATTAATCTATTTAATTTTATTAAAGGTGAATTCATTTTATTATGCATACTTAGTCCAATTAGCTTTGAAATAATTTTCAAGTTTGAATCTGTTGGCTAAATATGCAAACATTTAAAGCGTCACTCAAAAAAAAAACCGCGGAACAAATTTAAATTGCTATTTGACGTCCATTGCTTGTATTGAGCGTACGTTGTATAAAAGTAATATTGTAGATTTGTAAAAACATCGTTTTGTTTTCTTCGCACTCAAAGTGAAAAGTAGAGTGTATAACGCGAGACTAAACTACCATAATGACACGCGAATTATAGCCACCCTCGCTCTGCTCGGGTGGCTAAATATCTTGTGTCATTATGGCTTATTTTAGTCCCTTGTTGAACAATCTACTATTAAATTAAAAAAAGTCAAAACATGCAACAAAATGAAAATTGGTCCTGATACGGTTTTTTTCTTTTGTTCCGGAACTACTACGCGCCTGGTACCGTGTTATCGTTAAGTTGTAACACCCTGTAGAATATATGATTTGATTTAAAAGTATTATTCAACGTTTCATTAGTATTATATCGCAACATTGTTATTCTACAATTAATTAGCTGGATGTGCTTTTCACGGGATTATTTAATAATTTAATTTAAAAAATACTTATTAATTCGTATTATTTATTTCGCGTTACATTACGTAGCGTTCAATGTCCCATTTGTTTTGGGTAATTAGTAGTTGTAATTATTTTTATTGTGGACCGCAAGGAAGCTAAAAAACGCTGACGGCGTTAATGACTTGCGTTTTTGACGCAGAGCCAGCGGTTTTGACGCGGCATCAGCGCGATTTGAGGTATGACGTAGAATACACGCGGAATAGAAAAAGGTTTGATGGGCTCAGAGGTCGCTGCTATGAACTTTTACTCACTTTTGTTAAAAACAGGGACAGAAATACTTTTTTAAAAGTTGTTTTTTTTTTCTATTCTCACTTTAATCTTCCCTGTGTGGGCCGTGCCACACTAGCTATTTTATTCGGCGATTTTACAGCCAAGCCGTTACATCGCCGCGTTTTATTAATCGCCGCGATACCGCCGCGCGCCGCAAAAATCGCCTGTGTGATAGGGCGCTTAGATTCTCCAACGTGAAAATTATACTGTCTTGTGTTCTATGGCTCGTATCGTAAGAAACAAATAAGCGTACAAATTGTACAGCTAAACTGATAAATAGACCCCGTTATCTTGTCGCACTGAAATTGTTTTTCAGTAGAGCGTGAATGTTTTTTTTATCGACCTTTTTGCTATCGATGTTTAGCAATTGAATTTTCGCCATGTCAAAAAAGAATTACAGTTTATAAGGGATAACATGTCAATTTTATCGCAAGCAATCCCAAAGTTAGAGATACAATCAATCGAGCTTTTAGAACCAATTGCCGTAGTAAGTGATGTAAAGAAGCAGTTGTTGAAGTTAGTTTTGCATGAAAAGGGAGGACATATTTATAAAAAGCTATCTTTATCATTAAAAGAAAATGTTGGATATCATACATTGCAAAAAGTTTATATGCTTAACAGAGGCATAGAAACTTCTCTTTATTTAAGTACGCTCCCATTACATCTGTCGCAGTGGAAAGAAGTTTTTATATTTTAAAATGGATCTTTACAAATAGAAGACGCAGCATGACTTCAAAAAATGTAGAGCAACTTTTATTTCTTCGTTTATTATTATATATATTTTATACAAAAGTAATAGTACCTATAGTGACTCGTCTTTGAAATTATCAGTGACATACAGTATCGACATTTAGATAGTCGATAAAAAAAACGTTCACGCTCTACTGAAAAGTAATGACAGTGCGACAAGATAACGGGCTCTACTGATAAAAAGTCCTCGCCCACGCGGTACAGGGGCTGGGGGGGTAAGACGACAAAGGGGGCCGGGAGAGGTGCGGGCGGCGAGCGCACTCATGTAACTGCGACTTAAGAGGGTTTATACCTGCTGAGCTGGCAACGTTGCATTTTTGTTAGTTTTTCTCGATTATTCCATAAAAATTGAATGAAAATTAAAAATGTTTTGAATACAAATTGTTCTAATATATAAGTTAATGTGTCTACTACAATAATAATTCGTGGTAAGACTTTTATTTTCTTTAAAAACCGTTAGGTAATAATTTGTTCGTTTTTAAAGAAAATAAAAGTCTATCAACAATTATTATTGCAGTAGACACATTAACTTACAGTGGTGGTCATACAATTAAGAACGATTTGAAGTTTCCGATTTTTTTTATCTACATCATGTCATATGTCTAGTTGTGTTCCTTCTTAGAAGTAACAAGTTATGTTATAAAATAGCCACATGGATAGAGCAAACGGAATTAATAATAATAGTGTATAATTGCTAACATTTTTTTTTACAAATTTTATTTGTTCTCTATACTAATAAATTCAAATAGTAATGTAGCTGGACAAATAATTAAGAACGATTTATTAAACTGCTCGAGAGTTGTTTTATATGAAACTTAGATTAAATAAATCATATTAATGTGAAGTTGGTATAGAAAAAAAAGCAAATTAATACATTTGAACTAAAATTAATAGTTAGTTGCATGTCCACGGCTTTTAATTACGGCTTTACACCGGCGAGGCATTGAATCTATCAATTTTTGACATTTCGCAAGAGAAATAAGAGTTCCATTCTTCTAAGAAAACGTCGTACAGCTCTCTCAAATTGCCACACTGTCGATTTGAAACCTTTTTCTTGACTTCGCACCAAAGATGCTCTATTGGGTTAAGATCTGGGCTGTTGGCTGGCCAATCTAAGACTGAAACTGATTGTGATGTGAGGAATTCCTTAACGGTGCGTGCAGTATGCTTTGGATCATTGTCGTGCTGGAATGTCCAAATAACCGGAAGCACGTCTTCGGCATATGGTAACATTGTTTCTTGCAGTATATTTCTGTATTGGAATTGATCCATGTTTCCTTCTATCAGCCTAACAGGTCCAACGCCATGTCCAGAAAAGCACCCCCAAATTTTCACATTTCCCCCGCCATGCTTTAATGTCACTTTTGTGTACTTTGGGTCGAATGCTTTATTCGGAGGGCGTCGTACATATCGTTTTCCATCAGAACATACCCTATTTATTTTTGTCTCGTCAGAAAAAAAGAACGTTTTTCCACTGTCTGACTGTCCAGTTTTCATACCTTCTTGCAAATGCAAGTCGGGCTTGCCTATGACATCGTTTCAACATAGGCACCTTCCTTGCTATCCTTCCGTTCAACTTATTTTCTACCAAACGCCTTCGAATAGTGCGTGCAGAGATTGCTGAAGGGTTGTTTTCGCCAAAATATTCTTTTCTCAACTCATTAGACCCTTTAAAAGGATTTTGTTTTGCCAAACGAACGATATTTCGATCATCTCGACGAGATGACTTTCTCTGTCTAGGTCCACGCGGAACGTTTGAAGTAGTTTGATACGTGGAAAAATGCTTTACGGCATGGAAAACCATTGTTTTTGAACATTGCAGATGGTCGGCTATCATTTTATACGACCAATTCTTCTCGCGAAGTTTTATTATTACTTCTCTTGTAGATTTATCACAACTTTTATTTTTCCCCATTGTTTTTATACGAAGTAATCACTTTTAAGACTTTAACAGCACGAAATGGCGCCAAAATTATACGAATAATAATCTACAACCACAGAGCCACACAGTGTTCTCTATTTAAATTTGAAAAAACAATAAACTATTCAGCGTTCTTAATTACGTGACCAGCCAGTAAGTACTAATACTAGGTTCAGATCGAATGTATAAAGTTTCTCTATTAATTTTTTAGCCAACAATGTTGCATAAATGAATGTACCGGTAGTACGGAAAAGTTTTGCAATACCGAGAGAAATAAAAAAAATACGGGCAATTAGTTATACTTGTTACTTTGAAAAAATCATCTCAATAAATAATCGTTCTTAATTATATGGCCACAACTGTATATATTAGAACAATTTGTATTCAAAACATTTTTAATTTTCATTCAATTTTTATGGAATAATCGACAAAAACTAACAAAAATGCAACGTTGCCAGCTCAACAGGTATAAACCCTCTTAAACGTGAACGCCTCCGAATACTGATCTAGAAAAATGGCACAAGATAGTTATGAAGTATCTTTTTGTATTTTATTTTTTCAAGTTCATTTTTTATTACTTTTACGGTCATCCCATGAGACCATATATTTCATAGTGATTGTGTAAAGTTGGCCCAGTAGCGCCATCTCTTGGTCCGGGTGGGCGGTTAGCTCCGAAGGAGTGTTAAAGTCTCTCGATAGAGGGTGTAACATAGATGCGCGTTTATCACTGCATAAGGTGATTATTTAACAGACTGAAATGTACGGTGTGAAGAAAAGATTCGTGTCTAATCTCTAGACCAATGGTGGTGTAGGGGTATGGCACACGGCACGGAATGCTGAGGAACTGGGTTCGATTCCCAGCATTGGTCTTTTTTCTGGGGTTTTTTCTGTGCATCTATATTTCAGTTTGTATTTAGTATGAAATAACTAGATAAATTGATTCATGATCACCTATTAAAAATCATGTGTAGGACTGAAATATTTGGTACGATTTTGAACTCTGTTACTTCACGAATTCACAGTTCTTCTGACCTTTTTCTGTTCCGTGAACGGTTCCTTTATAAAGGTCGACATTGGAAAGAAAATGCTCATTTACTCTGGTCATTTAGTATTCTAAGCTAGGAAGGCGCGTTTCAAAGTAACTTTCGCTGAATAACTTTAAGACACTATACTTCATTTAATTTAGAATTGAAAACCACAACATCATTATACTGCGGCTCGTCAACTATTTCTTACCTAACAAATAGTACAGTAGAATAGTCTGGGAGCCGCAAAATAAAATTGTTTTAATGCCGCTTTATTTGCGTGTCGTCAATTGTTACTCTAGTACAAATTGTAAAGAGATTACAGTTCACGAGCCGCAGTATAATGTTGTTGTGGTTTATAATTCTAAATTAAATGGAGTATAGGTATTGTTAGTTTAAGTTTTACTTAGACGCCATACATTTATTACGTAAGACGATTTAGGGTGACAGCACTAGTAATGCACAAGGACCAATTATGGACATTTTTTCTAAACGTCTAATAAATCGATGAACGCCGGCTGCATCCACGAATAAGGATGACGCAATGTAACATGTACAAGAGAGAGCAGTGAACGCCAGGATGTACAATGCGGGGCGGTGCGGGGGGGTGGGAGGTGCGGCGGTATTTATTAAAATAAAAATAAAAATATCAAATAAATATCACGGGACAATTCACACCAATTGACCTAGACCCAAAGTAAGCTTAGCAAAGCTTGTGTTATGGGTACTAGGCAACGGATAAACATACTTATATAGATAGATACATACTTAAATACATATTAAACACCCAAGACCCGAGAACAAACAATCGTATTTTTCATACAAATATCTGCCCCGACACGGGAATCGAACCCGGGACCTCAAGCTTCATAGTCAGGGTCTCTAACCACTAGGCCATCTGGTCGTCTAAGGATAAGGATTTATTAAAGGGGGTTTCATTTTTGTTTTTCGAATGTTCTGTTATGACGTTGTCACGTTAAACTATCGTCCGTAAACCGACTTTACAGACACACGGTTTTTTCCGTAAATCCAATTTTTAAGAAACTGCCACACTACTTTTTTAAACTATCAACACTAGGCCGAGATAACTGACGATCATAACTGGTAAAGTCCATGAATGGTGGGCTATAAGGCATTGAATCTTTGCTGGCCATTACTGGGTAACTACTGTGCTTAACTTGTCCGTGATTGGTGCCGTCACCCTATCACAGTTTATGATCGCCTTCCCCCCGTATGTAAGAAAAAATATGAATTGCAGGGACAAGGTTTCAACATGTTGCACAATCACGGCGAAACGTGGCGAAGTTTGAGTGTCGCAATATACAGGATGTTTGGTAGCTAAGTACAAAGCTTTAAGGGGGTGATAGCCGAGGTATTTTTGAACATTTTTAGCCATATATGTCTTAGCCGAAATTTGTTTTTTTTTTTTAATTGAAGACAGAAAATTTAGGAAAATACCCGGAATTTGATAGCCACGAGTCAATATTGCCCCAATGAGCGTTAATTTGGAAATTTTAAATATGGCACAGAAAAATGACGTAGACTTGTCTTTTTCACATGTTATTTACTAGTAAAATTTCAAGACTAGTGCATTCTTAGCGAGTGCTCCGTTAGTTTGTTTTTTTTTTTATCTCAGATTTAGCAAGCAATGCCAATGAGTGATACCTTAAAAGAAAGAACAATAAACAAGCATGTTTCTAAAAATGTTTGAACATTTCAAAGATTTTTTTTTTCATTTTTTTATGGCCCAGAAAAAAGACTCGGTTCCAACCTAAGACATTTTTCGTAATTTGGAATGCCTCCATTTTGTTTTTGTGGCAAGAAAGACACTTAAAAACTATTTCATTTGGTCCAATACACATTAAACTATCCGAAATAAAAGATTTGGTTTCCAAATTACCGCTCATTGGGGCAATATTGACTCGTGACTGTCAAATTCTGGGTATTTTCCTAAAATTTCTAAGTCTTCAATTAAAAACAAAAAAAACAAATTTCGACTAAGACAAATATAGCTAAAAATGTTCAAAAATACCTTGGCTATCACCCCCTTAAAGCTTTGCACGTAGCTACCAAACACCCTGTATATTTTTTGTTGGTACCAATTTAAATATAATTTTGTAGGTCTTCTTTTCTTGCCGAACAACGGTACGTTACGCAAATACTCCTTGTGCGCAAAAAGGATGTAACGGTCCTATTTAAAGACTCTTTACAAATGAAAACTGTAGTTACTTTTGCAACGTTATTAATGTTGACGTTATTTATACACTCATTTGAATAAAAGCAAAGAGTAATCATAATCAATACAGAAAGTCTGTTTGGATTCTTACATGATATCCCCGGTGGGGCAAATTAGACGAATCACATGAAACAACTCGTTGGGTACCATTTTGCTAAAATAGCTTCCTCCTGCTGCCCAGTGTCCTATACAATAGGATTAAGTAATTGTAATGTGAAATCAAACTCACTCGATAAGTGACATAAAGTTCAAAGTTCGTTGAAACAAAATTATACTTCATTTTAATTTAGAATTGAAAACCACAACATCATTATACTGCGGCTCGTCAACTATTTCTTACCTAGCAAATAGTACAGTACAATAGTCTGGGAGCCGCAAAATAAAATTGTTTTAATGTCACTTTATTTGCGTGTCGTCAATTGTTACTCTAGTACAAATTGTAAAGAGATTTCAGTTCACGAGCCGCAAGTATTATGTTGTTGTGGTTTATAATTCTAAATTAAATGGAGTATAGACGTGGGCGCCAGGAAGCTAAGGGCTTTCTTATACTTATATGCGGGCAGGTGAGAGTGGCCTTTGATGTTTGAAGCCGTGAATGACATTGAACCTTATGGTATAAGAACTTCTTTGTCGATTATACCACGCAATGTCCGAGCTTGTTCAATAGTCAACGGTACGACTATTCGGTTCTAATTATGATCGTTTTTAGGATACTAACAATCCTTTGTGAAAAGCACAACCGACTTTAAACAATAATTATTAAAATTTGAACTGTGTCTGTGTTTATAATAAAATTTTAAACTTACATAATAAAAAGTTGGTCAAAATCGGTTTACGTTGCGGGGGATAACGTTATCGCTGTTTGTATGGCGAGTGAAATTGTTTAAACGCTACTCAATTAGTGACGGTAACTCAGATAATTCTCAATAATACTAAAATAATGTAAACATGAAAAAACAATGAATAAATAAATAATACGATAGTTATTCACTGAGGTATAAAGACAGCTAGCTATAGAAGCTACAAAAATTCATTTCTCGGAATTTTTTGGAAACAACAGTTGTTTGCAAAACGTTTACACGTGATCGTTTTCAAAAATATTAAATTAAATATGTCCGACTTTTTGAACTCCACTCACCAGCTATTTTTATAGCTTTTATATATATGTTTTATACCCGAAAGATTTTTTTATTACATGCTGTATACAGCATGCATTATAATGCATTAACTCAATTGTATAGGGGTCGTTTTTAAATTGTACACAATTAAGGGTTTTAATTTAAACAAAACTTAATCGCTTCCTTTGTGTAACGAAGTTTACCCATATAGTTTGTGTGACTAACTTTCGTTACACAAAGGACGCGATCTTTATTTAGTTTTCATGAAACCTTTAATGTATGTACATTTTTTAAAACGACCAATAAGTTAGTCTGGTTTAATTCAGGATGTTCATACTTTTTTGTTTTAAGTATAGACACGTATAAGAGCCCGTTCCCACTATGTCGTGTGTCGGTCCGTTTTTTAATCGGGCTTTCCAGTGGCAGAACATTTTATATGAAGCTGTTCACACTCGTCCGACAACGATATTATGTCGGATCCGACAAAAAATATCGTGTTTTGTCAGCCCTCCCGTTCGGAAAAAATCGTGTCGGATGGCGCTGTTCACATTTGCTGGATGTTGGGCCGACCCCGCCCGCGCCGCGCCCCCTGTGCCGCCCGCGCGTCGCTGCCGCTGATCGCATCGCGCATACACATGCAGGCACGCAAGCAGAGTTGTTCGTGGCTGACAGCCGACTAGTGTGAACTGAGGCGCCGACACCCGATAAAATCGGAATACGACTTACGACCAGTGGCGAACCTTACATAGAAGCCCAAAAGCCGGGCTTGCCTTATAAATCTCAAATCAAGATTAAAAATAAAAGCCAAACCTCGTCCAAACGAAAAAAAAACTAATAAAATCACTTTCATAATAACGCGCTTTATTTTACGTAAAATATCAAGAATTGCATAACAAATCCGCTGCGCGGCCCAGTGGCGCTGTACGACGGCCGACGCGGCGATAGGCGATAGTAGCGACGTTATAAATAGCATGACATCTCGCTCGCTCTTGTGGGCTTTTACGGGGCTTCGAAACGCTCTCTTCATACTTAGGAAAACGTTAGTTTTGCAAATATCTATGTATAGCTGCATATATAGCGCTTTCTTTGCAATTTTGAATCTGGCTTACGGTGTGAAGTTTGCTGCGTTTGGTTTAGAACGCGAGTGCGCGGGCGAGATGAATAACTTCACGATTGTTTATATCGAATCGTGGGCCATACCATGCAAGGCGTTGTAAAATGCGTGAATTTATGTAATTACAAAATGAATAGGTATTCTTGTTTTAGTGCGTTGTGTGTGAGAATGAGTCTGTAAAATTTAAAATTCTGTCTAGTAATAGAATGAAGTGTGCTTTGGTAAGCTTGCCCAAACTGAGTAAAGCGGCAACAAGATGGATTTACCTACATTAAATTATAAAAAAATACTAAAACATATCTCTCGGCTTGCCATAGCCTGATACCCTAGGCACGCCACTGCTTACGACAAGTGTGAACAGAGGCGCCGACACCCGATTTAAATCGGAATACGACACACAACATAGTGGGATCGAGCTCTAACGGGAACGCAAACATGCGTTTTCGTGACTTACGTCTAGTGCCGCTGGCAGTATTCTAAAATTGGCTTTATTTGTAGGTCGTTAAAGTTGAATACGAACTGAAGGCAAACCATCTGTCAGTGGTAAACTTTATGTAATTTTACTGTATAGCATCTTGAAACTTCTCATTGTCAACAAGCAAGTATCGAAAGCATTCGTGAAAGCTACGAAATATTACTAACGGTAACCATAGACCAAATAATTGCTTTACCATTATCTGTGACTGTTTCTACATCAGAAGAAAAAATCTGACTGTCAAATTGACTTGTATGTGAAAATAACCTTGATGTTAAGCCTTATTGAACCTTAGGGTGGTAAAGGAGTTTCTTAGTCGACTATTACAACTGATTGCAGACTAATATAAGCGAATCGATTTGACAACCGTTTCACAGTAACCGCGTATGTTCCTAGACGTAGAAATCGTCTAATGTGAGAATTAGTGAGAATAGCAAGTGTAAGGTATTGGCGCGAAATCGTAACTGTTTCATGTAACGGTTGGTTTTGCTGACAGCTGCTGCAAGTGTCAAAATGTTACCATGTTATAAAACTAGGCAACTCCAGTACATTATTATGGAAATTGCAATTGCTGTTTAATTTCCTTGCAATCGAAATGAAAAGCAGAGTGTAAAACTCGAGCATTAAACCCATTTTCCCCTTGGCGTGTAAATTCACCCTCGCCGTACCGGCTTGGGTGGCTAAATGAACGTCAACACTTAAGGGTCGCTTTCAACAAAAAAATAACATACATTAAAGGCTTAATGAAAGCAAAATCACGAACGCGTCTTTTGTGTAACGAAAGTTAATCATATAAACTATATGGGTAACTTTCGTTGCACAAAGGAATCAATCAAATTTCGTTTTCATTAAAGTTCTCTTTATTGTGTACACACTTATTGCAAAACGACTCCTATCACTTTTACACAGCTGGCTAAGTACTCTTAAATTGAAGTCAGCCAACACAATCGTAATATTATTTGAAACGCATAGTATTCTTAGGGCCTACGCTAGCTGACGCGGATTACCCGGAACGGACGCCCGTCTAACATGAAATTGTATGAACAGCGCTAACTGGCGCGGGCGCGTGCGACGGACTATAATACTAGCAGCAGCGCTGAGTTAGACGTGCGCCCGCCGCGGACGCCCGTCGCGGACTCGCTGGTCCGCGGCGGGTGTCCGGAGCGGGCACCCGCGAGCGGGTGCACGCGGCGGGCGTCCGCGTCAGCTAGCGTAGGCCCTTAGGATTCAGTGGCGTACACATTGTATGGGACTTTTTATATTAGACGATCTCTACCCGAGCGAGTACTATATGTATGTCCTCGGGTTTCTTGTATATATATGTTAACGCGTCTACATAGCGATAGCGGGACAGTCGCAGGTCCAGAAGGTGCCTAGATATAGAAGTTCCTAGCATTATTGATACGCTCCCACCACTACAGACTAAAAGCAATACTCTTAAACTATAAGTATGTTTTATTGACGTTAAACGGACTTTTAGAGTCGTCTCTGTGATGACATTCCCAAACAAGCTCAAAACAAGCGCGCATACTAACGCGCGGGCGTTTGCGATTATCATTCACTATCTCTTTCCGACTTTATTCTACCCCGTGAGACAGAAAAAAGTGGTGAAAAGTAGACAATAAGGCCTCATATTCGAACGATCGAGGGAAACTGTACCCATGCGAAGGTATGGACAGAATTTTTGCTAAAAAAAATCAAGGCATTTTTTTTTAATTATGATAAAATAACCGTTCCGTTAAATGCTGTTATTGGCTACGTGCACGACGGTGGCACCGCGTAGCGTTGACAACATGTCCTCCCCATTTGCCATGTTGTGCGCTGCGATCGTTTTCTGTACCCCACCACCCGCTTCGCACATAGCCAATACATTCATTATGCCATTATACATTTTACTAGCCGTTAGATTGCGATTTTAATGTGCCCTAAGGTCGGGTTAGTTCGGCACTGAAGGGTCAAATTGGCCGTTGGGATTGACTCGGTCAGGTTTTACTATTAAACTGAAATTATGGCACATGCCATGCGGTTTGTTTTAACTGACCACCCGCGTCTGTTTTTATTAGACCCTTGTATGACTCATTTTAAAAAAATATACAGAATTAAGGGCTTAATGAAAACAAAATCACGATCGCGTTTTATGTGTAACGAGAGTTATTCATACAAACTATATGGGTAACTTTCGTTACACAAAGGAATCAATTAATTTTTGTTTTAAATCAAGTCCTTAATTATGTACATTTTTTGAAACTTCTCTTATGTGGTCTTCGTATGGATCAAAGTTACCCTCCATAGCTTTAAATTACCCTGACTATAAATACTATAATGACGGGGTTATTGACACGAGTGTGTGATGCGGTGGACGTGTGCTATACTTATACTTCGCCCTCCCTTCGCGCAATGTGACAGAAAAATGTACACAAGTATCGTAAGTGTAGATGTTGCCTCGTGTGGAGATAACTGCCGACAATACTGCCTTAAAGCTGTGGACTGTGGACGGTTGATTTGCCTCGAAAATAGTATGCATCTCATTTCAGGATCATGTAAACGCTAAAAAAAAAGTAAAAATCTACCTCATAGTGACGTTAAAACTCAAAATACTGGCGAACTGTTTATTATTTGTGGGAACGTCAAGGTTGGTAAAAAATATCGCCGAAATCCTGCGACGACTGTTGCACTGATTGGCCGCCTCAATTGATTGATTGGTCAAAGACACTTGAGTTGGAGCGAATAATAAGTATGATCGGTACTCGAACGAGCAGGAATTCAGAATTTAAAAGAAATCCCTTTAGTGCAGTATTGACAAACAAAAGGTAAATAAGTCAGTTAATAAATAGCTCTGACAAATTATGCCGCAATAATAAGACCCGTGATATAATGTACACTGTGTCATGAAATGAATCCCTAATGTCCCTGGTAAGATTTTCCCATAGATTTTTTATTCAAAATGTAGCCAAGTCTTTGACCCGCTACACTTTGAATATAGACCACTGTATTTTTAAAAAATAGGTGTGTTAATTCAGACTTATAGTATAAATCTTCCCAGGTGAATTTTTCGCTTCGAGCCCTTATCTTTCAAAACAAACTGTACTGTCATAGTATTAAGGTTCAAATTTAATGTAATGGCTCGAAGCGAAAAATTCACCTGGGAAGATTTATACTATACCCAGTCATCAGCTGCAACACTCTGAATTAAATTTAAAACACCGCGTACAAGTTAAAAATACACCAATCTATACATATCCGTAAGTCATACGCTTCAAAGATAAAGTTGTATTGTATATTTAATAAAAATCTAAAACATGTACATTTTAATAATCATAATGGTCAACTGTTGAATTCGTTGTTATTGTAAAAATATGTAATATGAGCATTATACCTTGACAAGCTCGTGCCCGGCGCTCGGCGGAGCCCTGTCGCAGGGAGCCTCTGCTGTCCTTAACAAGATAGTTTTTAATAAGTGCGGCAAATACTGCGACAGGGTTCCGCGGAGGGTCGCGCAGGATCTTGTCGGCCTATAGATTCAATTTAGCTCTTTAACTCTTCTATGTACATCAAA
The DNA here is from genome assembly GCA_947563465.1 of Archips xylosteana. NCBI lineage: Eukaryota > Metazoa > Arthropoda > Insecta > Lepidoptera > Tortricidae > Archips > Archips xylosteana. The sequence continues at coordinate 1,937,730 of OX387343.1, forward strand.
TTATATACAAATGAAATAAAATATAGTATTTTAATATTTCATAGGATTGTCACATGCACAGTCAATTACATCAGTTGATGTTAACATTTTAAATACGTATTTCACAATATACTATGGCGACTATCCTGCTATCTATAGTCCAATTCAAAAAGGGACTGTCACTTACTTATACTTAAGTCATATTAGGTTGAAGCTGATGACCTATTGTATCATTAAAAACTTAATAAGTCAGTAGTAATTAAATAACTTCGTTAAATAACTTATTGCATTGTTTAACATATAAATCTTGTAAATTGGTGATTAATTAAATTAAATGCAATATTAAAATATATCATACTGTGGTGGGAGCGCATTGTATCAAATAGTTTAAAGATTTGAGACGTCTCCTGTCCTCAAATTCGACCCTAAGCATGAAGTGCGAAGGTTTAAATTTAAATAAGCTGAAAATGAAACATACCTCGTTGTATATTCTTAAACGTTCATATTACAGAAACGGTTTAAACAAAAACATGTTTTCGCGATGACATTTTCTGTTTTTTTTTTTTTTTTTCTCTAGCAATCTTATAATATCCACTGAACGTGGGAGAAGATGCCTGGAAATAAATGGACATTTTCAATTTAAAGTGTAACATAAACTTTTTTTAATGAGGAAATTTAGTGATTTTCTTATTCAAAATCACGAGCACTATTCAGTTTCACAAAGAAAAAGATTACATTTTTGAAAAACTTGTGACTTTCTTCTTCATTCAGACATGACTTCACATGATTCGTCACAAAACTGACACAATTTTTTTTTTGAAAAATTAGGTAAATTTTTTCTTCATTAACAACCCCCAAAAACCCCAAAAACTACCTCATACTAAAAATAGCAGCGGGTACATTTTAAAGTGAAGTACATTTTAAATATCAGTTAAGCCCTACCGCGGCTGTTACGGCCCGCGTTTGACTAACTGCGAAGAGTGAGCGTTTTTAAACGATTTTATACGTAGTGCATGTTGCCGATGGGGTAGTGTCCTGGGTTAAAAAAAGAAATATAAAAGTAGTCAGTCGGGTAGAATATCAAAAAATATTGGACACGTGTTTTTTCGTTTGTCAATCAAACAATAAAATGACGAAGATAAAGCGCGTCAAAGTTCGGGAGTGGGGGGCAGTGACGTCACTTTAAAAAAATGTACAAAGGCGTGACGTCACACGGCACTTTTACGGGCTATATCTTCATGATTTTTTACTTAATTGACAAATGAAAAAATACGTGTCCAATATGTTTTGATAACCTAGCTAACGGACTTTTTTTCTGTCAATAACAGAATCGAACATCGATAGACAGTCTATGGTCGACTACAGGGAAGCTACTACGAAAGTCAAAATTTTAAGTTGGTGTCGCGCCGTCCCTTCCACTCTTATGTTTAATATTATTGGCGTAAACGGGACGGCATGATACGAAGTTCGATAAGCGAATTTTGTAGTACACGGCCTGATCGGTAACACGGCAACACTACTGCCTAGCACATCATAGGATCGTTTCCAAAAAAATTGTGTATAGTAAAGGGCTGAATGAAAACATAATCACGATCACTTCCTTTGTGGAACGAAAGTTAGTCATACAAACTATATGGGTAACGTTTGTTACACAGAGGAATCAATAAAATTTTGATTCAATTAAATCCCTTAATTTGGACAAATGTTTTGAAAACGACTCTAATAGCAACTCATGATCGCGACGTGCTTTGTGCAGCTAGGTACTAAATTCATGTTGTTTTGCCCCCAGTTGTTTACGGGCCGTTTTTAAAAAAAATACATAATTAAGGGCTTAATCTAAACAAAATCACGATCGCGTCCTTTGTGTAACGAAAGTTAGTCATACAAACTATATGGGTAACTTTCGTTACGCAAAGGAATCAATTAAATTTTGTTTTAATATAATCCCTTAATTGTGTACAAATTTTTTGAAAACGACTCTTACCGAAGTCATAAACGCATGGCAATATAGTTATAATAAGTACGCAATATATATAAAAGTCTTCCGGCACACAGCAGTGTCTTACATTTGTAACTTCGCTTTGTAACTAGCTGGTAGAAATGTCTCGTAGATAGTGTGTTACAGGGTGTGGTTAGGGCTGCCGCGCGTACTAAGATAATATCGTACTATATTTTATACTATTGTACTATGAAAAATAACGTAAATAAGTAAGGTCTAAGGTAACATAAACATCGATTATTTATCGAGTATTCTTGTCCTACTTTTCTTCCGAATTTCACAAAATTGGTTTGTAATTCTAGAAAAACAATATTTTTTTTAAGTGGCAACCCTAACTCAGATATTGATTTGACGGAAAAGGAATTAAACCGTTAACCACGACTCTTTGTTGTATAGAAGCGCTGAATTTGAAAATTTGAACTCTAAATAAATTTAATGTGACATGTGGAGCGGCGATAGTATAGTGTGGTCTGCTTGACGTACAGTCTCGCTTGCGATTGGCTCATTTTGCTTGGCTTTTAGGGCCCCAACCTCCTTCGGAGACCTAGTATAATATCGGAGACAGTTTTTCACATAATCGCAATTATTTGATTAATTAGGTCCGATCCCACAAACTCACGGCCCGCCCCCGCATACAAGAGGCTAGGTATGTGTCTAACTCTAATTAATCACGATTAGTGTTAGTCGTTGAACATGTTTTACATACAGATCATGGAAAACTAAGAGTCCAAAAAAGCACTTTATTACCTTTTCCGTTACACAATCATCTGCAACACCCTGTATGTTAATTTGATTTTCATTGATATATGTACGCCCCATTTACGTCAGTGAAACGTTATAATTATAATGTTTCTCCGAATCTGAAAAGGCGGGTTGGATTAAGTATGAACTATATTTATTATTTTTATTGTGAATGCACTTGCAATTTTACATTGATGTGATGACTTATGAGCCGGTTTCAAAAAAAAATACATAATTAAGGGCTTAATGTAAACAAAATCACGATCGCGTCCTTTGTGTAACGAAAGTTAGTCATACAAACTATATGGGTAACTTTCGTTACACGAAGGAATCAATTAAATTTTGTTTCAATAAAATCCCGTAATTGTGTACGAATTTTTTGAAAACGACTGTTATACTAAAATGATTTTATACTATGACTTGACAATATGATTTATATGACATTTACCATGACTTTTTTTCTACCTACCCCTAAGTTCCTTGGGAACGTTCAAGTGAAATTCTGAGATACATGCTCCGGCTATAGCTAAGTCGCAAGTGTAGATCCACGACGAATTCCACTTGTTCGTTTATTTGGGGGTACAAATCAAAGGGATTAGGTTCCTATTGTGCTTGGGAATATTATTTAGGGGCTACAACTTTGGGCTTCTAAGAGAACTCCGTTTATTTAGGCATTAAGCAAGCCGTTAGAGCTCCAATTTTGGACCTATACTTCATTTAATTTAGAATTGAAAACCACAACATCATTATATTGCGGCTCGTCAACTATTTCTTACCCAGCAAATAGTACAGTACAATACTCTGGGAGCCGCAAAATAAAATTGTTTTAATGTCACTTTATTTGCGCGTCGTCAATTGTTACTCTAGTACAAATTGTAAAGAGATTACAGTTCACGAGCCGCAATATTATGTTGTTGTGGTTTCTAATTCTAAATTAAATGAAGTATACAACACGTTCGCTCTCCGCTTACTTTCCCCAAGTTTTTTCTCATTAGTTCAGTGCCCGTGGGCCCCGGACTTGGGGTGTCCCACATATGGGCACTGTGTGAACGTGTTGAACAATCATTTTCTCCCCTGTGTATATTTGTACTTTAAATAGTATTAGTTCCATATAAATCGCTGGCCATCCCATCGGGGATGCGATACTAATAGTAGGGGAGCCCAAGAGGGGATTTGTGCAGTTACTCGAGCGTGGCAGATTAATATACGGGGGGATACCTTATACCCTCTAGAGAACCCCATTGAATATGAGCACTTCATGTGGGGGGGGGGGGGATTGCCTGGGGCACCCCGTCAAAAAACTTAGTTAAAAAATAGATTCTATGAAATATTCGAGCGCGTCAGATTTTGATAATAGTTTGATGATAATTTGATACTCCAGCGTGCCACAGATAATAAATCTATGATAATCTGCCACTTTGCATGGTGGGGGTGGCCATACGGAAGGGCGCGCGTCAGGTTTTCATAGGGGATGTTTATTCCAAAAACTGACGACTTGGAAGTGAAATGTGCATTGTTCTGCTAATAATTAACCCAGCTTATCTTAATCTGACGCACTCGAGTATTTTAAAGAATCAATTTTTTTTACTAAGTATTTCGACGGGGTGCCCTAGGCAACCCAAACTACTAGAGGGTATAAGGTATCCCCCCGTATATTAAATAGCCGCGCTCGAGTAACTTCACAAATCCCCTTTTGGGCTCCCCTACTATAAGCGCATGTTATTAATTAGTAACTTATTATTGTTATTATACACTTGGGACAAATTAACATGGAACGTTTATAAGGGAGGTATCCCGCTTATAAATCCTTTGATCAAATGTTGGCTTAGTAAATTTGTATTTATTCGATGAAGTGATCACTCTGTGAAAATAACGTTCGATCAACGGTACGCGTTCCTCTAATTTAGTCCCCAAGTATGTTTAATGGAACCGTCGGAAAGTATTATTTGTATAATGGTCGCTGTAACTATCGTACCTATTATTGTAAATATTTATTGTAATTAGAATAACCATTATACATTATAATTAGCGATAATTTAAATTACTGCGGTAAGGCACAATAAATTATTGTTTCAATGTGGCGACTTTTATTTGCTTCTAACATTTTTTAACAGCTTCTCCTGATCCAACCAGCATTATAAAAATAGTATTTTATAAAACTACTAAATAACACTTTAAACATGAAACTACCGTGACTACTCGCGTCTTAAAACTCGACATGTTTCGGGCTAATCCGTAGCCCTTCTTCTTGGGGTCACACGTCATGGCGGCTGCCAAACGTGCACTGCATGCTACTGCCTTGGTCGCGCGGCTACTCGTCGCAACTGACAGCGACACACAACTACCCCCGTTTTCATCATCACTTTTATTATCATTGACAAATGTAGGGTAGAACACAACACTAACAACATCACTTAGTAAAGGTTCGCTTACACTCACCGTTGACGACGTTGTGTTGGTGTGTGACTCCATGCAGGGAATTCCACTCCTTAGCTGTGTGGTTGATGAAGGAAGAGCGAAAACGCTTCGTTCCGTCTCTCTCTCTCTCTCTCTTAACTCTCCCATTTTACGACCGGATAGCTTCGTTGTTAGAGAACCTGACTACGAAGCTTGAGGTCCCGGGTTCGATTCCCGGTTGGGGCAGACATTTATGTGAATAATACGAATGTTTGTTCTCGAGTCTTGGGTGTTTAATATGTATTTAAGTATGTTTATCCGTTGTCTAGTACCCATAGTACAAGCTTTGCTTAGTTTGGGACTAGGTCAATTGGTGTGAATTGTCCCGTGATATTTATTTTATTCTTTGATCAATTATAACTGAAGATACACATTGCCGAACAAAATCCCCTTCAAAAAATGTCCGAACTTTTTTATTTGTTTGCATAACAATTAAAATCATCACCTACACAGAAATTTGAACCTAGTCTTTACTTCATTACAGTCGAATTTCGGTTGACACTTGACAGCTAAACTTAACAATTTCACGCAACGTACTGAGAAAAAAGAAGGCCACTTTTATCAAAGTGGCGCTCATTTGGCTCGGACATTTTCGGGCGCGCGACTGTGGATCTACAGTTATAATTGATCAAAGATTTTATTTATTTTTTAAAAGGAAAAATACTATTTGTGTGAGGATTTTGCTTAGTAGCCCTGTGGTCTTTTACATCTCGGCCTATAAGCTATGCGTCCCACTGCAGGGCACAGGCCTCGTCTCAGAGTGAAAGGGCTTGGGCTGTGGTTCCCGCGCGGGCCCAGTGCGGATTGGGAACTTCACACACTCCATTGAGGTGTGTGCAAGTCACGATGTTTTCCTTTACCGTAAAGCTCATGGTAAATTTCAAATATTATTTTGGTTTTTATTTCAATCAAAAATCAGGCTGCTGTTAATATACGAACGAGCATTTGTCGACCCGTTATATACCTACCTATAATAATAATAAGTTTATTTATTTTCTCCACCACCAAGTTACAAAATACAATTTAATCTACTATATAAAAATAAGTCGGGTTTTCCTTCCTGACGCTATAACTCCAGAACGCACGAACCGATTTCCACGGTTTTGCATTCGTTGGAAAGGTCTCGGGCTCCGTGAGGTTTATAGCAAAGAAAATTCAGGAAAAATTTCAACAGAAAAGCGGGAAAATCTTTTTTCACATACAGCGCCATCTCTGATACATAGCATGTACTACAAACCAATACTATTCTCCGCGGACGGAGTCGCGAGCAACAGCTAGTTTCCTATATAATACATAGATTAACAAATAACAGACTAACTTGTGTGGGGGTGACTGGTGCCCGAACTAGGTAGGACCTGTGTGTCAGGCCACCAGGTCTCCGACCCTCCAGTGCCCGCAACAAAAAGGGCTTACATTTGATGCTATGACCTGATAATTCGTGCCCTTAATGAATTTTACACGAGAACATGGATTACCAGGTCATTAATGTCATTATCGTCGTGTATTTTGGGTCAAAAGTTAGATTCAACGACACCCACAAACAAAAATAGATGTAAGTAAAATCTTACGGCACACGGCGGACACGACGTACTAAATACGCGTTCTTGAATCTACATAAGCACGACGACGTCTGTACACGCGTACGCCTACATACATCGCGCGCGCACTCTTCTGGATCCCGGCGGGGTCCGGCAATCTGCGCCTTGAGGGGTGGGGTAACTCGAATCGGTGCGGGGCGGAGCGTGTCCATTCTGTACGTTAGTACTATTATATATTCGGTGCTTACGGTGGGATCTTGCTGTATCCATATTTCTTTCGCTAACACTAACATTTACTTTACCGATAAAAGCCACTGCCTTATGAGTCGTTTAAAAAAAAGTGCATAATTAAGGGCTTAATGAAATCAAAATCACGATCGTGTCCTTTGTGTAACGAAAGTTAGTCATACAAACTATAATGGAGCGAAGCCGCGGGCAAAAGCTAGTAGTTTATATGACTCGTCACAAAACTGACACAAAAAATAGTATGGATAATTAGGATCTATTTTTCTGACTAGGTTACTTACTTACGCTTTTTTTTAATAAAATAAAAATAAATATTAGGGGACAATCTTACACAAATCGACCTACCACGACCAGAGGCCGTATTGTCGAACGCTTCTGTCGCTTGCCTTCGCTTTCGCCGTCTCTTTCTGTCATCCTTTTATACCGTTTTTTTTTCTATGTTAGATAGGCCAGATAAACGAACTAGTGGGTCACCTGATGTTAAATGAACACCACTGTCCATAGACACCCGCAGCGCTTTACACAATGCCAGTGCGTTGTCGGCCCTAAAGGAGAGGGAATAGGGGAAGGGGGAGAGGGAAGGGGTGAGGTATTGGGCCCCCGGCACTCTCACTGACCGTACGAAACGCAAGCAGGATTACTGCTGCTTCACGCCGGTGTTCTGTGAGAGGGTGGCACTGGCCCGGACGAGCTGGCCCATTCGTGATGCAGCGGCTAGCTACAACATGGCTCTACCACTACGAAACCAGACAGACCAGACTCTTTCCGTTTGACAGTGACAGAAAGAGACAGTGACTGTGAAGGCAAGCGTCGGAAGCGTTAGACAATAAGCCTGCAGGACCTCCTGCTTCGTAGGCAGGGTCACAACCAACTAGGCTAAAGCGGTCGTTTAATCCTCATGAACTTTTTGATTTTTCTTTTGGCAACTACGATACGTGTGCGAAGCCATAACTTGAGGCTCATTGGGGAATAAAAAGATCTAATCGGCATTAAATAATTTATTACATACCAATATAACTTCGTCGGAAGAGGCTTTCTCGTAAAAAACATGCTAGATGTAAACTATCACAATGCGGTCCACTTAGGCCTATTATATGTAAAATACGTTTACTTTAATCTAATTCATAAAAACTAATTACAAATTAAATTTAAATAAATTAACATTATAATTAAAAATAAAGCAAAACTAACTAAACTAAAAACTAAATAAAATTAATAAATGGTTCCCCCCGCGGCATGGACCCAAAGATACTGGCAGCATTACCTCGCTGTACAGCAATGCTGATACGTTGAGCGAGGAAGCTGCCAGCTCTTCGGTCCCCTGTGGTATCACAGAGCCTTTTCGAAAGTTCTTTATAGAGTATTTTTGCGCTGGGGCCCCACGGACCTAAGGTCTCAACCCCGAATGGTAGAAAGTAGTTTACCACTGACAGATGGCTTGCCTTCATTTCATTTCCAACTTTAACACCATACAAATAAAGTAGCTATTACAAAATCTGCAAACGTGGGTAACAGTATTCTAAAATTGGCTTTATTTGTAGGTCGTTAAAGTTGAATATGAAATGAAGGCAAACCATCTGTCAGTGGTAAACTTTATGTAATTTTACTGTACTCGTAGTAACTTACATAAAGTTTGCTACAAATTCGGTCCTCATCGACTGTGGTATAGCTTTAAACATTAATATATAACAACAAGTTGTCGTTGCACATAATAAAATATAAATTATTGATTGGTTTGATTATAACTATAAATTAAAACTATTAAAAACCCCCAAAGCAATTAAAGCTAAGATTCCTTCCGCAGCATACAAAAGAGCTGATAACTTAAACCGCTGAACCGATATTGATGAAACATATCTAAGAACCATCGCCAAGAAACTTGCTTTCTATTAAAAAAAATCGCATCCAAATCGGTTCACCCATTTAAGGGTTATGATGCCACAGACACACACACACACACTTAGCGGTCAAACTTATAACACCTCTCTTTTTGTGTCGAGGGTTAAAATCGACGCAAACAGATTTGGGATGCGCAACGACGAAGCTCCAATATACCTAGTCAACAAGACATATATAAAAGTTCGTACACCCTACACAATAAACAATAAAGGAAGCTATAATAATTCAAATTGACTAGGGTATTTCTAGATAGAGGTTAGGTAGACTTAATTTTAATAAAACTTAACTTTAGCTCTGTATAATAAAAGGCTTATTATTTTAACCTTTTCAACGCCAAGACAAGTTCGTAAAGCTACTTTGAACCTTATGTCATTGCGTCAAGATCACTTTGACGTTGTATTTTGTGACGCATTTATCCGTTGGGGTTGAAAAAGTTAAAGCAACGTGACGTTGTATATGTAGATACTGAGATCTCGATTTAACAGTCCTATAGGTTTAGTTATGGTATATTTAATTTTTGATCCTAACAAACATACAACAATGCCCTGCAAGTTACATGCGAAATGTCTTAAAAAAACTATTCATAATTTAATTTAAAGCCTTTAAAATCATCAAGTTCCCTTATAAATACTAATTTATTGATACGGCACAGTACACTTATTAATGTAAACAACATAAGAATAACATTTTGAGATTTACTGGTACACTAAAAACATGGCCGGGATTATACTTAAATATTTAACATGTAGTTTTATCCTAAACATTTATCGATTAACTCCTAACTCCTTAATTTTCACCATAGGTTATGTTAAAGATATCTGACTGAAATTGTTTATAATCCTAATAAAATATCTGATCTGTGAAAATACACCGTGTTTTTTTTTTAATTTACGTTAACGCCAAGGTTTTGTTCTTTGGTAGAAACGAGACAAAAACTTGCGCAAAAAAATCACAATTTATTTTGCCGAAATTTTATTTTATTTATTTTTTAAACTACGTATTGCGGGTCGAAATACGCAAGTCTTATAGTAAAAAAATTCGATTCCTATTATTCTTCCCTGCACTGAAGCTGAAGATGTCAGGCGCTGGTCTTTGGGTGTAGGGTGCGACACCCATTAACGTCCGTCGCTCTGGACGTAGTGTGGCAGGAAAATTGATGGAAAACAGGCCCCCAGTGAGCCGTACTTGGGACTTGGGGATTGGAGTCGAGATTTCCAAAGGTGTAAGGACGACAAACTTTTAAAACGGTTAAATACGAGAAATACGTAGTAAGACCGAATATGTTATCGTGCGTTCGCCGCGACCTGTGCAGGAATTTCGACTATACGACACCTTGACGGTTTTCCTTGATGATTGATGCTCTTTGATGATTTTCCGACGAAAATTACTAGGAACAGCCTTATCCCATGCGAACTCTGCAGTTAATTATAATTGCGCTTCACCCGAGGATTTGAAAAGTCAAAATAAGACATATTCTTAATTTGGAAATTGGGGTAATTATGTATGAATTTATGTAAACACTTTATCTACTATATAAAAATAAGTCGGGTTTTCCTTCCTGACGCTATAACTCCAGAACGCACGAACCGATTTCCACGGTTTTGCATTCGTTCGAAAGGTCTCGGGCTCCGTGAGGTTTATAGCAAAGAAAATTCAGGAAAAATTTCAACAGAAAAGCGGGAAAAATCTTTTTTCACATACAGCGCCATCTCTGATACATAGCATGTACTACAAACCAATACTATTCTCCGCGGACGGAGTCGCGGGCAACAGCTAGTTGTACATAAAACACAAAAATAATACAAAACAAAAAGAGTACAAAGGCGAACTTATCCCTAAAAGGGATCTTTTCAAGCTAACCTGGCACGAAAGGAAAAACTTAAAAAAAAAGAGATAGGCAAACAATAATTTATGTACAGAGAAAAGAAAGGAAAATATAACATATAAATAAATACACAAAATAAACAACAATAAGTGACTACGACAAATATACTTATAATTACCTAACTTTACACAGAACAAAATACACACATATGAAAAAACAGTACATGTAAATAAAAAGAATACGATTAACCCGTCACGCGTCCCAGGGACTACGTTAGTCACTATTTTTTTTGCGGGAAATGTCCTAGAGACTACTACTGAAGTCTCTAGGACATATCCCGCATAAAAATAAATTTTACTAATTTTAGTACCTACGGTGGACGCGTGACGGGTTAAGTACCCTACTTCCAGTTTCTTCAACCTCTCCCTGAACGAGGCCACAGACGGGGACTCCCTAACGAGCAAAGGTAACGTATGGCAAAGGTAAGGTAGGTTCCAACGTTCTCGTTCTCGTTTTCGTTTAATTACTGGGGATTGTCGAGACAGCAGTTAAATATAAATATCCTTGTATCAAGTAGGTATCGTCTGTAAAACAGAATTGGTGGTACTGATAGCTGAAACTGGAACTGCACGCGATAGAGCATCAGGAATAACGTTATCGACACCACGTCGATGGTTTATTTCAAAATTAAAGGATGAAAGACGAACTCGCTAATGAGCTAGAATATTATATCAAGTAATCTGGCTAAGTTAACGGAAGAAAACACGGCGTATTATAAAACTTATCGACATAATAGTGGCATAGGAACTAAATATATACCTGTACTGGGGCATCACGGAAGAACAATGGAGCCCTTTGTCAAGGTAGACTATGTTGTTGGTATAGTGATCCACCTCCCCCCTAGTTGGGAGATCTTACCAGATTCCCTCACTTACTTACATAGATTTTTTTTCAAAACGAGTATTTTAATTTAATTATTTATTACCTAACCTACTATGCATATTATATAATATAATTAATTTAATACAAACAGCCAATAAGCTTAGGTAGGTAAGTACCTAATAAAATACCTAAATTAAATTTTAAAAACCCCCAATGCAATTATGTCACTCGTATGACGTTTGAACATTAAGTCAGTGCCCATTAATGCCCAGATCCCTTCCGCAGCTAACAAAAGAGCTGATAACTTTGAAACGGCTGAACTGATTTTGATGAAACATATCTAAGAACCATCGCCAAGAAACCTGCTTTCTATTAAAAAAACCGCATCCAAATCGGTGCACCCGTTTAAGAGCTATGATGCCACTAGACAGACACACAGACAGACAGACACACACACATAGCGGTCAAACTTATAACAACCCTCTGTTTGTGTCGGGGGTTAAAAATGGAAAATTTTGACTTTGTAAAGTCCATGTCAAATTTTGACTGTCATAATCTGAAACTTAACGTCAATCAAGAAAGTTGACATTCTTGTCATAGGTATATACCCAGTCGACCAAGTCCTTTAAGCGGGGCTTACCGAGTGACTAAAGCCGCGCCAAAATCGACCTAAAATCGACCATCTAAATGGCAATTCGGACGGAAAATTTGCCATTTAGACGGTCGATTTTGGCCGCACGGCAAAAATCGTGCGGCCACAGATTACTTAATAGTTACTTCGTAACAGATACTGCATCCCGTACAAAATCTTGGTACTTACCACGATTGTAGCCACAGTGACAAGGGCTGGCAGTTTGGATTAAAAATTTTTTTCTACATGTTGTTTTACCATTTTGTCGGGATAATTGCTATATATTATATCCATGCAAACTTTCTAGCACTAATATTCTTTAAGTTAAGCCACGGACGGACAAAGAGACATACGGTCATGGCGAAACTATAAGGGTTCCGTTTTTGCCATTTTAGCTCTGGAATCCTAACAAAAAAGGATATTTATTGTAATGCGCAGAACACATTGCCATGCTCACAGTACCCTAGCGTTATACAAAATACGAAGGTCAACTTTCGAACTTCGCATCGTGCCATCCCGCTAACGCTTATAGCTTTTAATAGAAGAGTAAGAAGGACAGCACGATACGAACTTCCAAATTGTTATATTAGCTATTAATTCTAGCATAGTCATATTAAAATTTGCCCCCTGTTTAACCATTCACTTATAAAAGTCCTGGCGGCATATTTTTTCCGTGGAACACGAATGAACGTGCGTCGGCGCGCGCTTGTGACAACCTACTGAAATTTCGATCTTAGCAGATCGTCCCCGCGGTAGGTAAATATCGCGCGAAAGTGGGCCAATCAACTTTTAAACCGACGTTTTTGGCGTCTCCTGCGTTACCAAAATTGTCTCTGGCGTTACCAAAAAATCGTACTTCCAACAAGATATTTCACGGTTTAATAGGTTAAACTTACGTAGGACGGCATGTATTCATGCTATTCATCTATTAAATTACAGAAAAAACATGTTTACTTACAAAAATCTGCAATTGTTTGAAAAATGTCGCGGACAGATTATAGTCGGTTTAAAAGTTGATTGGCCCAAGTACATGGCATGCATGAGGCCTGGTGCGGATTTAGTCACCCGTGTAAACCCCGCTTTACCACTCTAAAGGTATGTCCCAGCTTTAAGAGTCCACCAACGCCGTTCAATGCTATTTTAAAAAGACTTTGTATAAAATAAAATTATTAAAGTAAAAAAAATATTTGGATTATCTTGATCGTATTCCTTAATCCCTGTTTGCTTCCGCCACTCGATTAAACAAAGGCTCGATAGATTTTAATGCCAAAGTGAGCTCTTAGTTTGATTTTTAATCCGAAGATACTCCGTTATAATAAATACACCCCGACACTATAATCAAATTAAGTATAGTCGGGGTAAGAAAAGGTTCGTCACTTTTCGACCTTAACTTGTTGACCTATGTCAACGACTCTATAGTCGAAAAGTGACGAACCTTTTCTTACCCCGACTACTTATACTTAGTCTGATTAACAAAAAAAAAAACGTATAGATTATTGTAAGGATTGTAAGGATTTTATTTGTGTTTTTAGGGTTCCGTAGCCAAATGGCAAAAAACGGTACCCTTATGGTTTCGTCATGTCTGTCTGTCTGTCCGTCCGTATGTCACAGCCACTTTTTTCCGAAACTATAAGAAATATGCTGTTGATACTTGGTAATTAGATGTATTCTGAGAACCGCATTAAGATTTTCACACAAAAATAGAAAAATAAAATAAAATAAATAAATAAATATCACGGGACAACTCACACCAATTGACCTAGTCCCAAACCAAGAAAAGCTTGTACTATGGGTACTAGACAATGGATAAACATACTTATATAGATAAATACATACTTAAATACATATTAAACATCCAAGACTCGAGCACAAACATTCGTATTTTTCACACAAATATCTGCCCGGACCGGGAATCGAACCCGGGACCTCAAGCTTCGTAGTCAGGTTCTCTAACCACTAGGCTATCCGGCCGTCAAAACAATAAATTTTGGGGGATCCTCATACTTAGAACTGAAACTCAATTTTTTTTTCATCAAACCCATACCTACGCGTGGGGTTATAGGTCTTCAAAAATGATATTGAGGTTTCTAATATCATTTTTTTCTACTGAATAGTTTGCGCGAGAGACACTTCCAAAGTGGTAAAATGTGTGTCCCCGTGTGTGGTAAATGGTACGGAACCCTTCGTGCGCGAGCCCGACTCGCACTTGGCAGGTTTTTTTTATGAGTAAAGGCTGCGCCACGCCGAAGTCATATTGCTGGGTGGGCATTGGTGGCCTCAAACTTTTGCGCTCCACACTACGAAATTCGTATCGCGCGCTCCCTTTTACCACAAAATAAATAAGTACAGAAGTAAATCAAGTGTATGTACTTCACTTTTCATACCTACGCTCGGCGGTCGCTCTAGGGTTGTCAATTATGGCATATGCACATAAAACTTATCGTGAAAGTGGCACGCGTTTCTATTTGTTTGATTTATTGTTTGTTTGATTTATTCAAACGGGAAGAATGGAAATATAAAATAATAATAATTAAAATACCTACCTACAAAATTTAGCGTTTGTCAATTTTCCCTATCGAAAATCCCTAATAACTTCTAAACGGATTATCCTAGTTATACAATTTCCATTGTCCTATCAGTTTTAGACCTAAACCTATCTAATGACACTAAAAACAACACAATATCTATACAAACAAAAAAACATGTTTTCAACTTACGTAATATTAGTGGCATGAATTTACCTTACAAAAATTTAGTTAGGTATAAGTACCTAACCACATTTTTTGTAAGGTAACGTTTATTTATACTGATTCAAAATAGGAAACTATTATTACTTTGGGAGTCGGGGCGAGGTGCTTACCTATCTAGCTAACTATTCTATGTAACGTTAAAATGAACCATCGAAATACAAGCAGATACCTACTAAACTTACCTCTCTGAAACCACTGGTAGCTTAAAAAACGACCATTCACCGTTTAGGGTTGAATTTAAATAACCGTCCACTGAACAGTTACCTATAATAACTTTTTTTTGTTGCTCCATTATTGCACTCGAAAAATTCCACAGACGCGCGACACAAAATAAATAAGTACGCGCGACCACAGCGCGCGCCTCGAAAAATTCCACTGACGCGCGACCACAGCGCGCGCCTCAAGCGGGTAGCAGTCGCGCTCGAACTGATCCGGACTGTTCCGAGATATCGTGTCTGTGAGCAGAGTCTATGTGTGCGTTGCTCAAGCGCACTTTGTATGTAGATTTATTTCTGTACTTATTCTGTGCTTTTACTCTTTTTAACCGACTTCAAAAAAGGAGGAGGTTCTATGTTCCACTGTTTATATTTTTTTTTGTTAATACTGTTAGCGTGAACGAAATAGCACGATACCAAGTTTTAAAATCGAATTTAGTAAGGCCTATCTTGACTTAGGTCGTGCGTCGACATTGACATTGGCACTAATATTTAATTTTCAATTTAGAATAATTGAATTCTAGACGTCAGTCTTTGACAACCTGTATACTTACCTAATTTTATCAGATTTGTGTAAATTTTTACAAGAAATATCACAATATTTTTCTCGAAAGGTCCAATAATTTTAGCCTTAGGCAGATTTTTTTAAATGCAGTCGCGGAACCAAAAAGTTCATCAGTTTTCAAATAATTACAAAAAATGAAAATCGCAAAAAAAAAATTTTCTTTTTTTTTGTAAAACGTCAAGAGTGAGAAGATGGTAGTGTCAAATATGAAAGTGATTTAACTTCGACCTCATAAATTAAGAACATTCTAAATCACTGGTTTACGAGTCGTTTTCAAAAAATTTGTACACAATTAAGGGATTAATTAAAAACAAATACTTTGTATGACTAACTTCCGTTACACATGAATGGGTACTACAAAACTCGGAACATTTCGACTGTGTTCCGAGTTTTGAGATTAGTCTTGTGACAAATGAAAATTTCGGTGCATATCATAAGTTTTAATTGCACCAACGTTTTCCATTGAAACCGAGTGTGAAAACGTTAATGCTAAAACAAATCTTCAATCTCCGGTGCTTAGATTATTTATGCACTAGATGGAGCGTCAGTAGCAAACATAGCGATACAAAACGTCCACAAATCCATTTGACAGCTTCATATTACGATCGCATTACGTCATTCCGGTTGTCACTGTGTGCGTGCTTAATGATACCAGTTAATTTCACATTCCCCAAAATGTGGGGAAAGTGAAGCTGATTGGGGATTGTGTGGGGAGAGCTGCAATTCGGGGAAAATGAGGGGATTTTAAGTATGAACACAATTACGCGACATTTGACATCAAATTTCTGCTAGTCTTGATCAATTTCCTACAATTCATTATTCGCAACAGGTCTAAACTAAGTCACTCGGCCCACATAATTTTTCATTCCCCACACGTGGGGAATTTCGACAATGCGTTTGGGGATTTTAGCATATTACTATTGGCAACCCTGCAAATGACGCAAATGACATATAAGCCAACGGTTGGCTTATATTTTTACGGGACGTTTCCATGCCACCAAAGCTCTATCTAGTGCATAAATAATCTAAGCTCCGGTGCATAAGCATTTAAAGTTGAGCTCGGAACATTTTACGGTACGGAATACGCCCAAAGTTTCAATTTCATAAACTAGTACTTTCTGTTTGGGAGCGCTCACACATATTTTGGAATTAAGTTGCTTACTTGTTTTGCTTTTCGCGTTTCCACGGGACGTGTAGGTAATTTGATTTTACAGAATTGAACACGTTTTACCTTTGATCAATTATAACTGAAGATACACATTGCCGAACAAAATCCCCTTCAAAAAATGTCCGAACTTTTTTATTTGTTTGCATAACAATTAAAATCATCACCTACACAGAAATTTGAACCTAGTCTTTACTACATTACAGTCGAATTTCGGTTGACACTTGACAGCTAAACTTGACAATTTCACGCAACGTACTGAGAAAAAAGAAGGCCACTTTTATCAAAGTGGCGCTCATTTGGCTCGGACATTTTCGGGCGCGCGACTGTGGATCTACAGTTATAATTGATCAAAGACTATTTGACTACCCATTTTTTATAATACTATCTGAATTTAAAAAAAGTGTGACGCGTCCTCGCTCCGAGCTCTTAAATCCGGGGATTTTACGCTTTTTGCCCTGATTACCAAATTTTAGAGATTTTTTTTTATTTGGTCTATTTATAAACTGGATAGTACTCCTAATATACAATTCGCGTTCCTAAAAAAACCTCATGCATTTCAAGTATGTAGGTATATCCTAAAACAGGAGACACATCATGCACAATTAGTAAACAGTTATTTATAAAATTGTAGCAAAAAGAGAAAAAATAATAAAAATAAAAAATAAATAAAAATAAATAAATATCACGGGACAATTCACACCAATTGACCCAGTCCCAAAGTAAGCTCAGCAAAGCTTGTGTTATGGGTACAAGGCAACGGATAAACATACTTATATATATGGATACATACTTAAATACATATTAAACACCCAAGACCCGAGAACAAACATTCGTATTTTTCATACAAATATCTGCCCCGACACGGGAATCGAACCCGGGACCTCAAGCTTCGTAGTCAGGTTCTCTAACCACTAGGCCATCTGGTCGTAAATAATAATAAAATAAAATAATAGGTAACAGTAAAAAGCTGGAAATTTCACAATTATGTACCTACCTACCTACTACTAAGTTGTATGCATTTTTTATACTTTTAAATTATCCGTTTAGGCTATATAAATGGAGTTCACGTTTGCCGTATTCTTATTTTAGCTGAGGCCAAAGAAAAAGAGTAGATATCGAGGTTTCCCTTAACTCCATTGTATGATGCAATCATTCTATACATATATACTTCATTTAATTTACAATTAAAAACCACAAAATCATTATATTGCGGCTCTTCAACTATTTCTTACCTAGCAAATAGTACAGTACAATAGTCTGGGAGCCGCAAAATAAAATTGTTTTAATGTCACTTTATTTGCGTGTCGTCAATTGTTACTCTAGTATACAGAGATTACAGTTCACGAGCCGCAATATAATGTTGTTGTGGTTTATAATTCTAAATTAAATGGAGTATAGTGGCGCGTGTCTACCTATATTCGTGCGACAGCAGGGCAGATAGAACGGCCTGTTACATAGCCGACTGCCCGTCCGCGGAACGACCACTTTTATACGTTCAAGAAGTTCGGCACAGTCCACTAGACCGTTGCATGATTTTGTATAGAAACAGGATATCGCTTGATTTTCGTCTATCAAATAGAGACTCCATTTTAAAATGCTGTAGCCAGCTGTAGCCTTCCTTCGTACGACGCGAGACTTCGACACTTGTTTTGCGCAAACGCTAGGTGGTATAGGAAGCGTTTCTGTACCCTTTCTATACGGTGTCGGTGTGAACATTAACCTGAACCAATGCGCATTTAACAATAAATGTTCATAAATACATAGGTAATGAATAGGTACAGTACCCATAATACACAATCAAGATAAGGACAACTTTGAATATACGCGTAGATACGAAACGGAGAGCACACAGCATCTCTCTCTAACCTCGTCAGCCCCAACGTCCTATTTTTAGGACTGTAAAATATAATCCTTTCAGCCCAAGTAAATCTTAAGAGTCACAATGTCCCAAAATAAGGACACGCACTTATTTGAAAGAAAGAAAGAAAGAAAGAAAATACATTTATTTACAACATCACAAGACACATCATCAATATTTTACAAAACATAAGGCAACACTAAAGCTAAAGATAGAATGTGTCATTGCGGTTGCAAATCGGACACTGGCTCAGCATAATGCTGAGGCGTTTATAGCACCCCAGCGCTGATTTTCAGCCAGTACCGTTGGTGACACCCAGATCGCTGTTTAGATAGATAAATAAATAAACTGCACACTAATAGCTACATACATAAGACTACATGCGTAAATAAATAATTTGTAAATTGTAAAAGCAAATAATAATAACAAAATTTCTTGAACATAATTAGTATATCTCACTTGCCAAGTATACAACCCTGCGCGGACTAAAACGAAAAATGAAAAATGAAATAACCGAGACAGTAAAAATCAAAGAAGTTTTGTGAAATAGTGCTGGAAAGGAGAGGAAATTAAGGTTTTTGCAATGACAACAAATAGCCTTTAAGCTTTCGCCCAAAGGTGTACCTGCTAGTCACACTTAGGATGGGAGGGGGGATGTCATTCCAGCACTTAGACGCCGCAAACCTAAAACTCCCTCGAAACGCCGCCGTCCGGTGCGGCGGCACAATAGCCTTAAGTCTGCGCAAACTTTTCAACCATGAGATTTTTTTAAAAAGGTAGGAAGGCGTCTTGTGTCGCACTACACCGAACAAAAGAGTTGCAAGGTGCAAGCGCCTCCGATTGTGCATCTTAAGCAGATCAGCAGCGTTCAAGTACGGAGTGACATGGGACCGAGGAGGGACTTTGAAGCAAAAACGAGCACATGCGTTTTGAACTCGTTGGAGCAATCTCCTAGAACGACCAAGTAAGCAACCATCATAAACGACGTCACAATAGTTCATCCTAGACAATACGAGTGATTCACACAGTCGGACACGCAAATCCACACTGAGGTAATCACGAATATTGTAAAGAATCCGAAGGCGATAGAAGCAGCTGCTAACTAACTGAGCAATATGGCTCTCGAAGCGTAACTCGCCGTCCATAGTTAGCCCAAGATTTCTTGCTACGTCTACCCTTTCTATTGGTTCGCCCATGATAGCAACATCCTCGGAAGCCAGGTATTTCAGAGTATTACGAATTTGATGCCTGGATCCAAATATAAGATACTTGGACTTTCCGGGATTAAGAGCCAGACAGCACCTCCCCGACCAAGAGAAAACCCGATCAAGGTCCGCGTATTTGCAATTATGTATCTTTTTTTTAATAATTTAAGCCCTGGGTTTCTGCCTATATATAGGACAATGAATCATTATAACAAACGTCCTAAAAATAGTTTGACCCTTACGAGGTTACGAGGAAGAATCAAGCCGGTACGTCATTCCGCAAGATGGCAACCGACTGCGACCACCTGATGTCACTTGGCAACCGAATCCTCAGACTGACAGCGTGTATGGAGAACGATTTGGATTTGGTGACTGGAAAATTAGAGAGTAATACTCGACCGCAACCGGTTGGAACCAGCAGCCAAGTAACTAAATCTTACTGAAATATAGGAAGGGGACATTATGTGGCACAGTGGACAAAGTGCCCCTAAGGGTGCCTTGCCTTTCCACAAGAGATGAGCTACGCTATGTTGCTATGGATGTGTCTGATATCCATCAATCATGTTCATTGGTCCGCATAGCACTGGTGAAATCGGGTTCAACTAAGCTATGATTTTAATATGGAAAGATGCGTGCCCTGGATGCGTGCTATGGATGGTCGCGAGCGTCTCCCGCCCCTCTCCGCGCTGCCGCTCCGCGCGCCTCTGTCGATACATCGCATAGCTCGAGCTGCGCATCTTCGCACAGCTGCCTCGCGGCTGCTCATCTACATAGCGCATCTTCCTCGCACAGCCACATAACATAGCTTAGCATTGGTGGAAGGAAACGGTCACACAGTTTCGTAGCTAGATAGCGGAGCGGAGCGAGAACTTAATGCGGAGCGGAGTTGCGGACTGTGCCTGTCCATAGACGCGGAGCTAGATAGCGAGGTGGAGCGAAGATTTTATGCAATTCTATTGGTGGATTTTTAACTCGCTCATCGCCGCTGCCTCGCTCTGCTCCAATGGACAGGCAGCCTGAACGACGAACAGCATGTTGAAAAAAAATTAAATATCATCATCTTCTTCTTCGTCATTATATGCACGTAGAGGCAACCTGGGAACCGCTGCAGGATTACACATGTAATACAAGAACTCACTGAAAGCGATTAAAGTGTCCGGCCACCTGTCTCGCACATAATAATGCAACCATACATAGAATCTTCTTAATCTACTATACATTTTATAACTTCTGGAATCCTGTGGCTTATCGTACATGTTTTCGGTTGCGTCGTTTAAAAAAAAGAGAGTTAAGCGGTTCATAGATAACCCTTCAAAGGTCGATGTAAAAAGTGTAGAGGTTCACAAGTAGCCGATGGGGATAGAAAGTTCTCGAATGGTGTCCACGAACCGGATTATTTAGTGACAGGACAGGACTCGTCTGGCGAACCTTGGTTGGCGCCTGTTCAGCAATGGATGGCTTTCGGCTGCGTAGATTGGCTGGCTTCAAAATAACCGTGGGTTATGATTGGTTGGTTTAGTCGGAATAAGAGTCCAACGACCAATTGCTGTATCTGTCATGCAACGCCTGGTCGAAAGCGATGATGATGCGTTCGGCGCTCAGGGCACCATCGATGATTGTCGGGAAAGCGTCCGCCGAGAACGAGATG
Organism: Archips xylosteana; assembly: GCA_947563465.1. NCBI lineage: Eukaryota > Metazoa > Arthropoda > Insecta > Lepidoptera > Tortricidae > Archips > Archips xylosteana. The sequence goes on from OX387343.1 coordinate 1,959,336, forward strand.
GCTATAAAAGAAAATATTTATTCAAACAAAATATAAATTCTGGGTTTCTCCTGTGGAACCAATATTTTTGAGTCAGAAGTAACTTAGTGATGTAACATAAAAAAAAACGCTTTTGTTTTTTTTCACAATGTTGAAAAAAACATGAAAAAAAACTTGGTAGCCTTGTTTCTTTTCTAAATTTGGTTTTTTTTCAGAAATAAAATCAATGGGAAATTAATTGTTTTATTGAGGTATACTTTCTAATATTCTACTAAAATAACAAATCGAATTAAGTACTCATGAATCAATTAAACAAAAATTTAATCTTCCTCTGTGTCAATGTCAGTTCCACTTTCAGTGTCGAGACCCTTGGTCCGTGGGGTCCTAGCGCCTTAAAGCTCTTTAAGGATATTTCTAAGAGGTTAGTCGACGTCACACGTGACCGAAGAGCTGGCAGCTTCCTCGGACAAAGAATTAGCTTAGTTATTCAAAGAGGAAACGCTGCCAGCATCTTCGGCACCTTGCCTAAGGGGACTAGCTTTCAGAATATGTTTTAGTTATATTTTATATTTTTTGTTTTCTTTTTTCTTATTGTACATACATTTTTTTTTAGTCTAGGATAGTTGTACATATGTAATATATTAGTATAAATGGTTAATGAATATAAAATACTTGTGGGGCTTTCCTTTCAGTAGTACCTAGTCAATGTTGCCACATGGTACTATTCAACCAAAACGGTATGGTAGATTTATAAATAAATAAGAAACTAAAATTAACTGTTAAGTATTAATCTTTTACGGAAACTGCCTTTTTAATTTTAAATTCTGTACTCTTGAAAAAAAAACGTGCTCCAGAAAAAAAAACGTGTTTTTTTCATGTTTTTTTTTTTCAAAGTTTTTTTCACAATAGAAAAAAAAACGGTTTTTTTGCAACACTAGTCAGAAGTCTACATCGGCGTGTGGGATGCCTGACCAAACATCGGCCCATTTAAAAAAACCGGCCAAGAGCGTGTCGGACACGCCCAAGATAGGGTTCCGTAGCCATTACGAAAAAATCAAGTACCTAATATTTTTCTAAGGATTTCGTATGTGTACGGAATCTTCCAAGTTAGGTATCGTCAATACTTTGAAAAAAGCTTGTATCTCAAAATCATTAATCTAGCAAAGTGAACTTTATTACGCGCGTATCAAGGTTCAGTTTTGTTTACATGCTGATTTGAGATACGAGCTTTTTCAAAGTAGTGACGGTATGTTTTATACCTTAGGCTACTATTTACTCTTAAACTACAAATAATTCCCAAGCAATCTTAGCCGCAATAATTGTCCTTGTAAATTTAATATATTTACGACCATTCTGATTTTTTTCAAATTTTACCTCCTTACAGTTTAGATTTTAGAGGGGGGGGACGGTCGATTTTAATGAAAATTTTCACTTTAAAGTTGAATATTTCGCAAACAATTCACTAAATACAAAAATCATGTAAGCAACCCCCCAATGGTTTTAAAAGACCTATCCAACGATACCCCACACTATAGCGTTCGTCGAGAAAAAAAAAATCACCCCCACTTTACGACTATGGGAGGTACCCTAAAAAAAAAATATTTTTTTATTTTTTATTTTACCACTTTGTTGGCATGACTGATATGTATATTCATGCCAAATTACAGCTTTTTAGTACTAACAGCCTCTGAGCTTAGCCGCGGACGGACAGACAGACAGACGGACATGGCGAAACTATAAGGGTTCCTAGTTCACTACGGAACCCTAAAAAAGGAACTGTAGGCGCAAGCCACACAGAAGAGACGTGGGACGGGGGCGCGTCGCAGTCTGCGACGTTTGTCCGCAGACCGCGTCTCCGCCCTCTCTTATCACTTCAAGCGGTCGCTGTTGGGTGATCTGATCTGCAGTTTCAACGCGGGCGTAGCTACCGCCGTATCAGCCGTATCAATGGTTGCCTGGATGTGGGACTGCGCGAAAGTGGCGACACACGCTGCGTCCCACACCAGAGCCCTACCCAGTTTCCATGGCACCAGAGTAGCCCCGTCGGGGCGCTTGCCATCGTCTCTGGCCATGCCCACGGGTTCAAGGATTGCGGGCACAGAGGCTGTGGCAAGCGAGCGGCGCACCAGGTCATTAACCTTTTCAACGCCAACGACACATATAGGTGTCACAAAGTGCAGTGTCAAAGTGATCTTGACACAATGACATAAGATACAAAGCAGGTTTACGTTTTGTCGAGGCGCGGCGTTGAAAGGGTTAATGGGTGCTATGGCGGAATAAGCGACCAGCGCTTTTATTTGACTGACTTTATATTTTTATTTTATTGTATTTTGTGTGTATTGACATAATCTTTAGAACTACAAGGGATGAATTCCACGAACAGAAAGGAGTACCTCATAAACGATCTTAATCGGCCTCAGTCGGTGAACGTATGAGGAAAACTGAGTGAACGAGTGAACTTGACATATTTCAGACTATATTTAGAAATTATGAATATATTAATATGTTTCAGAAATTATGAATATTAACATTTGTCTTGTACAGGGTTATTTGTAATTCACTAGCATCCTTTTAACCCTAAACTCGTACCACTTAAACAAATGTTTTTTGTTTTACGGCTTTTGTCGTAACTTAATATTTTTGGTGTAATAACGTTTTGAAAATTTGATTCTGCCTCTTATTTTTACGATACTCTGTGTATTTGTATGGGAAAAAAAGTGCTTCATTTTAAAAAGTCGTAAAACAAAAAACATTTGTTTGAGTGATAGGAATTCAGGGTTAAAAGGATGTCAGTGAATTAAAAATAACCCTGTATATACTTCGACAAATACGATCTCCGGGCCGCACAAACAGATTCATGCAATTTGCTTTTAATTCTTTTAGTCCATGACCGAGTTAAGGCCTCGTTTCCAGATCTTGAACTTTGTTTCGGTCTGGAACTAAACTACTAAAAGACCGAATTAGTTTATTTGACCAATTGACCGAGATTAGAATGCTCCCTTTTAAGACCGATATGGCGCAACTCTGCGTAGTACCTAAGTATTACCTATCATATCTCCACATTATTGTCCCTCCTAGTGGGCGTGTCATACCCACGCCCATTAAATTTGGTAAGGCAGGGTCACAAAAATGACTGAAAATAGGTAGTCTGTCTCAAAGAAATTCATTGTTTCTATTGTACTCAGCCCTCATGCATGATGAATTTGTAAACATATATTTTTCACCTCACTGGCTCGGAAAGCCCTTTTTGTTTGTTTGACATCTATTGAGAAAATCGCTTTTTATCCACATGTGAAGAAAGAGTTTTGACATTTGAAGGCAGCTTACGTGATATTTATTTGACAGGTAACAAAACGTAAAACGTTAAAAGTGCTGAATTTTTAACATCACAATTAATGAATTGCATCGAATAAAAAACACTAAATACAGTCTTACAACTTTATTTTAATTCATAAATATCAGCATTCATCATTAACCTTCATTCTTGTTGCAAAAACGGATAAAATGTTCTGACAGTCCAAGTAAGTCGATGTGCGAACAAAACGCATCCGAAATAATAAAAAAAAACATAAGTCAAAACTTTTCAATTAATTATTTTGAGTGAATAAATAAATAATAATTAGATAGATAGATAGATAGATAGAAAACATTTATTCAAATAAAAAACAAATACAATTTAAATTTCATTAAATGCGCCAAACTGGAGTGACCAGTTTGTTGGCGCGCCACGCTCAAATCACATTATTACTTAACAAGATCTATAAGGTTAGAGTTATTCTAATGCTAATGATATTAAAATTAGTAATTAGCGAAGACATGCATATTAACACTAAGACGAAGCAAGTTAAATTACCAACCACTTTTGCTACTAATACAGCTCTAATAGTGCATTTTTAAGCTTAATCTTAAATGCTGCTTTACTTATATTAACATACGGAAACTTTATGGTATTAAAAATTCGAGGAGTCAAATAGTCCAATGTTCTTTCCCCATAATAATTACAACTTTTTGGTTCAACATAATGCGGCCTCTTATCAGGTCTCAATGACCTAGAATTAAGGTGTCGAGGCACCTTGTGGTCGTTGGAATTGAACTGGTCAACGGCCACAAGATACCTAAACTTTTCTTGGACATTGATAGTACAAACCCTTTTTCTTATTTTCCTCGCTGTAGTGAGGTGAAAAGTTTTGTGTTATACACGGGTGAAAAGTTATTTTACGTCTCGTGTGTTGAAACACTCGCTATCGAAAGGATTCTATTTTTGAACCACTCGCTTCGCTCGTGGTCAATCATAGAATCCTTTCGACAGCTTGTGTTTCAAATGGACACTCGCAGGTAAAATACAACTTTCCCCCCTTGTATAACAAATAACTATTTACTTTTTATCTAAAAAGGTTTTTCCGAAAAGACCGAAACTTGATATATGCATGATTCAAATTATTATTATTTTTTAATGCTTTTTGGACATTAAACATAAACACCATGCACATGGTACGACGTAGATTACGGTAGTTTTTTTTATTATGAGAGAGAGGCAAACGAGCAAGCGGGTTATCTGTTGGAAAATGATCACCACCGCCAAGGAGTCACTGATCTGTTGCCGGCCTTTAAAAAGGAGAGGAAAAAGGGGGTTGGGGTAGGGGTAAGTGTTCTCAATTGTCTGTTACATCATACTTTTTACCCGTTATCACAATAAATACTATTATTATTATTACTAATCGAAGTTATAATTATAATCGCGAAGCCGTTTATTTTTTATTTTTAACTTTATTTTTAAAAGCATTTAAACTAACCTGCCATGTTCAAATATTTTGGAATTTTTTCGTATTTCAAACCCGCTTTTGTTCTCATATTTTTATTACTAACCTAAAAGGCACAGATTTGTAGATAGACAACAAAAGTCCCAGTCACCAAAAAGCTATATGAACATCAATTTTTTTCCATTACACCTCCGCTACCAACCCGAATATTCAAGCTGAGTCTTTCACGAATTTCCCAGTTTTTTCCCACCCCAACGTATCCTAGTCTAAATCAGTGACACAACTTACGTGCTTTCAAATCGTCCCTCGTTAACGTTCAAAACTCAATCCCGATTGTGATACACAGGCGCACTGCGTAGTTGTTTACCGGCATTTGCGCCGAGATTTCTAGACTACAAAAGCCACCTGTTAGAAATCCAACGTGGGCTGGAAACCCTTAGCGCAGGCGCGGGATACGGAGGGCCAGGACGCTTTTAGTATCCTGTAGATGCATTATTGATTTATGCACTCGATTTGATGGGAAATGGAACTGTCTCAGGGCCCGGGAATTAAGCTCTCCCGACTACCTAGGGCACTTTGTTAAATGCTAACATGTTTTAGAAAAAATAATTGTTTTTTTTTATAAAAATTCTAGTAATTCTGTTAATTGTATAAATGACAAAGAGAGTGTGTGTGTGTGATTGAGTGGTAATTTACTATTTCAATCTACAATTAAGTATAAGTCCATAAAAATTAATCGCCAAATGTACCTATAGCGTATTTCTCGAGAACCAGTGCATCAAATAGGATACTTAGTTGTTTTTTTTTTTGTGTTCGTACCTAATTATCAGGTCAAGGTTTTATGAAAACAAAAACTTGAGCGGGGGGAATGCTTTGTCCAAGTTTCTTGCGTCGCATTCTTAACAATGATGGTCTTCCCGAAAGCGCTGGTAGTAAGCACAAAATCATGTAAGAGTCGTTTGTGGCCTAAGTACGAGTACTTAAAGAACAACCTTTTGATTTTGGTTTTTGACGCTAAAACTCGCGATTACTTTTTTTACGCAGTTAGATGGGATCTCTGGATTAACACATTTTATCCCGATGACAGTGGGAGATAGAACAGCAGGCTGAGTAAGCTGGCGCCTAGGGCGGCACATTTGACTTTAGTCTTTAAAAACGGAGAAAAGAAGTTTCGTAAGTTAACAAAAATTACAATGTAAAGTAAAGCCTACCGCTCAAGTTTTTTTAGACGATCGGATAGCCTAGTTGTTAAAGGACTACGAAGCTTGAGGCTTGGGTTCGATTCCAGGTCGGAGCAGAGATTTGTGTGAAAACACGAACGTTTGTGCTCGAGTCTTGAAGGTTTAATAAGTATTTATTAAGTAAGTATTTATCTACTTATATCACAGAAATAATAATAAAGAGGATAGAAGTGCCTTAGACGCGTGACCTTGGCGCCGCGCTTGTGACTCATAGGTCACAAGCGCGCGACTTGTGGCTCAGTGCTATTTGAAACGTGGGTATGATAACAAGTGCTTTAAAATGGTGTTTTGCAGCATTAGCAATTGTGGAAACTCGTCCACACTGTGTAATTACACTAATAAGGGGATTACATTTCATTGGTATGTATTAATTTAATGTAATAATGCGGTTTATATTAAAATACAACTTGAGAAAATATTTCATTATGAAATATTGGTATACACGTTATTAACACGAAACTTCATGTACCATTGCTGCTCATATCCTTAAAAACACAGATGCCTTTGAAGTATACGCAGCAATGTAATGTAATTTTTGATAAACCTTCTGCCTCGCACAAATGTTCATGGTACGAACACAAGACAGGTTACGACTACACCGGTGTACACTACAACCATATTGCCGACGCGGCCAATGAAGAACGCCGTTGTGTAAGTGTGGGTATGACTTACGGTGAGTGTTATTCAACGCTGTCTCTAAGTGGTTAGGTTCATAATTGTTTGTAAGCAAAAATTATTAGTAATTGTGTGCGTGATTGCGTAGTACGGTTCCGGTCTTTTGCGTGTGTGCATGAATAGTAAGTAGAGGGGACAAACTAGCGCCACTGGTTCCGGAACAAAATAGGAACTAAGGCATTTCTATCCTCTTTATTATTATTTCTGTGACTTATATTAAGTAGGTATGTTTATCCGTTGTCTAGTACCCATAGTACAAGCTTTGCTTAGTTTGGGACTAGGTCAATTTTATTGGTGTCAATTGTTCCACGATTTATTTATTTTATGTTTTAGTAGGTACCTATAGAATACCTACCTCCACGTCTGTACATGAAAGATTATTAAACGCTTTTTAAAGTAAGTATACTTTTATAAACAGGATTTTGTTCAGGTGGCAATCTAATTGCTGTTTGAACTACCTAGACCTACTGGGAGACAGTGGAGACTTAGTTTTTGATGGCTACTTTTTTTCGTGGACAAGCCTTATACATTTAGTATGAAAGCTGAATCAAGGGGTGCCCCGACTGCGACCCGCCCCCGCCCCACGTCTCTTCTGTGTTATGCTCCTTAAGCCTGTCACACACAGCGCAGATGCGGTAAGATTTTATCTGCGTATAAAAACTTATCCGTCGGCAGGTATCACACACAGCGCAGATGCGAGGTTTTACATTCACTCTTAAATTTCGGAGCTGAGTAGACGTGTTTTGTGGTGCGGATGGCTTATACATGGTGTTTTTTTTATATAAAAGGGGGTAAACGAGCATGCGGGTCACCTGATGGGGAGCAATCACCGCCGCCCATGGACACCCGCAACATTAAGGGTATCACAGGTGCGTTGCCGGCCCTTTGAGAGATAGATAGGCTACAATGAATTTTCAATGAAAGCGCGTTACACTTTCTTTATTTCTCTTCACGACAAAATGTAAAAAAATGCGAAAATGCATTTCTACGCAAGGACGACTTGTTATTTGTTTAAGTAGTACGTAATTTTATATTTATTTTATTATACACTGAAGTTCCCAATCCGCACTGGGCCCGCGTGGGGACTACGACCCAAACCCTCTTATTCTGAGAGGAAGCCTGTGCCCTGCAGTGGGACGTAATATAAACTGGGATGATGATGATGATGATGAAAGTGTGCTTTTGCGCATCCACCTGTATTTATCTGCAGATATAATCTTCACATCTGTCGGATTCTGTCGATATATATGTATGTCGGTGCTCACAGATACGCAGATAAAAATCTTACCGCATGTGCGCTGTGTGTGGTCCTCCATTGAATTGTATAGGGAGCGATATGACAGATATCTGTTCAGATACAGATATCTTACCGCATCTGCGCTGTGTGTGGTCCTCCATATAGGGAGCGATATGACAGATATCTGTTCAGATACAGATATCTTACCGCATCTGCGCTGTGTGTGGTCCTCCATTGAATTGTATAGGGAGCGATATGACAGATATCTGTTCAGATACAGATATCTTACCGCATCTGCGCTGTGTGTGGTCCTCCATTGAATTGTATAGGGAGCGATATGACAGATATCTGTTCAGATACAGATATCTTACCGCATCTGCGCTGTGTGTGGTCCTCCATATAGGGAGCGATATGACAGATATCTGTTCAGATACAGATATCTTACCGCATCTGCGCTGTGTGTGGTCCTCCATTGAATTGTATAGGGAGCGATATAACAGATATCTGTTCAGATACAGATATCTTACCGCATCTGCGCTGTGTGTGGTCCTCCATTGAATTGTATAGGGAGCGATATGACAGATATCTGTTCAGATACAGATATCTTACCGCATCTGCGCTGTGTGTGATGGGCTTTAGCCTATAGTCCAACAAGCTCGTACGCGACCCTCCGCGGAACCCTGTCGCAGTCAGTATTTGCCGCACTTATTAAAAACAATCTCGTTAAGGACAGCAGAGGCTCCTTGCGACAGGGTTCCGCCGAGCGCCGCGCACGAGATTGTCAAGGTATAGTCACTCACGCGGCCAGAGGCCGTATTGTCTAACGCTTCTGATGCTCGCCTTCGCTTTCACCGTCTCTTTCTGTCATCCTTTTGTACCGTTTGACAGAAAGAGATAGTGATTGCGAAGGCAAGCGCCAGAAGCGTTAGACATTAAGAGGCTGACAACACCTAATTTTGTTGAAATTGATGTCATTTAAACAGTTTTTTAAGAAAAACTGCTTGTTCTAGCACATCAAAAAAATTATAAGTTAATATTCATCATATTTCAAAGACCGTCCGTGCACGGACTCGATACATAATTGGACGAAATCGGCTCGATGGAAAATAATTGCAAAGATAGGTCTTAAAATCATCATTAAACGGTTCTATGTCTTTATTTTTTTGGCGTATGGGTCTGCAATTAAAAACATGAAGTCAACATATTCATACCTAAACCGCTAACGAGTCATATTTCACAAATAATCCACAGTTTTTTTTTAATTAAATATTTGCCCGATAAATTTCAATATACCCGGCTGCCCAGTAATAGCGGCATCTCGTTTACTCCGATACAAATAGACAGTGTGCGCCGACGTTGGTGTTGACAGCGTCATAAGCCTCCAGTTCCTGGGGCTCGGTAGCAAGCTGACGCATGGCGGCGAGCCGCGCGGTTCGAACACCTCTTCCACGCTCACGGACACGTCCAAGGACGGTCTTGTATTCAGATCCTGGCAGCAGACATAACACAGGTCAACACGAAGTTTGACTTTTCAGTTTTGACCATAAACAGAAAATGAAAATGAATGGTAGCAGGGCCGAATTAACTGCCTAGGGGCAACGCCAAGAAGAAAAGATGTAAAAAGGTTCAGAGGAGTGAAAATTTCATTGGAAAATTTGAATACTCTTTTAATAGTAGATTGTAGATTGGGATAAAGCTGTCGCGACGGACGCGAAATGAAACTAAACATATTTATCTCTGGCAACACCAGCTGTAACTGTCATTTGGTGAGCATGACGTCTTGTCTTTAGTATGATAATGGCGGGAGATGCAAATCGTCTAACATCGTAATAACGTGTGTGTCCCGCGCTCCGAAGACATATAAGCTAAGTATTTTCACCCTTTATAATAACTGTGCTCTGTATATTTTGTAATATTTATATATCGTTGATCTGATTGCTATGTACGATATCAGAGGAGGTTGTCTCATAATTTGATGTAAGTATTAATGTTATCTGGGTAGGTTAGCATGTCGCGTCGTATGGCCGCATGAAGAACCGAGGCCTGGGCGAGTAACGCCTGGGATCCAAATGGCCTGGACGCCTTGAGTCCAGGAACAGTCGCGACTGTAAGGGATGATTCCCGAGTAGGCTCTGGTCGTACCGTTTAGCTACGGCGCCTTCGGGGTAGTCAGATCAGCTACTCCGTAGTTGTATCATTATTGGCTCTTCGGGGGTGGGCAAAAACGACCAGTTATTGCTGGACCGCTTTACGTGTACGCGGTGATTAATGAATATATATATAATAGAAAGTTGTGTCATGCAAGATATGCGGACAGCCTTGCATCAAACGTGGTGAGACGATAGTCCTCTGGTAAAGGGTAACCCCCTACTTATACTGTAGAGAGTCATTATGTTGTGTCCCAATGGTAGCCCCATAAGTATTCCATACAGCGCTATTGAATCTAAGGGTAATCCCCTACTTACACTGTGAAGATCTAGTGTGCCTGAGACACTGAGAATCCTTAGTGTCATCGGGCTCATTTCATTTAACAGGAGACAGAATGACAGTGAGAACGCAGCTTGAGGACATCATAAAGGAGCGAAGCAGAACAAGGCAGAGACTAGGACTGAGGAAGGATTGAAGGAAGGATATCCTGTTACTACTTTATACGAAGAGATAACAGATATGTTATTATCCATTATAGCACAATCGTGAAGCCTATGGTAAACTACCTCAGTGAGTCGATATGAAATGGGCTTCACGACAAAAGCACTGCATTATGTCACGGGCGCGATATTGAATTCTGAACGAAACGAGGGACTCCAGATTTAACTCCCGAGCGTAGCGAGGGGGTTTTTAGTTGATTCCTGAGCGAAGCGAGCGAATTAAGATGGAGTCCTGAGAGTAGTGAAGGATTTAAGCGCGCCCAAGGCAAAATCAGTTTTATCCCCGATGAGTATACTCTACTTTTCTCACCTTTTGCGAGACAATAAAAACCAAGGCTACTAGAAAAATACTCGAAATAGACCCAGAAGCACTGATTCCGATACAGATTTTGCGCCTTTCGCAGTTTTCCTTTTGTCGAAATCGTCGTAAGCTTTTAAGTACCTATTTTTCCTTCGACTTCTCTAGAATTAGATTATTAACAATGCCTAAGGCCGGCTTGCGCGGACCTGGGTTAGCTACTTAACTCCGAGTTAACTGGTAACCTGGGGTTAACAAGTGTTAAAATGTATGGAACTGTCATTCTTAACCCAGGGTTACCGATTTCATTTTTTAACCCTGATCTGTGCAAGTGGCCCTAATTCTAGGCGTGTTATTTAATTTGTAATTTAATTTAACGGCGGGTTATAATGAAATTCAGTACAACATTACTGCCCGGCGAAAGCCAAGGGCTATAATGATTTACTTTGAGAAAGGTTTGCATTATATATAATAAGGCATTGTCGAGCAGGTGGTGTGAAAAGAAAGTTATATCACAAAAAGTTGTGACTATAATAGGGGCCAATAACTTTTATACCGACACTAATCTGTCCGCGACATTTTTGAAACAATTGCAGATTTTTGTAAGTAAACATGTTTTTTCTGTAATTTAATAGATGGTGTACATGAATACATGCCATCCTACGTATGTTTAACCTATTAAACCGTGAAATATCTTGTTGGAAGTACGATTTTTTGGTTACGCCAGAGACAATTTTGGTAACGCAGGAGACGCCCAAAGTGTCGGTGTAAAAATTAAAAGATATGTTCTTTCCGTATACTTTTCAAGTATTCTTACTATTTCCCGATGCGTGCTAGTTGACTCGATAGGACTTCTTGAAAAGTGCGATTGATATTTCGCTGAAAGAGGCCCCGACGTTAATCCGGCTCTGGTTGGTAACCTGCGGGATATCTCTGGGATCTAGGATGTACAGTGAGTGGGGGTAAGATGAAAAGCAGTGTAAGATGAAAAACTACTCGTAGCACCCGAGTGCTTTTCATCTTGCACTGCTTTTCATCTTACCCCCATAATAATAAAATAAAACAGATACAGAATTCAATAATTAAACCAAGCCCGCATCATAAGACAAACACTTTTGGGCCTTAGGTACCGTTTCGTAGCCAATTTTCGTAGCTGGCTACAAAATGGGAATCCGAAATTCCCTGTTTGTAGCTGGCTACGTAATGGGCCTGCGTAGTGCCGTTTGGTAACCAATTGGTAAGCTGGTGACCAACCGCGGTTACGAATCGGTAATGGAAAAGTCCCATTTTAAAGCGAGTTACGAATTGGGTTTTTCCCGTTTCGAAGCTGGTTATGGTTACGAACTTTTAGCTACGAAACGGTACCAAAGGCTTGTTTTGTTTGTATAGTCGGGGTAAGAAAAGGTTCGTCACTTTTCGACCTTAACTCGTTGACATAGAGTCGAAAAGTGACGAACCTTTTCTTACCCCGACCATAAGAATAAATAATAACAGAGTAGAAGGGAATCTCTTTTGACTGCGTCCAAAACGCCGCCATTTATATACCTACTTCCCCCCTCACGTCGTTACACCCCTCTGACGTCCAGGCGTGTTGCTAGGGTTGCTTACTGTTAAATATTACTTACTCTAAAGATAATATCGCTAAAATATTAAGTTATTATTTACTTTGAAATCATTATTTTATTCTAGTTTTACAAAATATGAGATTTATAAATCATTAGGTACAGTCAAGGATTTTAATTGTTAGGCCACTTGCCACTGTTAGTATTTTAGCCGTGTAATGCAAATCAGCATATACCAGTATAAGCGGCTTCACCCGATTTGCATTACACGGCTAAAATGCGAACAGTGGCAAGTGGCCTAACAATTAAAATCCTTGACTGTACGTACCTACATATTATAGGTAGGTCCTTCTAAGTAAGAATTTATTACAAGTGCCATACCAAAAGAAGCCATTTAAGGTGATTTGGCATCTTTTTTTTAATTGTGTATACACCCAAATACACCACAATAACTTGACGTCATTAATTGTTATTTGTTTCCAATAAAACGAACGCGCAAACAGTTAACAGCCAAACGCGCGTGCGGCGACGCCGGCCGTGACACCCTGACTGAGTTCTCTCTTAGGGAGAACTCTAATATCGTGACCTTGAGACCGGCCGGTGCGGGAGTTTCCCTTCTACTCTGTTATTATTTATTCTTATGCCCCGACTATACTTAGCTTTTTTTTGCATTATTCCAATTTCCAAGTAGCTGTTATGGGAATCGGTAATCGCAATTACTATTAACGCCAAGGTAAAAATTTAAATTTACAACACGACAACTGGTGTGACCCATTTTGTTGGCGGATCAATACAAACAATTTCGCAAAATTAATTAAGTACTGTGTAATTTAATTCAATTTTACAGATTAAAATAAATATAAAAAGAATGTCTTAATTAGACCTCTCGACGTATGACCATTTTTTTTTTATTTTAAAATCTTTTTGACCAATACGCATAATGACCAATATTTTATTCGCAAAACAACCAATCCGCATAATGACATGTACCTCTAATATCTATCTAATCTAATAGGTACAGTCGTATTTTAATATTTTGTAAGTAAGATAGAATAAGGAACGATTGTAACCTGATGCTGTATTGTTATAAATGAAATATCAATAAATGTACCTTATAACCTGCTCCCCCTCTGTTAGATCTAAGTGAGAATGTAAGAGGATGAGTGATTAAGTGACAGAGTAAGAGATTGACGGGTGTGTTAATAGAGGCCGGAATGGAAGAAAAGAATATATAGATTAATAAGATAGAATAGGAACACTGTTTTTGAAGGGTCGGTAACCCAGAAGGAAGAATGAGGAAGTATTAAAGAAAGATCCAGTATGTGGAATGGCAGTGACCAGTGTATACGATGGAACTGGAATGAAAAAGATTTAAGTTAATACAGTCTCATGGCATTGTCAGAGGTAGCGTAGGAAAAAAAAAAAAAATAGGTACAGTCACGAGCTTTAATTTGGGACCCACTTAAGGTTGACAGTCCTGTCATATTGTACAGGAATTCAAAGGATATTTTTTCGAAATGGGTCCTAAATTAAAGCACGCGAACGTACCTTTAAACGAGCCATTGTTGTAATATACAGAGTGGATGAGGACGGGGGTCCTTCCCGAAAAAGTAATGTATAAAAAATATTCTAGTCAATTATTTGTACATTGCTGGTACTTTTTCTGCCTGGACGATGTAATTTGACCCTCTGAAGAATGACCCCTGATATAAATATCTAAGTATAATTAGCACTCAAAACGAAAGGTGAAGAGTCCTTTTTAATTAAATTCTTTAAAAAATGTAATTTCATATTGAATACCTGAATTATACAGTATTATTTAGTATGGGAGGCTCAATTTTTTTCTACCGATTTCGATATTACTCCCATAATAAAAGTTGATCGTAATCATGCGTGGATCCAGAAAATATAATTTTGTATTTCGTCTTAGATGTGACCCTGTACAATAGTGGCTATTTTTTTCGTGAACAAGCCTTAATACTTACGCAAAGTAGGTACCTAAAGCAATGCTTATTAAATTAATTTAAAGTCACCGCAGTGACAATTTACATTATGCGCGTTAGGATCATGTGTGTTCAGCTATGTGAATTAATGTGGTACCTATTTGCGAATTAATAATATGCGAAATAACGTTATGCAAATTCGAATGAGAAATATTACGTAATCGTGAAATCTCAAACGAAAGCCATTCAACTTACCCTGATCGCGTCGTCCTGAGAGTTGTTATTGTTTGTTGGGAAAACGATATTTCCGAACTCCGAAACATACGCTGCTGCACAGCTGAAAAATGAAATACATAAGACAATGAAATCGTGGTTCGTAAGTAAGTGATATTATCTATACATATAAAATCCTTTGTCCTGACTGACGGATCAACGCACAGCCTAAACCGCTGATCGTAGAGACCTGAAACTTGGAGGGTGTGTTCTTTGTATAACGTAGGCATCCGATAAGAAAGGATTTTCCGTAGTTCTACTTCTAAGGGGGTAAAAAAGGGGGGCAAAGTTTGTATGAGACATCGTGATTCCTTGGTCCAATCTACTTCAAATTTTGCATAAACATTCTTTAACAAAATTGATGGAAGACGTGTTTCGTATTTTATTGAAATTCATCCCTTGACGGGGTCAAAAAGTAGTAGAAAGTTATTTTGGGGGTGATTTGCTTCGAAGTTGATATCAATACTCCTTAGTGCTTTTGATTTAAATTACATTTTATTTTGACACATTGTAAACGAAACGAAACTTCAAATATTGCAAACCATTTTTGTCTACGTTTGTCAACCACGTCTTGATCTGATCTCTGATAATAGCTAATTATATGTATTAAGTATTTGCATTTCACCAAGCTTTTGCTTTTACAAGCGCAGCGTGGGACGTCCACCAACGAGATGGACGGACGTTTTGGTGAAGGCCGCAGGTTCAGGGTGGATGCAAGTCGCTTCCAACCGTAATGATTGGACGTCAATGAGGGAGGCCTATGTCCAGCAGTGGACGTCCTACGGCTGAAATGATGATGATGATGAAGCTTTTATGCGAGTTCAACCTTTTTCGAATAAAATCGAATTGAGTATTCAAATATCATTGTTGAACTCGCATAAAAGCTTGGTGCAATGCAAATACATATAAAATGCTTTGTCCTGAAGTCCTAAATGACTGACTGCCGGATTAACGCACAGCCTAAACCGCTGTATGTAGAGACCTAAAACGTGGAGGGTGTGTTCTTTGTATGACGTAGGCATCCGATAAGAAAGGATTTTCCGGAATTTCCACGGGATAAGGAATAATCGGGATTTATATATTTCATCAAGAGTGACCCTATGCCCATAACGAAGATTACTAAACTGTACAAATTGGGCATGCAATTAGACTATTAGGATATAAAGCGAATATAAAGAATTTTGAAAATTTCCACGGGATAAAGTTAAATCAGGACTTATATATGTAGGTACTCAAATCAACTGGACCATATCTCCGTAACTACAATTACTAATCTTTTCAAATACAGTATTAACGAAAATGACCATAACAACAAAAAAACTTATTGCAGGATTTTTGGAAATTCCTGTGGGATAGATAATCTCTGAAACTTCCGAGCCGATTAAAAAAAAAAACTTTTACCAGTAAAAAGTTACACTATCCTTTATTGACATAGGCTACTTTTTTCCGGGGAAATGCAAAATTCCCAAGGGATAGAAAAAAGAAAATTCAACTTCGGAGCTCATTTTAAAATGTCTTACACCAATAGAAAAGATGCACTGTCCTTGGTTAACATAGGATGCTTTTTTCCGGATAAATGCAAAATTCCCGCGGTATAGAAAATAGTAAAATTAACTTCGGGGCTGAGTTTAAAAAAAAATCACCAATAGAAAGCTTCACTATCCTTTATTGGTATAGGTTACCTACTATTTATTCGGTAAAATGCAAAATTCCCCTGGGATATTAAGAAGTGAATTTCACTTCAGGGCTGATTTGAAAATTTCTTTCACCTATTAGTGAGTAGCTACACTAACCCTTACTTACATAGACTATTTTCTCCGTGAAAAATCAAAATTCCCACGGGAAAAAAATAAGTGAACTCAACTACGCGGCTGATTTTAAAAGTTCTTTTATCGGTAGAAAGCTTTAAGGACATAGGCTACTTTTCTCGGGGAAAATGCAAAATACCCGCGGGATAAAAATAAGTGTAATTTTGCAAAGAATAAGGACAAATTTGTTGAAATTCCCGCGGGATAGGGAATAAACGGGATTTATAATATTCACTAACTGATACTCATGATGAAATGATAATAATGATGGATGTTGCCGGTGCCGGATTTTTGTTTTATACAATGAAAGAGATGAAGAAGCTTTACCACAAATTGGAATTCTACGCGGACGAAGTCGCGGGCAAAAGCTAGTAGTACCTATAAATCTTCCCAGGTGAATTTTTCGCTTCGAGCCATTACATTAAATTTGAACCTTAATACTATGGCGATACCGTTTGTTTTGAAAGATAAAGGCTCGAAGCGAAAAATTCGCCTGGGAAGATTTATACTATACTGGGCGAACGAGTTTTGTACACGAAAACAAGCGTTTTTTTTTTCAGAGATAAGACCAAACTAGATCGATTTATCGCCCACTAAACCCCCTAAAACTTCTCTTGTCAAGCCTGCGGTAGAGTGTGTGGCTCTCGCATTGGTTTGCACAGTCATAGAAGACGTTGTATCCCACACGGTACGCCATAAATCGTCTGTAATAGACGCAAAGGCCTATATATATATATATATATATATATATAAACCCCCTAAATTTCATGGAAATCGTTGGAACCGTTTCCTAGATTCTGATTTTATACATACCTATACAGGTAAGGTAAGGTATAAAAAGTCTATAAGCCATGGAGGGGGATTAACTTAAATCCTTGAGCTCATTTTAGCTTCCTTTAACATTATTAAATTTTACAAAGAATCAAAATTAAAAAATAAAATACACTCGCTATTTGACGACCTGGGGCCTGTTTCATAACAAAGTACAACTAATATTACAAGCGGAACTCTCGCTTCAGTTGTAGTACCTGGGCGACCGAGCTCTGCTCGGGCAGAAACTCGGTACCAAGCGTTTTCCCAGAGATAAGACCAAGCTAGATCAATTTTTCATCCCCGAAAACCCCCAAATACCAAATTTCATCGAAATCGTTGGAGCCGTTTCCGAGATCAAAACACCGGAGGGGATGGGGGGGGATGCGGGGGGGGGAGCGCGGGGGTATTAAAGGGGGGGTGAAAATTTCATTGATTTTGCCGTAGGATGCACCGTTTTCAAGATATTTGACAAAAACACCGGAAGGGGTGGGGGGGGGGGGGGGTGAGTCACGTTAAACTATCGTCCGTAAACCGACTTTACAGACAACCGGCTTTTCCTGTTCTGTGCTCCCAATACTCCCAATAGGGAACGTGCACATAGACGGTGCTGCCAACTGGTGCCATAAGGGTGCCATCAATTTGAATGTTTTACCTTGATAAGTTTGTTTTACTGTCCGCATAGTGTCTCTTCTGTCGCATTAGTGCTGCCGCCTATAGTTACTGCACGTTCCCTATAATACTTTTTCTAACAAAAAAGTAACTTTTTCTCACAAAAGAAGAAACTTGACGTTTTCTCATGAAAAATAAACTTAAAAAAAAAAACTAAAAAACTTGAAATTCGGCTGGATCCGCGACCACCCGATTTCTAATGTGCCATTATGATCTGCTCGAAGTCGGCGAAATTTAGCTTCATATTCTAATGCAAACAAAAATAGCCGGAAAACAGGAGTAAAAGCGATTTTCTGAAAATAAAACATAGCTAGATCAGTTTTTCATCCCCGAAAACCCCCACATACCAAATTTCATCGAAATCGTTGGAGCCGTTTCCGAGATCCTGATTATATATATACATATATATATACATATACAAGAATTGCTCGTTTAAAGGTATTAGATTAAGTAGAAAGGGAGTTCCCCTTGTAATATATGTTGTACTTACTAACTTACTTACTTTGTTATGCAGCAGGCCCCAGCCAGGGCCCAATTGCATAACAAAATACAAGCAAATAGTATTAGTGAATTTCAATACAAAATAGCTAATACCATTAGCTTGTAATTTGTAATGCAATTGGACCACTTTGATAAAAGTGGCCTTCTTTTTTCTCAGAACGTTGCGTGAAATTGTCAAGTTTAGCTGTCAAGTGGAGTTTTGCCGCTGCCGAAATTCGACTGTAACGAAGTAAAGACTAGGTTCAAATTTCTGTGAAGGCGATGATTTTATTTGTTACGCAACCAAATAAAAAAGTTCGGACACTCTTTGAAGAGGATTTTGTTCGGCAATGTGTATCTACAGTTATAATTGATGAAAGGGGTCACGTAAAAAATTATATTTATCTTAGATTTCACGGTTTTTTTCAAAGACCATATGTTCATTAGAGAAATTTTATTTTTAACATTGCCTGTATATAGACTAGTGCTATAAAATAGCACACCATTCGATTCCTGGGTGAGCCAAGGGAATTGTAGGAAATCTTTGAATGCAGTTTTATTTCTTTTTAAAAATAAAACAATGTTTCAGCTAACTAAAGGATTTAATGTAGTGCCCCTTCAGGTCCTACAGATTTTTTTCACCCTGTATACGAGAACTACTCGTTTAAATAATGGTATTAAATTAATATTATTAGATTAGATAGATAATTCAAGTTTTTACCTAATTCTAGAACCTGAATCTCTAGAGTACGAATACGAGATACTCGGCAGATTTTTGTCCACATTGAATGTCTCCTCAATCGAATCTGATAGCACAAATTTGACTGACTCCCCTTCATCATTTTTTAACTGCTAGGAAGTACTCTCAGCATCAGCAATGGCGAGTTTACCAAAGATGTTGCTCAACTCCTCGTACGAAGAGTACCTCTCGAGACTTAATACCTGTTCCAAGCCATCATCAGTTTGGTTTGTTTCATTGTTTTCAGTCTCTTGTTTTGTGTCACTTGAGTTGACAGTTCCCTTCTCATCCTTATTATCCTCTAGAACGGGACATGGAGTCGCTTTGCGTTTTATCACCACAGCACGACCTCTGCGTTCAATGCTAGGTACAATAGTGAGCACTTCGTCATTCTCAAAATACATAGCCTTCTCTCGTTTCTTACTATTCTTCCCTTTGATCTGTCGTGTCAGTGTCACATCTGTTCTTGCTTTCTTGCTTACTACTTCGTCGTTGAGACTAAAAGTGACACTTTTGTTCCTCTTGTTTCTTCTGGCGGATACCGGCTCGTTAATGTCCGGTTTCATCGCCGATCTCGGTCTCGAGGTTCTTTTAGGTTCGATATCCAGTGATGTTCCTTCGTCTGGTTCTTGATCACAAGGGTCTATGGGAGTCTTCTCCCGGCTCCCGGCTTCTGTTTGGCTTTGGCCTGGTGCTGTCATGTCTTGGCGTTTACGTGACTTACTAGCGTGGACAGTGACCGACGAATGCATCATCGAGTCAACACTGCCGGCCTGCTCTGACTGTTTCAACCATGGACTTAATACCTAACCAGGACTGAGTACAGCGACAAAAAAGTGAGGCCGTAAAAAAATAACTACTGGTTTGCATCTCGTTCTAATTAGGGTGAACAAGTAATGGTGCGAGTGGGACACAATACACTAGTTTCTCTTGTTTGTATGTAATCTCTCGGACCGCTGTCTCTAGTTGCCATTATTAAACTGTATAGCTTGGTAATATGGGTCACTTTTGATTGCCTAATAAAAGTTAGTACTCAGTCCTGGTTAGCTATTAAGTCCATCGTTTCAACCTATGAGTTGAAGGGAATGGTTAGATCTATTTGACCAGAATCTTTATTTTCTTTACTTTAAATGTAAACAAACATGAACAACCAACAGTTATGACCAGAAGTCGGAATTTTCGCGGTTAAATAAAAGACTGTCGCCATCAAACTAGTTTTAGAAACATTTTTTTATCGATATAGATAGTAGATTAAATAAGAAAAAACGTTCAACCAAGTAAAAAATAAGTATATAATACAATATTTTACGTAAGGTTTGTGTAAAATTAATTAGAGATAAATGCAATTTCTCCTTAGAAACCCACGTCAGTTCACACAGCAACATTTAACATTTTGTTTGGTTCGTGATAATGTTAGGAGTAGATAACCATTCATTTCACAACACTATATTCCCTTTTATGGAAACTGATCGTTCAACTTCGCTTGACGTCAAGGGAACAAATTAACGGGAAATTTAATTTCAAATTAACTGTCGCAAATGATTTAATAATGTAGTACCTAAATATATCGGCATGATTTTTAGGGTTCCGTAGTCAACTAGGAACCCTTATAGTTTCGCCATGTCTGTCCGCCTGTCTGTCTGTCTGTCCGCGGCTAAGCTCAGAGACTGTTAGTACTAGAAAACTGTAATTTGGCATGAATATATATATTAGTCACGCCGACAAAGTGGTTCAATAAAAAAAACTAAAAAAATGTTTTTTAGGGTACCTCCCATAGACGTAAAGTGGGGGTGATTTTTTTTTTCTCGACTAACCCTATAGTGTGGGGTATCGTTGGATAGGTCTTTTAAAACCATTGCGGGGTTGCTTACATGATTTTTGTATTCAGTGATTTGTTTGCGAAATATTCAACTTTAAAGTGAAAAGTTTCATTAAAATCGACCGTCTCCCCCCCCCCCTCTAAAATCTAAACTGTTGGGTGGAAAACATTGAAAAAATTCAAAATGGTAGTAAATATATTAAATTTACAAGGAAAATTATAGCGGCTAAGATTGCTAGGGAATTATTTGTAGTTTCAGAGTAAATAGTAGCCTAAGGTATTAAACATACCGTCACTACTTTAAAAAACTCGTATCTCAAATCAGCATGTAAACAAAACTGAACCTTGATATGCGCATAATAAAGTTCACTTTGCCAGATTAACGATTTTGAGATACGAGCTTTTATCAAAGTATTGACGATACCTAACTTGGAAGATTCCATACACATACGAAATCCTTAGAAAAATATTACTTGATTTTTTCGTAATGGCTACGGAACCCTATCTTGGGCGTGTCCGACACGCTCTTGGCCGGTTTTTATTTGTACCCGTTAATGTGATAATACTCGATATCGATAAAGACACGTTACATTGCGGCAGCCTTTTGTTTTGCCGTGAAAATTCCGACCTCTGGTTATGGCGTCGGGTTAACCGCCAAATGCTTTTATAATTGGCTTTCACGCTTCGCATTATCGACGTATCTACTCTTTATTTATACGTCGATAACTATTAAGCGACTAAATTAAAGGGTACGTCGATAACGGGACGCATGAAAGTCAATTACAAATATTGCATTTGGCTGGTTAACCCGGCGCCATATCTGTTGGTTGTTCATGTTTCTAAAGTAGTTAAGTAAGTACCTAAACATTTCTAGTTTAATCTTTGATCAATTATAACTGTAGATCCACAGTCGCGCGCCCGAAAATGTCCGAGCCAAATGAGCGCCACTTTGATAAAAGTGGCCGTCTTTTTTCTCAGTACGTTGTGTGAAATTGTCAAGTTTAGCTGTCAAGTGTCAACCGAAATTCGACTGTAATTGAGTAAAGACTAGGTTCAAATTTCTGTGTAGTGATGATTTTAATTGTTATGCAAACAAATAAAAAAGTTCGGACACTTTTTGAAGGGGATTTTGTTCGGCAATGTGTATCTTCAGTTATAATTGATCAAAGAGTTTAATAGAAAAATTTCCCTTCGCGTATTTTTCCCAGATGCTTTTTTTCTCGCTATGGTTTTTTACTGAAGCTTATTTTCACAATCGCGTAAGTAATTTCTTAATTCGGATTAATACAGAAACAGTCACGCGGAGCTCCTTCTTCCGCGTGCTTTTGGCTCTTCGGGCCGATGCAAACTTAGCATACTTTTAAAGTAAGTATTAAGTTTCTAAGTTAGATATTTAGTTTATAGTTTTAATATTTGTCTTCTATGAATAAATGTATATACTCTTAAATACTTAATATAACCTTAATATAACGAATGGGCCGGCTCGTCCGGGGCAGTACCACCCTCTCACGGAACACCGGCGTGAAGCAGCAGTAATCCTGCTTGCGATTCGTACGGTCAGTGAGAGTGCCGGGGGCCCAATACCTCACCCCTTCCCTCTACCCCTTCCCCTATTCCCTCTCCTTTAGGGCCGACAACGCACTGGCATGCAGACAAACTGTGTAACTGCAGACAAACTGTGTAAACAGTTTTCCAGGGCTATGTGCTAAAAAATCTATGTACCTAAAAGTATGTCAAATAAATAATTTTTCATTTTCATTCATTCATCGTGCAAAGCGCTGCGGGTGTCTATGGACAGTGGTGTTCATTTAACATCAGGTGACCCACTAGTTCGTTTGTCTGGCCTATATAACATAAAAAAAAACCTAAAACTACCTATACTCCATTTAATTCAGAATTATAAACCACAACAACATTATATTGCGGCTCGTGAACTGTAATCTCTTTACAATTTGTACTAGAGTAACATTTGACGACACGCAAATAAAGTGACATCAAAACAATTTTATTTTGCGGCTCCCAGACTATTGTACTGTACTATTTGCTAGGTAAGAAATAGTTGACGAGCCGCAATATAATGATGTTGTGATTTTCAATTCTAAATTAAATGAAGTATAAAACTACCTATGTTTCAGCGTCGATTTAAATTGGGTAAAAACGCGATTGTGAAAGTAAGCTTCGGCTTCAGTAAAAAATCATAGTGAGAAAAAAGCATGTGGGAAACAATGCGAATAGAAATTATACTACTTGAAAATAACGATTTTGGTAAATTGATCTACCTAACCTGACGTTGAAGCGTAGAAATAAGGTTTAGGTTTGGTTTAGGTTAGGTTTAAAGAATTTCACATTCACTTACGTGAGAACTTAATTCTAAAATCTATTTACATGCAATGAGTATAATAAATAACAAAAACAGGTAGATTTCACGGCACTCGTTATTTCTACAACATTTCGCCGATACAACATCGTTGAAAAGTGGGTAGGATTTCTGCGCCGAACAAAAACAAGGAACGGAGACATGATTAGTATAAAATGGAAGTGGCTTCACAAAGATGAAAGTTGAACCAAGGTAAGCACTTGTATTTTTAATTTAGTTTTATGTTTATGTTTACTGCAGGTATGTTTAGGTAGGTATCATATTTATTTTTATTACGCGTTAGTGAACATTATACAATAAATATAAAAAATATTTGTTAGTAAAATTAAAAAGTAACAACAATAATAATATAATATTTGTGCGTAGAGTTTAGATCATCATTATACCTATTACTAGTTTTATTTTAATTTCAAGTTGGGAAATTATGATTTGGTATAATAATATACTAGCTTAATTTAGTAATCTAGTTTTAGGGGATCATATCTAACTTCTAGAGTTATATCTACATTTAGAAACAGATTTTAAAAAATTGGTGCCTTTGGAAAAAGTGTAAATGTAAAATTATTTTTCAATAATTTTAACACTGCCTTTTTGTTTCTTTATGTACCACTAGCGACCCGCCCCGGCTTCGCACGGGTACAACTATATTATACATTGGTTAGCATTTTCATTAATGTTTAAAATGAAAAAAGTTGTTGTA
Source organism: Archips xylosteana (assembly GCA_947563465.1). Lineage (NCBI taxonomy): Eukaryota > Metazoa > Arthropoda > Insecta > Lepidoptera > Tortricidae > Archips > Archips xylosteana. The sequence goes on from OX387343.1 coordinate 1,983,357, forward strand.
GTGACATAACTACAATAGTTGGACATATGCTACCGCGGAGTTTTTTGTAGACATTATGATGTTCTTCAATATTGTTGTACATTATTTTGTTCTATCGCTAATAGTTTCGGCAGCGCATTCGACGAAAGACATTTTAAGACTCATTTTACCAAGGATCCCTAATTTTTTTTAAAATGAAATGTAGCCTATGTCAAATTGGAAGAATGTAGCATTCTATTGGTGAAAGAATTTTTTAAATCGGCTCAGTACTTTTTGAGCCTATTCATTACAAACATACAAAAATAGGTACAAATCTTTCCTCTTTATAATATTAGTGTAGATGTAGATAAAGTGCATAAAGCTGTCTAATAAAACATAAAATCGGCCAAGAGTGTGTAGGGCACGCTCAGGCCCTATACTACGAAGCGCGAAATTCGAACTTCGTTTCATGCCGTTCCGCTCACGCTAATGGTATTTATTACGAGAGTGAGAGGGACCACACGATCCGAACTTCGAATTTCGTAGTAACCCCCCAGGTTCCGTAGCCGTTACTATTAATTACGTTACGTTTTACTACTAATTCATATTAAATTAAGTAAGTATATTCTGTAATTTATTGAATCGGGCGATACTTTGCGGAGATCCATATTAATGCACTGAAACAATTACTTTGCTCACCCGCGACCTTACGATAGAACAGTTACGTTTATGTAATTTAAAGCCGAGTTTAGACCAGTACGCTTAGTATAAGTTTTACTTCACCAAAATACTTCTCGATCGCGTTTACGTAAAAAATTCAATTACTAGGGAAACATGGACAGCGTCTCCGCGCGCGCGCTTCCATGTTTCCATAGAATTGAAATTTTTACGTAAACGCAATCGAGAAGTATTGAAGTGAAGGAAAACTTATACTAAGCGTACTGCAAGAAAAATCGTGCAAGTTAGTTGCATTACATTGCGAGAGAGTATAGGAAGCGAGATTTAAGTGGTCAATCGAGCGCCGCCATGTAATGCAACTTGTTGCAAGTCTTGGGCTTAAGAAACGGGTATACCTCGACGCACGTAAGAAGAGCTCCTGGCATGTACCTGCGCAGTGAGAAAAATACACGCAGACTATATGTATTTCGCTCACTGCGCAGGTACATGCCCGGAGCTCTTCTTAGGCCCATACTACACGAGCGGTTCTCCCGCCGCGGGAAACCGCTTCTGAACCGCCACTAGACACAATTTTATATGGAAGTTGTATGGTGCAAACTACACTGCGCAGCTCCGTCGAGCGGGAAACCGCCCGTGTAGTATGGGCCTTACGTGCGTCGAGTTGTATTCATGCAGTTCCTGCACCTCGTACAATGTACGTACACACACAAGTCACACAAACCCAACTATCACCACCACCAAACTACTTACAACTGCACTGAAGCGAACTACACTTTCAAACTCAACCAGAGAAATTGTTACACTAACCAAAACAAATGTTTTAATTTGTCACTGTAACTTCTCAAGTATTTCATTTATATCTCAAACAACTACCTACTCCTTTGATCAATTATAACTGTAGATCCACAGTCGCGCGCCCGAAAATGTCCGAGCCAAATGAGCGCCACTTTGATAAAAGTGGCCTTCTTTTTTTTCTCAGAACGTTGCGTGAAATTGTCAAGTTTAGCTGTCAAGTGTCAACCGAAATTCGACTGTAATGAAGTAAAGACTAGGTTCAAATTTCTGTGTAGGTGATGCAAACAAATAAAAAAGTTCGGACATTCTTTGAAGGGGATTTTGTTCGGCAATGTGTATCTACAGTTATAATTGATCAAAGACCTACTCCATAAAAATGAGTGAACTTTTTTTGCTCGATATTATCAAAAAGACACTCTTTTTAAAGTTGAATATTTCACAAACGAAAATCGCCTTCACAACCTTGTAATGATTTTAAAAATGTATCCAATGACACCAAACACTTTAAGGATAACTAAAAAAAAACCTCCATACACCCACATTTCCTACATTTTACTTTATCACTTTGTCAGGGTAATGGATATATGTACCTATACGTGCAAAATTACAGCATTCTAGCACTAATAGCCTCAGAGCAACCCTAAAGATCACATTTCGATCAAAGAAAAAAGAAGTAGGTACCGTAAAACGGGGTTACTTTAAAATGCAGGGGCTACTTTGGAAAACAGTTTTTACGCCGTGTCCTTATTTTTTTAGACCATTTGTGGCAGTGAAATAAATACCTTGATAAATTACCAAACTTTTTTCGTCATTTGCTCAATCGAGACTTTTTTCGTCATTTGTTCAATCGAGCTATGAATATTTGCGTTTTTATAACCTTTTTAAATCTATCAAAGTGGCCCCAAAATTTCCTAAAGTATCCCCAGTTTACCGTAGGTGCCTAACTGCCTACCTAGGTACAGACTATGACGGCGGAAAATTCTATATTGCCACGATCAATTCGGAAATATACTGAAAGGAAAGTATTCTCGAGTTAAAGTCAATGTCATTATAATACCACGGTAATGGAGCGACGACCTGGTTAAGGTTGCGGGCATGCGTGGGATGCGGTTCGCGCAGGACCGATCTGTCTGGCGAGCTTTGGGGGATGCCTTTGTTCTGCAGAGGACGTCTTTCAGCTGAAATGATGATGATGACTACCAGGGGAATATAAATAATGTTTAAAATTCGCGTCTTTGCCGGGAGTAGTAGCTCCTGGTTCCAATTGCCGTGGCTATTCTTTAACATTAAAAATTGACTGGCTGGGTAGACACCTTTTGTTTAAAAAAAAAATTGTTATTTTTTTTATAAACTGCCCGAAATACGAATCAGGGAGATCCAGACACTAAAACTGATGTCAGTTTTCATAATCACACAAGTTACAAATTCTATTATGTATGTAAACTTACCAATAAAATGAATATGAATTTTGTGAACCATAAAAAATATAAACTTCAAATGCAAAATATTTCCTACGACCGCCGTCTTGAAAAGCCCGCCCATGTGTGTTGATTTTCTTTTGTGATTATAAACGTCACGATAAGAATTAGATAAGCCGTGCTTGAGGCGTTTTTCCGCGCTGTACAGAATTGAAGCATCAAAGTTACAATGTTATTGGTGGATTCACACGATCAATAATATAGTCTGCTCTGATTGGTTAATACAAGCAAGTCATATCCTTGACCCGGAAGTAGGATATTTAATGAAAGGACTTCTTGAATATAAAGCGTCTTCCACATAAAACCAAATCTCTTCTAACCCGTGCAGCGCACGTTAGATCAGTCAACAACGTGATTTTTTTGTTCATTTAAGGCCTCATGAGACCGGGAGCGCGTGGCGCCGACGGAGCGTGCCCAGCTCGGTCAATAACACTGAATCAAATACGGTATGCCGCGCTGCCGGTGTTTGTCACCGTATATTTGATTCAGTGTTATAGAGCGCGCTGGACACGCTCCGTCGGCGTCCCGCACTCCCAGTTTGTTGTGGCCTTAAATTAACGAAGACTGCTCTAACGTGCGCTGCACGGGTTAACTTTTACTTTTTTATTTATTTAATGGAGCTAATATCTACTTTCATTATTTTTCAATAGAATGTAAATGAGATTTGAAGTAAAAGGGTGCAAGTGCCTTATATCCGAACCGGATGAAAAAACGCTTCACTTACATATCGAAGAATCCATTGTATTATTTTATAAAAAAAAACAACTGTCAAGATGACACTAGTTTGTTTTCCTTCATTAATTTCATTATACAAACACGGTTATAACCACGTGAATCTAGTTCCAGGATATTATTAAGACTTAAATACTACAAATTAAAAAGTCTAAAAGAAGTTTAATCCTTCAAAATGTCTTCTACTTCATCAGACAGCGATCCAGAAACCACAGGGCCCGTCCCCAGGTAAGTAATCTCAAGAAATTAGAACACTATTGTTTCTTCCATTGCAACACCTCGCTCAAAAAAATGTAACTTTTTTAAATGTTTTTAGGCTCGGCCCTTGCGAAGTGTGCGCTGCAAACGAAGCGTTATACGCTTGCCCTAAATGTGAAGTGAAGACTTGCTGCTTGAATTGCGTCAGGATTCACAAAATGGAGCTGAAATGTGACGGTATCCGGGATCGCACCAAGTTTATTCGTGTCAAAGATTTCACCGATCGGGACCTGTTGAGTGATTACAGAATGCTTGAAGAATGTGCGCGCTTCGTCTATGGTGTCAAACGGGATGAGAAGAAAAGGTTCACCAGGATTGACAAAGACTTGCCTATAGTAAGTGCTTAGATTATTAGGGTTGATCAACTTTTCTCTGTCACTCGTTGCTATAGAAACGGTCTCCTGAGTAACTCTTTAAACCGTAAGTTTATTTGATTAAAATTTGCCAAACATGCATTTTGCAGGCACAGGGCAGGCGCCAACGAAGCAGGCTCTGAAACCAGGCCGTGTTGTGGGTTTTACAACCCTCCCCGTTCTCGTCGTTTCTCCACTCCTAGTTTGGGATAGGACCACAGATTAAGAAGCACAAGCTATATTAAAAACATTTTTCTTTTTCCAGCACTTATTCAAACTCAAAATGGCCGCCCGTGACAGAGGCATAGCGCTCCAATTCCTGGCCCAAAACTTTACCCGTCACTCTATAAACACTACCAGATACAATTATAAAACAAATATTATCAGCTGGCGTGTGGAGTGGATATTCCCCAACGCAGAACCAGAAGTGGTCAAGTTTGTTGATGAGAAATGCTTGGAGACGAAGAGAATGTCCGAGCTATTGGATAAATACATCGGTTTGGATGCAGAGCCATTTGAAGGTTCGAAGACGCTGACTTACTATAAATCCATCGGATTTAGCGGAGTCAAGGTTCTGCTAAGAGGTTGGTAAAGGTTTATTTTTTGTCATCATCATAATCATCATCATTTCAGCCGAAATACGTCCACTGCTGAAGGGTGTGTATTACAATACCGAAGTATGAAAGACTAAATGTATTAAGACATTGAATGGGTCAAAAGAACAACACAATTTTTTTTTGAAACCGTTAACTTTTTAAGATTGTTATAAAACTAACCTAACCTAACCTAATGGGTTCTGTATGATGCCGTTTTAATAAATTCTAAGAAGTTTACGGTTTCAGAAAAAAATTGTGTTGGTCTTTTAACCCATTCGTTGTTTTAATATATTCGGTCTTTCGTACTTTGGTATTGTAATACATACCCCTGCTGAACATAGGCCTCCCCCAAGGCTCGCCAAACAGATCGGCTCTGCGCCATCCGCGTCCAATGCATTCCCGCTACCTTCACCAGGTTGTCAATCCATCTTGGAGGCCTACCTACACTGCGTCTTCCGGTCCGCGGACGCCATTTGAGAACCTTTCGGCCCCATCAACCGTCAGTTCTACGGGCCATGTGCTCTGCCCACTGCAACTTATGACGTCACTGGTTCGCCAACTCAATCATCTAACTTGATCTTGTTTAATATGGTTTTCAGGGCTAAAATAAAGCGTTTTTTACTGGAGTCGTGTCTTTGCATTATTTTTTAATGGCGTCATCATCCCTACTCAAATTTATTCACGGTCTTTCCGAAAGCGCTGGTAGACTCATTAAAATGTACTTACAGAAATAAGTTTTTAAGGGCCTACCGAGCTTTTCGCGCTAATCGATTTTGGGTGGGCGATTTCGGGCGTGGGGGAGGCACGATGGCTCATGATAGGTTGGTGCGCGTGTTTTTGGGTATTATCATCTTATTACTAAAACAAAATACATATTTTAAAAATGTAGCAACACTACGCCCTAGAAAACGTCTTGTTTTAATTTATTAACATTCAAAAAGTCATGACCTGCCGTACAGTATTAGCGTCGTACTACGAATTAATTTAATTTTTTAGAGACGACTTTGGATTTTTTTTCTATCGAGCGAACTATAAGTAATCGTGTTTCGATAAACACTTGTCATTAGAGTGAATCCTCAAATATCTTACACATGAATTTCAAGACTACAGCTTTACTTGTAATGATACAGCACGAGATTAAATGAATGTAATAAATGCGCCAAAAACACGGTAGGCCCCTTTGATCAATTATAACTGAAGATACACATTGCCGAACAAAATCCCCTTCAAAGAATGTCCGAACTTTTTTATTTGTTTGCGTAACAATTAAAATCATCACCTACACAGAAATTTGAACCCAGCCTTTACTTCATTACAGTCGAATTTCGGTTGACACTTGACAGCTAAACTTGACAATTTCACGCAACGTACTGAGAAAAAAGAAGGCCACTTTTATCAAAGTGGCGCTCATTTGGCTCGGACATTTTCGGGCGCGCGACTGTGGATCTACAGTTATAATTGATCAAAGGTAGGCCCTTAACCTTTCGTATGCCTTGTACCGGTTCCGTACCCAATTGACAACATTTCATTTTTTTAACACCTGAAAATTACTACGGGAATCGAACGAGTTTCGCCTTCTGAACACGGAATTTTTTTTATTATAATTTATTACTTCATATTTAAAAAAATACAACAAATTTAAAAAACGTATGTGTACTTACCTGTACCTCCACAGAATAGATATGTTTCCTTTACCCTTTTCACTAGAAAAAAGAGCTGTCATAATTTTAAATTTGATAACAACCTTAATGTCAAATTTACGTCATCACTTTTTTTTAATAGAGACTAGACAAAAGTAATGGATCTATTCTATCGTTACGCTCTTTTAGAATAAGCACATCTTTAAAAAATTGTAATAAATTAATTAATAATCCTAGTGAAAATTTAAAACTATCAGCGTCTTTCTCTTTCCAAACAGTATACAGAGAACGAATAAAATTATAGTCTTAGAAATATGAAATGTTGTCAATTGTAAGGCATTCTTTTTGTATTTTTTTTAAAATCTGTATCATTGGATTTATATGAAACTGTTGAGACTAGAATGCACTACTTTTTTTTTTTACTTCCGGCATACGAAAGGTGCGAGTAGAGCCAACAAAAAACTCTATTTGTTATATTTATTTTACAGCTGAAAAAGTGAAGGGCTGCGCCCAAAAGTTTTTCGAGCTGGACCCGAGCGAGTCGCTGGCGGAGAACCTCTCAGGGAAGTGCATAGTGGAGTTCCCGATTGTGTTTGTGGTGCTAAAGGACCACGCATACAATTTTGACGTCATCACGCCAGGTGAGATTCCATTTTAAAAAAGATTTTTTTGTTTGAAAAGTTTTTTTTTTTCATAGAGTTGCCAGACTTTGATCAATTATAACTGTAGATACACATTGCCGAACAAAATCCCCTTCAAAGAATGTCCGAACTTTTTTATTTGGTTGCGTAACAAATAAAATCATCACCTACACAGAAATTGGAACCTAGTCTTTAATTTTTTTTTTTTTTTTTTTCTTTTGGCTTTCACCCTTGTTTTTTTAACAAGGCGTATTTTGCCAATGTCGACGTAAAGACATGACACACATGAGGAGACTGTTCGGTTTAAGAAATTTTGATTTTGGGGAAGGAATAGACAGGAGACCTAGAACAAATAACACGAGTTATGGACGGTACACAGACAACATATAAGACGATCTTACATTACAAGTTTTTTTTTTTTAATTGGAGGGAAATGGTAGTTAAGCATGCTAACACGAAAGGAATGAAAAGTTTGGAAGCATAATATATTATATAAGAGAGGCATGCTACAGTAACTACAGCTTAATGTTGTGGCACTGTATGAATTTTATTAAAACTTTTAGCAAGGGAGAGTCCAAGAGAGAAAGGAGTGACAGGAAGTCGATAGGTCGCGGTACTTCCTTAGGTAACACATCATACAAGGAGTATGTTAGTTTACTGCAGTTGAAAAAAATGTGATCCAGGGTACCTTCGTCAAGACCGCATTCGCATAGGGAGTTATCCCGCACCCTAATTTTTGACAGGAATACCGGAGTGCAGACATGACCCAGACGGAGTCGACAAATAGTAGAAGTGACCCATTTATTAGCTGAGCGGAAACGGTAGAACCAAGGTTTGTGAGGTATCAGCGGTTGAATGTTTCCATAATGACGACCTTTCTGATGTCTGGAGAGGTTCCACTGGTTCTGCCAGGAATCCCTCAAGTAAGTTCGAGCGCACGTCATTAAGTCTGATGAAAAGATAATGTTATAGTCCTGGGAACCGATTTCGATGGCCTCTTTTGCCCACGTGTCCGCTTTTTCGTTGCCAATTATGCCGCTATGGCCTGGAATCCATGCAAGAGTAACTTCTAGTCCTTCCTTTTCGCAGCGCATTAGAGCCTCTTTAATCTTTAATAATACTGGGAATTTAGTTTTCATTTTAAAATGGTTGCCTACAATTGCTTGTAAACAGCTTTTAGCATCTGTAAAAATTATAGTTTTTGGAACATTATGTGATTCCGAAAATTTAATGGCCTCTAGAATTGCTATGGACTCCCCAGTAAAAACCGATGATTGAGCTGGGAGTTTTTGGGTCAAAGCGATTTGGTATTTGGGGATCCATACCGCTGCGCCCACGCAACCATCGGAATCCACTTTGGAAGCATCTGTGTAAATGGCAAGCCGGTCTTGCCATTTTTCCAATTTTTTATTGAAATGGGTGTTAGCTGATGGACTATCCTTGTGAATGCCAAAATCAAGAATAACATTCGGGGAATAGATTAAAGAGTCAAAGCTGGCCTCGAATATAGGGTTGGCGGTAGTGGAAAATAAAGGAGATGGAAGGTTTTTTAATTTGGAGTAAGAAGAGATATATCTTGGAGTTTCCTTATGTGCCCAATATATATTATTAGAAACTTCCTGGGAGAGGGCCTCCAAACGGGGGAGAAGAGGATGATTTGAAAATGAAGAAGCCTTAAAAATGAAGCGGTCCGCCAGATACTGTCTGCGGAGGGAGAGGGGAGGGTCATAGCATTCAACCTGCATGGCGTTTTTTGGAGATGATTTCATTGCTCCCAGAGCAATACGAAGGCACTTAGCTTGAATAAGGTCAAGTTTTGTAAGGGCAGATTTATTACAAGGCTCTATTACGAGTGAGCCGTAGTCTATCTGGCTACGAATTACTGCATTATAAACGAGTTTTTGGCAGTATGGGTGAGCGCCCCACCAGACACCAGAAAGAGCCCGGAGAACATTCACCCCCCTTTCGCATTTCCCAGATATGTACTCCAAGTGTGGGACACCAGTCATTTTGGAATCCAAAAACACTCCGAGGAATTTGACCGAGTCTTTGCAAGGAATGACCTCACTCTCATAGCAGATGTCTATGTTAGGGATTATTCGACTACGCGTGAAGGTCACTGTACAGCTTTTAGACGGAGATAAAGCCAAACCTTGCTCGTCCAACCAAACCTTAAGATAACTGATCGCCTCGTTCAGTCTTGAGGCTGCCTCAGCAGTTGATTGTGTAGCGGTGTACAGCACCAAGTCATCTGCATATTGTAGGATTTCACAAAAGGGTGAGACAGAGTGTTCAATGTCCATAGTATATAGATTGTAGAGGAGGGGAGAGAGTACCGAGCCTTGAGGGAGTCCCTGCCATAGGGTACGAGGAGGGTAGAGGGTATTACCAGTTCGGATTTTAATGGTCCTTCCCATGAACAGTTTACAGACAAAATGTACTATCTTCGCAGGAATACTCAGCTGAAGCATTTTAGCTCTGAGTACCGGGAGAAGTACATTGTCGTACGCAGCGGAGATATCCAAGAAGCATCCTATAAGATGTTGTTTTTTTGAAAGGGCCAATCTAATGTCTGAAGTCAGTATGCTTAAATTGTCCATAGTACTTTTACCTTTACGAAATCCGAACTGTGTATTAGCTAGCAAATTATCTTTCTCTACGAACCATTCCAACCTATTCTTAATCAAATGTTCAAATATTTTACATATTGAAGAGGAAAGGGCTATTGGGCGATAGGAGTTTGCATCCAGGGGGTTTTTTCCTGGTTTAAGGATTGGGATTATAATTTGTGACTTCCATTCCTCGGGGACTTCACCAGACACAAAAAAAAGGTTAAGCAGACTCAGAAGATATTCCTTTGAAAAGCGATTAAGTTTGCGGATAAAAATATATGGAATACCATCTTCACCAGGTGAGCTGTTACGAAGGTTGTCTAGTGCCAACTCAAGTTCTGTGTATGTGAAGGGCAGATCAAGAGGACCTAGCCTGACAGAAGGAGGAGAGGGGTCTATGCATGACTCCTCAGGGACTGATGGGGGAGCCAATTTATCCGCAAATTCCAACAGCCAGGAAGGGGGATTATTAGGGGCTGAGCAGTCAGGTTCAAAGGAGCCTCTAAATTTTTTAATGCTTTTCCAGACCATCGAAGGCGGGGTTCTCGGGTTCAAGCTTTCGCAGAATCCCTTCCAACCCTTCCTTTTTTTTTATTCAGAAGACGCTTGGTGCGAGCACATATTTTTTGGAAGTTTAAGAAATCTTCAGAGAGGCCGGATGCATTGAAAGTGCGTTCAGAGTTGTTCCTTTCCTTTATTGCCGCCGTACATTCTGCATCCCACCAAGGAGGCGAAGGGATTTTGTTACAAAGATTTTTTTTTTAGGGATGGATGCATCGGCGGCTTCTATTAGTACGGATTGGAAGTGTTGGTATTGTTCGAAGGGGTTTAAACGGTGACGGTCAACATTCTTTAAACTTTTTTCAACATGGAAGGAAAATTTAGGCCAGTCCGCTTTATCTACTCTAAATTTGAGGAGGGGTTGGGGGGCAGGTGAAGGGAGAACTGAGGTTGGCTGGGACATGATGATGGGGAAATGATCACTTCCGAATGACTGGCTCAGCACCCGATAGGATAGTGAACACGAGAGGTTGGGAGAGCAAGCTGACAAGTCCAACACTGAGTTGGGGTTTTGCCCCGGGTAAACCCGGTGAGTGGGGGATCCGTCGTTGATAACTACGACGTTAATATCATCAAACAAGTCCAAGAGGAAAGCGGAAAAAGCGTCAGAATGTGATGAGCCCCAGGAAGTGTTGTGGCTGTTAAAATCCCCTAGAATGAGAAGAGGAGGAGGAACCGAGAACAAGATGGTGGAAAGATCTGGGATTAAGTTAATATTTGGGTGTGGGATATAGATGGATAGAAAATTTATTCCCATGACCTTAGCCGCAACTGCGTTAATTTCATGAGAATGCGGTGGGAGGGGGATATGGGAAATAGAGTAGCCTCTTTTAATCAATAACGCACAGCCTGCGCGTCCATCGTCGCGGTCCTCCCGGAGGCATGTGAAGCCAGGTATCCTGAAGCGGGGAGCCCGGTCTCAGCCATGTCTCCGAAATGGCCGCCACTGCGATGGAGTGCTCATTAACGAGATTGATTAAGTCAGGTTTTTTAGGGATAATGCTACGAGTATTCCATTGCAGGAAGTTGGCCTGGAGGGCCATTGGAGAAGGACAATTTCTCGGCTAGTGATACCATTAAAGGGGCAACGTCGTGCGGTAAACAATCGCTCCATTTGGCGATTATATTAGTAAGCAGCTTGAACAAAAGTTCCATGAGGTCTTCATTAGGAGTCTCATCTGGCTTGCGCCAGGACGACAAAAGATGACCATTTGGGACCTCGGATCGGGGGGATGAGATGATGTCTTGGTGGGCCTGGCGGTCATAACCGGGAGTCAGGGGGGTCCTAGCTCTGGGTTTGCGGGTTATCGTTTTGCGGTATGAGACCGAAGGGGGCGATTGGGTGGGGGGGAGGGAGTGGGCGGAAGAGGGAGATTGCCAAGGGGAGTTAGATACTGGTTCAAACAAAACCTTAGCGACGTCGGCATAAGGTCGGCGAACGGTTGGGAAACGAGAAGAGGCTTCTTGATAGGAGATGTTGTGCTCCGACATTGCCATTTTAATTGACTTTTGTCTACAGTACTCGGGGCAGCGTTGGTCTGTCGCATAATGATGGCCTGAGCAGTAGAGACAGGTTACTTGCTCAGCTGCAATATTGCATCCCTCGCCGGGGTGTTTATGGGCGCATTTGAAGCATCGGGCATCGGAGCGGCATTGGGCCTGAATATGGCCGAACCTCAAGCATTTACGGCACTGGATTGTAGGTAGTAGGTACGTATATTTCAACCTTCAACGACGTGTAAAACGCAAATACTTTTTCTGGGAGTTTTTGACCTTCAAAAGTTACTACAACCGTCTGTGTTGGAACCCAAGATGGAGGACCTCCCTCCTGAGTTACTTTACGCTGAAGACGGCGGGCTTTAAGGATTTTCCCTTGTCCGTCTTTGAGGTCCGTAGCATCTACAAATTCATCCATTGACCAGTCAACTGGAACGCCACGAATTAAACCCATCCTGGAAACGTTGTAAGAAGGAATAGAAGCTACGAATTTGTGTTGTGTTAGGCAAGGGTTCTCAATTATATTGTTTGCATCTAAAGCGGTCAAAAATTCCACCGAAACACGGTTCCTACCCACTGATTTTATACCATCTTTTTTGATGTTTTTAATATTGTCCTTAAAAAACGCGAGGCCAACTTTAATAGGTTGAAGTGAGATGCCAGAATTACTAGACTCTGCATCTCGGGAGATATGAACAATAAACGGGCCACTGTCTCCTGTCCCGTACCTGCGGTATCCGCCGTCTAGATCAGGATGTTTATAAATGCCGGCGACCGAGGCGTTATCGGCATCGTTACCCTGCGTCACCCTTTTTTCTCTTGGTTCAACCACCTTTTCGGTCGAAGTCAGCTCCAAGGAACTAAGGTTACGCTTTCGCGCCTTGTTATGCGAAACCGTATCCCCCCTCATAGGACTGTCACCGCCCGGATCCGGGGGCTCCTCGTTTCCCTCCATATTATTGGCCTTTGGCTCTCAGCCAAACGGCCAAATGTGACGTTATATTAACAATATATTATAATTAGTATTAGTACACCACCACCAGATATTGATAATAAGAGGATTAATATTTAGATTGGGAATATAACCTAAAAATCTAGTCTTTACTTCATTACAGTCGAATTTCGGTAGCGGCAAAACTCCACTTGACAGCTAAACTTGACAATTTCACGCAACGTTCTGAGAAAAAAGAAGGCCACTTTTATCAAAGTGGCGCTCATTTGGCTCGGACATTTTCGGGCGCGCGACTGTGGATCTACAGTTATAATTGATCAAAGTTGCCTGATGACATTTTGATAAAGAAGAGATGGGTCTAAAAAGGAGGACAGTCATCATCCCAGTTATCAATCCAGCCGTTATAAGTAAGGTTGCCATCCGTCTGGGTTGCCCCGGATTTGGCCTAATTTAGAGAGCGTCCGGGGAACGTCCGGGCGGGGTTCCATTTGTAGCCCGGGTTTGAATTGTATTAGTTAGATTGTAGTTCCGCTAGTAGTAGTGCAGATTAAAATAAAACAAACAAAAAACGATGACGTGTCCGGTTTCTGAGCTCCAAAATCCGGGGATCGTGCGCGTTTTGTCCTGGTTGCCGAATTTTAGAGATGGCAACCCTATATACAGGGTGTTTGGTAGCTACGTGCAAAGCTTTAAGGGGGTGTTAGCCAAGGTATTTTTGAACATTTTTAGCCATATATGTATTAGCCGAAAATTGTTTTTTTTTTTTAAATTGAAGACTTAGAAATTTTAGGATAATACCCATAATTTGATAGTCACGAGTCAATATTGCCCCAATGAGCGTTAATTTTGAAATTTTAAATATGGCACAAAAAAATGACGTAGACTTGTCTTTTTCACATGTTACTTACTAGTAAAATTTCAAGACTAGTGCATTCTTAGCGAGTGCTCCCTGAGTTAGGTTTATACTTTTTATCTCAGATTTAGCAAGCAATGTCAGTGATACCTTAAAAGAAAGAACAATAAACAGGCATGTTTCTAATAATGTTTGAACATTTCAAGGATTTTTTTTATGGCACAGAAAAATGACACTGTTCCAACCTAAGACATTTTTAGTAATTTCGAATGCCTCCATTTTGTTTTTTTGGCAAGAAAGACACTTAAAAATTATTTAATTTGGTCCAATACACATTAAACTATCCGAAATAAAAGATTTGGTTTGCAAATTAACGCTCATTGGGGCAATATTGACTCGTGACTCGGTACTCGGGTATTTTCCTAAATTTCTAAGTCTTCAATTTAAAAAAAATATCAAATTTCGGCTAAGACATATATTATGCTTTGATCAATTATAACTGTAGATCCACAGTCGCGCGCCCGAAAATGTCCGAGCCAAATGAGCGCCACTTTGATAAAAGTGGCCTTCTTTTTTCTCAGTACGTTGCGTGAAATTGTCAAGTTTAGCTGTCAAGTGTCAACCGAAATTCGACTGTAATAAAGTAAAGATTAGGTTCAAATTTCTGTGTAGGTGATGATTTTAATTGTTATGCAAAGAAATAAAAAAGTTCGGGCATTTTTTGAAGGGGATTTTGTTCGGCAATGTGTATCTTCAGTTATAATTGATCAAAGATATTATGGCTAAAAATGTTCAAAAATATAGGTAACGCCACCAGAGTTGAGGCCACGCACACAACCACATCTCATGTAATGACAGCGGGATTTTGACGTTGTGTTGACGTTTAACGATAACACAACGTCAAAATCCCGCTGTCATTACATGAGATGTGGTTGTGTGCGTGGCCTCAACTCTGGTGGCGTTACCTATACCTCGGCTATCACCCCCTTAAAGCTTTGCACGTAGCTACCAAACACCCTGTATAAGTCTCAGTTTCGATTAAAACGAAACTAATATTACAGTTTCCCAACTATTGATTCTTGATCGCAAATTATCGAAATAACTTATTTTTACAGATGACGAGTTTGAATGCGAAGAAAAAAAAACTAATAATGAAAACATGGTCGCAAACAGCAACCAGTTAAACAGAAGAAAACGCCCCTTGCTGACTGAGAAAGTGGCCATAGAGAAACAGAAAGAAATAGAAAAGGAGATAAAAGAGGACAGGAAGAAGAAAGCGAAGAATCTATTGTTCACGACTGGCTATTCGTCTGAAGAGAGTCTGGAATTGAGTGAAGATGAAAAATAAATAGATAGATATAAGCTAAATTTAATCCTCTAGTTGCGGTAGTTCGGTTGATTTGTCCAGGACCGAACTGCTGCAACACTTTTTGTCTCAGTAGTTCGGTAAAGACGTCAAACCGAACTGCTGGGAAACCTTTAGTTGCAGTAGTTTGGTTGATTGTCCGGGACCAAACTACTGCCACACTTTTAGTCTCATTAGCTCGGTTGTGACGTCAAACCGAACTACTGAAAATCGAAACGACTCAAAAGCGCGATTAAAAATATAGCTAAATACACAATCCACGAAAAATAAGAGCTAGTTAATTTTATTTGCAATGTTGCAACTTATTTCATTTCCTTGCAATCGAAGTGAAAAGAAGAGTGTACCTTAAAACTCTAGCATTAAATCCAACATCAATGTCAACCAAACGTCTCGGGTAAAATGGCTCGTTTTATGCTCTTGTTGTACAATCTAATCCTTAAACGTCCTTTCGAGTCGTTTCAATTCTCAGTAGTTCGGTTTGACGTCATAACCGAGCTAATAAGACTAAAATTGTGGCAGTAGTTCGATCCCGGACAGTCAACAGAACTACTGCAACTAAAGTCTTCCCAACAGTTCGGTTTGACGTCTTAACCGAACTACTGAGACAAAAAGTGTTGCAGCAGTTCGGTCCCGGACAAATCAACCGAACTACTGCAACTAGAGGAATTTAATTACAGTAAAATTACATAAAGTTTACCACTGACAGATGGTTTGCCTTCATTTCATATTCAACTTTAACAACCTACAAATAAAGCCAATTTTAGAATACTTGTTACCCACGTTTGCCGATTTTGTAATAGCTACTTTATTTGTTTGGTGTTAAAGTTGGAAATGAAATGAAGGCAAGCCATCTGTCAGTGGTAAACTAAAAGTTAACGTAC
Source organism: Archips xylosteana (assembly GCA_947563465.1). Classification (NCBI taxonomy): domain Eukaryota; kingdom Metazoa; phylum Arthropoda; class Insecta; order Lepidoptera; family Tortricidae; genus Archips; species Archips xylosteana. The sequence continues at coordinate 1,999,208 of OX387343.1, forward strand.
TATTCTTTACAATCATGGACTTAATACCTAACCAGGACTGAGTACTACGACAAAAAAGTGGGGCCGAAAAAAAAACAAACCAGAGAGTTGCATCTCGTTCTAATTAGGGTTATCAAGTAATGGTGCGAGTGCGACACAATTCTCTAGTTTGTATGCAATCTCTCGGACCGCTGTCTCTAGTTGCCATTATTAAACTGTATGGCTTGGTAATATGGGTCACTATTGATTGAGTCCGGTTAGGTCCATTATTTCAATAGTATCTGACAACCTCATAGACATTTGATATTGACACCGAATTGTCTAGGTCCCTAGTGATATCGCTGCCCCAATATTACAAGGTTGTATGTTACATGAACACCGAACGGAGATATTAAGCTTTGAAAATAAGTATACCCATATTTCACTGGTTAAAGATCTGGTAGATGAACGAATATGTCAACTGTAGAAACAAATATACCGATGCCGAAATATAAAAATACGCTGTAATCAGTTAATTATTTATTAAATATAAACAATTTGTTTTTTACATAGAACTTTGGAACCGTTATAGAAACATTCTGTTGTGTAACATAGGACTTTATTTGTCTGTAGCGTAGTATTTAGTACTAAAATTAGTAGGGGCAAGAGAGAGCAAACTTGGAACATGATTTTGACCCACTTCCCGGTTTCCGATTGAGATGAAATTTTGCACGTATATGTAAATTGTATGACAATGCAATATTATTGTAACATGGAGCTGATCTGATGATGGAGCTGGATGGTGGCCATAGGAACTCTGTAATAAAACGACACAACCCCGTCGAGTCTGGGCTCCTTTGATTCGTCTTGACGAGTACTTTGATCCCAGATGGTAACCAGGGTCTGATGATGGAGCTGGAGGATGGCCAAAGGCACTCCACAATATAACGACACAACCCCATCGAGTTTGAGCTTGTTTGATTTGTCTTGACGAGTACTTTGGTCCTAGATGGTAACAAGGATCTGATGATGGAGCTGGAAAGGGGGGTAGTGGGGTTGGGGGTAAGGATGTGGGGGGATGGGGTTAGGGTTTGTGGGGCTTTGGGGAAATGGGGTGGGGGTGTTGTGGAGGGGGTTCGGGGGTTAGGGGGGGTTGGGTTTACAGGGGTAGGGTGGTTGAGGGGGGGGGAAGGAAGCGCAGGGGTTTCAAAGGAGGATGAAAATTTCATTGTTTTTGCCGTAGGATGCACCGTTTTCAAGATATTAGATAAAAACACCGGTTCTCGTCCGATCACCGAGGTTAAGCAACGTCGGGCGCGGTCAGTACTTGGATGGGTGGCCGCCTGGTTTCATTTTTTTGAAGTAAAACTTCTGTAGGCACTTGAGAGCGGGTTGGGGGCGCGTCAAGTCAATGCCCGTATGCGTCTAAGATCCCTTTCGCAGCTAACAAAAGAGCTGATAACTTTGAAACGGCTGAACCGATTTTGATGAAACATATCTAAGAACCATCGCCAAGAAACCTGCTCTCAACTTAAAAACAAACATCCAAAATCCACATCATCCAAATCGGTGCATCCGTTTAAGAGCTGTGATGCCACGGACAGACAGACACACACACACACACACACACACATAGAGGTTAAACTTATAACACCTTTTCCTCTCTTTTTTGTATCGGGGGTTAAAAATTAACGACGCCAGCCACGTTTCTCTAGTTGAAGAGATCGATCACACGTTACACGGTATATCGTGTTATAAATAAGAATGACTTATCATTTTATACATGAAATGCAATTCACTTTGATGATGAAAGGTTATCGTATCAAACCCAATATATTATATATAGCCGCTTATACAATAATGGGCCAATCAACTTTTAAACCGACGTTTTTGGCGTCTCCTGCGTTACCAAAATTGTCTCTGGCGTTACCAAAAAATCTTACTTCCAACAAGATATTTCACGGTTTAATAGGTTAAACTTACGTAGGACGGCATGTATTCATGCTATTCATCTATTAAATTACAGAAAAAACATGTTTACTTACAAAAATCTGCAATTGTTTGAAAAATGTCGCGGACAGATTATAGTCGGTTTAAAAGTTGATTGGCCCTAATAACAATCAAACAAATATAGGACCTTGTTAACCGTGTTAGTTTTAAAACCACAACCGCTTTAGCCTAGTTGGTAGTGTCCCTGCCTACGAAGCAAGAGGTCCTGGGTTCGAATCCCGGCAAGGGCATTTATTTGTGTGATGAGCACGAATATTTGTTCCTGGGTTATGGATGTTTTCTATGTATTTACGTATTTATTTATCTATATAAGTATGTTTATCGTCGTCTAGTACCCATAGTACAAGCTTTGCTTAGTTTGGGACTAGGTCGATTTGTGTAAGATTGTCCCCTAATATTGGACTATTGGTTCATGGTATTAAGAGCCTGGTTTCAGCAAAATACAGCTATGGACACGTAGAATTACGTACTAACCATAACTCATATTTTGGAAAAATGTAACATAGAACCTTGTAATATTTGGGCAGCGATATGGTTATTTTTTATTATTTTTCAATTATCAGAAGCATCCAGTGTGAATTGGGAAATTCGCACATCCCCTTGAATTTGTGCAGATATTTCCAGGTTTCCTCACAACGTTTTACTTCACTGTAAAGCTCATGGTAAATTTCAAATGTTTTCTCATGGTAGTCTATACTTCATTTTATTTAGAATTGAAAACCACAACATCATTATATTGCGGCTCGTCAACTATTTCTTACCCAGCAAATAGTACAGTACAATAGTCTGGGAGCCGCAAAATAAAATTGTATTAATGTCACTTTATTTGCGTGTCGTCAATTGTTACTCTAGTACAAATTGTAAAGAGATTACAGTTCACGAGCCGCAATATAATGTTGTTGTGGTTTATAATTCTAAATTGAATGGAGTATAGTCGTTTCACCAAGGGCCTTTCAGGCAGAGGGTCGAGGGAAATTACATTAGACATTTACCATGATATGTTTACAGCATCTAGATAAAATCTAATCCCTAACCTATCCTTATCTATCTAGTGTGTGTTGCCAGTGATGACTTATGGCACTGAGACGTGGCCGCTAACGATGGGTCTTATAAGGAAGCTCAAGGTCACTCAGAGGGCTATGCTTGGAGTTTCTCTGCGGGATCGCATTAGGAATGATGAAATCCGCGCGAGAACTAAAGTCACGGACATAGCTCGAAGAATCGCTAGACTTAAGTGGCAGTGGGCAGGGCACATCGCCCGTAGAACTGACGGCCGATGGGGCCGAAAGGTTCTCGAGTGGCGTCCGCGGACCGGAAGACGCAGTGTAGGTAGGCCTCCAACAAGATGGAGCGACGACCTAGTGAGGGTAGCGGGAACGCATTGGATGCGGATGGCGCAGGGCCGATCTGTTTGGCGAGCCTTTCTTTCTTTCGGCTGAAATGATGATAAAATCTTGGTTCGCAATAAGTTAGGTTAGGTATTAATGGCCTATTTTGCGTAATTCACAATAAGTTACAATGTAAATACCTTCTAGATTAAGTTAAATAAAAGAGGCATATTCTATTTTTTTTTAATTTCATTTCACTTACATTAACAATTCAATCGGAACGATACAAGTTCTCAAATAAAAATAATTCAACCATATTATCATTACTCTTTCTTGTTTTTTTTTTATATTGGTATGTGATATAAAACTGATACCTACTGAATACCAATCGCCACAATAGTGGTAGCCGTAAGAACAAACAAATAATCATTCGTAGCATCAATACCCAACACTTCACCGTACTTTTCCATGTTAAACACATTCTGCTGTCCCAACTTGACATTCCTAACCATACCCCCGCTCCGTTTCCTTAACTGACAATCGCTGTTAACTTTATTCTGGTACAAGAATATGTGTCTTGAAGACTCTGACACAACACTATAGGAGAAGTTAGGCGGGCACGTCAGGAACTTCTTGTTCTGTTTGGATGATTGTACGTAACCAAAAGCGTTCAGCGTTCCCTGGTGTAGGAGTAAGCAACTGTCAGAGTTGAGGAGTCTGGAGTATGGCTGCCAGATGCAAGCGTCAACGTCGTGGCGGAGGACGATGGCGGGCGTCTCTTGAGGCTCCACGCGAAGGCTGAAGAGGTACTGGTGGACGCTGAGTGACATTCGGTGGGTTGTCTCATGGTCTATGTCTAGACGGGCTGTGGACAAATAAGGAAATAGTTTGTATACACACATGCTTTGTCTTTGTACAACTACGGTTGCAAAGTTTGCGCAGACTTAGGCACTGTTCCCACCGCCGGCGAGTGAGATATGAACTATCGACTTTTTTCTAGCCCAAGAAACGAACAAAAGATAATCGCTTCCATGTAAATAAAAGAGAGAGATATATATTTATAGTTCATCGCTCGCTGTTCACACTGCCGGCGAGGACACTCTCCCAACGCCCGGCGAGTAAATATATAGGGTGTTTGGTAGCTACGTACAAAGCTTTCAGGGGGTGATAGCCGAGGTATTTTTGAACATTTTTACAAATTTGATACTTTTTTTTAAATTGAAGTCTTAGGAATTTTAGGAAAATACCCAGAATTTGATAGTCACGAGTCAATATTGCTCCAATGAGCGTTAATTTGGAAACCAAATCTTATATTTCGGATAGTTTAATGTGTATTGGACCAAATGAAATAATTTTTAAGTGTCTTTCTTGCCACAATTAAAAATGGAGGCATTCGAAATTACTAAAAATGTCTTAGGTTGGAACAGAGTCATTTTTCTGTGCAATAAAAAAAAATTAAAAAAAAATCCTTGAAATGTTCAAACATTTTTAGGAACATGCCTGTTTATTGCTCTTTCTTTTAAGGTATCACTCATTGACATTGCATGCTAAATTTGAGATAAAAAGTAAAAACCAAACTCAGGGAGCACTCGCTAAGAATGCACTAGTCTTGAAATTTAACTAGTAAATAGCATGTGAAAAAGACAAGTCTGCGTTATTTTTCTGTGCCATATTTAAAATTTCCAAATTAACGCTCATTGGGGCAATATTGACGCATGACTATCAAATTCTGGGTATTTTCCTAAAATTTCCAAGTCTTCAATTTAAACAAAAACAAGTTTCGGCTAAGACATATATGGCTAAAAATGTTCAAAAATACCTCGGCTATCACCCCCTTAAAGCTTTGCACGTAGCTACCAAACACCCTGTATATCTCGCTCTTTTATTTACACGGAAGCAATTATCTTTTGTTCGTTTCTTGGGCTAGAAAAAAGTCGATAGTTCATATCTCACTCGCCGGCGGTGGGACCAGTGCCTTAAGGCTATTGTGCCGCCGCACCGGGCAGCGGCGTTTCGAGGGAGTTTTAGGTTTGCGGTGTCTAAGTGCTGGAATGACATCCCCTCCTATCCTAGGTGTGACTAGCAGGTACACCTTTGGGCGAAAGCTTTAAGGTTATTTGTTGTCATTGCAAAAACCTTAATTTCCTCTCCTTTCCAGCACTGTTTCCCAAAACTTCTTTGATTTTTATTGTCTGATTTTAATTGTATATGTATATAAAAAAAAGTACTGTGCCCTGCAGTGAGATGAACATATATTTTGTACTCGCATAGGTTGATGATATTTTCTGGAACTGTTACTCGAGTGGCGGCTGCGTACCGGAAGACGCAGTGTGAGTAGGGCTCACTCCAGATGGAGCGACAACCTGGTTAAGGTGGCGGGAACGCATTGGATGCGGATGGCACAGGGCCAATCTGTTTGGAGAGAATTTTGAATCAAGATTCATTATCAGTCAAAGTTATTTCTACCTTACCTAGGACCGTATCTTCTTCAGAAGCCGCATCGCATTCTTCCAATTCCTGCGTTGATAACCCTGGCACAGCTTGGTTTGCACCGACAACCTCAGTCTCCGAACAGAGGTGTGCCAATCTCTTGTGTGCCTCCTCAACCAAGTTCTCGTCCATAATCTGCTCTCCATTCTCATCGCCACCTTCAATCATGTCATCCCATAACATACTCTCAGATTTCGTTATCAAAATGTTAACTTGACCATTGTCTTGAATGCTCCATGTCGTAAGTTCACTGTCAACTTCACGGAGCAACTGTCCGCTCACGAAATTCTTGCCAGCATAGCTAATTCTGATTTCTAAAGGCTTCACATCTATGTGGAGGAGTGTCTTGTTGAAATTCTCCTGGAATTTCAACGTAATAGTTATGTCTTCAGTTGTTTGAAGCCAGGTGTATAATATTGTCCTTTGTTTCTCTTTTTCTTCGTTAATATCTTTTTCGGAGTCAGCTGTAAAATTGAATGGGTGATCGGATACTATGTACAGTGCGGTGCAAGCAGTTTCTATCGCGGCATAATGCATGATGCCTTTGCCTTGTAGTTGTCTGAAGCTAGTTTGTTTCCATGTTTTTTCTTCACTCTCAAATGTTACCCACGTAAGAACCGAATTGAAATGCGACTCATTCTGTTCAACGGACTGCAGTAAACAGTGTAAGACTTCAGTATCATTTTTTTCTTGAATCCTAGAGTCGATTATTATGAAATACTTATCTTGCCCCAGGATGAGACTGGAGTGGAGTGTCTGCCACTGTTGGTTGCGGCAGGTAATCCTGCTCCGTGCTTGTGTGTCGACTATGTGCAAGTATCCGGTCCCATCGCTGACAACAGCTAAACTACTTGAGGGGAATGAGAGACACAGATTGAAATGACCAGACTTTCTTTCGACGTGCGCTGGTATGTCATAGACAACGTTGTTTTGGAACCGTTGGGTCTCACTCTCGAAGCTCAAATGCCGTACCTGCTGTTTCTTATCTATGTAGAAATAGCTGTGGGTGTAGGCCCATTGGTCGGGCACCAGGTGGTTGTGAAGCGCAAACAGCTTAGCGTGAATGAAAGAATACTGGATCTCATCTGGAAATACTCGGTCTACACGTGTGGCCAGCTCGAAGCTGAAATGAGGCAGGGCGTGCAAATTCAGTTTGTAACCTTCAAATTCATGGTCCAAAAGCCGCCGGTCGGGCCGCAAGTCGATTAAAGTCGGAGCCATGCTATTTATTTTTGTTTTTGTGTGTATGTGGACGAGAATTTTGATGGGGGATGTTGAGGGAAAAACATGAAAGTTATTAGTTGAATTTTGCAGTGACAGCTGTTTGTCACTGTCAGTTAAGGCAATTTTTTTTCGGGAGACGCTGTCGTTGTAAAAATAGCGTTTGAAAGTGAAAAACGCCTTAGCCTTTGTTTGACAGACAGACAGAACAGAACAAGGAAGGAAGATAATGAAAACAACATAACCTAAAACTGCATGAAAAAGTGCCGCCAGTCCATGTTGTTGTTATTGTTGATTACAAATCCAAACAAACAATAGCAATGCCGTTCGTGAAGGACACATCCTACCGTAATATCCCGTTTTCTCCCGAATCTCCCAGTACTGTAAGTAACCCGGAAATGGTGGCAGTATTGATTAACTGTATAAATAGACTAGACTGTTGCTTGCAACCTTGTTTCCTTGTTTTGGTTGGATGCATGCACCTCAAGAGCGCACATGCGCCTTAGGCTGCATCTGATTTTTTAATTTGGTAATGTAGCAACAGGCGGCCCGGGCAAATAAACAGTGCAGCCGGTGTCCGTGTTCGGTTAGGTCGTCTGGAAGTTTTGTTGTTGTAACCATGATTATAACGCAGGACGATTTCCACTGCTTCGTGAGCGTGAAACAACTGATCGAACAGATAAAAAAGCACCGGAAAATGTTACGGTGCCGTACCGTCGGCACCGTGTCCTGTAACTATGGGAAATTCGTCATTCACGAGGTGAGCTTAAAACTTTTTTCCGTTTTTTTTTTTAAATTTCGCGTCTGCCTTGCATTGAGCCTCTTTATCTTCGATTGAATGTGAGAATTAGAAGCTAGAAAGGAGGAGGACAGGAGGAGTTTTTATAAGTTGTAAAACTGAAACCACCTGTTGATTGTTCTAACAAAGTTTGCTACTCCACTCAGTTTGAACAGGTTTCAAATTTCGATTTCTATAGTTTGGGACTAGGAACAGTCTACAGAGCTGAGAAAACATGGTGGGTCAAAGGTTTTCCACCATTATTTGTAAAATTGAAATATGTTGTGAAATTAGCTTCACAAAATTGTGCACAATTCCTTTGTTCTCAATCTATGTTGGTGAGAAAAGATAACAAATTACTTTTCATTGCCAGTATGTAGGTATATTGATTTACTTTACTATGAGCATTGTTGTATAATCTAATTTTTAAAAATGATGTTTTGACTTAACGTTAAACATAAATAAAAAAAAATTGTCTTATTTGAGATAGTAAAGTCTATATTAAGTTACAGTTAACTCTTAGATTACTGTTCCCAAGAATTGTACTTACTAAATTTAACAAAAAATTATTATTTGAAAATCCTAATTTTATTTTTATATCGTTCATAAATTAAAAACAACAAAATGGCTTGGTCTTACTGGAAAATGACATAGAGGACGCCAGAAGTGATGGGTTGATGAAAATATAAAAACAACTGGAAATGGATGAGCACTGCTCAAGAAAAATAAAATTCGAAAGAGATGGCGAAGCTTTTTACCTTAGAGGAGGGGGGGGGATAGAAACTTATTGTATTGTATGGACAAATAAAGCTTTAGGCCCCGTCCGCACAGCGATATTTCACCGCGCGGTTTTTTACTCGCAATTCTGTAACACATTAATCTTATGGAAGTAGCCGCGCGTCTACATCCATAAGATTCATTGTGTTACAGAATTGCGAATAAAAAACTGCTCTGTGAAATATCGCTTTGCGGACAGGGCCTTAATAATAAAAAAATCAATGTTTTAAAATCAATATTGAAACCCGTGACATCGATGTAACATTGCCCTTTGTAAGGTATCTTTTCTCCCGTCCCGTCTGTAACCTACCCACATAAAGAGATATCTATTTCAGTCACAAGCCTACATTTTTCTATTTAGCGTCACTTCTGCTTTGTAATAATAACAAAGACGTTTTCTAGCTCGCCCACATCGACGGCAGCTGTCGGCGACGGCCATTTATCTGTTTGTGTCTGTTAAAAAAACAATATAATACTGATATATTTAAGTGGTGATAGACTTCATATACTTCGATATTTCTAATGAACTGAAACAATTACTTTGCTCACCCGCGACATTACGATAGCTACGTATGCAAGAAGTGCGTGTTCCTCCACCTCCACACTGTACGAACACACAAATCACACCAACCCAACTATCACCACCACCAAACTACTCTGACGCGTTTCGAACTCAATCTTATCTTCAGTCAGACTAGGTACCGCAATCGTTCACTATGTTTAGTCACGCAAAAACAAAGGCCTGGTTTCACTTTGATTAGTGATTAGTGCAGGTGTTTAGTGCAGGTGATTAGTGATTAGGAGAAAACAAGTGTGGACAGCGACTGATTAGTGCAGGTGATTAGTTGGCTGCGTAGTAACGTGATTATTTTCTTGCGAGTGAACTGCGAGTAGCCACGTCCCGCGCGCCCTCCCTTCCCCCTCACTCGCAGCATGCCTGCCACTAAACACGTCTGGTAAGGAATTTACTTAACAGAGCCAGAACAAGAATTGGACACTACTTGCACTACACACCTGCACTAATCATCCTCAATTACTAATCACTTGCACTCGCACTAATCAAAGTGAATACAGGCCTTAGACTTAGAAAAAAATATACGAGGCCCCCCTCCCTACACCTCACAACGCAATGGTCTTTCAAAAATATAACACACAGACGCGGATCGGCGGCAAGCTCACGCAAGCTATGATACAATATATGTATATTACCCGTTGTCGCTTGTGAAAGCATGTCGAAGCGGATACCTTTATCCCAGGAGTTCCATAGTTCTAGTTCCATATGGAACAATCGGTACATATGTAAATGTCAAATAAATGATCCCAAAAGTTCCATATGGAATTAATTACTAAGTTTTACACCTGACTTTGGCTTGACACTAATTTTGGCAAAAAAACGTGAGTTCTATAAAACTTAAGGGCCCACCGAGTTTTTCGCGCTAATCGACTTTGGGTGGGCGACATCGGGCGTGGGGGAGGCACGATGGCTCAAGATAGGTTGGTTGGACTGCGCGTGTTTTTGGGTATTTTCATCTTATTACTAAAACAATACATGTTTTAAAAATGTAGCAAAACTACGCCCTAGAAAACATCTTGTTCAAAACATTCAAAAAGTCATGACCTAGCTGCCGTTTGTGGCGTAGCTAGTTAACCAAAGGCCCTGGGGCAAAAAATAAACTAGGGCCCCAACCCGTGTTTGTTTACATGATAAGACAAGTAAGAATGATTGCACTTTAAATTCACTAGACTCGCGCGCTTGTAAATTCACTAGTAGCGTTTTATAGGCGCGTTTCTCATACCCCCCTGGGTTTCTCGGGGCCCCATGAGCTTGGAGGCCCCGGTGCACTGCCCCGCTTGCCCTACGGTAGCTACGCCACTGGCTGCCGTGCAGTATTAGCGTCGTACTACGAGTTTATTTTATTTTTAAGAGACGACTTAGATTTTTTTCTGTCGAGCGAACTACTTGTTGTAAGTAATCGTGTTTCGAGAAACACTTGTTACTAGAGTGAATTCTCAAATATCTTACATATGAATTTCCGGACTATGGCATTGCTATAGTAATGATACTGCACACGTTTAAACGAATGCAATAAATGCGCCAAAAACACTGTAGGGCCTTAAAGTTAATGAATATTGGGTTGGAAGTTGGAAATAAGTCGTTGGTTTACTCGGTAGTTCCTTTGGCAGTTTCTTCGAAGGAACTTGTGCGAGAAACGGGCTTTATACTACAAAGTGCAAAATTCGAACTTCGTATCGTGCCATTCCTCTCACGCTAATAGTATTTAATGCAAGAGCGAGCAAGACGATGCGATACGAACTTCGATTTTCGAATTTCGGAGTAGCCCCCCGGGTCTCGTATCGTATCGTAGTATATACATGTACCTAATGCCCGCTCCCACATGCTCGATGTTTGTCACAAATACCAATAATCACCAAACATCGACCGAAATCACTCAATGCAAACACTGCATCCCCACGCTTGGCAAATACTTACATTCAATCTGTAGGTGATTGACGTCAGTTAAAGGATAAGTTGACGTTGCATAAAGAGACGCGACCATAAGGTCGAATGTTCTCAAAAGAACAGTTTTGTTTCTTCGTCGATCGCAGCATTTTCCGTCCTTCAAGCCTCGAGGAATCTTCAATCTTCGTCGTCGTGCTTCAGATCGCGGAGTGCAGCGGAGACACACTGCATCGGAGCGAAGTACGGAGCTACGACGACATGTTCCTTCCTCGACGGCCGCGCGATGAAAAGATCGCAAGCTTTGCCGCGCCTTATTTTATACAGACGCGAGAGCGAGAGTTCCGAGCGTACTGTAGTCCGCAACCGTCTCGCTCATTTCAGAGCGAGAGCGTAACGATCCACGCCCTCTTGCGTGATCCGCGGACCTAGCACTATTTGCGCCCTGTACATATTTTATATACACTTGTAAATATTTTTTAATAAACATTCTTCATTCTTTTTCACCTATTCTTCATTTCTACAAATCTATTAGGGAGTTTTATTCATCTCAACCAAACATCCCTAAAGTGGTGACCCCGTGAACAACAGCAACCCTCTGAAGCATAGGTCCCTAAAGTGAACGTGAACAACAGCAACCTGTGAAGAATCCAATCTAAGAAAATGCACTCTCCAGCCATCGATACTCAGATGCTCGTAAGTGCAATCCGAAGATTGTCCCAAGAAGTTGCCGAGCTGCGATCACGACCGCAAGACATAGACAAACAGCGCAGTCGCCCTCGCCGTCACTTCCAAGCACGCCCACGCACTACGTCGCAAAACCGAAGCCATCCAAGCTCACCCATGCCGTACTGCTACTACCATCATCGCTACGGTATGGACGCCAAGAAATGCGAACCACCGTGCAGCGTCAAACCCATCCACACGCCGTCGGAAAATACAACGCTGTCTGCGGCGGAAACTGGCTTTCCCGACTCATCACACCGCCTCTTCGTAACCGACAGAAAAACCAGATTATCGTTCTTGGTAGACACGGGAGCAAATATATCCGTCATACCAAGAACGAAAAATTCCACCGCAACGCCTCTACCTTTCCAACTGTACGCCGCCAATAATACGATCATACCTACATACGGTGAGAAGACTCTCGATCTCGACCTCTGCCTCCGAAGATCGTTCCGATGGAAGTTCATCATCGCAGACGTATCAAAGCCGATTTTGGGTGCAGATTTTCTGAAATTCCACGATTTAATAGTCGACATAAAACATCGCAGACTCATCGACGGCAAGACGCATCTCGCAACAAACGCACAAATATGCTCTGCGCCAATACCTACCGTTCGCAGCATAGATGTGCAAGATGCGTACCACAACATCCTTGCCGAATTTCCAGGAGCCACCCGACTTACATCGATGAAATTGTCGCCGAAACATCCAGTCGAACACTTCATCGAAACTACTGGCCCGCCCCTTCACTGTAGGCCACGCCCCATTGCACCGCATCGTTACGAAATCGTGAAAAAAGAATTCCAGAACATGATGGAACAAGGCCTATGCAGACCAAGCAAGAGCCCTTGGGCATCACCTCTTCATGTCGTGCCGAAGAAAAATGGTGACCTACGCGTGTGTGGCGATTACCGAAGGCTCAACGCCATTACTAAGCCTGATCGGTATCCCATACCACGCATACGCGATTTCACCTACCAACTCGCCGGGAAGCAAATTTTTTCCACTCTCGACCTCAATCGCGCATATCAACAACTGCCAGTAAGCGAAGAAGATGTGGAAAAAACCGCTATCATCACCCCATTTGGTCTCTTCGAGTTTCCGCGCATGTGCCCAGGTCTCAAGAACGCCGGTCAAACGTTCCAACGTTTTATTCACGAAGTACTACGTGAACTCGATTTCGTATTCCCTTTCGTCGACGACCTACTTGTGGCATCAAACGACGAGGAAGAGCACCGAAAACACCTACGCATCGTACTACAGCGACTCGAAGAATACGGTATTACCATCAACCCGTCAAAGTGTGTTTTCGGCCAGCCGACCGTCAAATTCCTCGGCCATCAAGTCTCGGCGGAAGGAATACAGCCACCTCAAGAAAAGGTACAAGCGATCACCGACTTTCCGAAACCGCAAACCGTGGAAGAGCTACGACGTTTTCTCGGTATGCTCAACTTTTACCGGGAAAACATCAAAGACGCCGCCACCATTCAAGCGCCGCTGAATAAGTACCTACACAATGTCAAGAAGCGCGACAAAACTCCGATCGAATGGACCGCTGAGGCAACGCAAGCGTATGAAGCGTGTAAAGACAGCATAAAAACCGCCGCTTTACTCGCTCATCCGTCTCATCATGCGACACTCGCCATATTTTGCGACGCCAGCGACAAAACAGCCGGTGCCGCACTAAATCAATACATCGTCAACTCGTGGCAACCGCTCGGATATTTTTCGAAGAAATTTACCGACGCTCAGACTCGCTACAGTACCTACGACCGAGAACTACTCGCAATCTACATGGCCGTCAAGCATTTTCGCAAGATGTTCGAGGGACGCGAAATAATCATTTTTACCGACCACAAGCCGATAACATTCGCCTATACAAAGACAAGTGCAAGTAGCGAATCGCCAAGACGCACCCGCCAGCTTTTATTCATAAGCGAATTTACCACTGACATTCGTCACGTCAGTGGGTCACAAAACGCTGCAGCGGACGCCTTGTCACGTGTCGAAGCTATCACGTGTCCATCGCCAATCGACTACAAACAACTTGCCGAAGCTCAAGAGCGAGACAGCGATATCATTCAAGCACTCACTCTACAGAGCAATTTATCCATCAAGCAAGTCACTCTGCCAACGTCGAACATCAAAATACATTGCGAAACCTCAACTCCATATTTACGTCCATATTTACCCGAAGAACACCGTCGCATCGCATTTAACGCAGTCCATAACATCAGTCATCCCGGTATCAAAACGACAAGAAAACTCATCGCGCAACGCTACTTTTGGCCCTCAATGAACGCGGACATCGGCAAGTGGGCAAAAGTATGCGTACAGTTCCAACGCGCCAAAGTACAGCGCCATACATCGAGTCAACCGTCAATTTTCCCGCCAACCGAACGATTCGAACACGTACACGTCGATAACGTTGGCCCGCTACCTACCGCGGCCACCGGTCATCGCTACCTCGTGACAATGACTCCGACTATCTGCAACAATAAACAAAGTACATCAAAGACGATCGACAAACCAACTGCAAAACCAACAACAAACGACCTGAAACAACAAGATCCGAACCTGAAACAAAACACAGGACAATACGACTCAACACCTACAACAACCACAAGCAGAACTTCTCGCCGAGGCCGCACTATCCGCCTGCCGGTACGCTTCGCTTGAAGGGGAACCCTGTAGGTGATTGACGTCAGTTAAAGGATAAGTTGACGTTGCATAAAGAGACGCGACCATAAGGTCGAATGTTCTCAAAAGAACAGTTTTGTTTCTTCGTCGATCGCAGCATTTTCCGTCCTTCAAGCCTCGAGGAATCTTCAATCTTCGTCGTCGTGCTTCAGATCGCGGAGTGCAGCGGAGACACACTGCATCGGAGCGAAGTACGGAGCTACGACGACATGTTCCTTCCTCGACGGCCGCGCGATGAAAAGATCGCAAGCTTTGCCGCGCCTTATTTTATACAGACGCGAGAGCGAGAGTTCCGAGCGTACTGTAGTCCGCAACCGTCTCGCTCATTTCAGAGCGAGAGCGTAACGATCCACGCCCTCTTGCGTGATCCGCGGACCTAGCACTATTTGCGCCCTGTACATATTTTATATACACTTGTAAATATTTTTTAATAAACATTCTTCATTCTTTTTCACCTATTCTTCATTTCTACAAATCTATTAGGGAGTTTTATTCATCTCAACCAAACATCCCTAAAAATCCTCAAAGCAAATACACCATTCTTGCACGTTCGCCAAACCTGTGGATGACCACTACGTACTGATACATTCTGATAAACTGTCAGTCAATTGAAATTGCAAACAATGTAAACAAACCTTGTATTTAAAATGTCTTTAATTTCCATTTTCCCTCGTCAAATACTGCTAAATCCGTGTGTTATTTAATCAATACTTACCACAACACTATCCTAAACCATTTAAACAATAAACAAGTGCTAGAATATGGATATTACATAAATGGTTTATTTACATTGTTCGCAATTTCAATTGACAGCGATTTTACATCACAAACAAGTTTGTCGAACACCCTTTGATTTGTTCAAAAAACCGACACCAACGCCGATCACTGGCAAGCACAAACAAAAACAGGCAAACACCTGCAAACGCTTATCCATACGTTCGTGTTTGTTGATTGGTGCTCGCTGTTTGTCTTTGTTTGCCAAGCATGTGGAGCCCGCAAAAAACATACATACAGCTGAAGATAGAACTTTCTCCTTTTTTGAAGTCGGTTTAAAGTCGTGCTTAGTTACAGAGGTAGACGTTAGATATGAATATGTACCAGTAGTTCCATATGGAACTGAAAAATATGGAACTCGTGGGATATCCCCGTCGGAGCTTGGCAACCGTGTAAACGCAACTTTTGAACGCCACGCATCGTTTTGGTTAGGAACAAAATTGTTTCTTATGCGGGTAGGTTTAATTTTGTATTACCGTACTGTCGTCTATAGCCGAGGCTGGCGTTCAAAATGTTAAAGATTCCGGGAATCGTTTAGTCCGCTCTCCCGCTACCGCATGTCGTACATCGACGACAGCGCACGGCGCAATAGCTGCTTTACGTACATGCGTGCAACGTTCATATTTGCGTGACGTGCCCCGGGTGGACTATTGAATCAGGGTCTAGCCTAACATCATCTATATTTTTAGAACGACCTGCATATCTAGGTCAGGAACGATTTCATTTTCATATTGATTTTAATATTTTGGGCTTGCGTGCAGGAAATTGCAACATAAAACCGGGGAAGCCTAGTGGGTTGACTTTTGGGGATAGTGCGAATCTGCTTCACTGACTGGCATAGGACAGTTGTCGACATTTCATTCGATTCGAAAGCATTTTGCTTCTTGAACGCTACACTATATTTATAAAAAAATTATATCGCTTATAGGTAACGCCACCAGAGTTGAGGCCACGCACACAACCACATCTCATGTAATGACAGCGGGATTTTGACGTTGTGTTAACGTTTAACATTACATGAGATGTGGTTGTGTGCGTGGCCTCAACTCTGGTGGCGTTACCTATACTATAAATTTTTTTTTTTTTTTATATAAAATAGGCTTACCTTAGATTATTTATACACTAGATGGAGCTTAGGCGGCATGAAAACGTCCCATAAAAATATAAGCCAACAGTTGGCTTATATGTCATTTGCCTCCCTTCAGTTTGAATGACGTAACGCGATCGTAATATGAAGCTGTTAAATGGAATTTTTGGACGTTTTGTATCGCAATGTTTGCTACTGACACTCTATCTAGTGCATAAATAATCTAAGAGGCTTACGTTTGACCTCAATCTCGCTTGATGAAAGGCGAAGATGAGGCCTAAGTTGGTACACGATTGCCTAGAAGGTGTCTACATTATTATTATTAGCCTATTCTGTCCCACTGCTGAGCAAAGGCCTCCCACCAACGTTTCCACTGCTCTCTGCCCGCTGCATACGAGGGCCAGTCCTCCAAGAAGAAGTCCAGTTCATCCCGCCATCGCCGTCTGGGTCTGCCAGGTCGCCTTTTCGAGTTGTTGGGTTTCCTAAAATACAAAATAATAAAAAATATGTCCTAATTTTACCAGTTCTATCATGACTTACTTGACTTAAGGTCCTATGTCCCCTAGATGGGGCAGAGGGCGTCCACAGTGCATCGCCATCCCGTTCTGTTTTGAGCGTCTCGCTTGATTTCGCTCCAGGTTTTGCCAATGGCCTTCGCTTCGCCAATGATTGTCCGCCGCCAGGTTTGTTTTGGACGACCACGTTTGCGTTTTCCTTGGGGATTCCAGTCTAGGGCTTGCCTCGGGATGTGGTTGGGATCCCTTCGGAGGGTGTGGCCTATCCAGCTCCATTTGCGTCGTTTGATCTGCTGATCGATTGGGACTTCATCGCAGATCGCAGCGATCCCATAGGTGAGCGTTAGATATTCTCTCGGGCCAGAATATACCGAGTACCTATATTGCGAAGGCATCGGTTCACGAAGACCTGAAGTTGATGCGAGATGTCCTTGGTGACCTTCCACGTTTCACACCCGTAAAGCAATACGGTCTTCACGTTGGACCGGAATATTTTGAGCTTGACTCTCCGTGTCAGTTTCCGTGATTGCCATACGGGTCGCAGCTGCGCAAAGGTTGCTCGTGCGTACTCTCTAGCACGAGTTCTATCATACAATAGATGAAAATGCTCTTGCCTTTTGCCAAAGAAAAAATAAGCTGCTTAATAATTTTGTATTTCACATTGACATTGTCAATTTTATTATGTACATAACCTGGGAGGCTACTACGAAATTAGATTTTTGAACTTCATATCATGCCATTCCTTTCACTTTTATGCTTAGTACTATTAGCGTGAGCGGGATGAGATGACACAATGCGAAGTTCGAAAATCGAATTTCCTGGTATAAAACCGGACCACTTAAAACTTTTTTTTCGAACGAGATAAGACTAAAGTAAAGGGTCTATTCTACAGTAGAACTGGAGTTACGCCATTTTTAGAATAATAATATGTGAAAAATAAAAAAAAATAAAAAATTAAATACAAACCCTGGTGAAAAAAATAAACTATCAGCGCCACGACTTCGCGCGTTTGGCGGCGCGGCGAGAGCTTTCTGTGTTCATTGCGCGGCCGAGACGCTCGCCGTACAGTGGTTACCTGGCGGCACACGCAATGAAATGATAAAACGCTTGCCGCGCCGCCAAACGCGCGAAGTCGTGGCCGGCGGTTAGACATTCCAAACCAAGTGCAGGGAACCAATAAAATGTGAGGCTCAAAAAAATTAAATGTTGTCAATTCCGCGTGTCTGACAAATTAAGGCAATTTCCAATTTTTACTCAGAATTCGTTAAAATAAAAGAAATTCAAGAGAGAGATTGAGAAAATCCATGTAAAAGTACATGTAGAGCAGAATAGCAGTATTTACGTATGGAAGATAGGTGGCTTTGTGCTGTTCCCGACCGTATAGCCACTCAAGCAATGGGATAAGATTAGGGGGAAAGTGCTCGAGTGGGGGGGGAGTTATTTGGCCGTAGAATGCAATCTGTTGAAATCAAGACAATGTCAACCAGCAGGTCAAGTCAGACAATATTAAAACATACATATAGATCAGAGTATAGGGCAAATAATACAGGAGTTCCACAAGGAAACATCTTGGGACCTTTACTTTTCCTCCTCTATATAAATGACTTACCCAGAGCCACAACGCATAAAACTATATTGTTTGCTGATGACACGACATTTGTGGTCGGATGTGATGGGTTGGACACGTTCGAATTGGATATTAATAAGGGTGTCTGCGCTTAGCTCAGCCAATCAAGGGACAACACGAACATCCCAAAATGCAATTGCATGAACGTGCCGACACAAGATTGGTCGATAACCTATCGACTGCAGCGCCCTCTAGCGTCAACGAGAAGCCATGGAAGCCACGTACATTCGCTTTATCTCCGTGGAACAAAGAGCTTTGCCCAAAAACTTAAAGCTACCAATTCGAAGCCCGTTTTAATTATATTTCCTTTTTTTATTTGTAAAGTTGATTTGTATATTAAAAGCAGTTCAGATCAGCTTGAGGTTTAATTTAAACTTCCATTATGTCCGTATGAGACAAAGGGATTAACTGACATTATTGAATGGATGAAAACTTACCCAATTTCTAAAATACTAAATTCCCGGAATACCGGACTTTTCTGTCACAGATTGCCAAAACAGCTTCATGTAACCTCAGTCAGTGTGGAAAGGTCTTTTAGTCATTTAAAGTGGATATATTCTTGCAGACGTCAAAGATTTACAGCAAAATCCATAGAACAAATTTCAGTAATCTGTTCTGACCCTTAAAACATTCTTAGAGTCCTTTTTTATTTATACAAAATAAAGGTTAAAAATACTAAGTGTATTTGTTTTTCTGCCGACTCGACCATACATTGCCATGAAATTTGAACGTTGATACCGATACTACCACATACTCCTGACCAGTGGTGGTATAAGCACGCAGCACGGAATGCTGAGGATCTGGGTTCGATTTCCAGCGTTGGTCTCTTTTTCTGGGTTTTTTCTGTGTATCCATGTTTCAGTTTGTATTTAGTATAAAAATATTGTTGATACCGATGTTTAGTAATAAAATAAATAGGGCTAGGTAGTAGGTAATTGCAACACAAGGCGCGCGACTCAGGCAGGGCTCTCTTAGGCCATGCCGAAGCCTTGGAAAGTTAATAAAGTTTAGTGAATGATGAAATTGTTCTCGAAGTTTCCACGATTCCGCGAACAGCGAACCTTGAACAATATAAACTTCGTGGAGCAAGCTCGACCTTGGAATCTACAGACCTGTGGAGATGGTACATTATTGTGAACTCTGAATACACTCAGTGTATGGACACCTCATAACTATTTAATAAGACTAATAAAAAAAAATGAGTTAGTGCATTATGTTGTCCAACATCAACTGAGTTAGAAACAATAATTTCGATTCACCCTGTATGTATAAATAAAGCTTCCATTTTTAACTGCGACATCCTAAAAGTTAAGAGTAGAGAGTACAACAAGAGCATAAAACGAACCATTTTTCCCGTGACGTTGATATAGCCACTCGAGCTGGTACGGCGAGAGAGGATAGATACGTCAAGGGGAAAGGGTTTGATGCTCGAGTTTTACATTGTGCTGTAAATAAAATAAGTATTTAAATTAAGGAATGATTTTGTATTGCAATGTCTATAACAATGTAGTAGATTTGCCTAGCTTTATTAATTTCGTAAAGGTATAAAATAAAACACCGTTATAAAAAAAATCAAGAAAATTTCATTTTATAACTTTCTATTGTAGTGGCTGATTGCCTAAAACTAGGCAAATAAAGTACCTAAATCATTATAGAAATTGCAATGAATGAAAAATAAGAGCTTGTAAATTTCCAATGTTGCTGCTTTCATCGTAATCGACGTGAAAAGTAGTGTAAAACTCGAGCATTAAACACATTTTCCCCTCGACGTGTCTCCTCGCCGCACCGGCTCGGGTTATATGACGTCTCGGGTGAAATGGCTCGTTTTATGCTCTTTTAGTTCGGTTAGGTTATCTTTTATCCTTCTCTTTTAGCTGGACGACAGCAGCGTTCAGATCCGGTTGTCGCTGGCTCACTCTGTCGCGCAGCCCCCGTCCGCGGTAAAGCCCTACGCGGCCCAAGTGTTTGGGTTCATCCACTGGAAGGACGGCGTTGGTCCAGTCATACTACCCTACTTACTGCAGGTACGCTGCCCTGTTGACTGCAGGAGTGTTGGAGACATCCGCAACAGCGGATTATCCGCATTAAATAGGGATGTTGACGCCATTGAAAAAATAATTCGAAGACACGAATCCAGTTAAAAAACGCTTTATTTTAGCTCTGAATCTCACCAAGGATGATATAGACTGGATTGGCAGTCGCCGGATCGATCGGCCGCGGTTTTTGTAGTTCGATTATTAAATCTAGATGGCGCTGAAATATAGCCAGAGGCTTTGAAGGCAAAACAATAAGACTACAGATATTTCATATCACTGCAAATGTTACATATATATATTATTACAGTAAAAAATTGTATTTGTTTCCTGTTTTAATTGTATACTAAATAATTATTTTAAATTGTGATAGTAGTAGTAATGGTATACGAATACTCATATTTATTATTTTTAAATTGTGAAATGACAATCCTTATTTAGATATTTTATTTTTTAATGTATGATATTGACATAGTGATAGTTATATTTACAGAGTTTTTCTTTTCTCTTTTTGTATACTGACGATCCTTATTGGGAGAACATTTAATTTTCTGAAATTTTGTGCACTATAATTAATTATTTTTATTTTACATTATTTTGACGATCATGGTCATAAATTCTTGTAATTTTGACATCAATGCAAATTTATATTGTAATTATTATCATGAAATAAATAAATCTAATCTAATCTAATCTAATGTATTATTATGCAATATTTTTGGAAAATAATACATTTGTAGTAATATGAAACATCTGTAGTCTTCTGTTTTGCCTTCAAAGCCTCGGGCTATATTTCAGCGCCATCTAGATTTAATAATCGAACTACAAAAACCGCGGCCGATCCGTACTATGGCGACTGCCAATCCAGTCTATATCAACCTTGATCTCACTCAATATGGGTATCAAATGATAGGGCTTGACTAGTAGAATACTATAAACTATGATAAATTTCAAATCTAAGATGGCGCTCCCTGCTTATAGTATAAATCTTCCCAGGTGAACTTATCGCTTCGAGCCCTTATCATTCAAAACAAACGGTATCGTCATAGTATTAAGGTTCAAATTTAATGTAATGGCTCGAAGCGAAAAATTCACCTGGGAAGATTTATACTATAACTTGCTTGTTGCTTGCTTGTTTGCTGCTTGTTGTTTGTACTATTGGCACAGAATATATAATAGTACTAACCACGTAGTGGTTATATTCTCTTTGGTACTAACGTACAGAATGGCCACGCTCCGCTTCGCACCGATTCGAGCTACCCCACCCCTCAAGGCGCAGTTTGCCGGACCCCGCCGGAATCCAGAAGAGTGCGCGCGCGATGTATGTAGGCGTACGCGTGTACAGACGTCGTCGTGCTTATGTAGATTCAAGAACGCGTATTTTGTACGTCGTGGCTGCCGTGTGCTATTGGCGTGAACGGAAACGACGTGACGTTTCAAAAATCAAATTTCGTAGTAAATGACCACTACCTTAATTAAGGAATCATCATCCCAGCCTATATACGTCCCACTGCAGGGCACAGGCCTCCTCTCAGAATGAGAGGGCTTGAGCCGTAGTTCCCACGCGGGCCCAGAGCGGATTGGGACATTCACACACACCATTGAATTTCTTCGCATGTGCATGCAGGTTTCCTCGCGATGTTTTCCTTCACCGTAAAGCTCGTGGTAAATTTCAAATGTAATTTCGCACAAATTCTGAAAAACTCAGGGGTGCGAGCCGGGATTTGAACCCACGACTCTGCATGAGAGGCCATACGACAAACCGCTAGGCCACCACGGCTCTTTATCTATCTATATCTAATCTAATACCTAGTAATTCTTGTATACATATAGGTATAGATAATCAGAATCTCAGAAACGGCTCCAACGATTTCGATGAAACTTGGTATGTGGGGTTTTCGGGGATGACAAATTGATCTAGCTTGGTCTTATCTCTGGGAAAACGCTTGGTACCGAGTTTCAGCCCGAGCGGAGCTCGGACGCCCAGGTACTTTTAATTAAAGAAGCGTGTGCGTAATATTTTTGTGACGAATACTCTTCTTTCAGAGCATACCTGCGTCCGTCGCCGTGCGCCTTCGCGAGACAATGAAATGGGTGGACGAAAACCACGTCGCCGACAGAGTGAACGACGAAAGAAATGACGAATAACTATCACTGAACGCCTACTGGCTGCAGACTCGGCGGCTCGGCGTCCAATTGGCCGATGCGAGTAAGCAAGCCGGCCTCGACCAATGGCAGGCGTCGGTCATCAGGAACCCGGCCGAATACGGCCAATTGCAGAGCGAGTCTTTACTCAGGCAGGTAGTCTCGAGCCAGCGACGGGCCGCAGCCAGCCAATGGCTGGCCGAATACAACGATAGGCTAGCGCACTCCAACCAATGGTTTTCCGATTACGACCAGAGGCAATCGACAATCAACCAGTTGCTGCCTGAGCCCATTTCGTGGCGGCCGGCCTCCAATCAATGGCTCGCCGAAGCCCTTCGTCCCCAGACCGAAGTGTACGGTTCCGCCGAATTCGGCCAAGTGCCCGAATCACGGCCTCATGTGATGGCGCCGCAGGTGATTCGTCCAACGCCTATTTACAGGGATTAGTGTTATTCGCGCGTTGAATTTTCGACACGTGTTTAAGTGTCAGTTTTTCTTGATTGACACAATGTGTCAAATTCTGATGTCAAATAATTGACGTAGTTCTTACGAGATTACAGTAGTTGTCAATGTCTCATCTCAACGAATGATTTCAAGACTTGCTGTCGGAGTTCGTGCCGTGGAGGCCGACCTTTCAATGACTCGCCGAAACCCTTCGTGCCCAGACCGAAGTGTATGGTTTCGCCGAACTCGGCCAACTGCCCGAATCTAGGCCTCATGTAATGGCGCCGCAGCTGGTTCGTCCAACGCCTATTTACAGGAATTAGTGTTATACGCGCGTTGACTTTCAGACACGGTGTTTAAGTGTATATTTTTCTTGATTGACACTACATAAGTATAAAATTTTGGTGATATAAAAAAATGACGTGCTCTTTACGAGATTAAGGTAGTTGACACTGTTGATCAATGATAGCAAAACATAGCAATTAAAAAAAAATTGAGAGTCGGATTTGTTGTAAATTTCATTCGGCTGTGACGTTGGATTAGTTGCTTTGAAATGAATTGTCGATTACGTTGGCAACCATAGTTGCACAATACGAGTGGCGGAGAAACACGTTTTGACATTTGATAAAAATTGATTGACAAAAAAATTGATTGATTGGTGTCAAATAGTTAATTGCTTAAGAATTTTTTTTGCCAAGTCCCGGAATTTTCGAAATCCAGATCAAACGGTTAATGAGATCAAAGCGAGTAAAGGGTAGTAGTTAATAAATCGCACTTCTTTTTGTGAGAAAAATATGTGTTTAAATAATAATTGTTACATTGTACCTAATTGCGAAAATGGTTTTGTTCTGTATAGGGGGTAAAGGGAAAACTCGCGAAAAACTTGCTATTACCGAATTAGGGATAGAAACCGTACCTTCGTACAATGTTTTAAAACTAGTTCATTATAAAAGATATATGAAGATCAAGTTAAAAAAACCGGCCAAGTGCGAGTCGGGCTCGCGCAAAAAGGGTTCCGTACAATTATCCATAAAAACGCTAAATTGCTTTACGTGGCTTTAGTAACTTATTTCTAACCAATCACGTACGGCTGCGTTCTCTTGGTGCGAACTCGGTAACTTGGACAGGGTATAGTAGTCCTGATACTTCTGATCAGATCACCAATGAATCGCTGTGTACAACTATATTTGCTGCGAAATACAAATCGACGGACGGCTAAATGTTATATTACCTAAATGTTATTTTAAGTAAACATACTCGTACTGTATATGCGTGAGGTGTTAGTTAAGCGGGTATTAAAAAATTGTGTAGCCATTGTTCTGCCAAATTGAATGCGGCCATAGTTTAAGAAAACGTCAATTCTAAAATCCAAATAATATTAAGGAAGTTTCTAAAATCGATGTACTTATTGTAAAACGGTCATTGATCAATTATAACTGTAGATCCACAGTCGCGCGCCCGAAAATGTCCGAGCCAAATGAGCGCCACTTTGATAAAAGTGGCCTTCTTTTTTCTCAGTACGTTGCGTGAAATTGTCAAGTTTAGCTGTCAAGTGTCAACCGAAATTTGACTGTAATGAAGTAAAGACTAGGTTCAAATTTCTGTGTAGGTGATGATTTTAATTGTTATGCAAACAAATAAAAAAGTTCGGACATTCTTTGAAGAGGATTTTGTTCGGCAATGTGTATCTTCAGTTATAATTGATCAAAGAAAACGGTACTCGTATTTGTGCTGGACCGCAATGGCGAGAGCTCGAAAAGTTGGAGACCCTGACGCCGATAGTTAAAATTTGTATGAAAGCACGTTGTGATACGAAAGTTAACTAAGTACCTATACAATTATAAGTATATGAGTAATTATTGTTTCACAAAGGCACTTTTTTCAGTAGGTCTTTTAAGACTCAAGCTAAGTCTTTATTGCGTTAGTTGTTGTGATGGTTGAAGAACTTAAAAAGTGTGTACAGCTTCAACATAAAAACATACTATACATAATACTTATATGTTACCTTATACGGGTGTATCCTGTAACAGAGACAATAAATTAAAATATACACCCTTTATCTAATCATCACTTCAGTAATTAAGTCTAAGTGGCTTTGATCAATTATAACTGTAGATCCACAGTCGCGCGCCCGAAAATGTCCGAGCCAAATGAGCGCCACTTTGATAAAAGTGGCCTTCTTTTTTCTCAGTACGTTGCGTGAAATTGTCAAGTCTAGCTGTCAAGTGGAGTTTTGCCGCTACCGAAATTCGACTGTAATGAAGTAAAGACTGGGTTCAAATTTCTGTGTAGGTGATGATTTTATTTGTTACGCAACCAAATAAAAAAGTTCGGACATTCTTTGAAGGGGATTTTGTTCGGCAATGTGTATCTTCAGTTATAATTGATCAAAGCTTAGTGGTTTAAATTTTCTTTAGTGAAAAAAAATTCTAACAAAATTAATCGGGCCAGCAATGTACTGCAGACCGTCATGTCTAGTCAAAGTCCTTGACGTTGACATTTACTTACTATCGTTTTTAATTGTAAATGACTAAATACATCAACATTTTGCTTAATAAACATCGCACCTTTAGAATTAGACTGGCACAATCCAAATTATTCTCATTTCAGAAATAAACTTAGTGTCAAAAGAAAATCAGGTTTATTTTTCAAACTAGAATAATTCCAATTGTGTTGCTCTAATTCTATAGGTGCGACCTTTGATCAATTATAACTGAAGATACACATTGCCGAACAAAATCCTCTTCAAAGAATGTCCGAACTTTTTTATTTGGTTGCGTAACAAATAAAATCATCGCCTACACAGAAATTTGAACCTAGTCTTTATTTCATTACAGTCGAATTTCGGTAGCGGCAAAACTCCACTTGACAGCTAAACTTGACAATTTCACGCAACGTTCTGAGAAAAAAGAAGGCCACTTTTATCAAAGTGGCGCTCATTTGGCTCGGATATTTTCGGGCGCGCGACTGTGGATCTACAGTTATAATTGATCAAAGGGTGCGACATGTGCAGTTCTTAATTAAATGATCAGTTCTTTCAGAATTACGTAATGTGCGGGCGAAATGATTAAAACACTAAAATAAATTTATCCTGTACATTTGGGTCGTTCTTCTTTTTTACCTACAATAAATCGAGGTTTTTACGTTTTTTGGGTTTTTGGACTATCGATAGTTTTGGTTTCAACTGTTTCAAGGTACGATATAAAAAAATGTATTTGTTTTTTATTACAACTAATTAAAGCCCAATAACTTTGATCAATTATAACTGTAGATCCACAGTCGCGCGCCCGAAAATGTCCGAGCCAAATGAGCGCCACTTTGATAAAAGTGGCCTTCTTTTTTCTCAGAACGTTGCGTGAAATTGTCAAGTTTAGCTGTCAAGTGTCAACCGAAATTCGACTGTAATGAAGTAAAGACTAGGTTCAAATTTCTGTGTAGGTGATGATTTTAATTGTTATGCAAACAAATAAAAAAGTTCGGACATTCTTTGAAGGGGATTTTGTTCGGAAATGTGTATCTTCAGTTATAATTGATCAAAGCCCAATACTGTTTTTTTTTAAATATTGTGACATAGTGGTCCTTTTCAGCGGACACCACATTTTGACTTACCACCCTGTCACGGCATTCTACGAAAAACAAACGTTTGAAAAAAATGCTGGTTGGAGAAATTGAAAGATTACAAACATTAATAGATAGAAAAATTTGTACGATTAAGTATTCGAACATTATTAAACCGAAAATATCAATACTCTAATGAGATGCCATAAGACGAAGGTTAAAAAGAAGAACGACCCATTTAACGTTTCCAACAAAAAAGTTCATTATGATAAATTGATAATATCACTGACAATACTAAAATTATGCCAATCTCACTAGGCAACTTCTTCTGTAGATAACGTTCAGTTTGCACGCTGCACACCCGCGGCCACAATCAGAATCAAATTCGGTGATCCCACATTCATGCTTTGGGTTGTCAACAGCGCGAATAATATCAATCGGAGAATCGTATTCGGTATTTAACTCAAATCTCGGCTTAAATTAACTCTTGTTTGGTCATAATTCACGTGCAAATAATTTAATTTTGTTGATGCCATTTAGTAGGTATGTATTATTATTTACAGACTTAACTTACATTGACAATGTACCATGTAGTAATAGAGTAACCAACTCATTCTTTATATGAAAAGAAAAGGTCGCATTGGCAATGTATGGTTTATGGTCTGTGGAGGTCTGAGATAGTAATATCGCCACTACTTTGAAAAAATCTCGTATCTTAAAATCGAAAATCTGCCAAGTGAACTTTACTAAAAGTATATTTTATCAAGGTTTAATTTGGTTTACGTATTGATTTGAGATATGATGTTTTTTCAAAGTAGTGACGATATTGAACTTTTTGGAGTTCAACAACGTAAGGTTTAAATAGGCGCGGGTAATAAGTAATTATGGTATGTTAAGTAAACATCGCCCCATTACCAATGAAATGCCCGCAGCACCAAGACATCTAACGAGCGATAGGTATCTGAAAATTTCGCAATGGTGAAATTGATTCTGCATTACTTTGAATTACTATTTTTCTGAGTTTAAGCATTTTGGCGCATTAGGATCAGGTCAAGGTAACTTCGGTTCGGTATTCTAAGGAGTCATCACATCACATAAATTTATTGTTTCATTTATGGGCAACACTCTGTATTAGATAAGTCTTAAAATATTACCAATATGGCACTTTCAACAAACTCACCCGGGAAGAATCTAAATGTTACTAAGGCGCAACGAAAAGAAATGAAACAGATATTTATAATAGTTTTAATAAAGTTGACGTTAAACATAATTAACTTCTGTATTAGATAAGTCTTAAAATATTACCAATATGGCACTTTCTACAAACTCGCCCGGGAAGAATCTAATTGTTACTAAGGCGCAACGAAAAGAAATTTAATAGGTATTTATAATAGTTTTAATAAAGTTGACGTTAAGCATAATTTATATAAATTTAAAAATAAACTACTAGGTTGTTGTACTTAACAAAAACAAGAATGAAATGACATTATTTGGACATTTTGTATAATTTATTTTTCGGTATAATTTCACTTGCGTTAAAATATAACTACGGAACCATGCTGTTTTCAGCATACAGTAGGTAGGTTAGTTTAATAAAATACTTTTTTTCTATGACAAATTAAAATTTTGGAAAATAAGTACATTACGGCATATGAATGGGCAAACGATACATATATAAGCACCGCAGGTTCTACGCCAACGACTGATAAGTAGGTATATCAGTCACGGCGTGCAGAGCGATATCTACCTACATGCATTTATGTAGGGTAGAACTTCGCGTTTGACATTCCGATGTCATGGCGTATGAGTGAGAGCTGTTGTATTTGACAGAGCGTTGAAAAGGTTAAAAGTTTTCTGATTAGACGCCGGTGCTGACCAATGGCGTGTGACTTATGACTTTCGGCTGAAATGATTGCTTGAGACCCCGGGAACGACATAGGATTGTTTTATCCCAGAAAGCATAGTTCCCGCGGGAACGCGAGAAACGTATACTTTACGGACAATACACCACTGAACGGGCAACAGTTCGGTACTTTAAAACTGACACTCATGAAAATGGCGAATATATTATTAAACACGCTACAACGAAACGTGATAAACTCCAGTAATGGCTTAAGTCCTAACTAACACCGCTCGCTGCAAATACTTTGCACGGTAAATTCTCATTCAGAAACAATTTCAAATAGTTTTGTAAATACTATTATAGTTCTGGGATAACAAAAGGAAATCCCCTCTAGTCCGCTCTCATATTGCGGTTTCGTATCTACTCTCAACTGCGCCAGAGGATTTCGCTTGTTGTTTCCCGATAAACGAACAAACGAGGATTCATTTTCTGTTTTCGAAGTCTAGTTAGTTATTTATTGAAGATTGTAGAATATGTGGTGAGGAAGATGAAACAATGGAACACATTATGTGTGAATGTGACGCCCTCGCCAGATTAAGAATGAGACTCTTTGGCGACGGATAACCCGCACCAGGAGACTTTAAGGCACTACCGCTACGTCATATCATCCAGTTTATGGACGAGGTGATAAAAGCAATGGAGTAAGTGCGAAGGAGGGGTAATTAGGTACACAAAAGGTCCCTACGGGTCGAAGTGTACCGCAAGGACCCCTAATACTAAGATAAGATAGTTATTTATTGAATCAGGCGTTACTTAGCGGTGGTCCATATCAATGAACTGAAACAATTACTTTGCGCTTTGGTCACCCGCGTCGCGTTGTTTGCGTTGGATCGCAGGTGAGCAAAGTAATTGTTTCAGTTCATTTATGTACTTAGTGTTTTCTTCGTTCGCGGTTGATTACTAAACTGGTTCCTTTTTAACCCCCGACACAAAAAGAGGGGTGTTCTAAGTTTGACCGCTATGTGTCTGTGTGTGTCTCTGTCTGTACTTATGTCCGTCTGTGGCATCATAGCTCTTAAACGGGTGAACCGATTTGGATGCGGTTTTAATAGAAAGCAGGTTTCATGGCGATGGTTCTTAGGCATGTTTTTGTTTCATCAAAATCGGTTCAGCCGTTTCAAAGTTATGAGCTCTTTTGCTAGATGCGGAAGGGTTCTTAGACGTATAAGTAATGGGCATTGACTTTATGTTCAAACATACGAGTGACGTTGACGTTATTGCGATGGGGGTTTTTAAATTTTTTAATTTATAGTTATTCTTTCTTTTATAATTCTAGTTCAGTCGCTCCGTGCACATTTAAATGGATTATGTTATTATGAAATTGTTATAGATTTCACCATTTTATATGGATACTAAAAGCAGTCTTAAAGATTCTAACCCGCCCTATACTATGTACTTAGTACAGTAATATAAATAGATATTTATCTACATTTATCTTAATTATTTACATGTCTAGTTACCGAATCGTTTATAGATTTATTAAAAGATTGCGATATCTTGATGTTCTATAAGTTAATTGACTGTTTAATGCACAATAGCGGTAATAAATGTTTTGGATAATGTGCTATTTTTATTTAGTAACCCTCTCCAACCAACATACCTAGTAGGGCCAATCAACTTTTAAACCGACACTAATCTGTCCGCGACATTTTTCAAACAATTGCAGGTTTTTGTAGGTAAACATGTTTTTTCTGTAATTTAATAGATGGTGTACATGAATACATACCATCCTACGTAAGTTTAACCTATTAAACCGTGAAATATATTGTTGGAAGTACGATTTTTTGGTAACGCCAGAGACAATTTTGGTAACGCAGGAGACGCCAAAAACGTCGGTTTAAAAGTTGATTGGCCCAGTAAAGTCTTCAACCAGTGCGTCCTACCCGTCATGACATACGGTGCCGAAACATGGACACTAACGGTAGGGTTGGTCCACAAATTTAAAGTCGCTCAACGTGCTATGGAAAGGGCTATGCTCGGAGTTTCTCTGAAAGATCGAATTCGTAACGAGGTGATCCGACACTCCAACAGAACCAAATTAATCGACACGCTGAAGTGGACTCTTATGTTCGAGAAATTTTACAAAGTTTTGCGCTTTTTGCCGTTGGTAAAACGTTATCACACATCCGCTCCCATACTATTCCCATACATTTCAATAACCACAAAACATTTTACCAACTGCAAATAAAAGTGAGCCAGAACCCCTAATAATAAGCAGGTGCTGCCATCTATCGAACTCCCTGCATCATGATGCGCTGATAACGCGCGCGGCAAAACAAAGTTATATTTTACAGTTAATAAAATCATATCCCCATACAAACCTCACACAATATCCATTCCCATAACTGCATTCACCCAGCACCGCTATAAGTTGAACCCTCCCTACAAAATGATGCAACACCGAGCGCCTCGCTGCCTCGCTTCGACCAACCACAACGCTAGTTGAGCGTGACGTCAGAGCCCATTCAACCAATCACACTGCTTCGCGGCTAGTTGAGCGTGACGTCAGAGCTCATTCGACCAATCACACTGCTTCGCGCACACCAACTCTTCATACTAACCATACTATCTTGAGCTCCACCACACAATAAACATTAATCAACGCTACTGAAGTACTTAGTAGCGACCTATTTCCCTTCAACTCGGGCTACAACAATATATTACCTACCGCCGCCGCCGCAGCAGCCATCGACATCACCTACCGGCCCGACCCCGACCCGCTGGCGGCCCGCCCGGCCCGCCGTCATTGCCCACCAACTGTTAAACTCTATAACAACAACAACAACAATACGCCATCGGCGCGGACGTAGTCGCCGTCAACTCTTATACACACACCACCACCACCACCACCACCAACTATAACACCCAACACCGCCGCCCGAGGCGCCGTCGCCGCCGACTCCCAAGCCTTCTTACTTCAATACCTAAAATATATGATTTTACGCTTATGGTATTCTTTTTGCTGTTGGTAAAACGTTATCTTACATCCGCTTCCATACTATGCCCATACATTTCATTTACCACAAACATTTTTACAACCGCAAATAAAATTGAGCCAGAACTCTCAAAAACATACTACTGGCCGGCCATATAACCGGAAGAACCGATAACCGTTGGGGTAGACGAGTTCTTGAGTGGAGACCACGGACCGGCAAACGTAGCGTGGGACGCCCTCAGACTCGGTGGAGCGATGATCTTCGCAAGGCGGCTGGCAAGTGTTGGATGAGAGTGGCCGAGGATCGTGCTCAGTGGCGTGCCATGCGAGAGACCTATGTCCAGCAGTGGACGAGCATAGGCTGATGGTGATGATGAACCCTCTCCTATACTATTTATTTATTTATACAGCAACAGTGTATACACGGAAATTACAGTGAATAGTTACAACGGTTCTTATTCTATATGTAACACTAATAACAGGCATATACAACACTCAACGTAAATGTTATTTAATTTAGACTATAATAGTTGACCTAAAATTGAACTATAAACTAAATTATACTATATAGGTAACGCCATCAGAGTTGAGGCCACGCACACAACCACATCTCATGTAATGACAGCGGGATTTTGACGTTGTGTTGTCGTTAAACGTCAACACAACGTCAAAATCCCGCTGTCATTACATGAGATGTGCTTGTGTGCGTGACCTCAACTCTGGTGGCGTTACCTATACTAAGTATTCAATAGGTAGCTAGTTGGAGAGCTGATTGACATTTTTGGGTAGGTAATTGAGGCTACGTAGTGTAGGACGCCCTCCGGCCAGGTGGAGTGACGATCTGCGAAAGGCTGCTGGTGGAAGCTGGATGCGTCTAGCTGAGGACAGGGCGCAATGGCGCTCATTGGGGGAGGCCTATGTCCAGCAGTGGACTGTTATAGGCTGATGATGATGATGATGATGATGAATTGAGGCACGCTGAAAACTGTGGCTCTGCCTGGGTATTATTGGGGAAGCATTAGCAGTGGAGCCGTAAGAGGCGCCCAGGGGTGACAACGACGACTCGTACATACAAAGATGGCGCACAAAATCTCCCTCATTAGGCACTGGTCCCACCGCTGGTGAGTAGGGTCGGTTCCCTAACTTAAGTACCTGTCCACTTTTCCATACTAACTGCATAGAAAAGTGGATAAAATGTTAGGGAACCGGCTGTACCTAAGCGATGAGCTAACGAACGAACAAAAGATAATCGCTCCCGTGTAAATAAAAAAGAGATATATATAAATTGCATGAAAAAGCATTTTTCAGCGCAAACGTAGCTGTTTTGCACGACTTGGCCTCACTACTTAGCGGAGGAGCAACACAGGTATTCCATTTATTTTAAACATGGACCTCCGCAAAGTAACGCCTGAATCTATACAGTATTTAAAGAGATATATATATATTTACTAGCTGTTGCCCGCGACTCCGTCTGCGAAGAATAGGGGTAGGTATACAAAAAATAGCCTACGACCTAGTCTCAGACCTACCGAATACAGAGAAAAGTTATAATTTTCATAAAAATCGGTCAAGCCGTTTCCGAGGAGTTCGATAACAAACACCGTGACACGAGACTTTTATATATATTTATAGTTCACCGCTGGCTGTTCACACTGCCGGCGAGGACTCTCTTCGCTAGTTGATCGCAGCGATAAAAGCTATCAACGATAAAACTCGCTCAGCGGTACTCGCCGATGAACGCTTGGCGATCAGTACGCTTAGTATAAGTTTTCCTTCACTTCAATACTTCTCGATCGCGTTTACGTAAAAAAATCAATTCTATGGAAACATGGACGCGCGCGCGTGGAGACGCTGTCCATGTTTCCCTAGTAATTGATTTTTTTACGTAAACGCGGTCGAGAAGTATTTTGGTGTAGTAAAACTTATACTAAGCACTCAGTATGCTTAGTATAAGTTTTCCTTCACTTCAATACTTCTCGATTGCGTTTACGTAAAAATTTCAATTCTATGGAAACATGGAAGCGCGCGCGCGGAGACGCTGTCCATGTTTCCCTAGTAATTGAATTTTTTACGTAAACGCGATCGAGAAGTATTTTGGTGAGGTAAAACGTATACTAAGCGTACATAGCGATCATTCTACCGTACAATCGCCCGTCGCACGTCGCGAGTGTTCGCGCTTATGGCTCGACCACGACAATCCGCGACCGGCGGGCGGCAGCGGAGAGTGTTTTCTCCGTTCATTGCGCGGCCGAGACGGTCGCCGCACAGTGATTATCTGGCGGCACACGCAATGAACTGAAAAAACGATCGCCGCTGCCGCTGGTCGCGCGAAGTCGTGGCCGGGCTGTTATGGCCGAGCGACTAAACTATCGAAACTACACACTCGCTTCTCGCCGCTCGCCCACTCGTTTCTAGTTCTACTTAACTCGTTTATCGCTCGTCGCCGGCGGTGGGACCAGAATCTTTAAATTTTAATATTTAACTACTTACCTGCTCTTGTACCTATCTACTTCCATACTATAATATCATAATTTCAAAAAGCTTCCTAACTATATTTTCGTTTAATTTTCGAATTTATTTTCTAATTTTTTAAAAGAATTCATTACAATGGCCCCAGACTGTTCCAAGCGCTATAACGTTTTCTTTTAACAATTTGCGTTGCTGTGGCTTCATGTGAAAGAAGCTTAACAAAGTAAAAATTTATAAAATCTTGCTTTTATGTTGCTTGAAAGGAGCTTTACAAAGTAAAAATAATGAAATGTTGCTTAACAAACAACATTTCGTTGTTGTTCTTGTTGTTATAGTCAGGACACGTGACTCACGAGGCTAGCGTCTTTCGATTTTATCAATTGAAAGAAAGAGGAATTAGAGGAAAGTCAATTTTGATAATGTTACAGAATATTTTAGTAAAATAAAGTCTCCGTAAGCATGTTTAGTATTTGGTTTTGAAGTATTTTTTTCATCGTTTCTCTTTTAACATTGCGCATTTTTGTGATCTTACCTAAGAACTATTTATTTTGGAAGGGCGGATAGAAGGCAGGCGAGGCAGGGGAAGACCGAGACGGTCATTTATAGATCAAGCAAAGGAAAAAGTCAATGTCATGTCGTATCAGGAGCTGAAAACGCTGGCAGAGAACCGAAAAGAGTGGCGATTACTCTACCGACAAGAGCTGAGCTCTTAAATTAATGATGACGATGATGACCTAAGAACTATCAAGACTCCCACCTCCTTGTAAGAAATAATAAGACATGGTCGACCGCTCCCCCCTAAACCGCCTTGCAATAAATGAATGGCGCCTTTAGCACGATCAGTTCAGTGCCACCCCGCCGCATACAAAAGCATGATCATACCAGATTTAATTTAATGTATTTAGTAATTCTAGGGCATTTCTATTTTTCGTTGTACTCCAAATTAAGAAATTGTTAACAGGGAGTTAAAATTAGTCCGTTTGGTTACGCACTTTTTCAAGTCACAATAAAAAAAAACGTACTTACTTAACAAACTGGACAATTCTTCACTTCTTGTTAAACATTGTTATACTTGTCCGATTTGTTACGTTTGATTAACAATTTCTTAATTTTGGGTACAGCGAAAAATAGAAATGCCCAATACCAGAATTACTAAATACAGTCAAAACCGTTTATAGCAACACCAATTACAACGACATATTGGATGCAACGACCAAGAAAAAACCCAACACGATCTTATATACCAAAGCACAGAATATATAATAGTACTAACGTACAGCATGGCCACGCTCCGCCCCGCACCGATTCGAGTTACCCCACCCCTCAAGGCGCAGATTGCCGGACCCCGCCGGAATCCAGAAGAGTGCGCGCGCGATGTATGTAGGCGTACGCGTGTACAGACGTCGTCGTGCTTATGTAGATTCAAGAACGCGTATTTGTACGTCGTGTCCGCCGCGTGACCAAAGTAACACTAGTTGCAATGACCAAATATTGCTGTCCCTTGAATGTCGTTATAAACGGTTATGACTGTAAATCAAATTAAATGACTCAATAAAATGTTGCTCTTCTAATTTTGGCACTGATGAGTGCTTACATTACACAAAAGGGCCAGCGTTGATCAGTCATACGAAGGGTTATAGCTAGCTAGACCGTTTTAATAAGTCCTCGCCCACGCGGTTTGGGTGGTATGACGACGCGGGCGGGCCGGCGAGGACTCAGTTAAACGGTTTGGCTATACTTACTAAAGTAAGTGCCTTAGTACTTTGAAAGATTGAGAACCGGCGCCAGCATAGCTCACGTAGGTAAGCACGATTTTAAAAATAAAACAACCATCTTGAAAATGTCTTTTATATTTACAGATATAATATAATTCATCCAATCCCAGCTACAATAAAAAAACACCATTTTATACATATGCCCTCGTGATCTAAAGGTATAAGATAGAGTAGCTAGAGGACGCAACTAGTCAAAATTGAAGCAACACCGGACCAGATGCTAGACTGCCTCCACATTAAAAAACCTAACGAAACGAAGTTTTGTTTGAAATTTCTCTTCAGTAGATTTTGAATATAAAAAGCAGTGGCTTGATTTAGAAGACGCAAGCCACACAGAAGACGAGGGACGGGGGCGAATGTATGTGTTATGGACCAAGTGATAAATCGGGCATTTTTCACAATGCTCGGGTATTATGAAAAATGCCCAATATGAGGGGGCAATTTGATAATAATTGTTCAAATAATCAAATTGACCGGGCATTATACATAATGCCCATCACCTTTGGGCAGAGTAATACAAATTAGATTTTCCGGGTGGTCGTAAAAAAATAACTAACACCAAAGGCTCCCGCATTAGTCTTTGAACCTAACTATACCGAGTCGCTTCCGCTTCACTTCGCTCGCTCGCTGGCTTTGGTTTAGATAGTAATTAATCACTTTGCCCAATAGAGCTACATTATTAATAATGCCCGGGCATTATGAATAATGTCCGGGCATTAGCAACGGCAACTTAGCTTTATTATCAAATTGCCCATTTGTCACGTAGCAGTATAATAATTACCGGGCAATGTGATAAATAATGAAGTTTAGATAGTAATTAATCAACTGAAACAATTACTTTGCTCACCCGCGACCTTGACCAAAAAAAAATGAACCTCTGCAAAGTAACGCCTGATTCAATAAAGTAATTAATCACTCTGCCCGATAGAGTTCAACATTATTCATAATGCCCGGGCATTATGAATACCTAATGCCCGCATTAATCACTTGGTCCGTGACATATACATAAAAGCGTCGCGATCCAAT
Source organism: Archips xylosteana (assembly GCA_947563465.1). NCBI lineage: Eukaryota > Metazoa > Arthropoda > Insecta > Lepidoptera > Tortricidae > Archips > Archips xylosteana. The sequence goes on from OX387343.1 coordinate 2,035,945, forward strand.
GAGACGAGGGGCGGAGGGGCGGCCTGCGGACAACGACGCCGACTGCGACGCGCCCCCGTCCCACGTCTCTTCTGTGTGACTTGCGGTGGCCACAATCAACTTTCAAGGCTCCAGGTTCCCTGGGGGACAGTCAGGGGGGGCACACTTACATATATCATCACTTTTCATGCGACTACAGCGATCTCTGGTGTTTGCCGAAGAACTAAATTAGCGGCCATCTTAATTGACTTGTCAAACTTGTCAGTTGTCATTCATCGGCCATGGCCATGGCGTACCAAATTGTACGGTCAAGGACTTTAATTGATAGGCCACTTGCCAATGTCCGTATATTAGCCGTATAATGCAAATCGGGTTTAGCCGCTTATACTTCGTATATGCTGATTTGAATTAGACGGCTAAAATACGAATAGTGGCCATTAACCTATCAATTAAAATCCTTGACTATACATTGCTATAGGTACGCGTATCTATAGCTGTACATCACTACCAACATATACATATAGATAGGTATACATCTATAGAAACGTCACATTAGTTCTTGAGCATCCGTAGGGCGGCAGCACCTTCCATACATGCATATTTGACCATAGAGTTGCCACTCTTGTTTCATATAATATTACAATACTCTTTGGGGACAGTACTTAGCAGTAGAACGCTGAGAGAAAATTTGGAGGCGGTATGGCAAGTAAAAGGGGGCGGCGGATAAAAAAGATTGAGAACATACGGGAGTGTATTTTTTCTATGGTGTAGGGGGCAAACGAGCAGACGGATCGCCTGATGGCAAACGATTACTGTCGCCCATGGACACCTGCGACACCAGAAGAGTCACAGAGTCACAAGTGCGTTTCCGGCCTTTTAGGTAGGAGTACGCTCTTGACAAAAATATTCTTCATAATTAACCATCAAATAAGAATTCGCTGTTATCGTAATTAATTACGAAATAAGATTTTTTTCTGTCTTCGTAGTGAATTGGCTACGAATCAGAAATTATTTTTTATGCCCGAGTTAATTACGAAACTCGATTACAAAAACAGTAATTTAATTCTTGTTTTACAGGGTTATTTTTAATTCACTGACATCCTCTTAACCCTGAATTCCTATCACTCAAACAAATGTTTTTTGTTTTACGACTTTTTAAAATGAAGCACTTTTTTTCCCATACAAATACACAGAGTATCGTAAAAATATGAGGAAATCTCAAATTTTCAAAACGTTATTACACCAAAAATATTAAGTTATGACAAAAGCCGTAAAACAAAAAACATTTGTTTAAGTGGTAGGAGTTTAGGGTTAAAAGGATGCTAGTGAATTACAAATAACCCTGTATAACATATGTAATTCATTACGAAGTAGTGATAAATAGTACCTGTTTGTAGCCAATTCACTACGAAAACAGAAAGATCTTATTTCGTAGTTAATTATGAACAATTCCTCAGTGAACAGTTTTCAGAACAGTGAAAAACAATTCCTCTTACGTAGCCAATTACGAAAATGCAATTATGTAAACGAACTAAATGAAGCGCTCAAATTGTCGTCCACCTACGTCTGTACACACGCGACACAATTTCAGGTTTACCTATTCGAATTTTATTTAAAAAAAATGGCTAAAAAAGTATGGAGCCCGTTCTAGCTTCTCGTCAAGATTATTAAACAGTAATACGATTTACAAGGAGGCGTCTAATTTGACACATTAAAAGAAGTCCTCTATCATCCATTTGATTGTAAGAATTAGCACTTAGTTGCCTTCTAAACAATTACCTATTTTTTATAATACCAAATGAATGACACCGATTGAAACAATATCAGATTAAAAAACACCCTACATTATCGTTTATTATACATAATAATTATAAATAAACAGTAAGCTATTCAAACGTGAACTGACTACTCTGTTCAACTAAACCGAGCCGCTGATTGTTTTACGCGGAGTATCTCTGACCAATCACGTGTGCAGCTCTCAAGCTCGTTAAACCGGACAGAGTATATGAGATTTGTAACGGCAGAACCTCTTGGATCGCTTTATGGTCTCTTGCTAGGCAAATCGGTGTATAATTACAATGTCAGGCGGGCTGTTCATAGATGCATAATTATTTATTTTATATCACCCAATAGCGGCCGCTTGAAGCTGTTGGCACTGACTCTTTGATCAATTAGAACTGTAGATCCACAGTCGCGCGCCCGAAAATGTCCGAGCCAAATGAGCGCCACTTTGATAAAAGTGGCCTTCTTTTTTCTCAGTACGTTGCGTGAAATTGTCAAGTTTAGCTGTCAAGTGTCAACCGAAATTCGACTGTAATGAAGTAAAGACTAGGTTCAAATTTCTGTGTAGGTGATGATTTTAATTGTTATGCAAACAAATAAAAAAGTTCAGACATTTTTTGAAGGGGATTTTGTTCGGCAATGTGTATCTTCAGTTATAATTGATCAAAGCACTGACTGCTCAAAACAGTCCCTTAGAGAATCGCACTTCAGCTCTCATATATGGGTAGTTTTAAAAAAAAACAAAATCATGTCATGATCGCGTCCTTTGTGTAACTATAAAAGTTCCCATATACTATATGGGTAACTTTCGTTACACAAAGGATTAATTTAAGTTTTGTTTTAATTAAACTCCAATGCGATCAAAACAAATGTTAAATACATACGCTAAGGTCACCGAATCCTTTGTGTGCTTACATTATCTTAAAATACATTTTGTTACTAGAAGAGCTTTTACTATGGATTCCTTATAGGGTGTTTACCACAGCAATCAATCGGTCGTCTATCGATGGTAGAAAGGATTGGTCGACGGCGATCGACAGTTTTCCGCTCAGCACCGAATCGTCTATGTAGCAAAATGGTCAGACGTCCTATTAGACTTTTGTCTCATTAGCATGACATCCATAACGCAGAACATCAAAATAGCAATTAGTCCGTGTAGCATAACGTCCAAACTACATATTGTCAAAAACGCTATCACCCAAAAAAGCAAATCGTCAAATCTTAGAGTAGCAGAATAACCAAAAAGTGTGTTCGGGTTTCAAGTGGCCGGTCATATTATCAATTTAGATCTACCTATTCGATTCAAACTCTTTATATCGTGAAATACGCAACATTCTATTATTTGGACGCTCTGCGATTATGGCGTTAAGGTCGTGATGCTATCTGGCCGTGTCCCTTCATAGACGTTATGCTAACTGGGTATTTTACGACTCAAAGGACAATTTACATAATTGGACATGTGCTTTTTAGACCATATGAATCGTGGTAATTTTGCTTTATAGACGATTCGGTACTGAGCGCAGTTTTTACAACACTAATTGATCGGTCGATGGTAGAATAATAATAATATCACGGGACAATTCACACCAATTGACCTAGTCCCAAACTAAGCAAAGCTTGTGTTATGGGTGCTAGGCAACGGATTAACATACATAATAACTAGGTAGATGCATATTAAATAATATTAAACACCCAAGACTCCAGAACAAACAGTCGTATTTTTCATACAAATATCTGCCCCGACACGAATCGAACCCGGGACCTCAAGCTTCGTAGTCAGGTTCTCTAACCACTAGGCCGTATGGTCGTCTAAAAGTAATAATGTAAATATAATGAATTGGCCGACATGAATCGGCAGTTTCTACTACAAGAAAACCTACCTCTACTACACCAATCCATTATCCATCGACGTTCCTTTATCGAACGATATCCGTCGAGCCAAACCTACTAAATCGATGGATGATAGATCGAATGGTTTGGTAACACCCTTGTCGTTTTCATAGAGGATTGTTTTATTTGATACTTATCATTTCACATACCAAAGTCTTAACAGCGTAACACATTACAAACTAAAGCGAGAGCCTCGACAATTTCATACAAAGTTCAGTTAAGGAGTTAGTATTGGACTAAGAAATAGTCTGATGTATTGAAATAAAACTAAAAGAGACTTTGGGTTTTGGCCTCAGAAGTCACTAAACACTTTAATGCTGTGTCACTTATACACATTAGGGCCTTTTAAAAAAAATGTACATTTAGGCTCGCGTAAACAAAATCGCGGTCACTTCAAAATCGTGGTCACACAAACTATGTGTGTTCGTTACACAAAGGAATCAATCACATAAATTTTGTTTCAATTAAATCCCTGCATTGTGTACATTTTTTTACAAAAAGACTCATATTTTGAACTTAACAGTACAACTGGTTATTGCGACAAATCGAAATGTCTCCTATCAAAACGTCTGCTATATCAGAAAAAAAGGCGTCGGAATGTATTAGTAGAGTGGACCATTTGGCAAATTGGACCTTTTGTGGTCGGGTGGACGTTTTGTTCGCTAGTCATAATAAGCGTCTCGTATTGATTGTAACTACGGTTACCATATGTAAATAGAGGGATGCCTGTCTGTGGTACCTAAAATGCCTGATTTTTCAGAAAAATGCCTGTCTAAAGCAAAAGGCTGTAACTAATAAGTAAAAGCCAACAGATAATAATGAAGAAGGATGAAATTTTTAAAAATGCCTGTCTCAGACCAATGCCGGCCGCACGCCTGTCTAAACCTTAAAATGCCTGTCAAATGCGGCAAACGCCTGTCATATGGTAACCCTAATTGTAACAGAAAAACCTTTTTTAAGACTTAAGTCTATATACAAATATATTCGCAGAGAGAATAGACTAATGATAAAAGAAAAAATGTTTGAGACATACTGCTCACGACAGAAAAAAGTAAGAGGAAAATTTGAAAGTAAGACAAAAGTTGAAGGAAAGTCTGCAGCGTTTCAAAAAAGTTATACATAATTAAGGGCTTAATGAAAACAAAATCGCGATCACGTCCTTTGTGTAACGAAAGTTAGTCATACAAACTATATGGATAACTTTCGTTACACAAAGGAATCAATTAAGTTTTGTTTTATTTAAACCGCTTAATAGTGTATTTTTTTTTTAAAACGACTAATTATGTCCGTCATCTAGAAATCCCAATGACCTCGTGCGTCGTCGTAGAATTGCAATTGGTTCTAGTTCATGGACGTCACCCTTAGATTTTCGTAATACCGGGGACATAGCGATAAAAACGCTTCGAACCTCACAAAAAATTAAACGAGGGCGCCACACTCGCAACTGTCACATTTAGAAGTAAAATGCATGAATAGCAAGAAAGCATGTGAAATTTACACTTTCTGACATTTTTTTCGCTGACGCATTATGATTATAACAATTATAAGTTTATTAAAACAATGCCAGTAATAAGGTATCCCATTGAGGTACCGTTGAATCAGTATAAAAACTTTTCGTATAACTAAAATAACCATTAAAAAAACAACGTAAATTATATTATAACAAACGTTTAGCTAACAACAAAATGCATATTTGTTGAAAAACATAAAGTTTAAATCACATAACAATTTTTGGCATAACGTACAAATGGAATAATAGCATTTTGTATAATGATCGCAATGCATACTAACATACAATATTTAACCACACTTTTCATTGCCGTATAAAATTTAATTCATGCATTTAACTATTATTCAACATACTATTGTACTATTAGTTCGTTATGCAATCACACATTATGTCAACTGTCCATTATGTTCTTTGAAAATATGCGGTTAGTTGTTATGCAAACTGATAATTAGCATAATTATTGTAATGCATTGCCGTTAATTCCTAAACGAACGTTGTATGAAACTGTTCAGCTGTCTACCTTTTGAACGGCACACATCATTTTTGTAACGAACGAAATTGATTCTTACGCGGATGCCGGTAGGTTAATTTTTGTGTTACCGCAGCAGAGACTGGCGTTCAAAAGGTTAAACATACTGCGAAAGTCGCATTATCGCAAGGTTCGTTTGACGTAATAGTCTTTCTCGCGATTGGCTCATTTAGTTATAATATAAACCAAAAATTACACCAATGTCAAAGTTGACAAACGGACCATATTATAAATCCCAAACGAGGACATTTTCAATTGAAAGTTCGCAATTTTTAAATAAATAAATTTTGGGATTTTCTTATTCAAAAAGAAAAGTGCTTATTTTGGAGTCAGTTTTGTAAATTTTTTCATATAGTTTATACAGCTCGTTGCGAAACGGACACAGAAAATAGTATGAATTATTTTTTTTATCACCTAAATCAATAGCTTGATTGATGCTGGTTAAAAAAACAAAAACTTCCAGATTGAAAAAAGTGAATTGCGCACTTTAAAATGAAAATGCCCACGTGGCACTAATGCCAACGGTGTCAAACGGAGCTCACGATACTAGCGCCATCTAGCTCGTCACAGACACCCCCATAGAATGACATCTACCCTAGCCCATAGCATTTTAGACGTTAACACAACGCGTTAGAGATAGTTTTCGCATCGAAACTTAAACTCGGTTAAACCAGCAAGAAATCGTCCAAGTTGCATTACATTGAAGCGTTCGATTGACCAATCAATCTCGTTCGCTTACTGTTACGCAATATAATGGACATTTTCAATAAATAGCATACCCGAGCCATTTTTTATTTTGTTGTACCCTTTGACTTTTTTAATTCGGATTTCTGCTCAGAATCACGAGCTCTTTCGATCCTACTAGGAGATAAAAAGAGTCGCAAGTTTTTTCCCGTTCTGTTACCATTTTTCATACACTTTATATGACCGTAACGGAATGGAAGAATCGAAAATCATGAAAGTTTTGGGACATTTTTTTCTCCTAGCAGGATCGAAAGAGTTCAGGAAATCAAAGGGTGCAACAAAATAATAAATGGCTCACCCTATACTTTTTTCAAATGAGGAAATTTCGATATTTTCTTATTCAAAATTACGAGTAGGTACTATTCGTTTTCATAAAGAAAGTGTTATTATGCGACTCACAAAAGGGTAGATTTAAAAAAAATGTACAATTTTAAGGGATTTAATTAGAAAAAAAGTCAATTTAACGAATGTTACCTATATAGTTTGTATGACTAACTTTCGTTACACAAAGGACGCGATCGCGATTTTGTTTTCATTAAGCCCTTAATTATGTTTTTTTTTTGAATAAACTCAAAACTGACACAATAAACATGGGTCATTTTTAATCATTATAATCAATAGCGCTCTTGATTCTGAGTGAAAAAAAACCCAAAAATTTTCTCATTTAAAAAGTAAAGGGTACTTTTTTTATTGTAAATGGCCTAACTAAAATCGCACGATTTTTCTATAAGGTCAAATTAGCTTTAAACTGAAGATAATATCCTTACGATTAACGCTGAAAGACGAGCCATATCTCATTTCGCTCGTACAGTGAAACTTTTACGCTACTAAGTTTTGTATAGGAAGCTAGCACAGCGCCTTTTTTTAGTTGTTTTTAAAAAAATGTACACAATTAAGGGGTTTAATTAAAACAAAGGTTAATTTATTCCTTTGTGTAACGAAAATTACCCATATCCATACTTAATATTATAAATGCGAAAGTGTGTCTGTCTGTTACCTCTTCACGCTTAAACCGCTGAACCGATTTAGATGAAATTTGGTATAGATATAGTTTGAGACCCTGGGAAGGACATAGGATAGTTTTTATCCCGGAAAATTGCATAGTTCCCGTGGGATAGCGATAAACGAATTCTTTGCAGACGGAGTCGCGGGCAACAGCTAGTATTTTATATGACTAATTTTCGTTACACAAGGGACGCGATTGTGATTTTGTTTTCATTAAGCCTTTAATGCATGTACTTTTTTTTAAAAAGAGTCTAACTATTTATGTCCCGTTGTCACAGTATGAATGTATACTGCAGTGTTTTTCAACCTGTGATTCGTGACCCAGAGGGGTCGTAAAGCCATAGTAATAAAGAAAAAGAATACTTTTTAATACGAAAGTTTAATTAAAATTCATCCGTACATTGACAAATTAACAAAAATAAAAAGGTATCAATGATTCAGGTTAAAAATTTAATTTTTTATACAAGCTTTTTAGCTGATTGCGCTTCTTATCGACTCTATATCCATGAGTCATTCATACAAAAAAATATTTTTTTGATACAATTTTAAGTTGCTGACTGTGCCTTTGTTGGTACTTGCATCGTCATTTAACTTGCCAATCGTTATTACTTAAAAAAAACTCTTATCTCAAATTCGACAATCTTAACAAGTGAACTTTATTTAGTAGACGTCAAGGTTCAGTTTGGTTTAATACGAGATACGAGCTTTATTGAAAGTAGTAACGATATGTATATCATATTTCAAGATAATCTGACCGCTGGAAGTGGGTTAAAGACTTCCAAGATTTGATCCAAACAAACAGGGCACGTTAAATATAAGATTGTCAAAATTAATATGATACTTATCCTTCAAATGTCAGAGATAAGAAGGATCACTTTAAACAAAATTAAGGGCTTAATGAAAACCAACTCACGATCCCGTCCTTTGCGTAACGAAATTTATTCATACAAACTATATGGGTAACTTGCGTTACACAAAGGAATCAATTAAGTTTCGTTTTAATTAAAGCCCTTAATTGTGTAAAAACGACTCAGAAACCGATGGTAAGGATTCGTGACTAACATTGGATACTAAGAGGGTCGCATCATGAAAAAAAGGTTGAAAAACACTGTTATACTGCCGACTGTGAGCGACAGCCTTGAAAATTATCAAGATAAGGTGGGGCTTTGAAGAGTTTCAACCGCCGTATCCCGTGTGTTACGAAAATCTAAGAAAGCAAAGAAAGAAAATACATTTATTTACAACAACACACGACACATAAATGAGTCGTTATCAAAATTGGTGTACACAATTAAGGGATTTAATTAAAACAAAACTTAATTGATTCCTTTGTGTAACGAAAGTTACCCTAATAGTTTGTACTTTGTGTCGTTACACAAAGGAAGCGATCGTGATTTTGTTTTCATTAAGCCCTTAACTATGTACTGTTTTTTTGAACACGAGCCAAATATTTTTACATATCACAACACGCAGGCTAAAGATAGAGTGTGTCATTGCGGTTGTAAATTGGACACTGGCTCAGCACAACGCTGAGGCGTTTATAACACCTCAGTGCTGGTTTTCAGCCAGCACCGTCGGTAATACCCGGAACGACACACAGATAGATAAACTGTACACTTATAATATAAACTACATAAACTACATGCGTAAATAGATAATTTGTAGATCATAAAAGCTAATAACAATAAAAAAATTACTTAAACATAATTTCGATAACTCACTTTCCAAGTATAACGAACTAAAACCAATTGCAATTCTGCGACCGCAGGCGTGGTTTTCATTGGGGTGTTTAGTTGAAGGATACAGTCTATTTACGTAACACACGGGACGCGGCGGTTGAAACGTTTCAAAGCCCCACGCAGTCGTGTCATACACATTTTTTTGCGGAATAGGAAAGGGTACCCTTCAAGAGAGTTGGATCGTTTTCAAAAAAAATATACATAGTTAAGCGCTTAATCAAAACAAAGTCACGATCGCTTCCTTTGTGTAACGAAATTCATACAAAAACATATGGGTAAGTTACGTTACACAGAGGAACATAATTGTGTACATTTTTTTTGGAAACGACTTTGTTAACACGCGTGCTAGCCGTTACACTGTCCAATTACAGGATCCAGAAGTATAGCACGAACACAAGGAGGATCACGGCGCCGGCGGTGGCCTTGACGAGCATGGACTTGGTGTTTAAATACGTCGCGTCCTTCTTGTACTTCTGTGACATCATCGACAGGGACTGCGTCTTAGTGTCGAGCTCTGAAAACACGAACAATATAATATACATTTATTACACAAAAACACACATACACACTCGCATAAAGGGGCGTTTTCAAAAAAAGTGTCCCTTTTACTTTTTAGACATAGACATAGACATAACTTTATTCGACATCAAAAAAGAAAATACACTGAGAAAAATAAAAAGAACAATAATAACAATAAAAACAAAAAACATAATTATAGATGTCGAAAAGGAATTTGACTCAGCATAAGCTGCAGTAGATGCCTGCTACAGCGCTGATTTTCAGTCAAACCCTTCATATCCGTGCATCAAACTTGTTGGACCGGAATCAGCACAAACAAATTCTGTATAAAAAGTGTAAACAAATAAAAAGATGTTTTCTTACATCTATACTGATATTATAAAGCTGAAGAGTTTGAACGCGCTAATCTCAGGAACTACTGGTCCGATATGGAAAATTCTTTCAGTGTTAGATAGCCCATTTATCGAGGAAGGCTATAGGCTATATATCATCACGCTAACACCAATAAGAGCGGAGCATCAATGATTAACGCGGACGAAGTCGCGGGCACCAGCTAGTAGGTACAGTCAACCAATTTGATTCCTAGGCCACTATAGATCCTTGTCGCATTAACTGCTAGATTACAACGTCAGTACGGTTCAAAGTATTATCAACTTTCCGAAGACAACTGGCAATAAACCTAAAGAGTTATAAACGTTTTCGCTACATGACATGAGAGGAAAAAGAAGTTTTGACAGACGGCCAGTGACAATTCAAGTTATTAATACAAAAGCAAACTCCTTTCCCAATCATTATCGATGACACACGTTCGCAAAGATCGAGTTTGTCATCATGACATACATCACGCAATAATCACTGTTGTTGATTCATTCTGACATGGTTCTATAGTGGCCTAAACGACTATAAACGTCTTTGATCAATTATAACTGTAGATCCACAGTCGTGCGCCCGAAAATGTCCGAACCAAATGAGCGCCAATGGCCTTCTTTTTTCTCAGTACGTTGCGTGAAATTGTCAAGTTTAGCTGTCAAGTGTCAACCGAAATTCGACTGTAACGAAGTAAAGACTAGGTTCAAATTTCTGTGTATGTGATGATTTTAATTGTTATGCAAACAAATAAAAAAGTTCGGACATTTTTTGAAGGGGATTTTGTTCGGCAATGTGCATCTTCAGTTATAATTGATCAAAGATAAACGTGAAAGTGTGTTTGTTTGTCCTTCTTTCACGTGGACACTGAGCGACGGATTGCCGTGATTTTTTGTATGCACATAGTTGAAGGGCTGGAGAGTGACGTAGGCTACTTTTTACCACGGGAAAATATCTCATTCCCACAGGAAAACACGTTTTAATCTACTTCAGCGCGGCCGAGGGTATCAGCTAGTTGTGATATAAAAATATATGAGCGCTTTCGGGAAATCCCAGGATTTCAATTCGACTGTCGGAGCAAAGCCACCGGTGAAAGTTATAATAGCAGAGAATAATTTCGCTTTGGCTTAAAATAAATGATATTTTAAAATCTTATTAAATACACATACAAATGATAAAACTCGCTTTAAGCAACACACAGATACAGACTTTTCCAAGCTTAAAAGAAGGCTCGTAAAAATTGTTATGTAAGGTAAATACCCCAGTGCCCGACGCTGCCCGAATAGCCCACACTTTCAATCTTAATTCGTAGCAATAAAGGCGACAAGCAGGGTGTTGATTATTGGAATTAAAGTGTCAACCACATGGGTATTTACCTTACAAATTTTTAATGAAAATTAATATAATGTCATTTAGATAAAGTTGATTCACCCTTCACAAAAAAACAGTACACCCTATGTAACAGTTAAATGTAATTTGCCATCGCAGGAAAACCGCACATAAATCTATATCTATCTATATACAAATAAAAATGAATCACCGAAATGTTTGTACGCGCATAACATCCGATCTACTGCACCAAATTGGATAATTCTTTTTTTGTTGCGCTTGTTACTGTCAGGAGAAGGTTCTTACGAAGACTTAGAAAAAAATACAACGGGGGCGAAGCCGCGGGCATCAGCTAGTACATAATAAATTCAGATTTTAGCTATTTAAAATTCATATTCGTTTTCGTTTTCTTTTTATTTGTTTTCCAAATTGTACTCAGTAGTTGCGGACATCTGAGGGCAGGAGACCTGGTGACCTGACACGCAGGATCTCCCTAGTTCGGGCACCAGTCTCCCCCACTCAAGTCTCCCAATTACAATTTTATTGTAATACTTAAGTTCCTACATTGTACTTGGTGGTGGAGAATTCAAATAAATTTCTTATATCATTATATCCACACACAAGAAAGGAAATTCATAAAAAATAGTACATTTTGTTTCAAATATATTAAATTTCAGTATTAAAAATGAACGCTGGTATTGAAATAAACGGTAATATTCACATAAAGGCTATTCAAATAAAGGCCAGTATTCACCAAAAGGCTAATGTTCTGTCATAGTCAGTCTTACCTGATAGGACGGCTCCTCGCTGCAGCACGTCGTCTATGTTCTGCATCATGATGCGTTGGACGTCGCCGAGCTGCCCGCCGAGGGCGGCCGCGGCGCCCGTGCGGCGCGCGCGGGTCCCGCCCTCGCTGCGGAAATACATCATCACCACCATCATAATAATTATTTGACGGCGCAGGAAGGGTTAACCTTGTAAGTCCTCAGTTTTTATAACATGCAGGGGTCGTTACCAAAAAAATTGTGCATAATTGACAACCTTTCATTTTTTAACACCTGAAAATTACTACAGGAATCGAAAGAGTTTCGCCTCCTGAACACGGAAAAATATTTATTATAATTTATTTCTCCATATTTAAAAAAATACGACAAATTAAAAAACATACATGTACTTACAACTATAGCCACAGAATAGATATGTTTCCTTTACCCTTTTCACTAGAAAAAAGAGCTGTCATCATTTTAAATTTGATAAAAACCTTAACGTCAAATTTACGTCATCACTTTTTTTTAATAGAGACTAGACAAAAGTAATGGATCTATCGTTACGCTCTTTTAGAATAAGCACATCTTTAAAAAAAAATATCAAATGAATTAATAATCCTAGTGAAAATTTAAAACTATCAGCGTCTTTCGATTCAAATTATAGTATTAGAAATATGAAATGTTGTCAATTAGGGGCTTAATGAAAACAAAATCACGATCGCGTCCTTTGTGTAACGAAAGTTAGTCATACAAACTATATGGTTAACTTTCGTTACACAAAGGAACCAAGTAAGTTTTGTTTTAATTAAATACCTTAACTGTGTACAATTTTTATAATAATAAATAATAAATAAATAAATAAATAAATATTAGGGGACAATCTTACACAAATCGACCTAGTCCCAAACTAAGCAAAGCTTGTACTATGGATATTAGACGACGATAAACATACTTATATAGATAAATAAATACTTAAATACATAGAAAACATCCATAACTCAGGCACAAATATTCGTGCTCATCACACAAATAAATGCCCTTACCGGGATTCGAACCCAGGACCTCTTGCTTCGTAGGCAGGGTCACTACCAACTAGGCTACAGCGGACGTTAATAATAATAAATATTAGGGGACAATCTTACACAAATCGACCTAGTCCCAAACTAAGCAAAGCTTGTACTATGGGTACTAGACGACGATAAACATACTTATATATAGATAAATAAATACTTAAATACATAGAAAACATCCATAACTCAGGAACAAATATTCGTACTCATCACGCAAATAAATGCCCTTACTGGGACTTGAACCCAGGACCTCTTGCTTCGTAGGCAGGGTCACTACCAACTAGGCTAAAGCGGTCGTTAAAACGACTCGTAAAGCTTCGACTTTTTAACCCTTAACGTGATATGAAATGTACATATTAAGGGTAATATTAATTTATATAAGTAGTTTGAATGACTCAATGCCATTGAGGAAGTAATTAAAAGAAAAAAGGAAGGAATTTTGTTCCATTCAAGGAAGTGTTTGAGAAATAGCTAATTTCCAACACATATTGCGAAATGAGTCGTCTTCAAAAAAATTGTACACTATTAAGAGACTTAATAAAAACAAAATTTAATTAGTTCCTTTGTGTAACGAAAGTTACCCGTATATTTTGTAAGACTAACTTTCGTTACACAAAGGACACGAACGTGATTTTGTTTTGATTAAGCGCTTAACAATGTACAAATTTTTTAAAACAATCAAAATAGGAAAGCTTGTAAAATAGCTTGTAATAATAAACAATAACGTTTAAAATACGTTTACTTTTAGTTTACCACTGACAGATGGCTTGCCTTCATTTCATTTCCAACTTTAACACCATACAAATAAAGTAGCTATTACAAAATCTGCAAACGTGGGTAACAGTATTCTAAAATTGGCTTTATTTGTAGGTCGTTAAAGTTGAATATGAAATGAAGGCAAACCATCTGTCAGTGGTGAACTTTATGTAATTTTACTGTACCTGTATTGTTTCCTAGCGCGCTGCATCCACGTGTCAAACTCTATAAACGTGTATGGGCGCGTTACTGTGTTTACCTGGACAAAAAAAATGCTACTAACATAAGGGCATTTGCAATTTCAAGTGTACAGTGAGTTGCACAACACAAAAAAATGTCCATAATAAGTTCTTGTCCATTATACTCCATTTAATTTAGAATTATAAACCACAACAACATTATATTGCGGCTCATGAACTGTAATCTCTTTACAATTTGTACTAGAGTAACAATTGACGACACGCAAATAAAGTGGCGCTAAAACAATTTTATTTTGCGGCTCCCAGACTATTGTACTGTACTATTTGCTAGGTAAGAAATAGTTGACGAGCCGCAATATAATGATGTTGTGGTTTTCAATTCTAAATTAAATGAAGTATAGTTAGAGGTGTTTCTGAGGATTTTGGCACTATTCTTTGCCAGAAAAAAATTACATGACGCGGACGGATGGACTGTGCAGTACCCTACTTATACTTGTTTTTTTTTCATTAGAAGCAATCTTGAGATGTCTTTTTATTGAATAACACTTTTGAAAAACAATTCACAGCAAACAATTAGACAATGACATATGATCATTTACATTATTTTGATTAATTAGGGAATAGTAAGTAATAGTAGTAGTAATTAACGACCGCTTTAGCCTAGTTGGTAGTGACCCTGCCTACTAAGCAAGAGGTCCTGGGTTCAAATCCCGGTAAGGGCATTTATTTGTGTGATGAGCACGAATATTTGTTCCTGAGTTATGGATGTTTTCTATGTATTTAAGTATTTAATCTATATAAGTATGTTTATCGTCGTCTAGTACCCATAGTACAAGCTTTGCTTAGTTTGGGACTAGGTCGATTTGTGTAAGATGGTCCCCTAATATTTATTTATTTATTTATTTATTTAGTTACTGTTTTTTTAAAAGCATGCTCGTTAAATGACTTCTCAAGATTATTTACCCCATTTCTAATGCTAAAAAAACGAAGTGCAAACATATACACAATGGTTTTTAATTGGTGATCAGGAGTAACAAAAAGCGATAAAGACGGTCATACTGAATAGCTTCTCCCATGGAACCAATACGAATGTTGGGGTGAAAAAATCAGCTATTTCATAGAAAACTTCAGGGCCTCACCAGCCTCCATGAATAGAACCACGGATTTTTTTCCCGATTTTCGTATTTGTCCCATGGGAAAAGCTATTCAGTATGGCCGAATTTATCGCTTTTTGTTATTCCTGATCACCAATTAAAAATCACCATGCGTCTAAAATCCACTGTACACTTACCCTCTTCCCGTACTGCTGGTAGAACTCCTGAGCTATCTCCTCGAGGTAGCTGAACGCCAGCCTCTTGTTATAGTTCCTCTCGCAGAGAACCAAGTAGCAGATCTCGTTCTCAATCAGATAGCTGGGCGAGAGAACATGTACTGATCATTATTCATCGTGCAAAACGGGCTGAATCAGGTGCGGTTAATACCCAAACTCTGTCAACCCGGGATTAATTACACACACGCACACACGCGCGCGCGCACACACACACACACACACACACACACACACATATAATATAAAAAATTGTTTTGTTATTCATTAAAATATAATTAATCTTAAGTCTTAGCATATACTACTTGTTTACTTCTAAAACCGACCTGGCAACAGCCGCGGTTCGGTTGTATTAATGGTCATAGAAGTCTTGTCTATCTTGTCGTTAACTATATACCCACTTATTTAAATTATTGTTACCTTAAATACTTATGAAGGAATATAAATAAATATATTAGGGGACAATCTTACACAAATCGACCTAGTCCCAAACTAAGCAAAGCTTGTACTATGGGTACTAGACGACGATAAACATACTTATATAGATAAATAAATACTTAAATACATAGAAAACATCCATAACTCAGGAACAAATATTCGTGCTCATCACACAAATAAATGCCCTTACCGGGATTTGAACCCAGGACCTCTTGCTTCGTAGGCAGGGTCACTACCAACTAGGCTAAAGCGGTTATAAGTTTATAACTAAGTGAGTGCATGCTCTAATTAAAACTAAAGTGGTAAGGACGGTGAATCTTGATCCCCCGTGATACAGTTTCAACTAGTACGGGGGTCAGTTGACGTTTAATCTGCCTTTGGTTTTTTACCATAATAATAAAACATGTAAGTAGAAATAAGCATTTTTTTGGCTAAATAAAATATTTGTATTTGTATTAATGATAAGACCAGGTTCCCACACAGGCGTAGTTCCAATTGGGAACTTTACACCATATCATCACAATGTTTTTGTTCAACATAAAGCTCATAGTAAATTCTAAATGTAATTTTGCATGTTGGTTCCGAAAAAACACGAGCGAGCCTGGGCTTGGAACCAGAACTGCCCGTTCGAGAGGCCATAGGTCCAACCACTAGACCACCATGGCATTGCAAGATTATCATGTAATCATCAGCATCAGAGCTCGGCGGGGGTGAGCTGTTTTTACGTCATTAATGTCATGTAGTTGTGTCTTGTAGATATTAATATGGATAAGGTGGGTGTAGCTATAAAGAAATATTAAAAGAAGACAAAACTGAAATGATTTAACTAAAAGGAAAATGCAATACAAAACGAGTGTTGAGCTTTTTTATTTATTGTAAATTTTCTGTGCTATTTAAATAACCATAGCCATAACATTTTGTATATTTTCAATTTTTAATGAGTTTCGCCTTAATATCCATTTATAGATAGAAAAAGATCTTCGTACAACCACCGAAGTGAGTGGAGTGAAATTATACTTCTGTTGCTTCCGAAAGTTTTCGGCATACCTCCTAAAAAAAATCTAAGCCTGGGTTTCTAGAAATGACGTCGACTAATTTCTGACTGACAGAAGCAGATAAACACCAGTTTATAACCGCTCTCACTTGATCTAAAGTTAAAATTGGAATTTCTTTAAGACATATTCAATTACTATATGAAAATTCTCAACAATATATTTTAGGTTATTTTGTAAATTCGGCATGGCATTATATATGGCATCCTAAATAAAATCATTTCGAAAGGTCCATGTCCATGTTATGCAAAAACTGAAAACAGCTCACCCCCGCCAACCTCTGGTAATCATTCTACATATTGCGTCAGCCCTGAATGACTGAGTGTGTGTAAAAGAGTTGTTTTCAAAAAAATTATACACAGTTAAGGAATTTAATAAAAACAAAAATTAATTGGTTCCTTTGTGTAACAAAAGTTACCCATATAATTTGTATGACTAACTTTCGTTACACAAAAGAAGCAATCGTTATTTTGTTTTTATTAGGCCCTTAATGAGTACAATTTTTTGAAAACAACCCTTAAGTCTTCAGAATTTCACTTCTACCTTTATTCCTACTGTATTAATGAACCATGACCTTTTCAGCTTGCTTTTGCCTATAGTAGCCAAGTTGGTATCAGAGGAGCAAAGTAAAAGGGTCGCAGTGTACAAAGTAACGCCTGAATTAATAAACTTCGTCAATTTTTTTTTATTTTTAGTAGACTATGATTGGGGCTGGAAAACAGTACAGGTCAAAATAAAAGATAAAAAGCAACTCACTGGAACAAGAAAGGCCCGGATTCAATGGAGCACCGGATCGGAGACTGTGGCCCTAGCTTCCTGAACAGCATTTTCGCTTGATTCTGATACTCCAGTATATTGCAGCCGCTCTGCCGATCGCAAATTAAATTCAAATAACAAACTAGATTAACATGACAACCCAAAAGTATGATTGTTAACTGGCAGAAGAGGGTTTTATCTACTATTTAAATTACCTGCTCGTCGTCTTGCATCGTTGCAGCGAGAGGTAGCCCGTCGACAACTCTAGCGATCATTGTCATGAGCACCATTGTGAAACTTGTATTTTATTTCGTTATTTCTACAATAATAAATGTCCTGGCACTAATATAAATACGAATAGTCTGTTGAGCTAACTGTGCTGTGTGCAATCGATTTTTTTTCACATAACAATCGTGTATTTCTTCACATTATTTGAGAGGAAACGTATGTAGCTACACAGCTGTAATAGCGATATAGCCGATATACACGTCACCGAAGTGAATGTCATTTTTGACAACCCACACGTCAGCCAAATATCTATGATTGGATGCGTTCCATTTATTAAAATATTACGTGTCTAAGATTTTAATGCGCAGAAATTAATATCTTCAAGCAAACATGTTTTAAAATAATATAATTATCGCCTCTATGTGGTATATTAGATAAACAAATAATACACTAACAAAAAAAACTATTTTACTACTTATACTACAGCGCCCTCTAGTGACTATCAAATTACTTAGGATTATAGAGAACTTCGCAACACTTTTCGAAAATGTCTTCTTTCACTCATAGGGTGGATAAAATATTAAATGAATGGTTCATGGAAGCTAATTAGCAAATTTTAGCACATTTTTTATACCAACCATCAATAGACGTTTTATGGTAAGTAGTGCTATCTAGCGTTGAGTAGCGAACTTTTACAAGATGTCGTCAAGTTGAAAACGTGCCAATCATATTGTGTAGTTTAGATGACTAGTAACAGATGGCGCCACAAAGATGAAAGTTACAAAAAGAATTTGAAACTTCCAAAAACTTTACTTTTTTGATCATTACATCAAGCGTTATGGGTGCCGATTTAAAACATTTATATTTCAGAAGTTAAAATATTCCAGCTACTTCTCAAAAATACTATTCGAAAAAGGTAAAATAATTATTACAAAATTATCGATCGAAATATATTTTATTTACATTAATGAGATCTGTAATTTTGTACTATGCGTAGATATCTTTTCAACATTTTGGAAAAAAACAAGAATCGGCTCCTGACTCGCAAAAAATAAAATTTAAATTAGAGTCTTACCCCCTGTTTCAATTTGATCAATAGATGGCCATTGATCAAATTTATTTGACGGATAAATGTGATGCCGTCTCTGTTTGTTTTGTTTGAATAGACGAGACGGCATCACATTTATCCGTCAGTTCAAATTATTCAATGGGTGGTGATACTGCCCCTTAATATTGCAGACTGAGTCGGCATCAGCTAAACTCGTGTTCTTTTTCATACTCGAGCAAATACGGCAAGTGGCCTCCAGTCAAGTCAGTCAGTGGAAAATGCAGTTCTAACTGTATACAGAAATACAGAATAACAGCAGTTTAGGAGTCTATTACAAACATGTGTATTCTGACCACCATTCCATTTTTGTTGTTCTACGGTTTGCAGCTTGGGGGCGCGCACAACACCGCGCTCAACTGCCTTCTTCCTGCTTATTCCCCTAAATTCAAGTCTAGGGTGAATGAGTAAATTACCAGGCAAGCGTGCTCCATCGTAGGCCACATCTTCGCTTTCCATCAGGCGTGATTGTGTGTACAAACGCAAGCCTATATTGTATTAAAAAACCGGCCAAGTGCGAGTCGGACTCGCGCACCGAGGGTTCCATACAAACATATATGTATCTATCAACATCCAGTCTTAGCAGACCCCTGCTCCTAAGCAAAATGTGCGCAGTGTGGGATCATTGTAGATTGGTTTTTGATATAGACAGACAGACAAAAAAATTTATGCTTTTTGCAATTTTTCCTTTATCTGCGCTATAAGGCCTTGCTTTGTACCAAATTTCAAGATTCTGAGTTCACGGGATGTACCCTGTAGGTTTTGATTCTCTTGCGAGTGTCGAAAATGTGCGTTGGTTACTGATATAGACAGACAGACAAAAAAAATATGCTTTTCGAAATTTTTCCTTTATCTGTGCTATAAGACCTAGCTTCGTACCAAATTTCAAGATTCTGAGTTCACGGGAAGTACCCTGTAGGTATTGATTCTCTTGCGAGTGTCGAAAATGTGCGTTGGTTACTGATATAGACAGACAGACAAAAAAAATATGCTTTTCGCAATTTTTACTTTATCTGTGCTATAAGACCTAGCTTCGTACCAAATTTCAAGATTCTGAGTTCACGGGAAGTACCCTGTAGGTTTTGATTCCCTTGCGAGTTTCGAAAATATGCGGAAATTTGCGTCATAAACGGCTGTATCTTTTGATTGCGTTGGCTTAGATGTTTGATTTTTTCACAGCTCCAAGGGACAGTAGACTTGAGTATTTGATATAAATTTCAACTTGATACCTCCACGCGTTCCTGAGAAAAAGGGTCTTGACAGACAAACGGACGGACGGACACACGGACGGACGGACGGACAACAAAGTGATCCTATAAGGATTCCGTTTCTTCCTTTTGAGGTACGGAACCCTAAAAAATATAAATCTTTGAATCGTATGTTCGAGTGATATCTTTCAAAAATTTCTGAGATTGGATCTTTAAAATCACACTAGTACCTTTGCTAGTACAGAGAACTGTCTATAACGAAACTGAGAGCAGGCTTATTTTATTATTGGCTACGTGCACGACCGTGGCGCCGCGTAGCGTTGACAACATTTCCTCCCTATTTACTTCCAAGTTTTGCCATGTTGTGCGCTGCGATCGTTTTTTGTACCCCCACCACCCGCTTCGCACATAGCCACATTGTGCATGTAGACTTTGGCAGTCCTTTTTGGTTTAAGAGGCCACCAATGCCGCCCGGCAATATGGCTTCGGCGTAGCGAAAGCCTTTACTCATCGAAAAACCACAAATAAAATTCTTATAATAATATTACGATGCATATTTGAAATATGTAGCAATAGGTATAATCTTTACGTTTTGTTTGTAATTTGATTATAGTCCATAATAAATAACGGAGTAATTTCGGATTCAAAACCAAAGTAAGAGCTGATATTGGCATTAAAATCTATCGATCAAAATTATTTTGTTTAATCGTGTTTCGGACGCAAACACGAATTAAGGAATACAATCAAGATTATCCTAATATTTTGTTTACTTCCAAAAAATAGACCAGTTTTATACCAAGTTTTAAAAATTTCATTGATGCGAGGGAGGCGTTGGTTTCAGCAGCCAACCTGAGCAAATATGACACGGGAATGTTTGTGGAGATTTTAGCCCAGCCGGCTTCAGACATGGCGTTGACGCTTTTCAGGTTGGCTGATGTGATAAAGTTATAATTTTATTGTAAATAGCATTGCGAGCCTCCGTTTTTTGTATAGTTGTTTTTGCCCTATGCTAATGTGACAAGTTGTACGAAGCCTGTTTCAAAAATAAATAAAAAAAAAATTCTTTGGTGGACTCTTTATGTAATTGTCTTCGCCAATAAATAGTATTTAAGCTGCTTCGAACGCCGTTTTGGGGGAAGTTACAATAGAGAGATCTCTCTCCAGACAGATGTTATGCCTGGGGACCGAAGTCCAATGGATGAAAGTTGGAAGTCGTATTTATGCAGCCGAGTTGAGAAACTTCGATAGCGTGATGTAGGATTGTAGAAATTAGTTTCTTATGTGATGACTAGATGGCGCTAGTGGTCGCTACACCGTCTGTGATCAATAGACGAGCGGTTGAACCGTCAAAATCAGTACTCAGGGTAGTTGATGAAAAACAACATTGTATTTTAAAGTGGATATTTTATTAACTGTATTATCATGCATCAAATTTATGTGCTAAATCATGTACACTTATAACTAACTATACATAGAAAAATAACTTAACTAGGGGGCAGAAAATACAGTATTTTGTAGATTTAACAACTAAATTAAATTTAATAATTAATCAATAAACATAACGGACTTTAACTGATTAAAACTAAGATCAAGCAGACGTCGATTTAGCTCTCAGAGCGTAAAGAAAGACCCAAAAGGGGAGGGGGGAGTAAAATTTTAAATGTAATTCAATCACACAGAATAACTAACATTTAATTTAAATTTAAGTTGAATTTGCTAAATACGTAAAATACGACATTAATTTAAATTTAACAATTGAATATACGTACATTGAAATATTTTTAATAACGACGAAAACTCTTTAGTGCGCATACGCACCCGAAATGCCATTCGATCGCCCCAATCCTAAATATCACAAGTACTTTAACTCTGCATTAATAGACCTTAATCGTAAATGTTAAGGTTGTCAACCGAGCAACGTAATATCGGGTGTTAGCGCGACTGACTGTGCAGAACGAGTCTTCCAAAGCCACCCGAAGTGTCAACTCGTTAGTTTGCCTATTAACCGCTAGATGGCGTTGTTGGGAATCGTCACTGCTTCCGTTTTTAATTGGAAGAGATATAATTTCCAAGGTAAAGACGTATACTGTAACAATTACCTAATTATGTCAGAAATTTTCAAAAAGCAAGTTGTAAGATAGATTTCACTAATAAAAACGAACTAGCTGTCCCTTGAGCCCACATCTAAGGCTTATATTTATTATTAGGTGTACTTTTTTCAAAGAAATAAAAACATTGTTTGATTGGATCGTTAGGAATCTGTATGTTTAAATTTATCCAAACGTCACCAGCGGTTGTCCTACCCTACAGTAATACCTAGGCAAATGTCACACACTAGACCAGTGGTCGAATCACTGTCACGTAGTGACGTCATCCACTAAGACGACCCCGTATGCGATTGTGCGAGAAAATACTGGTCGTTTATCGTGCCAAAGCTCCCCCTATCCCAAATCACTAACCTTCCTTTCCCCTATTTGTCCCAAAAACGAATTTCTAGGGCCGTGTGCGTAATCTCAATTACCCCATTACCAATATGGCGTCGAATTAAAATTATTTTTTTAAAACGCTAAGACTAGTCCCGAATTCACGAGGTGCCGACAAAATTTACACTGATAAGTACATTTTACATTAGAAACTTTGATTTTTTTAAACAACATCAATTCGACTATGATTATACGGAGCAACGTTTTAAATGCGTGCTCAAACATCCCCGGTAACTTTTCATTTTCTCTAATCGCTTAATTTAGCATCTAGATTAATCTAGACGTCCTGAGAGCGCTCACATTCTATCACGTGGTCCATTCATTACTTTTAATTTAATTACAATTATTAATTTACAATAAAATTTCTAACCTATAGAACGAAATTCCCTAAAAAGTAAAACTGACAGCGTTAGTGAGGTTCGCGCGCTTTCGTTCGGACAAACTCGGGGCCGCTCGGCGGGACTCGGGACCCTTCGGCTGGGTTCAGAGCCGCTCGGCGGGGCTCGAAGCGCTTGGCGCGGACCCAACTAACGCCAAGGTACGATCATTTTATCAAAGAGAAATAAATAAGTTAATCTATTAATATATTTACAAAAGCATTAGAAGTGCCGAAAAAGTAAATTTCGAATCCTAGCTATACAAAAATACGATTAAATCCACATTTTTTAGTATATAAAATGTAATCACATGAGACACTGGATTTTTGTTCGACGAAGATTGGACACTGAGATCTTTTCTATAGTTTATAATCACTTAGCACACTGGATGTATATACCTGTATAGCCTGGATTGGTCTGTTATATTAATTCCGATTGCCGTGGTATTCAGACGGTCCCACATAGCACCTTCATCCCTTTTAATAAGGCTCAAAACCTAACGGAGCACGCACTCCCCACGAAGTATTCAACATTCTTACTCACTACATAATTGATATAATTACTTCGAATAGAATATAAAAATTACATAATAACATTGGGAAATGTAGTGGCGCAGTGCGGGCTCCGGTCAACGTGTAACGGACACATCTCTAACATCACCTACTGGACCAAGAAAATATTGTTATCTGTGGCTGCAAGCCGAACAACAAGCGTGAACTTATCAACCAATCATACGCCTCTATATACAACCAATCAGACGTCAGCGGTCTACCAATCAGGTTGACTTTTCACACCGGTCGTTTGGCTTTGCAAATGGACAGTATTTGTTTTACGAACATAACAGTAATGTGAACTAGGCTAAACTTTTTTTAAATCTATCTAGTTAAAAATTATCATGTTTCAATAACATTGGACCACAAATCGTAATTAATTAATTATTTAATTCAGGTAACAAAAAATGGGGGCCGTGCGCTGCTTGTGAATAAGACGGCTTGACATCCCAAATGCAAGGGCACACGTCCCTTTGCCATTTGGGATTCACGCCTCTGCCAGTGGCGATCTGATATGCTCAGTGTGAGGTGTCAACGGATTTTAAATCGTTCATAAAATTTGATATGTCATGCATGATGCATTCGGCCCCCTTAGAACATACTTAATATCATTATCAAATAAAATACATAAACTACAGCATGTTCACTTAAAACAGGTCACTTAACTATTTAATTATAATTAACACAATTAACACGAACTTAATTAAAGATCAGGTTTTACACAGAAAATTGGCAGTAGGTACTCGCGAAAACTGACGCAAAATTGCTAATAACGATGAGTTGGAGCCCAAAGTCCGAGCTCCGAGGTTTGACAACTTAACTATGACAGCTAGTTTATAGAAGTCATTGATATAATATAACACATAATATTTATATAACGTAATTATATTTGGAACAAGGCGTACCCGTTCCCTTTAACTCGTGATAAATGGCCTCTCAAGCACCGAGTAGGTATAGATAATCTGTCAAATACGATATTTTTGTCATATTCGTGAACGAGATGTTCACAGGTAAATATTCATTTATAATAAACTCTTATTAGACTATTAATAGGTTCTTATTGTTGTAAAATTGTAGTTCAAATATTATAAAGTGTATATAGTATGAAGTTTTTGTTTAGTGTGAGGTAGGAAGTTTTTTCGACCTGCCTGCCGTGTTACGGTGCCGCGGCCCGGCGGCCGGCGATCACGACTAAACATGCATAGGTATATACTAAACATCATTATATATTTTAAAAAAATTCGTTTCAACATTATACAAAAATCGCTCCAACCTCTATACCACTTAGAAAATTTAGTGTTACTTTTCTGTATTTCCTCCTAAAAATATATAAACATTTGAGCAATCAATTTCGCCTCCCACATTTTTGTATAAATATTAAATTCAACGACATTATCCATTTATAAATTTAGTTTCACATACAAGACATAATCCGAAGACATTCTTACAAGCGATTATAATGCGATGAATCGTAAAATAGACGATTTTACTAAATTTAAGTGAATTAATGTTGAAATGATAACGTTTGCACGTAATTGTCTGTCACACATTGGAGATTCGACGAGCTTGTTCGACGGCCGCTTATGCCAGCGAGCAATCGATCTCAACTATGTCCTTGGGCACGTCGACGAATTGGTAGACTAGTCGCTGTCCGTCCACCTTGGCGAGAATCCCTCGTTGGTAATAATAGCGGAGGGCGCGGCCCATCGTCTCGTAGTTCATGTCTGGCTTGTTCTTGTGAAGCCCCCATAGGCGAGAAACTGCTTTGGAATCCACCAGTTTGAAGACCCCCTTCTCGCGGTTCGTCCACTTGATGTAACGTGGACAGTATTCGCGATCCTGCAGGAGTTTGAGCAGGAATTCCCATAGGTAAGTGGTGGAGCCCTCGCGGCTTTTGCGTTTGACGCCGGGAGTCGGTGGGGCGTCGGTCCTGGGCCTTTTCTTGGGCTTGAGCTTGTTGTGATGGTGGTGCCTTTGGTAGTCGCCGAAGTCGAAGACCGAGTATGGCAGCTCGTGGTCTGGGAGGGGCGGCGGCGCGGGTGCAGCGAAGTGATGCGTGGTTCCTCCGCCGCCATAGCCATAGCCATATGCCTCGCGCTCGCTCACTGCACCAGCTGAAAAAAAGAAGTAGGTTAATGGTTTGCCGATTCAGCTGGAACATATCACTGCTCAAACAATCATCGAAATGCAATATTTGTACTCTTGTCCGTGGTATACGACCCAATTCTCTCTTTCTTTCACTAGTCTACCTTAACTATAGCCCTATATCCTCAACGTTATTTAATTAATTAAAGCGAAAGCATGCTAATACAGGGGATCGAGGCACCGAATGTGAGTTTGCTCCTTTCGGTGTCGAAAGACGGAAACAGCAAAGAGGTTATTCGACGCCAAAGGAAACCGAAGAGCTGGCTATTTCGGACAAAGAATGAGCTTAGATATTCAATGAAGGCACTTCAAAACCTTGCCTAAGGGAATCTTTTTCATGATAATGTTTTATAATCAGGATAATTGTATGCAAATAGTAATAGCACTGGGTTTATTATCTTGCCAGCTACATTATCGTACGGTGACAGTCTCTGAATTATCCCGAATGGCTTGAGTGTTTTAAACCCCGCATCTCGGCAACTAGAACCTGAACAAACTGTTGCGTTAACTTCGGAACTATTCGTTCTTCGAGACTATAATCTTAGCAGGAAAACAACAAATATCTACCCAAGAACTTCCGAAGAGGTATGGTAGCGCTGTTCCATAGTTTGAAGTGCGACATAGTGTTATGTAACATTTCAGCGAGTAAGTGGAACAGCGGGAAGTTCTGTCGCATTCAAACTCGGGTTACTCAGGCGGATGCGAGAGGCACTTATGACAGCAGGCGTTGGCTTCAGTCTATATCACGAGCTTTATTTAATTTGCAAGGTCTATTTGTAAAAGCCAAATTTTCATTTATCGGTGGATGTTTTGGAATCACACTGTGGTAGGCGTTGGTTACAGTCAAGCAAGGGTGACACGGAAAGGTTTGTCGGAATTTTAGTACAGCCGGCTTCAGACATGGCGTTGATGCTGTTCAGGTGGGCTGATGTGACAAGAATATACATAACATTGTGAGCATGCGTTTTTTGAGATAAATTGTACGAAGGTTGCTTCAAAAATATATAAAAGAAAACGTCGGAGTGACTTGAAATTTTGTAAGGTAGGTAAGGTGTAGGTTTTATAAGGTAGGCTGATAATGAAAGAAAGTACAATTAACAAAAAGCCTGTTTAAAAATATCTTTTTAATTGAGGGTTTGGGCTGCAGTTTTCACGCAGGGCCCAGTGCGAATTGACAATAACAGGAACTCTTTGGA
The DNA here is from genome assembly GCA_947563465.1 of Archips xylosteana. Taxonomy (NCBI): domain Eukaryota; kingdom Metazoa; phylum Arthropoda; class Insecta; order Lepidoptera; family Tortricidae; genus Archips; species Archips xylosteana. Next base: position 2,062,996 of record OX387343.1, read on the forward strand.
GGGTTTTCTCCGCGGTGGAGAAAGCGAGCGTTTAAATACACAATTAATGATAAAAACGTCAAATACCCTATTATAGCTTGACAGCTGTCAAATGGGAACAACGTTGCAGACTTTAGACATGAGCGACCCCGACAGTGCTGCCCTCTGTTATTGTGGTGACGTAACGAAGCTGACCTTACTTAACAACGCGCGCTGCGCTCCAAATACAAAACGTCAACGCACCTATGACATTGAGATAGAGTGCGTTTTGCGCAACTTGTTCTAGTAATAATGTATTTAGGGTGGCTGTTTTGGTATAGATTTAGATTCATTTTTATTTATTAGATCAGAATTAAATCACATGCCAAGGTACGAGAATGTATGCCGGGATCGTCAAGAATTACATAATAATAACAACTTAAATGTTTAGATCAAATAATCAAACAAATGAGGTGAAAAATTGAGTTGAATTTGAATTACTAATGGAGCGCTCATCTAATCGAACATTAAAATCAAGCTCTAGTTTTAAGCAGCAATACACAAGACTTTTATATAGTATAAATCTTCCCAGGTGAATTTTTCGCTTCGAGCCCTTATCTTTCAAAATAAACAGTATCGTCATAGTATTAAAGTTCAAATTTAATGTAATGGCTCGAAGCGAAAAATTCACCTGGGAAGTTTTATACTATAATAATTGCTAATAAGCCTTTATTTTGTAATACTATTAAACAAGTCAGATATGAAGTATCTTTTTTATTTATTTTTTCAACTTCATTTTTTTATTACTTTTACGGTCATCCCATGAAACCATATATTTCAAACTAAATACAAACTGAAATATAGATGCACAGAAAAAACCCCAGAAAAAAGACCAATGCTGGGAATCGAACCCAGGTCCTCAGCGTTCCGTGCTGCGTGCTTACCCCTACACCATCACTGGTCTAGAGGTTAGCGACGAATCTTTCCCATACATCGTACATTTTCAGTCTGTTATAATCACCTTATGCAGTGATAAAGCACTCATCTATGTTTATGCCCTCCACCGAGAGACTTTAACACTCCTTCGCTCCAGACCAGTGATGGTGTAGGGGTAAGCACGCAGCACGGAACGCTGAGGACCTGGGTTCGATTCCCAGCATTGGTCTTTTTTCTGGGGTTTTTTCTGTGCATCTATATTTCAGTTTGTATTTAGTTTGAAATATAATACTATTAAATAAACTAAGTTTAAATAAAAATTGCATTTGGCGATGTCCAGACTAATCTCCTTTGGCTACTGTTTATAAATAAATAAAAAACTTTTTTATCCTAACAAAAGAGTAGAGGAAAATTTTGCATCACTATCGCATCTGTACTCAGATGCAGTTCGTTCATTATCAAAGGTGACTCTGTACCTAATTTATAAATATTTTTATTGATAACGCCGCGAAGATAAAAGTGCTCATATGAGTTAGGTAGGTAAGTGGTCCTTATCTCGATATTTTTATATTCTTCACTGGTTTTGTTAGGCCATTTCACAAATAAGGAAATAACTGGAAGACATTTTTCTTTCCTTTTTCTTTTTTAAATTTCAAGTCAATTCGATCTCGAGAAGTGGGTAAAATGAGGATGGTGACATAACCAATCAATTCTCGTACATTCTATGATCTGTCAAAATGTGATTCTCCCATTGATTTTCTACGACAATTTCAAGTTAAAGGCGTCACTTCTATGCAAACTCAATCGACCATTTATTTAATTGAAAATTAATCTGGTTTTCAGGGTTAAATTAAGGTGTTTTTTTTGTAGAATAGCGTCTTAAAATTATTGTTTTAAGGCGTCACGATCTTCAATCGACTTACAAGCTTTGACTCTAACAAACAATACATAAATAAAGCTAATAAATAATATAGACGTCGCTTGTCGAATGCAAGCAATGATTACGTGGACACTAAGGATTGTAACTGGTTTTCGGTCAACTGTAAAATATCACGGCATTTTTTTAAATTGTATTATATTGTAAGACAACCTCGAAGTCTAATTCTGTTTGTTTGTTTCACTTCACAACAAGGCAACGGGTCGACGTGACTTACTGCACTGAGGCTATCGAGAGGAACTAAATATAGTCTACTTTTTGTGAACCACGTATTTACTTCCTCAGTAGTTTTTTTTTATACAATATAGGATTGCGTTTGACTACAATCACGCCTCATGGAAAGCGAAGATGAAGCCTACGATGGAATAATACGCTTGCCTAGTAAATGCTCATTCACACTTAGACTTGAATTTAGGGGTATAAGCAAAAAGAAGGCAGTTGAGCGCTGTTCCTGAATAGGTAGCTAGTTACGAAGTAGTTAATCGCAAGAAAATAGAAAAACGGGATCCTATAGTACAGGCCCTTGTTTAGAAATTAAACCATCGAAAAATCCCTAATACTAAGCTTCTATGTAATTTTCTATGTAATCTTTGAATAAATATTTTTGAATTTGAATTTGAAATATAATAGTAAAACTATAAAATGGTAAACTCTGTTTGTTAATTTGTATGTAAAAGGGCTCACACTGGAACTTATAAACCGATAAAAAAATAGCAAAATAAATCTGGTCTTCCTAACAGAGGGCACTCTTTAACGTCCAAAATATAGGACATAACATAACATAGAACAACAACGAAATGTAATAAAACATTTTCAATAGCAAAAAAATATCTTGAAAATTATTAAAAACCCAACCGCTGGGAGAAGTAATGCTGCATGGTTTTTCGACACATTGTACAGTAAAAAGTTTTTCCAAATATGTTTGCCAAACGTTAGATCAAACGTTTGTTGGAACTTAGAACGATAGTGAACCACACACGATATCATGAAAGCGAAATCGGGCGCGCACTCCCGCGCATGTTGCGTTGAAGGTCACACGGCGGCGTCATATCCTGGTCATTGCCAGCACCTTCCGGCTGCACAGGATACCGGCTGGCCGCCGTCGCTTGCGCCTATGACTAACTAGGCGAGAGCGAAAGAGACGCACGAAGACTAGACTAGACTAGTGATGTATTGCGCTGGCGTTGTTTAAAATATGTTGAGTTAGATCAGTATCTTCTCGATTTTTCGATTTATAGGAACAGTATGGAAAATATTTAACCTGAGGTGAAAAGAAAGACAAATGGAGTAAAATAATAACTGAACGGTACCCAAGGGAAGGCGGAAGAAGGTGATGAAGAGAGTTATAGAGATGAGAAGATAATTTTTAAGATAATAGCAGTTCCTTTGTGGTTACCTACGCTATAGCTTATAGGAGCCATTTATCTACAAACAGTGATCTTTGGATCTACTAGTCTGATAAAAAAATCTCGAATAGAAAGGCACGCTTTTTCAGTTCATTAAAGACTTATTTTATTTATTTATTAAGTGCGAAATTACCGCGGTACGCAAGAAAAGTCACGAATCACAACTATCCCTTATTTGTTTTTTTTAAAGTACTAAAATTCTCTAGTCAATTATGACGGCATCTTGCCTAGGCGGACGGTATTTTCCCCGTTCTGGTGCTAATTAGCTCTTAACTCATTTTAATCTGTACAACATAGTTTTTACTGCGTGTCAGTGCATCTCTTTTCTAATTTATTAGTTGGAAAGGGATGCAGATAGCGACTGGAGTGTCTGTCGCGTTTGCGATGGTCATACTGATGTGCTAAGGATGTCTATAACTAGCTAATTATTACAAGGTTGGGTAAGTTCAGCTGAATACTCTTTTTCAGGAATATTTAATAAGTACTTAACTTAAATGACTTAGTACATTTACTCAGGTTATTTTAAATGAAAACTTCCAATGAACATTCTATGCATCAATCACTGGACGAAAGATTCCTGATTTTTTTTCTCGGAATATCTTTGTGTTTAGTCTTGCCGTTTAAAAGGATTGACTTACTGAAGTGGGAAAAAATGTTAGAATCTTAACAAAATAAAAAAAAGTTACTACCACTATCACTTTTACACATTCGCTGGCCAGGAAACGATAAAAAACTGTATAAATACCCTATCACTTCCGCCTACCATAGATAAATATTTTTAATCACTATTTGCTGTTGCTTTGAGGAATCACATTGTACAATCTTATCTTTTATTTTATCTTTTGCTAAAATAAACGATAAAAATTCGCGAACTGATAACGAGTATGATAATGCACTATGTTATTTGGTTTGACGTAATAACATAATACTTACGCTGCTATTTAGAATGTATTGTTTTTTTTCGAACATTTTGCAAATCTCCACCCACTGCAACTTTTCGATATAAGTTATTACTTACAATATTCAGAACCAGTTTAAATTATTTCTAAAATAACAAAACATGCCTCGTTTTGAAGTGTTTTGTCTGTTATAAAAGGTAGGGACCCACGGGGATCTAGCAGACAGGCAAACAGTAGTTTAATTATTAGTGTTCTAAAAACTAGACAAGATTCCCGCGTTGAACCATTATAACAGTTAACTCAGTAGTTCGAGCTTGAAAACCTGGGACCAAAAAAACCCTGTCTATCTTTAGCTCAAGGCTCAAGCAAGTCTTAGAACCCAACTAGCCCAGCACGTTTGCCACCATCAAGACTCAAAACCATCCCAAATGCATACAAAACTTTACTGTAGAAAACGGGGGGAGCTGTAAAGGACCGCAACGTTAAGTTTGCGAGAACTGCAAAACGCCCTGTAGCTTTATAAGTGCCGTTTTACTTGTGTGTGGGTTATTTCTGGACGCGACTGGGTAGTGGGGTGGGACTGGTTTGCGCGAGCGCATGTCTGTATATGGGTTACCCCACAAACCCTGTGCGCCCCGATCTGTGCCAGGAGGACGCTTCTGCGGCTGATATACTCACAGAATTGACAAATCCCTCAACTTCTCCTAATATTAAACTGGATATTATTCTAGCAATATTAAATGACGCAAGATTTTTTTATTGAATTTAGTTGCATTGGCATATAAACTGAACGTATCTAAAAAAAAGAACGAATGTATCAATCAAGAAAAGTTGATATTCGCTAAGACGTGTGCCCTAAATTTAAGACGTAGGGCCTTACGAGCTTAACTTTCAAGATTTGTCCCAACACTAATATACATTCAGAAAAGCTTGTAAAATGAAGTGGGATTGTAAATTATTATGTCTATTTATATTGTCCAGGCTGTAGGCAAGGTTATGAAACTCTTTACCTATAAATTCAAGTTATTCAAGGGGCACAAAGTCCTTGCATATCGTTTAGGCAGTGCTTGAATTATCTGTTGTTTTAAGTGGCCTTTTTTAATGTATGTACTTACTTATATATGTATGTATGTTTACTTTATCTCGTAAAAGTGGCCTGGAAGAGATCATTCTGCAGCGAAAACGGCGTGGCGTATATTGTTTATTTGTAAATTTGTTTAATGTGTTTTTTTTTATTATATTTTGTTTTATTATAGGTATTTTATGAGTTAGGACAATTACATGAGTTGTATGATTTGGAAGTCTATTTAGACACAAAGTACTAAGGGTACGCCAAAAAGAAAGAAGACACGTCACATTAAACGTTCGTGTTTTTTTTTTAAATTTCCACCGTGTTTGGTTTTCTGGCTGATAGAGAGATTGTGTGGCCGTCAAAAACCGGCCTGTTAATCAGGCTCGTTCGATATTCAAATTGAATGCAAACGAAACTGTAAGTCGATGCTTCCATAATGTCACTACATGGATTGCGCAACGCTTATTATTCTTAATACGACACGTGCCGCGGGGTGAACGACCTGCGATAAACGCGCGAAAATACGCGTTAGATATTAACCAAGATGGCGGCCACAGTGACGCTAATCTATGGTCTCGAAAAAAAAAACAATTATTCTCTGTACGTGCCAGTTTTATATCTCGTGACGTCAGTTACTTTACCACTTTTACCTTGTCATGTTTGTAATGTAGAAATTTTGTTCAATGTGATTACGGCTGTAACATGTAATGTGAGTCGTGTTGTAAGAACACAAGTGATTTTCTAACGTTGACCCGTTTAAACGTGTCAGATTTGTCTCGAAATTGACGTGTGTCAAGCTCTACATAGTGGGTAAGACGTCCTTGAATAGCCCTACTTTTCATCAGCGGATTTTCTCTACGATTCTCCCCGTGCATTTTGAGAAGAATCTCTTTGACATAAAAAACGAAATGATTCACATTCATGCATGATACACGAGCAAACAAAAATATTCCATACACTTTTCCCTGCAAAATGCATAAATGATTCTCGATATAAATGCACGCTCCCCCTTTGACGGACGTATGGAAATAACCGCAAATAAGTAGGTCGTTTCATTTCTAATCAAAAGATACGCTTCTAATAATTATACTGGTCAAAGAATGTGGAATACCTACGTAAAATGTTATTTGAAAAGTTTGAATGCAATTTGTCAGAAGACTCAGAATTAAGTAAGTAGACACTGCTATTGATAATGATAATTAAAATCTTTAATGCAATAGTAAGGGGTTTTTACTTTTTATACAAATGAAAATGAACTTGAACTAGCAAAAAGACAAAGGAAACAAATCCCTTGCTGCGAAGTCTGTTTCCATTCCGCTTGAAATCCGCAGCTTCCCGGACCACAGATTAAACGAAGAGTACTTTTTTTAATTGTCGTCAATGTGAACGCGTCTTAGCGTTAAAATAAACGTAACAAACAAGTATATCGTCATCGAAAACAGTTTCTAATAATACCGCGTTCTTTCTGCGCCCGACAGACTTCCGTTGTGAGAGAAATTAAGAAAATTGGCACATACGTGTGAGGAAATTTTATTTATAATCAAGTAGCACAAGCTGTGGGAATCTAACTAGCCTATTTACCGCTTTGATCTGCTATTATAATTATATAATAAGGTTAAGTACTTTTTTGGCTCATTTATCCTTTTAACGACATTTGGCCTAGCTAGGCTTACGATACTAATTAAATCTTTTCTAAAGTTTCCTCTTCTCCATTCCTCAAAGCTAAGGTTAAAAATTATAAAACGTCAAATCAGATAATACTGGCCATATCATAAAAAAATCTATGTCCTTTTGACGTTTGTCTATGCACTGCCGTTTTAAATTTCACGGATTCTGTAGTTTTTTTTTAAACCAAGGCACTGACTGCGGCGACAGGCAGCCACATCGGGGTCAAGGCGCCAGCGCTGACGCAACCGCATTTATCTATTAAAAATCATTGTTATCAAAACTGTATAGGTACGTATTTTTAACTTTCCTGTTAGTTTTTTTTTTTAGATTTAATACGGTCTAAATCATCAAGTCAACTAGGTGTAGCTAGTAATGGTATGGTTGCAAGCTATTATTGTTCAAAAAATCTCGCCATCATCAAACGATAGGCTTTTCAATATTAATTGTTATGTAGCCAAGCAAATGTTTAAGTTTGTGAACATAAATATTTTTTTCAGTCAAAAATTGCGTCATAGTTGACAGTTGCTTGTCACATTGCACTAATTATGGCAACATAGTTTAATGTTTACATTTGAATGGAACGAACTTCCTAGACAATAGTGAGATAGGTCTGATCCCAGCGTGTTTTCTCAACGTACCTCCATATTTTAATAACAAAATTGGGTAACATTTACTAATACCAGATTCAAGGTTTAATAACAAAAAGAGCCGCATCTCTGTGTTAAAGATTCTATTTTTTTTGTTTTAACTCTACATAGCGCTTTGATTGCGAAACAGTACAGCCGTTTCACAATTTCTTGTGCACCTATTCGAAAAGTAACATTTAGCTATACATTTTCGTTAAAATATCTTTTTGGCACTTCAATCCATCCAAAAGACGTGTTAATCCATTTTACTTTCCACTATTCGATTTAAAAACATCTCGATAAAAAATCTCGATTAATTGCGAAGAATTGCAAATATAAAGCATGCATCTTCTTCTAATTGCGTGCCTGTGAAGGGGACAGGAAAGAAGCTTTATCCGCACTAAATGCAAATGTCCCAAGCACTGTGATTTAGGTAACCGCAATTCAACGCAGTGATGTCATATTGCACTATAGAGTGACCTTTACAATCCCCCTGGCTTCCGTTTAAATGCATTTGGTTTGTTAAACGGCTATTTGCATTTTGTTTTCGTAGTTAGGTTCAATTAACTCGTCGCTTAAGGTTTACTGTTACCAGGATACGTGCCGCACTCGCAAACATCAATTAACTGTTATCCTAAAATCGTTAAGTTCAAAGCTTTTATTAAAATTAGAACGAGTTTGCATTACACGATAATCGAACGCGGCATTCAAATTTAAGAATTGATACCATAGACTTTTTTTCTTAAACGCTGGCTGGTGCTCCAGCCAGTTTCTAAAATCAATTTTAATAATTTTTTATCTGTTACCGGTGAGTGTCATGGCGTCACAGCAGTTGCACAAACAACATGCTTGTTTACCGATGGCTGGCACAGAAGGTTGTTTCGCAATGTGCCTAGCCTATACGACTGATAGTGCGGAGGCTACGCCGTTCACAAATAACACAATCTGAATGTCTGTCCGTTTCTAATTCACTTTTTTGATCGAATGAAGGATGGGACAAAAAAAAACAGTTTTCAAAACTGAATTGGATATAACAAACTACTCACAAAGATTCTTATTTAAGAAAAGCTTCTGTAACCAATCAAAGGTAGCTACTTACTAAAAGCTTATCCGTGCAATTTGTGTCGCATTTCTGTCTATACATATAAGTTCTCTTAAAGTTTTATTTAAGGCTTTAATTTACCCTTGATTGGCTGTTGATATGATTTTTCTGTTGACTTAAAGTGTCGTTCGTTCTCGTTCCCCTTTGTCCCCTTAAAATAAGCGAATCAATAGTTTTCAGAACTGATATCTAAAATTGTGTCTCTTAATTCATTCAGCCTTCGAATGTTTTTTCCATCTTATTATTTAAACATCTTCGCACGCGTAGAATTTAACTTAATTTAATGTAAATTTAATTTAATGTAATTTGCGTATATAAAAAAGAAACATGTAAGTATTGTGCGATTCCGTGTTCGTGAAAAAAACGTAACGGCTGAACAAACTTGGTATATGGTTTGATGAATAATGGTGACAAAACAAACGCAATCGTGGTATAATAACTAAAAATTACATAACTTATTGAGTGCGATAGTCAATGAATTATATTTCAATCTTTATTATTCGTTCTGCTCCAGATGCAATACACTACTAAAACTAATACTGGCAGTATGTACAAGCGTCGATAACCATAGACAATTAAAAAGAACTCGGCGCCCGTTCTAAATACGAAAACGTTTAATCCAACACAAAAAGATCAAGAGGAAAATAACAATGTAATAATATTTAATATTATCCACAGTTTGTTCAGTTTTTAATCAATAACCCATCGGTATGTTTTCTTAGTTGCATGTATTTATGTAAGCGGGGTACTCGAACTCGACTCACCTTTGTCGTCCGAATCTACGGGTTTGAGGTCGTAGCGTCAATTAAAAAGAGTCGATATCAAATGACAAACAACTCAGGAAAGTCAAAAGTACGTAGAGATGTGCCGTGAACCGATTCCTGCGTCGAGTAGAGGAATCGCATATCGATGCTTAAAATCAAACAACTGGGTGACGGGCGAACCGATTTTGTGCAAATATGGATGAAAAGTAGCTCAGAAAATGTAAGTCGACCAATAAGATTTGCTTTGACATGTGCCTGTTCGTTTGAAAACTGTGGTGCCATAGACAATACTCATACCTACGCCAAACAAAACGTTTGTCAACTATAAATTATGCTGGTTGCAGTTGCTTAGTGCATCAGCAGCTTAAAACCATGGTCTGAACAAAGACCTAAAAAACTAAACAACTCTACTAACAAACCAAGAGCGAAAATGATTGTGTAGACACATGCGAGTCGGACTCGCGCACGAAGGGTTCTGTACCCTTATCTATAAAATCGGCAAAAAAGTCACGATTGTTGTACGGGAGCCGCCCTTAAATGTTTGTTTTATTCTGTTTTTTAGTATTTGTTATAGCGACAACCGAAATACACAATCTGTGAAAATTTCAACTGTCTGCTATAACGGTTCATGAGATATAGTCTGGTGACAGACAGACAGACGGACGGACAGCGAAGTAACTTATACTACCAGTAGTAGTAGTAGGGAGACTTTTTAGCAGATAAAATCCGCGAGAATAGTATGGGAGCGCTACTATGTTTCGACATTCCCGCGCTATAGGTAACTAGCTTATTATTAGGGCAAAGCCGCCGATCTAGTCAATTAAATATAAAACTACGAAGCAATTCACGGCTAGACCATAAAAAAATTTAATCTAAATTATAACGTTTACCGCTATCAAGCGCCACAATGCACGTCTCTACTTGAACCTGACCTTACGCAATGAGTATCGCTTCGCCTAAATAAAGAGATATTTGAACCAGCGATAAAAAGCATCCGGCCGCTTATTTGCATTCAACGTACGAAAATATTATACTTGATAACCTGGGGAATGTCGCGAAAAAACTCTAGGCACGCAGAACATTCAGCCGCTTAAGTTCCTAAATAGATAAAATGCATTTGAACACCTCTGGTTCCTTGTTGAGCATTTGTACGCAAGCGCGGGAATCAGTAGGCATTGCACTAACCTAACCTAATACTGTTCTAGATGTCGTGGTTAGGTAATTTACAACAAGTGCGCATTCATTTAACCTTTATTTTTATCTCATGGATTAATTAAAAAAAAAAGTGTTTTTGTCATGGTTCTCTTACGTATTACTCGGTATGCTAACATATTTAATATATTTATTAATTTTATAACCATAGAGCCAAAAATGCCATCCAAACACCCCAAACACTAACCTAATCCAACCTCCCGCCAGTTAGCAAGCCTTGAACTAGAAAAAAAACAATAGTCTATGGGCCCGAACAATCGAAATTTTAAAAACCAAATTCGAATTTATTGTATTGCATTTAACGCAGCGCGCGGGGAAGCGATAGACAGCGAGCGGGGGGCGTAAGTGTTTGCGAGGCGGCGTGGTCAATGACACTGCGACATTGCATCAAGCCCCGAAGGTCACCCCCGCCCGCCGCGTCTCCGCGAATTCCTCTACACTTCCAGGACGAGACGCCATGTTTTTTATCAATCAGGCGTCTTTTCGTTTTTAACCGCGAACGTGTTACGGACTTTTTCTAAGCTTTTCGAATTACGCCTAAACAAAGCGTTGAATGCGTTTTGACTTTTGTCAAGTTGGATGGTTGCCAATTGAAAATCGTAAACTGCATCGTAACAAATTGAATTTTTCTTGCGTTTGATTGTGCTACGCTATTATTATTGCGGGCGCGGTCGGACGTAACATGACATGAATCCTTTGTCTAAAGATATAAAAATACAATTACGTGTTTTTGTTGGACTCAATTTCCTCTGTACTTATTTAGCTCACTTAAGCTACACGTCACATCTTATTTATTAATAACACATTTGTATTCATAATTAATTAATACTTAGCAACAATAGCTTAGGTACGTTTCGTAGACAATCAAATTTTACATTTCAAACTAGGTACTCCAGGGATCATTGTCAAAAAATATTGAAAAAAATGAAAATTACCATGGTCAATTTGGTACCAGTTTCGTCCGCCATTATGAACGCTAGCGCTAGGTGTCATAGGTATTTCTGACACGAACACAGTCCTGATGTAAAAACCAGTTTCTTTGAGATGTCTCCCTTTCAAATGCAAATGTAGGACATGACATTGCAGGTCCTTTACCTGCATTGTGCTCACTAATTTACCATTACGTGAAAAATAAAACGTCACTTCTATTTAGGTAAGTGTTGCATATTCATTTATTTTATTACTTATTACAATAAAATAATTTCACGGAAACTGGCAATTACTTATAATTTTGTTGCCCTGTTAACGGATCCGTGAAACTTTATACAACTTTGGGTCGATTTCGTTGTTATCTTGTACTTAAAATTTACTTGCAAGCTAGCTTAATTTCTGTTAAGAAGTACCTATGGTGTGTCAAAAAAAACGATTGGCCATAAATCGGTAGTCATTTCCTCATTGGTCGAAAGCATCGCGTGACAAAATGGAGACATGCCATTGGTCAGATGTTTACACTGAAATTTTCTCGCTATTAGGTTCAAATGCAATATCGGTAATGCATTAGAAATGACATTGATGTCAACAAGCGTAATTAGTGGAGCACATAGCAAAATATTAGCATAAGTTGACTTGATGAATTGCTTGGAAATAATGGAACAACTGTAAGTTACTTTCATAAATAAAAGGAAGCGTATTAAAACAAGTAACATAATTAAAGTTAAGTTAATCAGAGTACTTTATTATGTCATTTCAATAAAAATTATAACGGAAATTATAGCATCATCATCATTTCAGCCGAAAGACGTCCACTGCTGAACAAGGTTCGCCAAAAAGACCATGCCAGCGCCATCCGCATCCAACGTGTTCTTACACCCTCAACCAGATCGTCGCTCCGTCTTGTTGGAGGCCTACACAGCGTCTTCTGGTCCGTGGACGCCACTCAAGAACCTTCTGGCGCAGCATCAGTTCTACGAGCGATGTGCCCTGCCCACTGCCACTTGAGTCTGGCGATACTTCGAGCTATGTCGCTGACTTTAGTTCTTGCGCGGATTTCATCATTTCTAATGTGATCCCGCAGAAAAACTCCGAGCACAGCCCTCCGAGTGACCTTGAGCTTTCTTACGAGGCACATCGTTAGCGGCGACCGAAACGCTTAAAACAAAAAAATGTAAACATTTTTTTTGCGATCAATTACTACTGCACAATTGAAATTTAGCCGACCTCGTGCTCGGTATTGATCGTAATTAAAATGCATAAATTATCTGATCGGTGTTGCTACGTAACCAGGCCACAGGAAATAGAGTTGGAAACCACAATAAGAGATGAACGGAACATGTAAATTTACGCATAACACGCATTGTTTGTACCTGGATAATAATGCTGGCCATAAACACTGGAAAATCTGGCAACGCATAGAAAACTAGCTTACAGGAGTTGCGACGGCGCCATCCGCTGATTGGCTGTTCCATCGAACGCCAGTAACGTTATTGATCCAAACAAATCCTTATAGGAGCTTGACTATTGTAAAAAAAACACGAAGTTTAAAAAAATACTGTTTGAATTCCATGCGGGAATTCAAATGTCGAACAATAGAGAAGGGATACTTTAGCTTTTTAATGAATAGGATTCATTGTAGCCAGTACGGCTATTTTGACTTCCAACTTGACCCGGCCAAAATTACTAGCGACATCTAACGACAAAAACCGGTAATTTGCCGGTGTTTGTGTGAAAAAAACCGTTACGGACTGATTGACCGGCTCAAGGGTGATTGGGCAACGGACCTTGACACGGCGGCGCCACCTCGCGAACGTTAGCGGGAACTAATCTATGTATAGACAGATCGCACTGCTCTATGGTAATATTTTTTATGAAAAACGGGAAGGAAAGTAATAACTTCGAAGACCTTTCTTAGTTTTTGCAACGAGTAATAAAAGCCGAATCTAATTGAAATTCCGTTATGATGAAGATTGATATTATAGATGTAAACTAGTCATAGACAAACAGTGTGACGGCTAGGCCCTGAACTACGCGGGCCCTAACAAAAAATACTTTCGACTGGCAACCCCACGGCCTCCTAACCGTGGGAAAATGGGGCATTTAAATATAACCGGGCAATTACGAAACTATAACGCAATATTTATAACCGTGGTTGTTTTCATCACTGCGTAATCTGAACTAATATTATAAAATCCGGTAGCGAATGTTTGTCACGGTGTTGCTACTTAACTAGAAGAGCAATTTGGTTGGAAAATCATGTAAAGATTGAAACAGAAGTAGTTTTCCATAATTTTCATTAGTCATAAATGTCATAATCATAAAGTGATTTATTTCTGAAACAGTATTTTCTTCGGAATTGTTATTAAACTAACCTAATCTGCATTCTATACGATGCCATTTCAAAAAATCCTGAAAACAGTACGCTTCTACGTGCTTTATGGCAAACGTTGATAATGACTAGACATCGGATTATATGCACTATCAAAATGCCAAATATTGAAAATATACCTAACTATACCTAAGTACTATTGAAATAAGCACTATCAATGAAATAGTACCAAAATATGCAATCTAATATATAAAAATCTCGTGTCACGGTGTTTGTTACCGAACTCCTCCGAGACGGCTTGACCGATTTTTATGAAACTTTTTTCTCTGTATTCGGTAGGTCTGAGAATAGGTCGTAGGCTGTTTCTTATACCCGTAATATGGCAAAACAACGTTTGCTGGGTCAGCTAGTAACGCTATAAAAATAGAATTATATGTATTTGCATATGCAAACATGCAAATGCATAAATGCATATAATCCGATGTCTAATAATGAAAATTGAAATTATGACAAACTAAATTTTGGGAAACCAAGGGATCTGAGATCCACACTGTACCGTCTTTCCAGGGCACACGGGGCTAGTGTCTATGACCCCCGACTTCATGGGGACCAAAAAAAGTCAACATTCGCCTACATTAGCTTAAAACGTTTCCAAAGAGAGCCCGTTTTCATTGCTGTCATAGACACCATACCCTAAGACAGCTCTGGATCCACAGAAGAGCCAAATTAAGCGAAGCCTGAAGATTTGCCAAACTCTGTGGTAGTGGGCTTTGATCACTTATAACTGTAGATCCACAGTCGCGCGCCCGAAAATGTCCGAGCCAAATGAGCGCCACTTTGATAAAAGTGGCCTTCTTTTTTCTCAGTACGTTGCGTGAAATTGTCAAGTTTAGCTGTCAAGTGTCAAGCGTTGTGGAGTTTTGCCGCTACCGAAATTCGACTGTAATAAAGTAAAGACTAGGTTCAAATTTCTGTGTTGGTGATGATTTTATTTGTTACGCAAACAAATAAATAGTTCGGACATACTTTGAAGGGGATTTTGTTCGGCAATGTGTATCTTCAGTTATAATTGGTCAAAGGTAGTGGGGCGCATTGATCGCAGAACTGATGACCTTTGCTAAGATGCTCTTGAGTGGCTGTCACTTACTACAAGACGCAGAAAGGGTACAACTTCAAGTAGACTGATGATCAGAGGCCTTATTTTCTATGCAATCTGTTCTCATTCTTTCTGTCGCACCGTATAAGGGTAGAAAGAGATGACAATACACAGTCTTTTGAATGCGAGTAGCGTGGGACAGATGTGGCGTCTTTGATGACTATGCCCAGCAGTGAAGTACCAAATAGACCAGAGATAAACAAGCTCTTTAAATAGGTAGACTGAACTCAGGTCGACCTAGCACGGCCCATTTGTCCGGAAGCTTATGCTTGGCCTAATTACGCCACAACGCTCTCCGGAGCCAAATATTGATTCACACATATTTATAACTCTTTGCCCCTATAGAAGAGCTTCTAGAGCCCTTAGCGAAGGTTATTTCTCGGAAAAAACGCCTCGCTCCCTTAAAACAATGTACCGTTTGACCTATACTTCATTTAATTTAGAATTAGAAACCACAACAACATTATATTGCGGCTCGTGAACTGTAATCTCTTTACAATTTGTACTAGAGCAACAATTGACGACACGCAAATAAAGTGGCATTAAGACAATTTTATTTTGCGGCTCCCAGACTATTGTACTGTACTATTTGGTAGGTAAGAAATAGTTGACCAGACGCAACATAATGTTAATGTGGTTTCTAATTCTAAATTAAATGAAGTATATGCCCTTACAAGTAGAGAGTCATGGGTTAGAGCGGGCTCGCACCTCTGAGCTTTTCGGAATACAAGCGGATTTACATTTGTTTACGGTGAAGGTAAATGATGGCCTACACACACTTGCAAAAGAAATTCAATGGTGTGAAGTTCTCAATCCGCATTGGGCCCGCGTGGGAACTACGGTCAAGCCCAATCGTGCTGAGGCTTGTGGCTTGCAGTGCGTGTAGGATGCTAGGATGATGATGATGATGATATATTTTGTGAGACCCTATGGTGGAACGCACATAAAAAAAACAGGCATTGCTCACATCGGTCATGGGAATTAGTCGTGCCCCTGATTTGTTTGTGTGACAGTTTTGTTTTGATTCGTCGGACGGAAGGTGACCGATTTTGATAGGATGAAGGGTACTCCCTTGCCCCTCGCAAAAATTGGCAGAAAAAAACGTAGTGCAATGAGGGTTTTCTGACAGGTGGAATATCGCTAGATGGCGTTAGTGTCGTAAGGTCTATTTGACGTTACACCCATACAACAAATGTCAAAGTTGTCAAACGGACCTGACGATACTAGCGCCAAATAGCCTCTCATAGAAAACCCTCATTACTATTGTACAGAAACTATCCATAAAGTTTGAAACAAACTGATGTCTACTTCAACAGATGGCGCTGTGCTCTAAGAATTGAATAACTTGTTGGTCGAGCAATGCTCCGACTGTAGAGCAATAAGGAAAACTTTTTTTAATAAATAAGGTACTTTTAAACGCGAGTACATAAGGCTGACCCTTTGTGACGTGAAGCGTCCCATCAAAGCCGCTAAATATATCATACTGGCAGGCTACGCGAGGGGGTCAGTGTTAGGTCACCGCAAATAGAACGGATCTGTGGTAAAAAAAATCGTCCTTTTTTATTGGATTATATGACCAAAGGGACGTAGTCCCATAGAATATTAAACATTAGATAAATAAAGTAGATGTTGTGAAACTGCGTTATTAGTTAAGTTTTGCGTTGCTTTAAAAAATCGTCTTAAAGAATATTTGACAAATTGTGAACTATCTTAATTTTTTTCTTAGTCTACGAATATGAGTCATTTTTGAGCAAAAGCGAGACTCGCGTAACGTATGGCTCTTACGCAGAGGTTTTCCGGAATACATTTGAAATTGACCACTAGCTCTTTTGCAAAAGAGCATAATATGGTGTGTGAAGCTCCCAGCCCTTCCTCGTGGAAGCTAGCAGCCCAATCTAAGATTCCTGTGCCCAGAAATTCGCTGGATAACCGAATTCCCCGCAACACATACTCGTATACAAATTGTTTAATGTGGTTGCGTATGCGACGTCAACTGCGTACGCTTTCCGCAGGCATATTTAGGAAGCGCTTGCGCCACTCCGTTGCGCCATATGTGAATCACGCGCGGCTATAGATCCAGCCAACTGAGGTCGAGCTTCTGCGTAAAAATACTGGAGAATATCTTACAGGGAGCGGACGATAGAGTGCAAATGTAATAACTAATGGAGAAGACATCTGTTGTACATTTATGTTGTCACCGTAGACATTTCTAATTCTAAATGAGAGTGAGAGACTCAATCATCCGATCCCTATTTATAATATAAGATAAGATACTAGGTATAGAACTGACAAGGAGAATTAGTTCTGCGAGTGGCTAGGTGGCGCTAGTATAGTGGGGACAGTTTGACGTTAGCCTCGCTCGACATTGGCTCATTTGTTACATCCAGAATAAATCAATGAATAAACGTACAAATATTCAATGCATCACTGTTTTAAACAGCACATACCCTGCGGTTTCGGGTCACGTACGCGCAATGGATTTACCGTGAATCTATTCATGATATAAAAACATTTTTTACACAATACGTTCGTATGAAAAAGTCTGGGGGGCTACTCTGAAATTCGAAAATCGAAGTACGCATCGCATCGTCTTGCTCGCTCTTGTATTAAATACTATTGGCGTGAGAGGAATGGCACGATACGAAGTTCGAATTTTGCACTTCGTAGTATAAGGCCTAATTGGAATCGGTAGATCCTCCCTCACCACAACTTGCGATGGCTAATTAGCTGCTCTACTACCTAATTTGACGACCAGATGGCGTAGTGGTCAGACCGAAGCAGATTCCCGGTCGGGCAGATATTTGTGTGAAAAATATTAACGTTTCTCGCGTCTTTGATGTTTAATACGTTAAGTATGTATTTATCTATATAAGTATGTTTATCCATTGTCTAGTACCCATAGTACAAGCTTTGCTTAGTTTGGGACTAGGTCAATTGGTGTCAATCGCACCACGATTTATTTATATTTTCTCTAAAATTCGAAGTTAGTATCATGCCGTCCCTTTCACTCTTATTTTACACTATTAGCGAGAACGGAATGGCGCGACATGAAGTTCAAAAATCTAATTTCGTAGTAGGTATAAGGCTAGGTCAGGAACTGGCACTTGTAGATGGCCCATCGCGATGGTCCACTATAATGGGCCAGCATGTGGAGAGCGTAGTGGTGACACCTGGCTTATGGCGCGTGCGATGGTCGTGGGATGGCGTCGGTGTCGGTTTTTCGCCGCACATCAAAAGTAACGTTAAGATCACAACGGGCTAAATTCAGGAACGGTCGCGTTGGGCGTTTGCGAGAGCTTTGGGCTGAGACTGAAATGAGCCTTATTGAGCCTTTCATTTATTTATTTACAAAGCGAATTAACAGGAAAATAAGACTCATCCCAAGCTCAGCCCATTCCTATCCTCTCGCAAACGATAGAATTACCGCTCGCAAACCGTTTTTTTTTAATGTAGCCCCTGTACGTCGCCATCGTGTTGATGTGTTGCAGCCATCGCTGGGTCATCGCACCGACCATTTAATGGCCCATCGCGTGGTGGATGAGCTTAACCTTAGTGCATCCCCAAGCGTCCCAACCGGCGCACGCGCCGTGTTCCGAAACCCTTTCTCTTTCGGCTGGCAAGGCCGAACATTCAACTCGGATGGGATGTGTTGCGATTGCGACAGCGTTCGCGTTAGAAAAACAACGGCAGGCGAAAGATCGGCATAAGTACGAGTATTTAATATTCATTAAATAAATAACTCATGGGACAATTGACATTGACACCAATTGACCTAGTCCCAAAATAAGTAAAGTTTTATATTTTGACTGTCGATACTTTTGCGTTACAAGTGGCAACGTTTTACTCAGTGTATGCACCCGTTTATCTCTATCAAAACCACAATAATAAAAAACATGGGACAATTGACACCAATTGACCTAATCCCAAAATAAGTAAAGCTTGTTATTTTGACAGTCGTTACAAGTGGGAACGTTTTCCTCAGTGTATGCATCCGTTAATCAAAACCACAATAATAAAAAAAACATGGGACAATTGACACCAATTGACCTAGTTCCAAACTAAGCAAAGCTTGTACTACCTATGGGTAATAGACAACGGATAAACATACTTATAGAGATAAACACATATGTACTTAAATACATATTAAACACCCAAGACTCGAGCACAAACTTTCGTATTTTTCACACAAATATCTGCCCCGATCGGAAATCGAACCGAACGAAAAAAGTCCTATATAATATTATAAAAGGGAAGATACCACCTATACAACAAAACATCAGAGGCCGTATTGACTAACACTTCTGACGCTTGCCTTCGCTTTCACCATCTCTTTCTGTCATCATCTTCTACCGTTTGGCAGAAAGAAATAGTGAATGCGAAGGCAAACGTCAGAAACGTTAGACAATAAGCCTGCAGAGGGCCATTTTATTTTACAATCACGTTAAGTATATCAATTCTATGATCATTAATATGGACCACTGAAAAGTACCACTTGCGATTAATTAACGATTTCTGGGATAATTTCTGAGTCCAGCACTCTCGACGTCTAAATGGTGCCGTCGGTAAATTGGGTAAAAGTCAGGGGTGCTGGCCCCAGCTCGAACCCACAACCCTCTGCTTCAAACCACTAGGCTACCAGCAGGCTTATTGTCTAACGCTTCTGACGCTTGCCTTCGCAATCACTATCTCTTTCTCTCCAACGGTATAAAAGGATGACAGAAAGAGACGGTGAAAGCGAAGGCAAGCAACAGAAGCGTTAGACAATACGGCCTCAGCTTTAGTAATAATAAATAGATGGAATCTGGTATGGAGACGATTTAAATCCCGGTGAAGGACGTTGTATAGTTTTTATCGTAGAAAATTGCGTTCCTGCAAAAATTTTGGATATACAAAGTCTTAGCAGACGAATAAGTGGCCTATAGAATTGTAGATAATAGGTAGTATACACGACCAGATGGTTGAGTGGTTAGAGAACCTGGCTACGAAGCTTGAGGTCCCGGGTTCGATTCCCGGTCGGGGCAGATATTTGTATGAAAAATACGAATGTTTGCTCTCGGGTCTTGGGTGTTTAATATGTATTTAAGTTCGTATCTATCTATATAAGTATGTTTATCCGTTGCCTAGTACCCATATCACAAGCTTTGCTTAGCTTACTTTGGGACTAGGTCAATTGGTGTGAATTGACCCGTGATATTTATTTATTTATACACAGTTTACTTCATAAAAAAGCGTTTGTTTGTGAGTTGAGTGGTTACACCCTGACACCGCGGTAACTTGGCATCGGCCGCGTGCAAAGTGGGTCGGCTGCGTCTGCGCATAATCCTATAGATGGCAGCACTGAGATTCAAAGTCAAATTTTGCAATTGCTAGTTAGGTACGATGTGTCTTATACCAACTCAATCGACTTATTTTTTTATTTTAAATGGCTCGTTCTATTTTTCGTTGGCCAATACTTTTTTGTAATGTGCTCTTCAAATATTTTGTTTTACAAAAACTGTAGTGACGATTTTTACAATTTAAATAGGCGAGGCACATAACACAATTATCTATAAAGTAGGTAACGCAGTGGACATGCGTGTCTGAGTTACCAATTTTTTCCACGAAAATTCTTTAAATTTAAAGTTTTTTTGCTTGTAAAGATTAAATTTATTTCAGTTTTTATATAAGTTATTTACCAGGTATGCCTTATATTTCACAAAAGTTTAATGGTTACTTAAAAGTAAAGTGACCCAAAAATCTATTTTTTTACTACACCGGACATAAATCCCGCACTATAATTTCCTTCAACATAAAGCCCATGGTAAATTTCAAATGTGATTTCGCTCGTGAATTCCAAAAAATCACGGCGCGAGTTCGGGTAAGCCCACGACTCTGCTTCAGAGGCTTCAGGTAAAAATCACTATGCTGCCATCGTTATTATAGGTTTTATATGGCTTGGCCATCTTGCGAATCGCCGTTTCGTACACTCAATTGCATCTGTTTGTTATCCTATCGCAACGATTCACTTGTTAGCGTATAAACGATAAGTTTACGATGACCCAGTTACTGTCTGTTGTTAAATGGTTTTGGAAAAACAACACGCAGCGATAGAGCGATATCATAAGCCAATCGAGTCGATTCGATCAGTTCTGCACAATAAAATACATAACAGTGTTTTTCTGACTACACTGTCACAACAATTTTTTCGTATCTACACAAAGTAACATGCAACAAGTTTTTTGCCGTCAAAACAAAATGGCGGCAAAAAAAAGTTGTATAAGTACCTCCAAGTTGGCCACCCTGTAGTACTGCATTGTCATCTGATTTACGCATGCATGGAAAATTTCAACTCAATCGGAATTCGGGAAGTGGGTCAAATACTTCCAAGATTTGATTCACACCATCAGGGCGAGTTAAATGTTTGATGAACACAAACGATCAAACACTGCTCACGCGATTATCGCCCCGAGGTGTTCATGTCCATGCACTTTTGCAGCCCATCGTACCTACCAGGAACCTTTCACAACCAATTTCACGATGGTTTCTTTGGTAGATGTAGGAAATGTCAACATGAGATTTGCAATGAAAAGGGTATGTTCAGTTTCTTCGACTGTCCATCAACGCACTCAATCATGAGAGACCCCCGCTCGTGAAATTGTAAACGTCCTACTATAATTAAGGTTAGGTACATTATTTAGGTGCATATATCCATCATCACACAAAACGATTATCACAAACGACGATATGTACCAATCGCTTGCATCGGTTTATCCCTTAGGTGTTGTTAATAGGCCAGTCGAGTTTAAAAGCCACTTAACCGCATTTGTTCGTGTTCGCGACAGGTTAATATTAACTTTGGAACTGCATTAAATATTAAGCTTAAACGTTTACCTCTGACAATACTTAATTTAGTTTAGTCCTATTTGTTCCATTGTCAGTTCCATTAATGGAACTACTTAATTGGAATTATTTGCCCCAGTATTTTCATGGACTGAAAAGTTCTTCTTTTTCTCGGTTCGGTATTATTTGCTCGGATTTCATGTGTTGTTTTCCATAGTTGTCATTTATCATTAAAGTAATTTATTTCTGAAACAGTTTACTTCAGAATTTTTACTGAAGTAACCTAACCTAACCTACTGCATTGTAATGATGGCATTTAAAAGAATCCTGAAAACAGCACGGTTCTACATAATTTATGACAAACGTTGGTATGGCCAGTGAAGTTATGATAAATGAAATTATGGGAAACGAAGACATTCGCTTCTTCTTAGTACCTAGTTGCATTAAAATTCTATAGTAGTGTTTAATTTAAGGAAACTGAATGTAGCTTGAAAAAAGTCTACTTGAGTCAATGAGGCTTTCTGTGACAGTCTAGTATCGTGACATTTTACATTAGTATCACGTTCGGAATTGGTTTAAAATAGACCCAATTGCAAGCAAGACTGTAGTGTCAAATGGATCACACGATACCAACGCCATCTAGCGAAAATTCCTATCAGACTACCCACTGGGACAAAAGATTCCAACTAGTTCCTTTAATGGAACTGATAATGGAATTAGTTGGAACAAACCAATAAATTATTGACTTAAGTATTCCAAGGTCAGTATTATCTTGCAACTCGAATTCCACCCGCTTCCAATGCACCGATTTCCTTCAAAATCGGCATGCGCGTACATAGAATGACACAGCATAAGTAGCTAATAAAAAAACCTTGTATTTTCATGTATTTTTTTTAATCCCGTGTTAATTACGTAAGCTAGAATGTCACTTCGCTCTCCCGG
The DNA here is from genome assembly GCA_947563465.1 of Archips xylosteana. Classification (NCBI taxonomy): domain Eukaryota; kingdom Metazoa; phylum Arthropoda; class Insecta; order Lepidoptera; family Tortricidae; genus Archips; species Archips xylosteana. Next base: position 2,085,755 of record OX387343.1, read on the forward strand.
CCCGTTGCGAATAGCATCGCTATAAATATCCGAGTTGCCTGCAATGCCCTTGAAATCGTGCGATCACCTCTGAGCGTTAGAACTGCGCGCGCGCACGCTGGATCCAGCCTTTAGAGCGGCTTTGGTTACCATTCGCCGTAATACAGTACTAGCCCGCATCTTTCGCTATCCCGTAGGAAGTGAAATGTACTTGGGACGTTTATTCGAGCGATTCAACCACCATTTTATTTGGTATTTTTTTAAGAAATTTTAGATTATGGGGCTTTCGGTTATACAGGGTAATTTTTTTATCAGTGCACAAATTTTAATATGTGATTCAGTATCTTCAAAATAACCAATTTCAGTATTTTTCATTATAATATTTATAACTTAAATTTTTGTTTTTCATAGTACCTATAGTTTTGTAGTGGTAGAGCCATGTTGTAGCTAGCCGCTGCATCACGAATGGGCCGGCTCGTCCGAACACCGCCGTGAAGCAGCAGTTAGTACTGCTAGATAGTTCAGCAGATAGTTCTGCTGCGTTTCGTACGGTCAGTGAGAGCGCCGGGGGCCCAATACCTCTTCCCCTCCCCTATTCCCTCTCCTTTTTCCTTAGGGCTGACAACGCACTGGCATCGCGTAAAGCGCTGCTGGTGTCTATGGACAGTGGTGATCATTTAACATCAGGTGACCCACTAGTTCGTTTGTCTGGCCTCTCTAAAATAATAAAAAAAAAACCTACCTACTAACTCGACCAATTATTGGATGAATTACTATGAACAACCCAAATTACAAAATGTAAAAAAAAAATCTCGAACTCTCAAAGATACTGAATCACATATCAAAATTTGTGCACTGATAAAAAAATTACCCTGTATATTAGAGGTCCTGCACGTCTACCATGTAACTGGAAATTGTTTCAGAATCTTCTGCCATTTCTTAAAAAATGTGACCAGAGGAGTGAGGCGGTTAATTAAACGCTCGAGTAAGCGCCCCGGGATAGAAACTCATCTGGGTCGTCGCTTATTTGCGTTTGCATAGAATCCGATTCGCTAGCCCGAAGGAACTGAAATTTACCCTGGAGGAAGGAAGAAGGAAAACCAGGATTGTGGATTATCTACGTGTTCTTTTGCATAAAATCGCCAGAAACACAAACGTTATGTCGACCTTAAGAGGCTGACAACACCTAATTTTGTTGAAATTGATGTCATTTAAACAGTTTTTTAAGAAAAACAAAAAGCACATCAAAAAAAAAATATGTTAATATTCATCATATTTCAAAGACCGTGGACGGACTCGATACATAATTGGACGAAATCGGCTCGATAGAAAATAATTGCAAAGATAGGTCTTAAAATCATCATTAAACGGTTCTATGTCTTTATTTTTTTGGCGTATGCATCTGCAATTAAAAACATGAAGTGAACATATTCATACCTAAACCGCTAACGAGTCATATTTCACAAATAATCCACAGTTTTTTTTTAATTAAATATTTGCCCGATAATTTTCAATATACCCGGCTGCCCAGTAATAGCGGCATCTCGTTTACTCCGATACAAATAGACAGTGTGCGCCGACGTTAGTGTTGACAGCGTCTTAACTCATCGAGGTTCCCGTTTATAAAAACAGTGTTTGACAGCGCTGCAATTTAAACAACTTCTTAATATTTAGGTTTATGTTTTAGAGAAAATTAAGTTTCCCCTAGTTTCTTTTTCTAGTGTAATTTAGAGCTTATGATAGAGGTAAAATCTTATCAGGGTGTCGTGGTTTGCCTGCGAGCGAGCAAAGGAAGTGTACTTACCCGGGAAAAAACTTAGATCGTGGTTTACGTGTGTTTTTGTTTAAATTTAACCCAATTCGCTAGCCAGGGAAGTGAAATTTACACGCGATATAAACTTCTTCGGGCCGTGGTGTAACTGATAGCGTGTTTGGATGGAATCAGACTCGCTATCCCAAAGGAAGTCAAAATTACTCAGGATAAAAACCTGGGTTATAGTCCGTCTGCTGTGCGTTTGCATAGAATTTGATTTGCTATACTGAGAGAAGTGAAATTTACTAAGAACTCTTTCTTTGGATCCTGAAATTTTTTATCCGAATTCGTGCGTAAATTAACGCGTGAGCTTCAACCAAACACAAAGAATAATAATTTATTTTGACCACCACCACTAGATCATATCATAACCATGTTAAAAAGTACATTAACTTAAATTCACGTATAACAATTACTAAATAAAATCACTGTTTAATTTATCTAAAGTTTTGCCCAAAAACAGGCGAAGTGTCTCGCGACCAATTTGATTCATGAATTATGCTAAAAAGTTAGTACACATATTTCAGGTATAGTCAATAGTATGTTCTATAAATGTGACTTGCAGCTGCATCATCTTTATGCCCTTAGCCTCATGATGAAAAAAAAACTTTATGATTTTTTTTACCGGCCAGCATCGAGGGTATGTTATTATGAAGAGCTATTAAGAAGTAGCTATAAAATGGTCGTTAACAAGTATCGTACTGGCCGAAGACTGGACCAATAATGGTTTTTTTACTGTTTCGAGACAATAAGACAAAGCACTCGCACATTAATTGTAGACAAAAGACTTTTTTCTTCACCAGTTCGTACTATGACCACAGACAACGAGCTGACAGTGCCTTTAATGAAAATGATGGTTAAAAAAGTCGTCTGTCATTTCAATCGCGTTCCAAATTTGAAGTATGTACGTTTTTAATTTTATTATTTGTTGTTGCATGGGCTATAGAATCACGCGTTAGAAATGTCAGCTGCATCTATTATGGTTCTTGAGAATAGACGGATAATATACAGACAGTAATAAGGTTTTGTCAGACTTTAGGTACGAAACATAGATATTTAGCACAGCTCAAGCACAGGGATTGTAACAGGAAAATGTCTTGATAATATTACAAACGCGAAAGTTTGTTTGGATGAATGTTGTCACTCTTTCACGCCCAACGGTTTGACGGATTCTGACGCATTTTGGCACACACTTTAAAATCTGGATTATCGACTGATTTTTACGAATTTTTTTTATTATGCGAGGGAGGCAAACGAGCATGCGGGTCATCTGATGGAAGATGATCACCACCGCCCATAAATATCAACAACTCAAAGAGTCACAGAGCTGTTGCTGGCCTTTAAAAAGGAGAGGGAATAGGAGAGAATGGGGCACTTCACGCCGGTGTTCTGTGAGAGGGTGGTACAGCCCCGGACGAGCCGGCCCATTCGTGTCGCAGTGGCAAGCTACAACATGGCTCTATCGCTACTAAAATTTTGTCTATATTTGATAGGTTATTTTTGTACCCTTATTCTTCGCAGACGGAGTCGCGGGCAACAGCTAGTAGTCTATAAAAACTGCGGAGGCGTCCGACGCTTGTGAAGCATGAGCGTTGCAGTAACACATGAATTCGGTGTCGCAAACAGTTGCGCAAGCGCATTGTGCCGCGCGACCTTCCTTGCTGGCCGAACCTGATAGTGTGGACATACCAATCGTTATTTCATCAAAGGCTGATACGCGAGAAAACGATAACGTCGGCGCACACTGTCTATTTGTATCGGAGTAAACGAGATGCCGCTATTACTGGGCAGCCGGGTATATTGAAATTTATCGGGCAAATATTTAATTAAAAAAAAACTGTGGATTATTTGTGAAATATGTCTCGTTGGCGGTTTAGGTATGAATATGTTGACTTCATGTTTTTAATTGCAGACGCATACGCCAAAAAAATAAAGACATAGAACCGTTTAATGATGATTTTAAGACCTATCTTTGCAATTATTTTCTATCGAGCCGATTTCGTCCAATTATGTATCGAGTCCGTCCACGGTCTTTGAAATATGATGAATATTAACATATAATTTTTTTGATGTGCTAGAACAAGCAGTTTTTCATAAAAAACTGTTTAAATGACATCAATTTCAACAAAATTAGGTGTTGTCAGCCTCTTAACTGTTTACATACAACCACGCCCAGCAAAGCGGTAGGCAGAGACTAAGAGTCCACGCGCTACGATCCTACGTCTTTCGCTTCCGGGCATTAAAAAAAAAAGAGTGCACCCTTTACTTTTTTTTTAAATGAGGAAATATAGATTCCTACCTCAGAATCAAGAGCACTATGCATTTTGATGATAAAAAATGTCCCAAATTTTTTTAGACAGTTTTGCGACGTTTTTTTCATATGACATATATGGGCCATATATGTCGTAGACAGGACAACAGGTGGGGTAGTCGGGTGCTTGAGTGGAGGCCTAGAGTAGGGCATAGAAATGTGGGCAGGCAACCGATGCGTTGGACCGACGACCTTGTTAGAGAGAACCGGGAAGAATGGCGTGCAATAGAAGAGACCTACACTCAGCATTGGGTGGTGAAAGGTTGAAAAAGAAGAAGAGAATTTTTTTCGAAAAGAGTACACTTTTTAAAAATGCCCTTCCATGACACGCATTATTCTTTTTATACATAATCGCTGGTTTCAATTCTCTCCGTTTGGTTTGGACTTTTTATTGTCTATAATTAATGTTGCCATATCTGAAATTCGGCGAACACGGACACGACAACAGCTTAAAAATAGTTCAAATAGTGATAATTATGAAAACAAAATCATGAATAGAATTTAGATAAGTTTAGTATCAAAAGAGTGCCACAACAAACTTGTTGATATTATATTTACCTAAAGCTACAAAAGCATAGACAGCTGAGGCGTGGCGGTGACGGTTGTAATGTAATATACTAACTTGTTTGAATGGTAGTGCGGTACCGTACTGGGAACTCGTTCATACAATTTAGAGTATTACAACCGTCACCGCCATTGCACCGCCACGCCTCCGCTTGTCTGTGCATTTGGAGCTTTAAGAATTATAGTATAAATCTTCCCAGGTGAATTTTTCGCTTCGAGCCAATTTGAACCTTAATACTATGAAGATACCGTTTGTTTTGAAAGATAAGGGCTCGAAGCGAAAAATTCACCTGGGAAGATTTATAAGTACTAAAAAAAAAAAAATTTAAGGAGTATAAAAAACAATTGGAACTAACTCAGGAACAAAGACAAACATTGAGTAACAGACATGATATCGCGCCACAGAAAATACCCGTTACTATTACAGTAAATAATAAAGTTACCACAACACTAACAAAAAGTAACGTTGGGGATTTTACAATGCATAAGGTAAATAAGTGTAAATAATAAATCGATTTGTTTTTGTTCGGCTTCATTCATAAAATATGTGTTATCTAAGTGACGTAATACTAAGTCGAAGTTATATTACACTTATAATTACAAGGCATATATTTACCTATGTCTATTGTATAGTCACTGTGCTACGTTACTGACAGCTCGGTGAGTTGCTAGACTAAGGGGCTGTCTCACCACCCATTGATTAATTTAAACTGACGTATAAATGTGATCCCGTCTCCGTCTATTCGAACAAAACAAACAGAGACGGCATCACATTTATCCATCAAACAAATTTGATCAATGGACGGTGAAACAGGGGGTAAGTGGGAGTGCACATTGCTCGTAGAACCGCCGGCTGACGTCGGGGTGTTAGGTCTAGAGCGTCCGCGAACTAAAAGACTTGGTGTGGGAAGGCGCACAACAAGATGGAGCGATAATCTGGAGATCGCAGGACCACTTGGATTAGGGCAGCGCGGGACTGTTGCGGTCTTTGGGGCACTTTTGGATTATTGTATAGTCTATATAAACGTGTTTAAAACCTACTGTAGATTGAATGGGTAATTTCGCAAAAAATCTATCATTAGGCAACCCGGGGCAATCGGGTTGTTAGTATATAGTACCCTTCGCCACTGGAGCTACGGAAAGGAAACGCGGTCATCGCAATAAAAATATTTATATCCTCTCTACAGATAAAAGGAGCGTTATGCACTGTCGAGAATTATGCAGTGTTTTCCTGGTTGTTATCACTGTTGCGAAGCGATACTAAAGGGTGCCAAGTCGTGTTCAGTGGTAGTTGCAATTTGAGCCGTATATAACAGCCATGAAGTTAATTTTCCTTCGTTGCTGTTAGGGTTTTTCTTGGTGCGTGCGTGCCAGACGTAAAATTTTGTAGGTTAAAATCTTTAGATAGAGTTTCGGCGGCATGAAAACGTCCCGAAAAATATAAGCCAACAATTGGCTTATATGTCATTTGCCCCTTCAGTTTTAATGACGTAACGCGAACGTAAGATGAAACTGTCAAATGGGCTTTTGGACGTTTTGGCTCTCTATCAAGTGCATAAATAATCTAAGGTTAGAATTAAAATTTCGTTCGACGGATTTAAAAATCCAATAAGGATGTGGCGACACCCCAGCCGCATAATGTGTATACTCAGCGTTTTAGCTAGCTACGCGGGACTCGCGGCCAACGGTCTTCAGTCGGTACAAAACCATCTTACCATCCACGCGCATACCAACGCGCCCCGACTCCCGCCTGGTTAGCCCCTAACCTTCTGAACATTATGTAAACTAAACAGAACAATTGTGATTCTACAGTGTGCTATTAAATAATATTAAACTACCGAACTGTATCATTCCTCACCTAACCTAACCTAACCTAACCCAACCTGCATTTGGTAGTCAAAAGGACATCTCTAATTCGCTCTTCTATATGTTAGTTAGTAAGGTTAAAGTTACGAAAATACGAAAACACGCGATTCCCCAGACTTAAGAACAAGCTAGGTCGATTGTTCGCTTCTGAAAATACTTACTTTCATAGAAATCGTTAGAGTTTATGAGATTCCCGGAATAAGTAAATAAACTAAAATTGCTCATTTAATGTTGTAGATTATGTAGACCTAATTCACAGATTCTCAAAGGTTTTTTTATCAAAGTACCGTAAGCAACGTGCCTTTCTGCCTTTGATCAAATTGGGGCATTGTTCATAATGAATGAGGTAAATGGTTGACATGTAGATAAAATGAAGATAGATGAACACATCGACAAGGAATAGCAAATGCTACCTAACAAAAATGCCTGAGTTATGCGGTAACGAAATATTGTCACATTTAAAGCAATGCAAAAACTTTTGTAAGGCCCAAGTTGACATTTCCAATTAGAAAAGTAGCTTCCAATAGTTCTGTACACAAATACATGCAAGGGTCTTTAAATTCTTCACCGTTACAAGTAGGTACTTCCAAGGATGATGTATAGACTGGACTAGTACAGATCGGCCGCGGAAAAATAGTTCGATTATTAAATCTAGATGGCGTTGACATATAGCCCGAGGGTTTGAAAGCAAAACAATAAGACTACAGATATTTCATATTACTGCAAATGTATTATTATGCAATATTTTTGAAAAATAATACATTTGTAGTAATATGAAACATCTGTAGTCTTATTGTTTTGCTTTCAAAGCCTCGGGCTATATTCGAACTATTATTCTGCGGACGATCTGTACTATGGCGATTGCTAATCCAGTCTATATCATCCTTGGTACATCGGATTTTGTTGAAGTAATGATTCGAAAACTTGACGAAAAAGATGCTAAAGTAAAGACATTACAAGCCTTAACATCTCTAATTCCGCGTTCGAGTCCGAGCCCAAATAAAAGACGATTTGACTTCTAAACCCGTTCTCAGGGTCAGACTAACTTCCTCTTTGATAAAACGAAAACGCAGAAACCGGCAAAAAATGACGGGCATATCCACACGCTCCCTGATCGTATCCCTTTAAAAATTACGAATGCATCTAACTTAAGAGTAGAAATTAAGTGAAATTAAGAAGAAGTCTCTTTCTACTTAACTGGCACATTTTTGGTAAAATATTTTTGATTACGACAACAATTTAGATCGACAAACTTTAGTTCCTGTTTCTTTTTCTACTCTACAATGTTTCTATTCAGCCAGTATATTTTCTTACCCACGCAGTTCGTCTAGTAACCTCTTTAAAAAATAACGAATTTCGAGTTGTCAAAAAGAACTTGGAAACCATCAGCCTTACTGGTTCACTATCCCCAATTTGCGCATAAAAATTGTTTTTTCAGCCTTTATTTTGGCAATCTGTCGGTATGATTATTATATTATGTTGTATACCCATGCCAAATTGCAGTTTTATAATACCTACCTATTTAGTAACATCCTCCGAGTTTTACGACGGACAAACTTGACATAAGGGTTCCATTTTTGGAATAAAAAGTGGAAAGATATGCCCAGAGCGCAGTTCTATATTTCTTACGTAGATTTTACGTCTTGGCCAGTCCTCAGCTATTTGACATTGTGCAAGGTTAGTGATCCTAATAAAAAGATGCAAAAAATGGCGGATAGCGAATGCGAAACGCGTACGCAACTTTCAATTGTGCATTTTAAAACGTAAAGCTTCTTTATCTATGCTTCGGGCGTTGTTTATGGCTCGCTTTAAGTACCTACGAGTATATTCTCTGTGACAGGAGCTAGCAATTTATTGAAAATGTTGTTTTGCTGTGGTCACAAGCCCCAGCTCACTGTCGTCCGCATTTGATCGTAAAACGCTAGTAATATTATTAATGTAAGAGTTTGTGTGGTTATTACTCTATTACGTCTAAACGGGACGGGTTTGGACGCTAATCTTATTCTGATATTTCCAGGAAATCAGGCCGTGATTGCTGTCTAGAGAAATATTTGTGAATTTCCGAGGGAATTGAGCGAAATTCCGGATGTTCAATTTGATTCCCGAAACTAACGTTTGACGAGGAATTGTTCGACTTGAGCTTTCGGCCTAAAGTTAATTCAGGTTTTAGGGTAGTTTCTAAAAACAGTAATGTCCTTTCAAAAGACCTTAGCAGTTGGCCGGTAAAACTCGAAGTTTCGGAAAAAAAAATTAAAAACAACACACTGTCACATTAATCGCATTACCAAGGATTTGATTGTGGTATCTGTGACAAATCGTTTTGTTTTTGATACGCACTCACTAAGACAAGCGGCGACAGTTGCGAGCAAAATTATTGCAGCAATTTGTGCATTTTAAAGTGCAATTGGAATTTTTCTGAGAGCCAACTGGAGGCGGGCCAGAGCGTCGGTCGTGCCTCCGGAAGTGTCTACATCTATCTATTGAGAAGTACACTTACCTACTGTGCTATAGTTCTCTTAGAAGGTGACATTAACAAACCACACACTTTTAAGCATATAGTCGATTTAGCTGGTAGAAGTGGCGTCAGATCTAGCAATCGCCATACAAAATATAAGAGAGAACCGTGTTTGGCCAATGCTGAACACCTCCTCTCAGTATTAGAGGTCTTGGGCCGTAATACCACGCGGGTCCAGTGCGAATTAGAAACTTCACAGGATGTTTTCCTTCACCGAAAAGCACATGGCAACAAATGTAATTTCTGAAAAATTCTGAGGTGCGAACCCGGGTTCGAATCCACGGTCCTTTGCCTGAAAGGCCTTTGGAGAAACCTCTAGGCTACCAGGGCTTTATATGTTTAAGCATGAGAGGATATAGATCGATTATAAGTGAACTACTCATCACGCCTATTTGTTTAAATACACTATTCATGTCAGTCTAGATCCTGGAGGGTGGAGTAGTAGCTAGAGTCTATTAGACCTCCATCCTCCAGGATCTGAGGTCAAGGATACACTCACCTGGTGGCCGTGGGTGCGCCGCGTGGTGCTGCAGCGATGCAATCTGGTGGTGCTGGTAGAAAGGCAGGAACGGCGCGTACGGCGCCGGTGGGGGCTGTAGTCGTGCCTTTAGCTCCTCAGCGGAACCTGCGCCTGATGATGATGATTCCACGTCCGACACCCCGGAGTCAGCTGGGGACGGTGGCAGCGAACCTGCGGGAGACAATGCTGGTTTAATATCAAAGACACTGAAACTTGGAGATGTCAATATTGTCAATATAAACTGAATAAATTAGACAGCTTAGAGTCCTGGCGCTTTGAGGCTTCCCTGGCAAAGGTCCCCTATAAGATGGCCTGACCAACGATCTGGTAACAGTCGCACTTAGATGCGGGCAGCGCAGGATCGATCAAAATCAAATCAAAAACGTTTATTCTGCAAGTAAGCCGCATAGAGCTTATTTACATGTCACTTTTTTTTTAAGTACCAGCGCTCTCGGAAAGACTATCATTGCCAAAAAGAATGCGGCGCATGAAACTTTGTCGCCGCAAGAATCGTTGTATTCTTTGGAAGGCGTTTGGCTGACAGTAGACGTCTTTTGGCTGATATGAGGTAAAGTAGGTGTGGCGTGGGAAGGCCCCCAACATGGACCGACAATTTGTAAATGGGGGACACAGGAGCAATCGCTGTGGTGCTCTTTGGGGGACGCATTTGTCTAGAAGCGGACGTATTTAGCTCAAAAGCATAAAAGGTCATTCATTGTATGACTGAATTGTGAAGCCCTGTGTAAAATTTCATGCTTCTAGACATGGCGGTTGAGATCGAGGTTTTACTGTGAATGATTAACAAACGCACGCACTCGCTACTTTCATATTCGTAACGTTATTAAAATGGTACAATCTGCGCAGTACGACACCTGCCTTACGAATCTCGTACCCGCTCGTCTTAAGACGAAAAAACCAACGCAAATTTGCATAAGAAAGTACCCTTTTCAAACGTTAATCTAATAAGTTAGATTAGCATTATGACATCCCTAACGGTCATTCGCCAACTGGCCAACTTTCACACGGCCAAAATGACCATCGCTGACCGTTGACCGTGGTCAAACGCACTTGCCAACCTGTGCACCTTAAACAATTGTTATGCAAAACGCGGATAGAATTTATGCATTCGCGAATAGAAAAGGGTGGTTTCTTATTGTGTTCTAAGTCATGTTAGGGGTTGTTACGTCTTTGATTTATCACATCGCTTTGTTATGCTGGGTTAGTTGTTACTCTAATTTTAAGATGCATCAAATTATTGCACGAACTGAAATCTCTTTGAATAATTAAACGCGTTTGTGCATTTTGATCCCATGACTTGTTGTTGTTGGTGATGCGTAGTTTCTGAATAAAATTACAAGGGAAAGATACAAAGATCTCCGAGTCGATTTAAGATAATTACTGTTATGTCTACTTTACACTAGCTGCCTTAATAACAAAAAAGGACACGCACGACCGAATCTCCATTGGAAGCATCGTCTTATACGCTCACTTTTTTATACGAAGATTTTTGACCCTTTGGCACTTTATCGTACATTTTTAAGACCTTGTCCTGACTCAAGGCGTCTACCAAAACATTTAGTCATACATTTTTATCTATACAAAAACAGATATACAGCACAAGCACCCGTTCAGATTTCTCATGTCGCTCAATGAATGAAATTTGAATAATGCCATCAACAGTACTATTCCGTTTCCTTGTCCGAAAAACTATGAACTGGCCATTTGACCGGTGTGCTGTCCACACCCCATTGTAAGGGTTGAGTGTATTGTGGAGACGGCCCAACAATGCATGGGAACGGGCCCGTTTGACCGTAACCCTTTCACTGCTGGTAATTAAAGCGAGTCGCACGATGACCAGTCGGAACAAACAGTATTCGGGGGTCCAGTTCCAGTATTTTTGCTATTAATTTTTTTACGATTATCTGTGGATACTGAGATTCTCTTTTAATAAGATTAATGTTTTAAACTTTTGCGATTCCCACTCATGTTTGTTTGTTTGTCCTTCTTTTCGAAACTGAGCGACGGATTGCCGTTTTTTTTTTGTATGAACATAGTCGAAAGGCTGGAGAGTGACATAGGCTACTTTTTACCGCGGGAAAATGTCTTATTCCCACGGGAAAACACGTTTTAATCTACTTCAGCGAGGCCGAAGCCGCGAGCATCAGCTAGTTACTAAGTATTCTTAAAATTATTGCTAATATTACATCGACGATTTGACCACATTGCGGCAGCCGTATAGTCACCAGTCGACTTGAAAAATCGAGGTAATTTTACCATCAAATACCTGTCAGTTATAAAATGAGTTTACCTGATACTTTATTTTTATAAATCAAAGAACAAATATCTTTATTGAATTTACTTAGGCTATGACAAGCATTTGTGAATCTCGAAGAAACTACCAACGGCCCGGATACAGGAAGAAGAATCCAGCAAGAAACTCAACAAGGTATATTAATTTAAATTGCAATCTTATGTCTGCTGAGGTCAGTTCTGTCATTCCAAGTCCAATTTTATCCACATCTGGAGATCGAATTGACTTGAAATTTGGTACAGATATGCAAATGGTATAACAATGCAAGTACAGTAAAAAAAGGGTTCTGTTAAGCAAAAACTCATTTTGATTTAGACCTAGCCTTCTCAACTGGACAACTTACAGAATTTAAAGCTATTAGAAACGTCAAAAAGACAAAGCATGCTAAGCTTTTTCGGTGATCTAAGTATTGTCACCCGGAATTGAAAACATATCAGTTTGGACCCCAACTCCAACCCGTTTTTGCCCTTTCAAGGTATCAAAATAATATTCCAACAATGTACAGGGTAACGGGTATGAAGTAGACACCGGAGCATGGGACATACAAAGGTTTTTTTATCGCGATCTTTATGAACTGACCACTTTTGTATGGATGGCGTTAGACCATAATCTTATGGACTTAGATATTTATTCGCGATGATTTTGCATATGAATATTATTTAGGTATTGTGTTTGCGAAGCGGTTAGTATAGTGGTACTTGCGCTTGAATTAGAGTCGGCACAATGTGAAACGAAACCGATATTGTTCTTCATTTAGCAATATTAAGTCATTTACTGTATTCATTGACTCTATTATCATATTTATAACATTGTTGTGATATAAATTGAAAGCCTAATCTCTGACGAAATGAGGGTTTATGAGGTGCGATTGACAATTATGACATTAGTGTCATATTGGGATTAGTATGTAACTAAATAAACCAATCGCAAGCAAGACGTGACACATCCGTGTACGATCCGAGCACGATACTAACGCCGTCTAGCTATATTCCATTTATCAGAAAACCTTATTTAAAAAAAAACTATTGCATAGTTTTTTTTTTTTTTCAAAGGCTGTTGCTGCCAGACTTACTCAAATGCATGGTTCTAAATCTGAATTATCATTTAGAATGATTACAAATTGTACTTGAAAAATATGAGGTAAGAATAAACGTATTATAACCCCAAAGCTTTGTTGTTTTTTCCGACGCAGTCTCCATTTGATTTGTTCATAATCATAAGACAACGTAACGGTCAAAGTTGACCATCTGACCACCCTTTAAGAATCATTCGTGATTCTCCCAACGGTTTCTAGCGTCCTTCTAATCGGTATTAACATAAAAAAGGATTCACAAAAGGAAAGTAACATCATAAAAGCTATTAGGGGATATAAAGTTAACTGGTTTGACAATTTCTAAGGACATTTCTGCTTTAGATAGGTACAAGTTTGGAACGTCCGTAGCTCCGATAAATTGCACCCAGGAAATATTTGTAGATGATTTTTTATAAGAATGCACTTATACACTAAGTATACTCTCTACTTTACCGATAGCCTGTGGTTGTTCGCGGTTAGCTGCTGCCTTTGCAATTGATGCTATATTAAGACTAATGACTAACACTTACACCCTTCCACGTCCAGTGTAGTCATGAGCAAGTAAGTTTGCGTTTAACAGTTTAAAAGTTTGGCAATAGAGAGAGCAATACAAAAGCGAACTCGTAAGTTTGGTCTGCATCAAAACGCTTCGTGTATCAGCATATTTTAGGATGCGTAGGGTGCGCTTGTGACAACGCGACGGAGATATCAACAGATGATTAGTCTCTTGAGTCTCTTCGCTTTGATGAAAGTGCATCCTTTGGTCTATCATTGGGTACATTATTATGTTCGAGTCTCCCCCGTGGACATGGCAACAGTTAAGGGTCTATAGCTAATATTTTTTAGTTAATTCTATATCGGCGTGTGAGACTTCTGGCTAACTATCGGGCCATTCAAATTTATCTCCAGTTTGCTGACTCGTAATCGCTACAGAAGAGACCACTTTGTTTTTACGCTGTGTACGACCCAGTTACATTTTAATGCTTTGATCGAAGTTATTTTAGCTAAAATGTATACTTGTTGAAGTTGGATATTACGCAACTGCTAATGTATGCATATTGTAGTGTAATGATACGTCAGTGGTACAATTTGCCGCTGGGAACCGAACCGATGCACCGTCTACAAATTCACTGAGTAATTGTACCACTTACAATCGAAGCACTTATTAATGCAAGTCTCCTAGTTCGCCGCCGCTGTCTTTGACGTAGTGATTATATTCACTTGGACAGTTGGTTCTCGAAAATGTACTCTGTGACTGCTGCTAACGCCGTTGACGGTGAAGCGACTGGTAGGTGAAGCGGCTGTTAAACACTAGTGTTTAATGTTTCACGTAGTAACTACTGCGCCTTTAGGTTATTGAACTATAATGCACCATTTTCGAATCAGATTTGCAAAAAAAGAATCGCTAGGCAATGTGGATGACACAAAGCCAAATTTGACTTGCATGAAAAATTCGTTTTTTGTCTCAAGAGTTTTGGTAACATTTTGGGAAATGACTTAAGTCGGATCAGCCCAATTGTCTGACCTATACATATGGCCTCTCAAACAGGGTGTCGTGTCAAACTGGGGCTCTGAGTTTATCGAACTATATCTGCGAAATTCAATGGTGTGTATGAAGTTCCCGATCCGACCTAGGCCCGCGTGGGAACTACGGCCTTCTCCTCTGCAGTTCTGCAGTACGTATATCCTTCTGAGCCCCGGCTTTTCCAACCGATATAGAACTTAAGACCTAGATAAGAATCACGTTTTGTAATTTTGGAACTTACTTAAGCGTCTTTGAAGTTCTTTATTCATTGAATCATTTGTATATTTAACACTAAATACAAACTGAAAATATGGATGCACAGGAAAGCCCAGAAAAAAGTCCGGCGCAGCGCAGTGCTGGGTATCGAGCGCTGGTATTTTATATAGGTTTTTAATACAATGGATTTCACGGGATGACCGTAAAAGTAAAAAATTTGGAGTTGAAAAATAAAAACACAAAAAAGATTCCAAAAACCAATCTTGAATAATTAGTACTTTATATAGAACATTCGACCGTTATTCTTACTGATGATTTGTTGTTTATAAATTACGCCGGGACTTTTGCGGATACAGACTGGAATAATGATAAAGGACTACCATAGCCTGTAACATTTTTATAACTATGCTGTTTTAACCCTTTGTGATTTCACCACGTATTAAATGGAGCTATCAAACCTCTCATTTTCCAGTCACTTGTCTAGGCCAGGCTATTAATTATCAGACTTTGACATTTCTGCTGTATGGTGGCGACTCAAGACTACGCAAGAAAATTATAGCGATACCACTACTAATACTCTTACATATTATAAACGATGTACGGCAAATTGGTATCGTAACTATTTTGTGCATGTGTAAAAACTCAAAAAAAGAGAAAAACAAACGACGATTTGAAACTATGAGGAATGAAATTACTGGCCAGTTAGGTTCTAAAATAGTACTTATAGTGTGGAATGACCACAATTGCAATAGTCCTTAGGTATTGTTAAATATTAAGAAAAAGTGGAAAATATTATGTTATATCCGTGTGTATTAATATTACTATAATAGTAAGTAATAAAAAACTTGAAGCTTGAGGTCCCGGGGTCGATTGCCGGTCGGGGCTGATATTTGTGCGAAAAATACGAATGTTTGTATGAGTCTTGGATGTTTAATATGTATAAGTACCCATAGTACAAGCTTTGCTTAGTTTGGGACTAGGTCAATTTGTGTGAATTGTCCCGTGATATTTATTTTATTTTAATATTCTGACTGGAGGCCTACGCGCTGCAGTGGGACATATGTAGGCTACGATGATGATCAATGTGTAACAGAGATTCATGTTAAAATGATACTATAGAAAATTAACATAAATAAATACAACATAACTAAAGATATAGGTGCACAGTTCACAGTAAATATTATTATCAAAATATTATACAATGAACATGTACACCGCACCATGACAAATGAGTTAAAAGAGACCGACAGTGTGGGTGGATGCGACGCAACCCTTCTCACGTCGGATACTGATTGTGCAAACAAAAATGCACATTGCAATTTCGCATCTGCGTCGACAAAGGGGTAGAAAGTTGCGAATTGGAGGGAAAAAAATCTATACAATTTCGGACGTGGACATCTGTGTTGCGTAATTTTAGATATATTGTTTGGATATGACCGGTGTTTGAAAATATTTGAAGGGATTTTAGACGTTTCAAATGGACACGATTGAGGTTTTTTTTTTTAATTTCTTTATTGCATGGTTTTGAGAGGTTTTAATTTAATGTTGATTTGAGTTTGCTTTAAGTTTTGCCATATTTTTTTTTACTGTTCGCGAAGACTTATAATTAATCAATACGGCTTAGCAGATTCTTTTCAGCACAGCACGTGGTCTTTGTGACATAAGTTTCTTATCATTTTATTTACGTAAATAGACTAAATTTTAAGACAATCCGAATTCTAGAAGTGGATGAAATCCAATTTGCAAGATTTGAAGATAACATACGAACATTGCAAGTATAGCAAATAAACATATAAATAGCTTATGAAAAGTTAGACCGATTAATGATTAGTGATTAGAATAACAAAAATCTATATTTCTCTTTTAGATTTATCGCTGACTGTTATTGAACCACATGGCATATGGCGCAAAAATTTAGAGCAGCAAGTCAACCCTTGCTGGGTCAACTCATCCTAACCAAACAATTGCAGCTTGCGTTGCCCAAATGACGGATTTGGGTCGAAAAGACCCTTTTTTTGGACGCGAAATGGGTTAAACACCTTGCGCGTAAGCACGAGTAGGGTTTATGACAATGTGTGCCTGTTTATCTTTAAGCCACGTATACATATACTGAAAGCATCGATTAAATTGTAGCGAAGAGTAAATTCCCGTGAGTAGCGTTGTAGAAATGACAGCATTTGCCAATCACTTTGTTTTCATGTTCCATTGATGTACAGCGCAACTCTCAAATTTACAAACGGTCCTGTCTTTCTACTCTGCCCAGAAAAAAAAAAAAGTTACTTGCGCACATTCGCCAGTTTTCATTTGACGCGACACCTCTTTCTCAAGTTGACATTTTCCCCAATGTAGAAACGGCTATCTAGAATTCTAGATAGCGAAAAAGGACTACAGCTATAAACGCGCTGTCAAGCAAATTAACTCATGCGTTGACATAACCGTCATACCCGAAACGCTTGCCGCACAAAATCTAGCCAACCCAGGGCACCTAGCTATCGATCTACCTATCACTGCTACAGTTACGCAATGTGTTTGCGTGTAGTAGTGCCTATTGTGTGTACACGTCTGCGTAAATTAGGCGCGATTGTGTGCGTATAAGGCTACGCGGGAAATCCAGGAAGAACATTAGCGTACCAATTTTTCAGCGAAAGTTAATGAGGTCGTTTTTGCTGTGCCGAAAACAGTGCCACATCGTCAGCTTGATCTAACAGACCCTAAATCAGAATAATGTTTATTAAAATAGCTTTAAAATGAGTCTGAGGAAGTAACAAAACATGTATTATGTTAGCTTTGTTTCAAACGAAAACTATACTATTATTTCGTTATTTGGCAATATAAATACAAGTAACTTCTTCAAAAGGTGAAAAACCTCTTTCGAACTATAAAATAAACAACACAGACGGGATGACACACTTAAAATAAATCTACCATTAAAAAGTATTTAAGCACCGATCTACGATCGTCCTAAACCCATCTATGTGTTAGACACGCGTAAGTGTGTCCTCTCCGTGCGTGTGCGTGAGTTGCGTCTGTGTGCGCCGCCGGGGGTGGCCGGGACTGGGCCACCCCGTCAACGGATTCGGGTAGTCATGACATTGGGCAGCGGTAACAGCTGATATCGCGATCGATTGTCGACTTCTTCCTTTATGAATTTTTCATGGTGCCATTTGTTTTGACGCCTTCTATATTAAGAACGCGAGAAACTAAAGTTTTCGAGTGTGTTTATGACATGAGAATAGTATCCTTGATATGATAATATAAGGCGTAATTTAAGGGCGAACTGTAAGATAACATTATATGCCCAATTATTATAGTAGTTAAAGATATGTTATTACAATCTCCTCCCCGAATAACGTATTCAGGCACACTGTACCCGCAGGTTATCTAAAATTCGAGACGGGTACTATATACCTATATGTATGTAGTATACTTAGGTCCGCATCAGCGTCCCCGTACATACGTGTATGTGGAGTATTACATAATGTTTTCGGCATTTGAGACATACTTGAGGGTATGTTGGTTTATAAAGAGAGGGCTCTCGGGTAGACCTAAGGCGTATTTGTCGCAAAGGTAGTGACATGCTTAATATTCGTCCGTTCAAAACTGCCTTTTAAAAGTCTAGATGAATATGACCTTGCACATTTTTAACCAAGAAACACGAGTTCGTGTATTTTTTGTAAATTGGCCGCAAAGCCGCCTGATTTTGGAGGCGTTTGGGAGACTGGTGTAAATGGGAAGAAATAAGCAAAATGAAACAGCAAAGAGTGGAAACATTTGAAAACGCTATGTTAGTATTAAGGAATGACATAGTTAATGAGATTTAATTATGTTTAAGAGCTACTTTTAATATCAGCCAGTCTGTTATCAATAGGTATGCTTATAATTATACGCTAAAATGCTCTATGACACGAATAAGAGGTGTGGTTACAGTCTGGTCGATTGTCTGTTTATATAGTGGGAATTCCAGCGCCAAGTATATTTCATTATATTCTCTTCTCAATCATTCTATGATATTCCGGAAATTGCCGATTCTAAATGGAATAGGTACTGGTATAGGATATTTCGTATCAATATCTTTCTATATAAAGCTGTCGACTCCATTTCCGCTCGGGACGAAATGTTCATATTACGTTAAAAGGACTCTGTAGAATGTAATAACGTTTCGTTCTTGGATTTAACCAATTATGACGCAAACAGGGTGTGGTGTTCACGCGTGGAATATTTAACCTAGTAAGGCCCAGCATACAGACTTTAATGCATAGTTACATACGTCAAAGCAAATGTCGACTTTTCTTGACTGACAATAAGTTTCAATTTATGTTAGTCAAAATTATAAGCTAATAAATGGAACTGTCAATAATAATGTTGTAAGGTATTTGCAAGGGACAGAGACGGGTGGAAAGAAAAAGGGGAGGCCTTTGCCCAGCAGTGGGACATCCATTAGCTAATTTTAAAAAAAAGGTGTTTCAGTTTCAGGTTATGGCGCAAAAATACTTATGTAATTATTACATGTATCTCGACTAGATTTCGCTGGTAATAAGATAAGTACATTTTTTTGCGTTGAAACATTAAGTGTGTGTGAAGTTCCCAATCCGCCCTGAAGCTGTAATGGGATACCTACAGGGTGGAATGATGCTGATGATACATGTATTTATTCATGCTCATTTTCTGTGCACAATGCCCGTACATATTTCAACTACATTGTGCTATATCGAAACGGACAACTTAATACTACAATTTAAGAACTATTATCTAACAAAATGATGGTAATGAAAATAAAAACGTATTTAGCCTACCTTAACAAGTACTTATGAGTAAGTTATCAGCTAGGTAAAACAATCGCTGTGCTACTGAAACTGTCTACATACATACTTTTAATCTTGAGACAACGCACGCTGATTGGTTGATATACGCAAGGTCTGTGACGTGATTGGTGAATATTTTTGCAATACAAAGAGACGTCGCGCCAGTACCCAACAGTGAAAACCATAGAGAATCATTTAGTTCATTCATTCCCAAAGTGGTCCAGGTGGACCCCCAGGGGTCCACAGGACACTCGAGGGGGGTCTACGTTGGCGAGACAAAAATGGGGGATTTGGGAATATGGTAGAAATCAAGCAGGCAGCAGGCTAGTTGATTCAAATCGTAATTAGGATTTAAATCGTCTCATTGGTTAATTGAGACGAATTGAATTAGCACATGTCGCAAGGCGCCTACATCGAGTCCAACAAGTTTTAGAACAATGTTGGATACTACTGGATTATCCATGCCCTCTAAATTTCGGGAAATCTTCACGGCGTAGACATTCACAAAAGCCAATGCGTTGCTTTCCGTGATACATTTCGAGACAATGGTGCACAATTTTGATACGAACTGAAACTTAGTACAAATCTCAATTTAGTTTACCACTGACAGATGGCTTGCCTTCATTTCATTTCCGACTTTAACACCATACAAATAAAGTAGCTAATACAAAATCTGCAAACGTGGGTAACAGTATTCTAAAATTGGCTTTATTTGTAGGTCGTTAAAGTTGAATATGAAATGAAGGCAAACCATCTCTCAGTGGTAAACTTTATGTAATTTTACTGTAAGCACACAGAAAGGCAAGACAGAAACAAATGTCGTCTCTCCTATTGACATCAAATTAGTGACTCCGATTCAGCAAACTTAAGATTTATTTTAATGGCCATTTTGACCAGACGTCCCACACTTCGATGTAGATTTTGGCTATTGGTTAACATTTGCAATGTTCACGGGAGAATTATACTAATTTGCCGCTACAAAATTGTGTCCTATTGTCTTGAATTAGAGTAATGTTCTTTACCGGTGTTCGGTGCTGTGTAGAGGGGATGTCTGACAGCCTGCGCGGGCGCTAGAAGCCCGTGCAGCAACGCGCGGCCGAGTCCCCGCGCTCCGAGTGGCAATCCTGCGGGCTCTCCATCCACTGTGGACAAGAAACGTTAAGCGTGAACTAAAAACAAAAACATAAACAACTAAGCTGTTAAAAGAACTCTCTAGTCCCTGTGATAAAAGTTACCACATACAAAAAGTCCTGGCAGAATTTTGTTATCCCCGTAGCTATTTCACATTTCAAGAAAATTTCTGACGTCTGGTCTTCTAGACCACTTTTAACTTTGGTTGATAGGTTAGAAAAAGTACAAGTCTTTTGCAGCCTACCATTGCAAACGTTTCATTTTGGTTATTGTTGTTTTTTATTTTATCCATTAAGAGCCATTTCTTCTAATAGTTTTTATCAAGTGGTAAAACAGACGTTTCATTTTGAATATTGTTACGAGTAATTTTTCCGATCCATTGAGAGCCATTTCTTCCAATAGTTTTTATCAAGTGGTGGAACAGACGAAGATAATTTGTTAGAAAGATATTCAAGTGCTAAAATTCTCTGTAACATGGCACCGTCTATGCAGCAAATTAAAATATGTATTGTGAAAATGTTTACTACAAACTCGTTGAAATACAATGGAAACAGTGCTGAAACATAAAGTATCCATTTACTAGCTTCGTGATTGATTTTGAATCATCAACGGTGTAAAGTGGATAGAAATACAAATGAAGGTTTTCATTAGACACCATGTCATTATAGTAAATCAAAAGACGGATCTTTGTATAGGGTTTAATTATAATTGTGTAGTCTACATACCGTCATTGATAGCGGAATTTTCAGCTGACTTTAGAAACAGACGGCCTTCATTAATTCAGTCTCATCCTAATAAAATAATGTTTTAGTAAATGAAAACAATATCTAAAATATCAGCTACCGTTGCCTAGGAACGCTATACCTACGTAGATAGCCTGAAATCTAAAACAAAATGTCGAAAACAAGTTCACAGTGAAAATACTACTCTATGTTGACGGAGTAAAGTCTATCGAGGGTGTATAGGAACTCTGGACGAGGATTCTCAGACGTTTACGTGACCTTGCGTCCCCGAAATTCACCTGTCTCTGTCCCTCTTTGACCCACGTGCGCATGTGCCGCTGAGCAGGACGCACGCTTTCCCTTTCATAGGTCGAAACGTCTAGACAAGACGTGAACTCTTAATGCCATATGCAAAATGCGCTTACCCACACAAGCGCACCAATTTCGGGGGTGTTTGGGAGCGCGACATCAAATGTGGCAAGACCGGTGTTTCCAACCATTACTAACTGCCACACTCAAAGATATTAATTACTTTAAATAGATGACATTGTTAAGTTTTTAAGGAAGTTCAGCAGTAGTTAAATCAAACATTTGCTGAACCAATATGAGTGATCATATCGAGAAAATGTCAGTCTTGCAAACAGCACTTTTTTTTAAACTGTAGTAATTCTTTAATTCAAGACGCTTTTTGATTTTCTCAGTCTTTACTTAAACAAAATTGTTAGGTAAGTTTAAGAATATACACAGCATTATAGAACAAATCGCCCAGGATTTTCCGTTAAAGTTGTTTACGTGCTGGGTTTCTAATTTAGCAAATCGAGGGTAGAATGGGACTGGCTGAGTGGGTAGAATAATTCAAGCTTCAGTGCATTGAACAGAGATAAGGTTCGGATATACTCTACGTCCGCTATCTCTTCACAATGTTTTCTATTTTCACGATCAACGACCTGCCTGTTTCATTTGTTAACCTATTACAAAGTCTATTGCAGCAAAATGTTTATTTAATGTGACTAAGACTATCAAAGTGATAAATAAAATCAAAGAATGTTAAGTTTACATAAGCTTAATAAACGATGCGTCTATGAATATGTTGTAGTACTAGTCTTTATTTGGTATTTGATTTTGCCCGCAATTTGGACTGCGTCATGCATCGTTTCAGTAGTCTGAAACCATTTCCGTATTATTGTCTTTCAAATGACACCATATTGAAGCACATAAACATAGGTTGGATGGTTTCAAAGTTTATAAAGGATGTAGGTAGAAACAATTTGTTGTATAGGTCAAGTCCATACATATACGATATGATAATAGTCTAAGCAGGAGGGTGTTGTAGGTAATTAGTAAAAAATACTTGCAAATGTGGCCCGTTTATGACTGTGGCATATCATCAAATGTTACATCTTTGAGTTCAAACTGATTTTACGATCTTTAAGTAGACTATCAATTCCTAAACCGATAAAATTGGGCATGAACTCGTAAAACACCACCCAGTGTTGCATGGATTGTCGTGACTCTTACCGCTCCCGCCTCAGCTAGGCTGAAGCGATTGTTAGTGTGACCGGTACGTTATCCGGATGTGCTGCTCTTACTGGCGAAGTTCCTCAGATATTGTCGGTCACCGACCTCAGATTTGCATTGTACAGTGTATTTTCATTTAGAAATAAGGGTGCAGAAAAGCTGCAGCTTTCAAGAGAAATTGCTATGGTACCTTCGAGTTTTTAAATAAGTTTATTTTTAACCCGTTGTACGTTGGTTTCATGTATATGAATTGCATAACAAATTACAAGCTAATAGTATGAGCTATTTTGTATTGAAATTCACTAATACTATTTGCTTGTATTTTGTCATGTAATTGGGCCCGTGGAAGCGAGAGATGTATGTCATGATCATGATCGTAGCAGGTGAAAACAACTGTATCTGCCTACCCCTTTGCTAGGAAGGAGGCGCGATTGTACGTATGTATCGAAGCTCTTAATTTCTAACTGTTACCACATTTCTAGCCCAGTCATTTTGCGGCGCGTCTGACATATCAATTATGTTTGAAATAATATTTGACCACAAACAAAATGGCGGACCATTGTTCGTTCCAATAATAGTGTGGGTGGTTTTATTGCGGTTTTTCGTGAAATAATGACATTTTGAATACGGCTAGGATTGCTTCTACACACTGAAATGCTTTACTCTCTGTGTTTGTGTTAAGGATTTGTACACACACTGGATGCATTCTGCATTATGTATGAACAACATTGTCGGTCTCTACATATTGCGCGTGCGTGCGATCTGACCGCGCGGACCGCACGATCAGATCGCATATCTATACAAAATATATAGAGACCGACAATGTTGATCATACATAATGCGGGCTGCGTTCAATTTGACCTGACCGCGACCGCAGAACGCATCCAGTTTGGCAACTCCTCAATGCTTCGAAATATCAAAAGGGTCTAAACATTATAATCTATTTAGACGACCGGATAGCCTAGTTGTTAGAAAACCTGACTACGAAGCTTGAGGTCTTGGGTTCGATTCCCGGTCGGGGCAGATATTTGTTGGAAAAATACGGATACTTGTGCTCGGGTCTTGGATGTTTAATATGTATTTAAGTATGTATTTATCTATATAAGTATGTTTATCCATTGTCTATACTTCATTTAATTTAGAATTGAAAACCACAACATCATTATATTGCATTTGCGTGTCGTCAATTGTTACTCTAGTACAAATTGTAAAGAGATTACAGTTCACGAGCCGCAATATAATGTTGTTGTGGTTTATAATTCTAAATTAAAAGGAGCATAGTACAGTACAAGCTTTGCTTAGTTTGGGACTAAGTCAATTGGTGTGAATTGTCGTGTGATATTTTATATTATAATACTAAACTAAATGCTCCCAGCGCTATTCTCTTAGGGAACCTAGTCCGTAAATTCAGCGCTGCGCTCGACAGACTGCCTTGACTCATTCCCTAGTAGGCTTTTTTTTCAGGAACTTTTATGTATCTACCTATTTTAATCCAGTGAATCATGTGCCAAATTTCATCAAAGTTCAGTACATTTTGCATGTGAAAACAAATGTCCTTAAATCTTATTTATACTTCGCTAGAATATTAGATCTGTCAATTAAAATAAGGCCATTCAACGTAATTTCAAGTCTAAGTTTAGAATCTAAGTTTGCAAAATCCCAGAGAAATCTTCAAACATGTCTTGACTGACTGATACGTGACCTAGGGTTGCTAAAACCCTAGTCCACTTCTGGTTCCAGCTTATGATAACCAACAACAACCAATTTCAACCTTCGTTCGACACTATAAAGTCGATTATCGTGCATGCAGATAGAATATCGATTTCAACGTTCAGGTACGTAGGTATTGATTCAGTTTATTCGAAAGCACTGACAGTTTCTACAGTGAATCAAAATGTAGGTACAGGGCAAGTTGTCATTTTACCCTCGTTCGGCCATTTTCTATGGAGTTCCTGAAAACTTAAGTGACAGATGAACTCGTCTTTGTTTATTTTGTTTTTTTTTTTATTTAAAGCAAAACTACAATTATATTATGTATGTATGTATGTATGTATGTAAAACTCTTTATTGTACGTAAAACATGAAAAATAACAGTTAACAAGAAACACAGAGGTACAAAGGCGAACTTATCCCATAAAAGGATCTCTTCCAGTTAACCTTTGAACGATTGACAGGACATCAGAGACAAGAGTAGGCATACAATGCTGAGTAATAAAAAAAGAGTCGAAATCAAAAGTAAACCCAAACCAATATACTTAACATATACAATACACATACATACAAAGAATACACGCAACTACACACTAATATATTATATACTTATTATGTATAAAATGATCAAAATATCTAACCTCTGTATCTTTTTAATCAACCCCTTAACTCGCTGTGAGTCCGTGCAAGAACAAAACAAAATGGCGGATATATCCTTTTCTCTATTAATTAATGTGCAAGTTCATGATATTATGAAATTTATAAAGTTTAAGTGAAAGTCTGCAACCACTCTCGCTATATTTAAATATTAACCAACTTGCATACCCCCCTCCCCCCCAGGGTGAATGCACTGGCTTATGACGGGGTGGTAGCGATAGGGATGTTAAGGTCTAGCCGAATTATTTGGCTGTAAAACAAGATGGGGGAAAAAAAATTCTAAAAATTAAAAACTAAATTCCATTCGGGTGAAGGGTGCGAAGTACCGTAAGATATTAGGTGGGCATAATTATTTTACGTTAAAAAAAATAGATGAAATTGACGATTTTCATTTCAATTCGGACAAATATTCATAAGTACGTAGTATGTACTAGTTAAACTTTTTTCAATAATTATGTTCTGAGTAAATTGTATGCGAATTTTCAATAAAAACAGCGCTGCCCGCGCCCAGCCCGTATGCCAACTTTAAGTGAAAAACTCAAGAAGATGACCTGTTTTATGTAGTAGTAACGTGTCTGTATAAACAAATTAACTTTCCAAATTAGAAAAATGACTTAAGCTCCATACATCAATTTTGTGCATCTTCTTGTTTTTCACGTATACGGCTCAAGCCAACTCGCTCTGAGCCTCTACCCAGTAGAGGAACGTATACTCATAGGTTAGAATGATTCGTTCAATACATTTCAATATGTCATACAGTACTGTTCTGATAACAAAGGACGCCGCGGAATCAACGGCTTGTTGAGAAAGGCGTCAAAAATAGTTGTATTAGGTACTAAAGAAATTTTATTTTTTAACTGTTCATAATTGAATGAAAAATATTTAAGCACTTTATTTTACCGATATAGAATTACGATAGATGGTAACTAAAATCCGTATTTAACATCTAGGGTTACAAACAAAAAAAAATCGGAACTCGGAAAACAGATGAATTTGTCCAAAGCGCATCACTACGGTAGAACAAAATAGCATTCTAGAGTAGAAGACACGTTGCCTTAGGACGGGGCAATGCACGTTTAGCTACTGTACCTGAGGGTACGTTCCGAGCAACCCTCTCACCCTTTACCGTTTTGTCTATGTACATTATTTACTCTGTGTCTATGTACTTGGCAATCTATGTGCTACCTTGTGCGGTCGAGGGGTGGGTTGCTTTGTTTTTGCTACCCAGTTTCATAAACTTGTCATCAAAAAATGAAGAACTTTTCTTTTTCTTTGAATCGGTTCTTATTTTATAACGGCCAGTGTGAAACTGAAATAAATCAATCACAGAACATAACAAATACAGTAGTTGCTTTTTTTACAAGTTTAAATATTATGTACTCAGTTAATATCAAGCGTTTTGTACAATGTATTCACTGGCATGTAATTGACTGCATTTTGTCCGCGTTCGATATCGATTCGATTTAAAATAGACTCAACGGTCGCTGGATGGCTGAATTAATAAAAAACACGTTCTTGGATCGATTTTTGAACTAACTGTCATCCACATTTTTTACTTTTCTTGCAGTTGATTATTAGTCGTAGGACTAACATTTCAGCTCCATACCTACTGCTTCATCTTTCAAAAAGTTAATCTCTCCGTTTTGTGAAAAAATGTATTAATGCACATCGTGAAAGACATAAATGCAAATGCCACATTGAGCATGAAGTAATTATTTTAAAAAGTGCAAGAGATATTAGCACCCGCACAAAAAATAATGTGAAGAACATGGAAATGGAATTTGGCATCGAATGTTTCAAAATGATTTAAAGAAATAAATCTTGTTGTAAAATCTTAGCGTAACAGACATTTTGGCTGCAGTTTCGCGTAAATGTCTATTTTTAGTTTGACATCTCATTTCTGCACAAAAGCAAATTTACGTATTAATTTCAAAAATAGAATGTCACCATTATGTGTGCTACCTACGTGCAATGCATGATTCTGATTTTTTTACTTCATGATTCATGGTTCATATTGTCTATACAATAATCTTGACTTTTTTCAAGAACTAATCACGTTGTCAATCAATTACAGAGCTGAAATGCGTCAGTACATAGAGAGTCGTTATTCTGGTATAAGTACTTAAATAAGAAGAAAACTCGTCTACCCAACTCAATAGCTACGCTTTGAATCCAGTTTATTTACCGTGGTTTAACAAGACATCCTTATCTCACCAAAGATGAAAGAAAAAGACAAAAGCACCTAGCGACTAGCGTTCCATTTTGAATTATATAATTTTGAAAACAGAACGCGTTTTTCACAACACGTCAAATTTAATTGAGCGTGCTAAACGTTCGCGTCCTTATCAATACTAGAGCCAGAAACAAAGCTCTATACTTTTTAATTGGGCCAAAGCGTGGTTGAAAACAAACTATTTATTACTGGCCGGTATTGAAAATGATCGCCAACGAGGAAGTGAGCAATGTGTCATTTTTTTTAAAACGATTACGTCAATGGGAGAGTGGCGCAAGGGACGAGAGTTTAGCCTAAAATTTGTACCTACTGGCAACACTGATCAAAAATTTTAAATATTTTTATGAAAATTCAATTTTAATTTTGCACGGAAAAGAGTGCAATCACTTTGATGACGATTAAAAAGGTAGGTTTTACGAAATGCCCGCGTAACTTAGTAATCTATCCATATTTTTAAAGTGAAATTTTAGTGCAGAATTATCGTCCTAAGGAAAACTCAACAGTAAAATAATTCTCTAAGCTTGTGCTCACAATAAAGACGATCTACATTCAAAGAAAACACAACCCAAAGACAAACACAATAAAGTCGGTTTAATAACAAAACGTCTCAAACGAGATGAGTGACGCCAGAGCAGCAGTAGCATCCGGGAAGTCATTACAAATATAAACCAGGATAAAGACCTCTGGCAGTAATACATTTGTATTAGGCTAGAGATCCATCTTGGCTGGTAAATGTCCCCAGATTAAAAGAGCTCTGGTCCTTACCTTTTCGTATAAGACGAGGGATCTCGCTACACTGGAATTTTCTACCAAATATTCTCTGTACAGGTTTTGTTGCTAAGGTGACTAAATATCTTCTTTAATGTCATATTTAATTGTATTTTTGCTTATTTTGCTTTTTGGAACAGGAAATTGAAGAACTTAACTTCTTAAGCCTAAGCTCTAGTCAAGGTAAGTGAATACAATTAACTAATGAGTACAGACGGACGTCGAACGTAATGGCAACACTGTTATCGACGGATGCAACGTCTACTCTTTTTTTTAAATTATTTCTGGCTATGGAAGTTGAATCTCGCTAAACACATTGCAATAGAAAAGGAATATTAACAAAAAGGGAATTTAAACTGGATGTTACGAATTTTTTGAAAGTATTAAGACGACCAGATGGCCTAGTGGTTAGAGAACCGGACTACGAAGCTTGAGGTCCCGGGTTCGATTTCCGTGTCGGGTAGAAATTTGTATGAAAAATACGAATGTTTGTTCTCGGGTCTTGGGTGTTTAACATGTATTTAAGTATGTATCTATCTATATAAGTATGTTTATCCGTTGCATAGTACCCATAACACAACCTTTCCGCAATATTGTGGACATGACTAAAAAATATATTAATCAACTTTATAAGAAATCTTTGTGTTATTTATTTACTACGAAGCAAAATTAAATCGCAGGTAAGAAATAAATTAATTATTCAATTAATTTCGGAGTCATGTCTACATTATTGAAAACAATGACGGTAATTCGTCCGATCCCTGTTATAAAACAACTCCCAGTATGTGAAGTTACGTCATTTTCGAGTCACATGCATGAAATGTACGGGTCCTGTTGATGACCAGAGAAAGAATAAATGAGTACAATTTTTTTCCTAAATTTCCTTTTCTAAGAAGAAAAAATGTTAATATTACTTAATGCCACTAAATCTTATTTATTTATTCATAATAACTCATACTATACATACCTATATCTAGAGTGATTAGGTACTTAACACGGAAATATTTAGGCGAAAAAACTCATTTCGATTTGTCCTCAAAATACTAATTGTTGCATATAAACGGCGCAAACCTAATCTTATGCTCTAAGGAACTGAGTCCGTTTCAAATGCTAAAACAATGTTACATAAAACCTTGTGACAACGAGGCCTTGGTGGCAATACTAGAATACTAGTACCTACCAACGTACCTACCACCGACCGATTACCTTGAATTGCATATGTATACAATAGTCTAGACATTTGCTAGACCAAATTTACATGGCTTTTATTGCCAGCATTTGTTCATAGGAAGATACACGTGTAGTTCTTATTACAATAACGCCAAAAATACTGAACAGGAAAAAAATACAATTTAAATATTATCACTATCAGATGACCCTCGTGTTACTGCATAAAATGTTCAACGAAAAAGAAATTGGAATGTGTAGGTAGACCATATAGACAAGAGGCAAATTTGAATTACAAAAAGAAGGAACGCGAATTCAAAATGCGCGTCGCAAAACGTTGCCTGTTGCACGTGGCACTGTTTTTAAGCACCTAATGCACCAAGTACATGTGTAATAGATAAAATCTGTATTGTATTTTACGTATAATCTTGAATAAAATATGTACTAAGTATGTTTTATTTACTTTAAAAGTGACTATGAAATGCAACGAAAAATATTTGGATCTATAGAGATAATTTCAGTTTTCACCAGTATTTTCTCAGTATTGGGTCATAAATAACGCGTAATTAAATTAAAAAGGTAAATATACTTACCAGCCGATGTATAATAATATGAGTCATACGCGCAAACTCTACTTCAGTGTTTCACTTAAGTTTACTTTTAGCCACGTTTTTGATATTACAAATTCGCATTTCTAATTTGAAATCGCAACAGATTAAAAAGCCACGGCACAAGATGGCGTCAGGAAAAGCGCGGGCACTTTCCCTCGCGGGAAACTGAGGAAAGTTGCTCCGTGAAAAGGAAACCGCGTGATTATACTGATAACACGTTCTAGCACGCACTAGGTCTCTCAGGCGTACGCTACGCGGTCAATTCGTTGTCAAGTTCGATATTTTATATGGCAACACCATCGGTGCTTGTTCTTACGCTCGTTAGGGACGTCACTATCCAAAATATAAAGCGCTTCCCGCTTGGTCGCAAAGCCATAGAGTAAAAAAACTTAATTTTTTTATGTCTTTGGTCTAGGCTTAGTGGTTTTCTTTTGTGCCAGCATTAAAATTAAATGAATTGGCGCGTAAATCTAAGTTCCATCAGGGCAATCGTAATCTATATTAGAATACGTTCGGTTAGGTTAGAATTAGCATACGGTCTCAAGTCTTAGCCGCATTGTACTAAATTAAGTCGAATAGGTTCTTTTAACATTCTAACTTAGTTAGAATATGTGTACGTGACTGGATAGTGAATGCGGTCATGACAAAACCACAGGAAGGGGTTATAGCTTTATATTTGTTAGTAATAAGAATATTTGCGATAATCCTGTAGGCAAACCTCACGACACGTCATTACTGGTTATTTTGTAAATGACACTGACGTTTATCGGAAATCCGCGGTTCTGATTGAAGGATATTGTGTTGATGACAAGTTTTTAGCCAAAATGCGGATCAGCCGGTTTTTGTTTCTTACAAGCAATGTTGGGGATATTTTACTGGCAACATTTTAAAAAGTAGCAGAATTAATTTATTGCAAAGATATTTTTATGGCAACACTCTTATTATGGTTCCTCTTTCGCAGAGTTAAAGGGGGAAAATTTTAAGTAATGATATTCAAATTATATTGTTTAAATTTTAATATCATATTATTATGACGTTTATTATAAGTAAATATTTTTTCTTACAGACATTATTTTTCCTATAACAATTGATCTTTTATTTTTTAGACTATTTCCTAAATTCCTTTCTATCCGATCATTTTAAGTTTTTACCCTTTTCCCCGTTTTTACCCCGTGCCACAGTGCACAAACCGTGCGGGCCATAAAAAAAGGGAGGAAATTGGTGTTTGGGCGCTGGAACGTTAGTTTCTATTGATAATATAGTCTAGATACCGAATGAATCGATAATATTGAAGGCGGTAGATACATTTTTTTAAATTGAATTATATTTGAATCACTACGTGTTTGTGTTTGTATAAAGAAGACATTAATTCAATCATTTGTTTCGTCAGCATTTCATTACGAGTCTATGTAAATTCTTTTTTTTCTAAATATTCTTGTTTACTAGGAAAGTAGTTCATACTGAAATAAAGGCGCAACTACACATGTTTTCCAATATGAGTCAGAGATTACATACATTATGTGATATTTAAATAAAGCGTGGCTTTATGAGTGCCACCAAATCAGTATGAATGGCTGAGTCACTGTCAATTTATAGTATTTTATTTTATTTTCACATAATTTTAAGCGTAATTCTTCACATATCACTGTCATAGACAGGGATTAGATATAAGTAAGTTGAACGGTTGAAAATTTTGTTGTTTAAACTATGTGTAGCATAACTGGAGAAAAATTATAGCAAACGAACATTCGATCAAACGATAATTTGGGCAAAGAAATATTCGATGAAAAACAATTGGTGTCAAATAGTAACTTCTAAACGACCAGGAGTCTTCGTTGTCGGTTGTACTATATGTAGACAGATAGACTGCGCTTTGTGTGTGTGGACATTTCTGCTAAGCTAAGCTCCACGGTTGAGTGCGCTAGCGCAAGTGGGTCGCGTTTGAAGGGCGCGCATCCTACGCTGCATCCGCATAAATACCATAAAGCTGGTCGTCTACTTCAAAGTTTTTCGAGACAACATCAGAATGTCATTAAAACATTTTTTTTTTTTTTAAATCACACCAAATCCAATTAATAGGATACACCAACCCAGGTAGAGTGTGCAGTGAAATATCAACTCGTTCTCGAAACCGATTTTTCAATTGACATCAATGTCATTTTTTTAAATGACACGTTTTTACCTTTTTTCATTAACTATCAGAGTTTAAAGCTGTTAAAATGCAAGAGCCACAGGCTTACTGTCCTGAACACTAAATGACACTTCAACAGTATGTAATAGTACATTGTGCATCTAAGGCCGTAAGTAGGGGATTACTGACGAGAGTCTATTAGAAGCCCGACGCCGAAGGCGGAGGGCTTTTAATGACTCGAGTTTGTAATTCCCTTACTGCCCGTGATACACACAATGATTTTCATCACCATGCGAGAAAAAAAATCCAAAAATAAAATTATTTTGTCTCTAAACACTTAAAATGAATAAAATAATGGTTACCCGCCAATGCAGATTGTCACTTTTTTCAAGTCATCTACCATAGATAGTGTAAACTGTGTTTTAGTTTAGAATTCGAAAGGTCATACGGCCAGATTCTGCCAACATGTTTAAAATATAAAAATAACGAATTTTCATGAAGCGTAGATAAGTTTTGTGTTGTAAAATTTGGGTTATAGCTAAGTTTTAAAGATAATAAAAAAAACGTTGGCTGCCTTGAAACCTCCTTAGTCTGAAATGACTTGTTTACAAATTTTAAAACTAAAGTTAGAACTCCCTTGGGTAGAAAAACTGTACGTAAATCCATAACTCCCTTAAGAACAATTTAGGCCCTTGTCATTTAGTATACAGGCATGGAATAAGACCATTGACGAGCAAGAGTGATGAAAAATAATATTTGACACTAAAATGACACCAATACCAGAGAGGCCCAAATGGATTTTTCAGGTGTGTGCCACTGTGTTTTAGTTTCCCGTTGTCTAATTTCGCAGCGCCCACATCGATCACCGCTACCCGGGATGAGTAAGTTATTTATTTCACACAAAATAAGTAATGACAGGTCAAAGTTACTCGTAGAGCTAGTAAACAATTACGGTATGTTTACATAGCGTACGTAACGAATTAGCGTACCGGCGGCAAGGCCGCTGAAAGCGGCCCGAAAACCAACCAACCACGGCCTTTCGAATATGACTAATAGACAATCGATTGCAACATCGACATTTGAAATTGGAATCGGTTGAAGTTCATTTGATTTTTCCAGCCAGGAGTTTTTTCGGAGCTAATGCGAGGGGTGTGCTTATTTTCATTTTTCCAGCCAGAATTTTTTTCACGCTATGGTGACATAAACAATTTAAAATCAGTATCGTAACGCTATCGTTCATTGATAAGGCGCGATATTTTACTATCATGACTGTAACAGGCATAATAGTAATAGGGACAAGGCTTCAGATATGTGCTGTTGACAATAAATTACACGTGTATGTAATGTTGCAACACGGTTTAAATCCCTGTATGGCCTTATTAAAAAAAAAACAAGTGCGTACCTACATTAAAAAAAACATGTTATTATTAAACGTAATATTGAATGTTCTAGAAACGCATTTGAGAAGTACCTACGTATTTTTATTGCTTTATTACGAGAAAATATCTTTTAAAATGTCATAATGCTAGTATTAATGTAAATAAAAAATACCGGTAACGATATCCAATATCTACTCTGTGGTCTATAAACTGGAAAACCGTAAGCGCGCCGGCTACGTCACTGCACTGCGAAAGTGAGATTTCCAGCGATGCACTGCGCTCCCTTGACCCAGTTGCGCGGCTGTGTGCGTGCGCTCTACGTGTCTATGGTTTCGGTTTTGTTTACGTTGGTAGCACTGTCGCTATTAATTTTGTATCTGTTGAATGCGGTTTCCGTTCCAAATTAGAAATCTCTCAGGTGCTAGGATCGTTGGATGTTTGTAATTAGAACGTGCCAGGGATCATTTTGATTTTATGAAATGATCCCTGAAGATTTGAAATGTTTGAGTTCTTTTGCGGATGTGCATCTTTATTACCAGAATTACAGAACTCAGGAACATTAATTAACTTTAATAGACACTAAACCTTATACTCTTCCAATTTGGTGTAGTAAATTCGTTATTGACGAACAATCAAACATTTATAAGCTGCTGTAATTAAACATTACCGCAAGATCAACTAGTTTCCTTTCACGCAACATGAGTTTTCGCATGTTTGCGTTTTTATACGTTTTAGTGGCATAATAAAGAATAGAACGACATTTAAATTATCACCAAGTATTATTTTGTTTTTGTCAACATGCCTAATGTAATTGAGCATTACACAACACCAACGGAAGTCACAGAGCACTAGTGCATTTGTTGACATTAAAACGGCTAAAATTTCCGCAAATCGACTGGACCGGATCAGATAAAAGGCGGCGTGGGCAGTATTGAACTTTGCATTGAAATAGTTGCAAGTTGAAGTTAACTGTGACATAACTGCTCTAGTTTTGACTCGAGCCACGTAAAGCCCATGGTAACAACCGTAAGGTTGTATTTTGTTTCAGACAAACTGCCGCACTCACAAATGTCAATTAACTTGTACATCAATTGAAACAAGCCGTGGAACATCGTTTATTCATCATTCGTCATAATTATTATGTAGCTAAATTATCACTATTTTCATTGTTTCATTCAGCGAATAATTGTTTATTATAAAACTAGCGTTGGCCCGCTAATTTGCCCGCGCAAAAATTAAATCACTTATAAAGTTCCATAAATCCGTTTTACTCCTTTGAAGTGAAAATATAAATGCCGTTAATTCCCTATCCCGTGGGATTTTCGGAAAATCCCTTCTTAGTGTATATATCTAGGTTTACTATGTTTCGATGATTCATTTGACAACTGTTTATTTTTTCTGAAACTGTAAACTTTTCAGGATTGTTATAAAACAAACTTAACCTAACCTAACCTACAGAATAGTCCTAAAATATATCCTACTAATATTATAAACGCGAAAGTTTGTAAGTATGCATGGATGTTTGTTACTCTTTCACGCTAAAACGGTTTGACGGATTCTGATGAAGTTTGGCACACAGATAGTTTATAACCTGGATTAACATATATGGTACTTTTTATCCCGGAAAATTGCATAGTTCCCGCGGGATAGCGATAAACGAATTCTTTGCAGACGGGGTCGCGGGCAGCAGCTAGTCCTGAATATAACATTTTGCGAAATAATTTTCGGCGAAACGGCAGTACCCGTATATCTATGATACTCAAGGTACCACAGAGCAAAGGTACACCACGGTGTGGTTACCGCCGTTAAATGGGGGTACCTTTTTTCTGCAGCTGGCCGTATATGTGTGCCTTTCAAGTCCTTAGCTTCAGCGATTTGGGCTGAGCATTGACCAATCAGACAGTCAGGACTTTACATTTTGTATAAGCAAGCCAAATAAACAAGGCGGCACATTTTTTTCGCAGAACGGGTGACATAATTCGATCGACTCAAAACCGGTAAAGTGTAAAAACCGGAAACGATTGCCAATATCTGAATGCAGGTGGGTGAGAGTAGGTCATAGCGTCTGTAGAGGAGTGGGGTTTCAAAAGGACTTATTTCTACATCGGTGGCGATTCAATTTGTACCTTAATTATTAATAAGTATAAATTAAAAATTTAAAAAACCCCAACGCTATTTGTTCACACATTATGTTTGATAATAAAGTCAATGCCCATTATGCGTCTAAGATCCGTTCCGCAGCTAACAAAAGAGCTGATAACTTTGAAACGGATGAAACGTCTAAGAACCATTGCCAAGAAACCTGCTGTCAAAAAAAACGCATCCAAATCGGTGCACCCGTTTAAGAGCTATGATGCCACAGACACACACATAGCGGTCAAACTTATATTATAACACCCCTCATTTTGTGCCGGAGGCACAGAATATATAATAGTACTAACATACAGAATGGACACGCTCCGCCCCGCACCGTTTCGAGTTACCCCACCCCTCAAGGCGCAGATTGCCGGACACCGCCCGAATCCAGGAGAGTGCGCGCGCGATGTATGTAGGCGTACGCGTGTACAGACGTCGTCGTGCTTATGTAGATTCAAGAACGCGTATTTTGTACGTCGTGTCCGCCGTGTGCTGAAGCTTATTTTCACAATCGCGTTTTTACCCAACTTTAAACCACACAGAAACATAGGTAGGTTTAGGTTTGTTAAGTTTGCATCGGCCCGAAGGGCCAAAAGCACACAGAAGAAGGAGCTCCGCGTGAGCAAAGCTCCGTCGACACTGTTTCTGTGTCAATTCAAATTGGAAAAAAATGCTACTGTGAAAATAAGCTTCAGTAAAAAACTATAGTGAGAAAAAAGCATTTGGGGAAAAATGCGACTGGGAATTTTTTTGCTACGCGGAACAAAAAAGTTTGGGGAACTGATCTGGTTACTCCCTGTTCCTTACTAGTTCTGTGGCTCGGACGCATTTGATCGACAGCCTTTCGTACAGCGCCATCTAGCGCGCAACGGCGCAACTCGTAATGGTTTGTCTTTCATCCACGAGGTCAAATTTGGTCTAAAACCGTTAACCAATCACAAACAAACAGGAAAACCGTCAGTCATTCATGTTAATCACGTCATGAATGGAGAAATGACTCCCTGAAACGTGATTCAGAGTAAAAACCTGTTTGGTTTATAAGTTTTGTAACGTGGGACGGGGAATATGTTGCACGCTAAGTTATAAAATACCTTGGTATTTACGTCACGTTGCCTATGTGCACCTGACACCTATGAAGACTGGCTTCATAATCATAATACGAAATTCGATTTTCAAACTTGGTATCGTGACATTCCGTTCACGCTAACATAACGGTTTTAGCAGAGTGTAAAGAATGCCACGATGAAGTTTGAATTTTGAAATTCGTAGGATTCGGAAACCCAAATGCCGAAGGCTACAGTCATCTAGCCTCCTCTCAGAGTTCCCACGCGGGCCCAGTGCGGATTGGGAACTTCACACACACCGTTGAATTTCTTCGCAGGTGTATGCAGTGCAGGTTTCCTCACGATGTTTTCCTTCACCGTAAAGCTCGTGGTGAACTTCAAATGTAATTTTGCACATAAATTCCGAAAAACTCAAGAGGTGCGAGCCGGGATTTGAGCCCACGACCCTCTGCTTGAGAGTGTATAATGTGTTTTCTTACAATGTATGCTTTCCCCGTATAGACCATTTATTGGAGCTTTCAACAAAAGAGTGTCTTCCTTTAAAAGCTGGTAATAAATCAGTGACTTCTTGAGTTGTTGGTAAAATATGGGCGGTGGTGATAATTTCCAATCAGATAATATAAAAAAAAGCTCATGACAAATTCGAAATTTTGCTAATTTTTTCTGTACCTAAAAACTAAAAACAATTGAGTACCTATGAAAGAAATCACCTCCCTTTGTTGAATTTCGAATTTTGCCATTTTTTCTAGGTAAAAACAATTTTACGAGTATGAAGGAAGGTACCGAAAAATTCGCCGGTTGGTAAACACTTGAGAGTTGTCGCTGTGTTGTGGTAAACATCATGTGGAAGACAATCGCGTCCTGCTGCTTGTTTGTTTACGCGCACACGCCGGTATTTTACGACTTCCGAGCCAAAATGGCGGCCAGGATGCGACAGCATCGCGGCAGAACTACAGAGTCCATCGAAATCTACGCGATGATTTTTAATTGGTGATCAGGGACCAATTTTTCTAAATCAGTACACGGTGGCGATCAAACAAAACGTCTATTTTTTTTGTTTATAATGATTATTTACAAAATCACTTTTTAATTAAATTCGCTGTCGCCCTACACATAATTTAGTCTATGAGCTTAAAACCTCTTTGACGAGTCAGTTTATCAAACAATCTTTGACGCGAAACCTGTCAAATCCCCGCCAAAGCGATGACACTTGACGAAACTACTTAACTTCAACAAATGTAGGATGGAGGAAGTGTAACAATAAGGTTTTTTTTATTAAATACTAAGTACTTCTCATCTTTTAAATCCCATTTTGGCTAGGGATTCTTATTTTACAATTCCTGATCACTGATTAAAAATCACCGTTTTTAAAAGTTGGTACCTTCGGGTAAATCGCTCCTTAAAATCCCCTCCCGGAGAGGTTAAGCCACGGTCATAAGCTAGTCACACATCAATGAAAGCTGCAAGAACTATTGTGAAATTTATTTCAGTATTTTCAATTATAGTAATAATTGCGAACAAAATCATGGACCAGACAGACAATCAGAACAATTAAAGTTTTTACCTAGCTACTTTTTGTTTTAAAATTATATTTCTAATTAATCATCTAAAAAAAAAGATTTTTTTTTACCATTGGCATCTTTTGTTCGGTTCCAATACGCTATCTGTGGTTTCCGGCCAGCGTCGATTAGCGCGAGATCTTAGACGACATTGACATAGTTACCGGTTTCGTAACGTTACCGATTGTCTGTGGAGCCGTCTTTTTCTCGAACCCGAATAGCTTGATTTAAAAAAAAACAGCCGCGATTTCGATTTCGCTCTTTGAAGTTTGCGTTCCATATTCGTGTGGTTTAATAAAAAAACAAATGGGTACGGAATGTTACATCAAATGCAGTTCGCGTTCCATATTTGAATCGCTCGAGTCTCGACGAAAAATAAATAAGTGTAATGTTGTGCAGAATTGTCTTGTAATCTTTAGCGGTGATGATGTCGTTAATTCATTAATTTCATTTCATCACGCCAGTTTGACATTATTATTGATATTTAAAATCTCGTTTCTAGTACTACAATTTCAACGGGCCCTTAATTTATATTATAATTCCGTGGCCTTCCAACATCCGCGTCTAAAAATGTTGCCAGTTACATTTTATTCATCTGTCGGCGGACATTGCAACACTGAGGTTTTAAAAACAGGAAATCGTTTATTAAGAAACGTTCGCCGGTAATCTTGGTACTCGGACTTTCCTTACTTCAGTTTGGATTTAACACGGCAATTTAAAAAAACATCTTTCAACGATTATTTCTTAAATATAACGATGATATATTTTGAAAAATAAACAGTTTTATTTTAAAGATTTAACCTGCGTAATTTTTGTCAATTTACTTTTCGGAAAGTTGTTTGAAAAATATTGTTTGTTTTTCTGCTGAAACAAAAACTTTCCTAGGTTTTATAACATTCATGTGTATATGTGTATATAGGTTACGTGTAAAATTATTTATCATAAACCTCATCAAAATTCAAAATCCGTTGCTTAGTAAGAGTTAGCAAATACAGAAAGACACGGAAAACGATTTTTTTTTTATTATCTAGAGATATAGCGACAGGTCCTATATTTACCCCGTTTACATCTGTGTATGATAGTGAGCTTATGTAATCCGTACGTAATTATCTGGTGCGGTTTAAATACGACCAGCAACTCTCGACCTGCAATGATAATTATTAAATATGCGACCTGATAATTCAACCTAGGTATGTAATTGCTATAAGGATATGAATTATTTTATTAGGTCGTAGTCGGCAAATACGTGGTAGTTACGACTCGAATACTGTTTGAAAGCGGTGAAAATAAATACGGAACTTTGACAAGGCAAAACAGAGTTTTACCTCTTCCAAATTTTCCACAGAGCAACGTCCGAGGTACCTAAACCACGTTCTCATAATTGAAATTTACAAAAATAGATTCTTTATTCGAAGTTCAGCGGCAGAAACAATTGAAAAAAAAAAGAAAAAGTGTTAACCGCGTTTCAAAGTTGCTGGCCAGTTTGAAAAGAACAGGTGGATGCCTTAGAAATCAAAAGGAAAGTTTTGGTACTCGATTTTCATGAAATCAACGTGTTCTTAACAATAACCGGTTAAACTTTGTAAACGACTGTTATTGTTGGTGAGTTATATAATGTACGTATAAATAATACATCTAAACATCAGTACATAGAATAATAAAAGTCCTAACTGACAGACTGATTGATATATAACGCACAGCCATTGAAGCTAAAGACCTAACTTGGCACACATATACCTTGAGTGTCATAGGGGTATATTAGGAGGGATTTTTAGAAATTCCCACGGGAATGATTAAATGGGATTTATATTTACGCTTCAAAGTAGCCTTATCTCCGTAATTATAATTATTAGATGATTAATAAAGTTATAACAGTAAAAAACTTTAGTTCGGTTATTATAGGAAGAGCTCTGTCACACAGTTATAATAAAAACTCATTACATGCAAAAAAAAAATTAAAACTGCACTTCAAACTTGAAAAATAAAATACCAATCCTTTTTTAATTTTCTTAACAGTATTGTACTTGTACGTCTGTGGATTGAATGTTTTAAGGACAATTTAAACATCAGCTGTCTAAGAGCTCTTCCGTACTGTAATTTCTGGATTTTCGTAAAAACGTACGGGATAAAGAAAAACGAGCTTTATTATATTAAAGAAAGAAGAATTTAATTTAAAGGGCCCTTATCTCCGTAACCATTCATAGGATCATTGAGGTGCAGAATCGCGCACAGTTCGCGGAACTAAAATTTCGGCCAGACAACGTAAGTGTTTACGCAATAGAATCCTGATTCCAGTTATATCTTGAACCTTACCCGAGGACACACTGACACCGAAAGAGTTCGCAA
This sequence comes from Archips xylosteana, assembly GCA_947563465.1. Classification (NCBI taxonomy): domain Eukaryota; kingdom Metazoa; phylum Arthropoda; class Insecta; order Lepidoptera; family Tortricidae; genus Archips; species Archips xylosteana. The sequence goes on from OX387343.1 coordinate 2,126,381, forward strand.
TTCAACCTACATTCGGCCAAACTTAAATAACAACCCGGCTGTATAAAGATAGTTCTTATGGTGTACGCGGTAAGAGCGGCGGGGAGTGCACATGAATGCCGGTACGTTTTTGCCAACGGCGTTTTTTACAAAACTCGCTTGCTCAATATCCGAGTGACGCAACGCACGCACGTTGACGCTCAACAAAACGCCTTGAACACCCACAGGCATTACAAAACACACCTTTCCAACTGTTCCGTGCCGTACGAATTTTACCGGCTGTGGATTCTTTTCTATACGATTTCAGAGGCATCGAAAACATGCATAATAATTTAACAGATCATTATTCACAAATACCTCTGTCAAGTTAATCTATGCTTTATTTTGTTTATGAAAAAAATACAGTATGTGAAGTTCGAACGTTCTCGTCATAAAGAGACTTCCTTTTTACGGCTACGTTTTTCTAAGTGGCCAGTAACAATCAAATTAACAAACAGGCATTGCAGTCGCATTCGTTTGGTTAGAGCCACGGCTGAGTGCGAAATAGAGTTCGAATTTTAAAATTTTATATTTTCTTTTTTAGCGACAAAAGAGCCAGTTTTAATAATCAATGTGATAATAATTAAAGTTTACGATGGTAAATAAGGTTTTATTAGGTTTTAGTGAAGTTATGCCAGAATGTAATTTCATCTAAAGATACCTACCAAGTTTCAACGGAAAAGCTATACCTAGGTAGCTACAAAATGCCTTTCCTGAGATTCGGGGTACAGAGTATAGCATTACATATTTAATTTTAGGCCTATCAGCGTTATTCCTGTACCTAGGGCTAGGTAGAATATACTCGCTACTTTTTTCTAAAAGGACCGGCAACGCGCCTGTAATTCCGCTTATGATATGAGTGTCCAATGGACGGCGGTGATTGCTTTCGCAACGGTGGCCCACCTGCTCGTTTTCCACTTATTTAAAAAAACAGGGCTGTCTTTTGAACCGGAATAAATATCTGTTACATACTTGAGTTATTCATAAAGTGTATATTTCTATGCAAAATGTATAGGAACTAAAAATTGTAAGGGATACCGATATAAGATTTTTTTTAGCGTTTTTCGCTCGATCTTAATGGTAGTACGAAACTCTGTTTGCAAGTCAAATTCGCACTTGACTGTTTTTAAAAAGTTATTTGGCAGGCAGTGTCTCAAGTCTTCCTTTATTTGTGCAAAGTAAAATGTAAAGCGCCCCATTCACTTCACTATCAATCGAACATTTTTAAGATACATATTGATTTGATTGTAATATAGTTTTTCTTTAGAATAAATGACTTCCTGCCAATTTTTATTGGTACTATAAAAAAGTAACATGTAAAAAAAAATAGCTCTTTGCGGGCTTTTTACAGAATAAACGTTTTTAATCTCAGTTTTCATTATACGTTAATTTATATGTTTAAATTATTATAACATTAAAACAGGCTGATGAGGATTTTTATGAATAAAAAATAGTACTTTAGAACGCGTCTCGCTTCACGCAAGATATCGTCGCATCACTACTTTTAAGTAAGCTCGTATCATAAAATCTATAATATTACTAATTTAAATTTAGGTAGAGTGATTTAAGGTTCACTTTAGTTTGGTCAGCTTGAGATACGTGCTTTTTTTTCGAAGAAGTGACGATATTATAATTTTCTATATGACCGGAAACAATGACATCACAGACATCTCATGTCTGGACTTCTGACGCATGCTAGACCGACATTATAAATGCTATTGTGTAATAACAACGCTGTAAATTGAACTTAATCACCCCACAGCAAAGTTCAAAGTGGACCGAGCATAGTGAGCAGGAAATTCTAATACTACGTCAATTGTTTGTTTTATTTTTAGAGGTATAAAAGCAAAGCTGTAAATAATTTTAGGGTAAAAACTGCGTTTAGTAAAAATTTGCAACAATAGTGCAAAGTACCGTTTCTACGAATCTAAATACCATAGCAAAATAATCAAAGATCATGCGAAAATGCACTTTAGTACAACTGCATTAAACGTTAGGCGTGTGTTCTGTTAACTCGGTATCGCTATAACCATAAATTCAAACAATCACTTGCGAATTTTTTGGCTGAAAGCGCGGGATTCTAGGGTCGTTTTTTTCGATTTTTAAAACACAGTTAGTTTTTTTTCTGCGGGGGCGCTACCGGAGGCAGGTAGGTTTTTTATGGTGCACTCTTTGGAATTGGGTTATTTTTTTGTTGTTTTTTTTGTTCGACAGATGACACCGGCAAGGTGAACGGTATAGGCTTACGGAAACCCCTGGTTTTTGCCGTGACCCTATTAAAGATTTTTTAACCAATCACTTCACATGTTCATAAGGATTGGGTTTATTTTTAAACGGTGTTTAGCTAATAAAAGGTTAAATGCGTGTAATCGCTTTGAGGCGATAAGACCGTCTGTTTGTATGGTTTACGTTATTCCATGTTATTTTCCTCGTGACGTATAAACGTCATTTTAGTTATACCGTAAGTAAATATAGAAACGTTTATTTAAATCCAGTATTCTTTAATCGCCGTGACATTTTAGTACATAACATACTAATCATTCCCTCAGACGTCGTTTTCCATTATTTTATTGGGTAAATCAACTTTTTTGCGTTGTTTACTCAGTCCCCGGTTGCCCAAGTGACCTCTTCTTACTATTTCATAGAAAAATGCTTAGGTTGTCCATGAGACAAAATTTGTGTAAAGAACGGGTGGCAAGAATGACTTAAGTACCCAATTACTAAGTAATATTGCCACTAAAAAAAATTAGGCCCGATAGTAAATAGGAGACTTTATAAAAAAAATATGAAAAAAACATTGTGTCTGTGGTTCTAGTACCTAGTTGTTTTATCGTACACACATCTATTGCAACTTCGGCCTTCGCAGTTGCCCAACCTGGCCGCTCGGGCCCCTTTACTTCTGCTTCCTGGCTTTACTTGATTTGGTTGCGTACGCGTAAAAAGTTCAATTTAAATACCTATTCCACGACCGCCATATTGATTTTTATATTACGTGTTTTTTTAACGCCGATTTAATGACTCAGTTTTGATGTTGCGTTGAGAAAAAAATACTTTATAAACTGCTCTTTAGGTAGGTTTTTAAGGCTTTAGAAGCCGTGGTGGCCTAGTGGATCCACCGATGTCCTCTAAAGCAGACTGTCTTGGTTCCGAGCCCGGGAGTGCACCTTCGAGTTTTTCGAAATTTATTTTCTTTACGCTGAAGAAATACTTCTGCAAAGAAATTCAGCGTGTGTGAAGTTTCCTATCCGCACTGGGCCCGCGTGGGAACTACGGCCCAAGCCGTCCTGTTATGCGCGGAAGCATGTGCCCTGATGAGGATGATTTTTATATACTCCATTTAATTTAGAATTATAAATTATAAACCACAACAACATTACATTGCGGCTCGTGAACTGTAATCTCTTTACAATTTGTACTAGAGTAACAATTGACGACACGCAAATAAAGTGACATTAAAACAATTTTATTTTGCGGCTCCCAGACTATAGGGATGACGACTGGGTTAAAAATATGTCATTCTATTTAGTCCGTCAGTTAGATAATGGGAAAATATGGGATACGTATTTTTTGGTTTATCAAATTATTAAAAACCGACAAAGATATAGATCATCAAACTTCCGGAGTGGGGGCTTGTGACGTCACCTTTAGGTAAAAATTGTACCATATAGTGACGTCACTCGAAACTTCTAAGCACTGTATCCTCGTCATTTATTGTTTGTCAAACAAAAGAAAAAATACGTGTACAATATTTTTTAATAATCTAACAGGTGGACTAAATAGTTTTTTTTAGTCGTCTAGCCTATTGTACTGTACTATTTGCTGGGTAAGAAAATAGTTGGCGAGCCGCAATATAATGATGTTGTGGTTTTCAATTCTAAATTAAATGAAGTATAGGCGTTGTAAATTGTCTATAAAATGTAAATACAGTAGCGGCCAAGAAGACCCTGAATATGTTCATGCTTTACATATGTCAGTTTACTCCAATGCAGTGGGGTGAAAAATTGTACATAAATATTAATGACCTTGACTGTACCCATAACTTACTATGCTGTTTCTTTACCAAGCATAAGCAAATCCTTGATGTTTAAAATATCTTTTCTAAGGAAGTTGTAAAACAGTTTATGGAATTCAGTTCTGGACGCGTTTATTTATTTTTGAATTTCTAAAAACGGATACGCTGTCATTTGAATATTAGATATTTGTGAAAAAAAACATGTTGCTGTCACAATTCGACTCTATTAATACACGTACGTGTGAAGAAGACAAACAGATTGCAGGAAGCTATTCAAAAAAAGACCAACCCTTCCTCACCCTTTCTTGACATTCTATTGTTTACGTCAACACTAAATGTCATATTACCCGTATAGTCCAATCAATTTTGAACCTAGTAAATACATTCCTAAAAACCATTATCAAATGACAGCACATGTCGCTTCATTCAAATAAGAATAGAATGTGAATTAATATAAAATTCAAAATACTTTTTTGTTTTCAAATTTCGAATGAACAGGTAGCCGGCCAGTGTTTTGATCGGTTCTAATGTAGGTGCTTCAACGTGCCAACGAGTTGTTGTGTCTAGAACTAAATTAGTTGCCTTTGAGATTATTTATGAGGATATTTAACAGTACAACGACCTCGAATCGAGCATAAGAAAATACCTTTTTAATTAGAACTGCAAAAAATTATCTCGACGTCTTTATAGTCTATGGCTATGGTTAGTGTGCAGATAATTTCGCGATTCTGCCGCTCGATTATCTATATGATTTTGATAGAGCCAATTCGAAATCGCTGCCGCTTTTTCATTAAAATTCGTTCCCAGGTTATTAAAAGGATATGCAGGATACCAAAAGCAGCTGCTATCGATCGCGGTGAAATTTACCTGCATCTACGGAAGTGAAAGGTGGTTAAAAAAGATTTTTTGACACGAAGGAAGCGCCATAGACAATACGTGATCGGGTTATAGTTAAATTTGTTTTTTTCTACATCTCTGGTTAGAGCGCCCTTTTTAGAAACACCGAGTGATCACACGAGTTAATTGACTTCAAACGCATTTTTAAACAAGTGATACGTTTAAAAACTCAAAATGGCGTAGGTGTGTGAGCGTAAACCTTTTTGGGTCAATTTCGTGACCGCGTTCTGACGCTTTATAACCTTTACTAACTTTAAATCAATCCCGGAAGTGACACGTAGTTTTATTCCCGCGAATGATGAATCCACGCCGTATCCGAATTGTGTCAAAAAAGCAGTGTTAGAAAGACTGACCCAAATATTTCGGCCACGCGTAAATAGAACTTCAGAATTGAGGCAAATACACATTCCTTTTAAATTTTTTATCTCTAGCTGATCCAGGGTATAATTCGGCATCATTTGTATTAGATCGCATATTCTTTGTTCTAAATCTAGAAGTACAAGTATAGACTAGCCTAGATCGGTCTGCCATCTTCATTAAGTACAGAAAATCTAAAGTCCAGTTAAGTCCAGTCCTGGCCGTTTGAGGACGTAAAGCGGACTAATTCGAAGTGGTAGTGGCTATACCCATCGAAAGCTTTTTGACATCTGTCACAATTCCTTGCTTTCTTTAATGGCTGTGTGGATACCATTTCCTTTGCCTGTCCTCAGAAAATTTACTAAAAATAGCCAGCATAGTGCGGAGAAGGCTTTTCATTACACGTAGCTTTATTAGGGGATTGGTAACTTCATTGGTTATCAGACTTTCTTTACGATAATAATACCTTCAAGATTTTAGATTATTTAGACTTTATAGAGCTCTATTATATGGTTTGAAGCACGTACGGTTATGTAGGTATGTCAGCGAATTCTTGGTATTAGTACTGGAGTTCGATGGCCTAGCAGTATACCTAGTGCGCTGATTAGGCATCCTGCATTGTTTCATATTACAGTATCATGAGCTTGACGATAAAAATGCATCCATGTTGATACTTTAATATAACAGACACATTTTACTCGTACATTAAACGATTTCCTTTTCCTTGTAAATTTTGATCACGATTCACGCTCATAATTTTTGACAGCTGCGTGCGTTCTGTGATTTTTTAAGATGCTGTAGTTTGGATACTAAGTCCTTTCAGCCAACGGCATGCGTTCGAGGAGACTGGGACCGTGTGTTTTTAAGACAATTTTGGTGTGCAATTAGTCATTAAAGCTTTCCATTGTCTTTTGAGGTTGCCCTTTATGCCTTACTTGAAGTTGAAATTTTTTAGTGCTGGCTGATACACCTATCGACTTTTTACAGTATGTTAAAACATACGACAGTCTATAACCGCATTGATGCTACGACATTTTTGGTTTTCGTGTTTTGGTATGAGTTTGGACTTTGGACTTAGGAATAAAACAAATATTGGCGTGTTTGTGATGTGTTGAAACATACACCGCGCAAGTATAGTTATTAATTACAGAAAAACTGCATTAAGTACGTTGACCTAATACGGTAGTGAAACTGTCGCGTCCTCGTTTCGCGCAAAATATCGTATCATCATTTCGAGATCACAATACCTAATGATTCACGGTGTATTGACCTGTCAGTACCTAACTATCGAACTAATGTGTAATCATTTTACATAAGGACATGTTTATTATAAATATGTTATGTCAACCGACAACTGGCAACGTTGCATTTGGAAATAGAGATTCATATATCTTAAGCATTACTATTGAAATTTTAGTTTGAAATAAGATGGAGGACGAGTAAGTGAACACCATCCACGGATACCCGCAACACCATAGTGTTGCCAGGCAGGATACTTATTGCGCCGGTGATTTCACCGACTGTCTTATTCTCTTCAGCAGAACAGCAGTGCCACTGCTGGTTGGCGGCCAAATCAGCGAGGAAAACGATGGTAGCAATTATAAAATTACTAGTTTAAACATTCTCGCGGGAACTATGCGAATTTCCGGGTTGAAAAGTATGACATGGCATTATATTGAGTCTTATTTACCATTGTATCAATATTCAAAATTGGTGTCGTGGTTTAGGCGTAACATAAAAGACGGACAGATGCATTGGAATTTAGAATAGGTATCAGTTTAGATTTAGATTTAATGACTGTACCAGTATCTTATGAATGAAACGATTTCAGAATTGAAAAGTCGTAAGTCCACTTACGACTCCCGCGCATTCCGTTGAACAATAGTTATTTACAACGTTTACTATGTGTTTTCAAAACAATTTTACTCGTCGCCTAGTTTCTTTATTTCTTATACGCTTCCTTGAAATCTACTAACTTGTGACCGCTTCACCTAACTCCCTGTCTCGTGGGAATATGGAGAATTACGTCCTATTTTTGAAGAAAAGTATGCAAATTTGGGGTGTCTAGTTCTTCCTAGGCTAGGTGATGATAACTCAGTCAGACTTAATGATTTAAATTTTTAAATAAATAAATAATAAAGTTCTATTGTTATCCGTAAATTGACTTACGATTTATTAAGTACGTTGGTATTATTAATGTAAATGCATCTGCTTCAGATCGATTATGATTATGTAAATATTTTTTATATCTAACTAGCTCCCCGCTCCGGCTTCGCAAAAGTACATCTTTGAAAAAAAAGAGACGAGAAAATAATGAAAGTCGATAGTCAGAGGCGGTAAGTTCACATTTTTCACCTCGTTTTCCCCAAAAGCCCGCGTTGCTAGTTATATATGATATAATATTATATACCCGCATAAACCTTCCGCTTCCGTGTCAATTAGTCTATATGTTGGTAATAAAAATCCTTTGCCTAGTTTAAAACATATAAGCCTACACATTGTCATATACAGGGGCTAAATTCAAGAACGGCGCTACGCGGTTGGCGAGCGATAATTCAATCGTTTGGGAGAGAATAGGAATGGGTTGAGCTTGGGATAAGCCTTATTTTCCTGTTAATTCACTTTGTAAATAAATAAATAAATAAACAAATAAATAAGGCTCATCCCAAACTCAGCCTAAACCTCTCGCAAACCAGTGATTTTTGGCGTTCCTAAATAGCAGTTCAAACCAGGGGGGTGCGGGGGGGAGTACGGGAGAGAGGTGCGGGGTATTAAAGGGGGGGGGGGGTGAAAATTTCATTGATTTTGCCGTAGGATGCACCGTTTTCAAGATATTTGACAAAACACCGGTTCTCGTCCGATCACCGAGGTTAAAGCAACGTTGGGCGCGGTCAGTACTTGGATGGGTGACCGCCTGCCTGGTTTCATTTCTGTTTTTTGAATGTTTTGTTATGACGTTGTCACGTTAAACTATCTATCGTCCGTAAACCGACTTTACAGACAACCGGTTTTTTCAATGCAAGCTTTTTCGCTGACTGTAATTTTTGTCGACTGTACAAACATTGGCATCCAACTTACGTAAGATACCAAATTGCAAGTAAATCCGACCACTGGAAGTGGGTCAAATTCAACTTACAAGATTTGACCCGTACATACATACCTACATACATTGCAAGTTATAAAAATCTTTTAAAAAGATATTTTTCTCAAAAATGGTATGAAATGTTGCCATTGCGTCACCAAAAACGTCGTAGAAAGTAACGCATTCTGGAGACTAGCTGCTAGTGTCCAGGAAGTAATCTCGAACTGTCCAGGAAGTAAGTATGAAATTCCATTACATATCAAGTGTTTAAATTTGGAACCCGTGCTCTACGTCTGTGAAAAACTTAAACTATTAAAAAAAGTTCACACTTGAGAGGATGTATGCAAATGTGATAGTTCACTGATTAAATAACTGCAACATTTTTCACTAATTTAGTAGCCAAAAGAAAAATATCACCTTACTTTTTAATGCCGACTATATTTACATGTGCACAGTAAATTTCAAGTCAATTTTGGCTTTGGCTTCTTTTTTTTCCGATTTCATTTCAATATTAAGTATTATATTTGTTTTTTTATTTTTACCTACTATTGTTAATTTTTTTTTTTTTGTTGTCCGCCATCAAGCCATTGTAATGTTTTTATATTTTAAATAAATATCTTTTATCTTTATCTTTATCTTTAGATAAATACATACTTATATACATATTAAACACCCATATTAAACACCCAAGCAGGCTGAAAACCAGCGCTGGCAGCTTCCCCGTAAGCGCAGCATTAGCTGAGTCTGCTCCTTTTGCCGCAGGACAGAAACCTTTATATATATTTACTTAATTTTTTACTATTGTGTTTTTATTTCCTGTTTTGTGTATTTTGGTTTTTTATACTGTGGCGAATAAATATTTTTTTCTTTCTTTCTTTTCTTTCTTTCTTTCAATCTGACCATTAGAAGTTGGTTAAATACGTCTTATAAGATGACCCGAACCAACCCGTTGAATAAAAGCTTGCAAAAAGTGGTAAGATGAGATACATCGTTTTTGCAAGTTATCATCGTTAAAAATGGAGGAAGCACGATTATGCCCTTTAAGAGTTACTTTAATCTCCGGTGAATTAAGTTTAATTCAGCATTTGTAGCCTAGTGGTTCCACGTATGGGGTTTGAAACAGAAGATCGTAAGTTCGAGACCGTTCGCACCGTTGAGCTTTTGGAAATAGTGAACTAATTTCTTTCTCAATTTTTATTGGTTATTAACGCGAGTTTCCTTATTACGTAATTGTTTTCAATCGTTTTCTTTCGTACTCCTTGTTCTGCAAATAACAATTTAGCCATTCGATGCGCTAAAATACATTCTTTATTTTTATTAAGATTTCCGTACTTTTATAGTACACCACATTGGGCCTTCTTACTGACGCTACCCTGTCCGTCATAAAGATGTGTTTTTTAACTCCCGACACAAAAAGAGGGGTGTTATAAGTTTGACCGCGATGTGTGTGTGTCTGCCTGTCTGCCTGTGGCATCATAGCTCTTAAACGGGTGAACCGAATTGGATGCGGTTTTTTTAATAAAAAGCAGGTTTCTTGGCGATGGTTCTTCTTCTTAGATATGTTTCATCAAAATCGGTTCAGCCGTTTTAAAGTTATCAGCTCTTTTGTTAGCTGCGGAAGGGATCTTAGACGCATAATGGGCATTGACTTAATGTTCGAACATACGAGTGACATAATTGCGTTGGGGGTTTTTAAAAATTTTAATTTATAGTTATCTACTGTTACTATAAAATGTAGCAGATACGACCGAAAATAAAAACAAAAGAAAAACTACGTGAGTCGATAATAAGACTCGTTTTATTTTTAATTGTATCTCTGCCACGTTTAAACATACAAAATTCAAACGCGGAATAACAGGAGACAAATATGTTGCACATGAACAAATTTATAATAAGAACCGGTAAACCATGAGTCGGTTTAAAGGAAAAAAATTAGTAATTTTTCTGTCAGCGGGTTTTGCTTTACGATTGTGTTGTATATTTTTTTCTTGTACAGAACCCTCGGTGCGCGAGTCCGGCTCGCACTTGGTATTTTATTTATATAGAAAGAGATAGATCAATGTAAACAACGGATAGAAATATACGCGTCGACTTGAGTAAGTACCTCCTCCGTTTTTTTCGTCGGTTGCAAACACAATACAGTCGAGATTTTCCCCTTTCAAATGGTGGGTAAAAAAACCTACATCTTCCATTAAAGGCAATTTCCAATTACCAAAGCAAGAAACTCCTACCTATTATTCATTTTACCGATTCAAAGAAAAAATATTCAGCAAAAATCTGTTTTTTTTTTCCTCATACTTTTTTCCGGTTTAGTAATGCAAAATACATTAACTAATCAGACGGAGCTTTTAAACGATATTTTAATCAAACACCGAGCTTTCTAATAAAAATTTTGAAATCAAAAAACCTTTTAATAAAAAATTCTAAAAGTCTAACCATCGATAAACCATGAAATCTGCTCTTTCGATTCCACGATAAAAACAATCCAAATAAATACGCGATTAAAACATCACTGACGTAGCACTGATGTCCTGGAAAAAAAACCCTTTTGCCCTGTATTTATTTCTCCTGCGTCACCGCATTTCTGCTTTTTCCGTCAAATAAACAATAACTATTAACACCAAAACCAGGTACCTACCTATTTAAGCATTCAAAGTAACGTTTTCCCTTTCAACCGCCGTAATTCTACGGAAAACCTAAAAGGACAAATATAGAAATGTGAAAAATCGCAAGCTTTTCGCCGTAGCAGGAGACATTTTGATAAAAACCAAAGAACCGAAATAGGCCAACAGGTCCATCAAAATGCCTTGCGATCGCACACTAAAACTAACTTAAAATCTACGCTAAAACTAAATTAAGCTAAGTTAAAAACTACTTAGTAAATAAAGGAGATGCAATTTATTGCAACTCCACGCAACAGCTTGGGGTAGGTCAGTATAGAAAAATCGCAGCGTACTAATCACATGGAAAACTCGCTTGGCTATGCTGAAAATGGAGAAGTTCTTACTGTATCGCTTCATGAGTGACTTCTTGTAGGCTTTTCCGGGCAGCGCGTCATCCCCGGGGCTGAGGCGGCCGGCGGAGTCATCGGATTCTGTTCCGGAGTCCCGGCCGGCGGCCAGGTAATCCCGGGATTGCCGGAGGATCACTTGGGCCCTCACATAGTCTGTTGGGTCGGCGAACGAGTGCCGCGCGAAGTCCCGAACTGATATCTCTTTCCGGGAGTGTGTGGTCAAGTCCAAAGGGGAGTCTTCCTCCTTGAGATCGGGGTAGGCTTTCCTAGCGGCCAGGGTCCTCGGTTCAGGCGAGCGGTCAACACGCGTCTCCACAGCCATCATTTTTCACTAGCACATCACTCAGTTCAGTTATGTCACGTAGCGTAATATTGCGCGCGACCGCCGGCGTTCGCATCAGTTCGCAGACTGATGTCCTACTTTTCGCCGTATGCGATGAGTTCTACTGACTTCGTGAGCCGACTTCGGCGGCGCTCGGGATCGCTCGGACACTTTCGTTTTCGACCGCGCCGCTGTGTGAGTGCGTCACACAGCGGCGCGCGCTCGTGTTGGTCGCGTGCGTGTGTGCATTTTCCACTTTCGAGCTTTCCTGAAGTTTTCCGCGGTGTGCTCCCTAGTTTTTCACGAGCTATCGCAACTTGTTGTTCTTTTTATATTGGATACAAACAGTCGCAAATTTTTCGCGAAAAATACATCCACTTTATTACTAATAAAGTTAAATAAAAAAATCGACGAAAAATAACATAGAAAAAAAAACTGCAGATCACATTTCGCGCAGCGTGACATACCTATTTAAATTTGAGTCGCTTTAAAATGAAATGTCAATAGCTACCTAGTCGAAACATAAAACCTTATTCGAAAAACAAACGCCCGAACGAAATTAACATTCGAAATAATTATCAAAAACCGGAACTGCCGCCAATCTTTGCGTAACACGACAACATTGTTTTTTTTTATCTAACACAGGGCATTGACCGAGTTTACAAATACTGGCGTTAGCGCATGGCCACGTGACATAGAAACGGCGGCCAGTTAACACTGAGACCCCTCTCCCCCCTGCTCTCAAACAACTATAGGCAATTCAGACGCACTCCGTCCACGCCTACAGGCCTACGCTTTCTGGCCGCTAAAGATAGGCTATGGAGAATGTAGGACCAATGTCACTCTAGCTAGTAGCTGGCAGATAATTTTTTATTAGGAAACATTGTTTGCGTAGTTTTTTCCTGTTCCAATAACGATAACAAGTGCTTGTTGATATTCTATTACATGACACGATACATTCTGGACAATTTGTATTTTTTTTTAACTCGTGTCAATGTAACACCCGTTTATATTCATTCTAAGTAATAATACAAAAAAGTATTTATGTAGAGCGTCATATCAACTATTACAAAGTCAAGAATATTGAATAATTATCTAGTATATGTATTTGATTGATTGATATGTTTGTATCAACACACAAAAATTTGTTCTCGCTGAATTTATTCTCGTTGACACTTTAAAGACTTCTTGCAATTAAGTAAAAAATTATACTAAGATGTAAGCGATTTCTATAAAATTAAGAGCGCATGTTTCTCAAGTTGCTATTTTTTTATGTGAGAAACTGATGCCATCTCTGTTTATATATTGTTCGGATGAACAGAGAGAGAGTATCAATAATAGTCACATAAAATATGAGGTACCAAAGGGCTGTGAAACAGGCCAAAGAGTAATTAAAAAAAAAAATTCAAAGATCTCTCCTAATTTACCTATCTGCTACAAAAACTGACAAACAAACTGGGAAACAGTGGCGTAGCATGCCTTGGAAGAGCCCTGTATCAAAATTAGTTGACGGGCCTTTCCCGGGAAGCACGAGATTAAGTGACATTGCGTATAACATTTTACTAATTTTTGCTTACACACGTTAGGGCTCTGTAGCCCGGGGGTAGCTACGCGCCAGCTGAGAAATTAAGTTCTGTTCAAATGTCAAATTACCAGAGTCTAATCGTGACTTCACCAAGACGTTTATTCCAACACTAGACTCTACCAAAACCCGGTACCTAGATGGTTTTTGGCATCACAACACTCGAAAGTGGTGACAAATACTAACAAAGTTAGAAATTACAGCGCCTTTAATAAGCCGACTTTTTTATTTGGACGCCTTTTTTACCATTTTCAAGCGATTTTTTTTTTATATGAGAGGGAGGAAAACGAGCAAGAGCCCATATATATTAACCCATATATATTAACAACTCAAAGAGGGTCACCAATATGTTGCCGGACTTTAAAGGAAGCATAAACCATTTTTTTTCTTGATGTATCTGCAAAAATCGGCCCCCGTCTACCAATACATATGGCTGATATGACTCTACCAAAACTTGACTCTAACAAAACGGTAGTCGTACCGTAGAGTAAGGTTATTTAGGCCTAGATGGGTATTGGGAACCTGCACCAGATTTTATTAGATCGAAATTGTGGCACATTGCCATGCGTTTGATTTTAGCTGACTGCCCACGATTCGACGTTATACTCTAGACCTTTCTTTATGTGGTTTTCATATACATACGCTACAGTTATTCTCTAAATATAGGGTGAAACTACCTCATTAATATCAGCTTTTTATTTTTTTTTATTAACATCTACTTATTAAAAGCTGGTTTTTAAAAAAGTTTTAAAACAAGCTTTTGTTTTTTTGGGTCAAATCTTGGACGTCGAAGTTTACCCACTTCCCGTGGACGGATTGGCTGGAAATTAAGTATACTTATGTAGGTAGTATGACAATGCTAGTACATACAGCAAAAAGTACTGTCGATAAAAAAAGCTCGCATCAAAAAATATTTATTTTGGCAAAAACTTATTCGTGTGCGCCAAGCTTCATTTATTGCGCGGTTGACCAACAAACATCCAAATATCTAAACATCCAAACGTCTTCACAAATTTTCTCGTTTAAGTGGTGGTTACTAGTAAGATAAGGATAGGTTTAAATCTAAAAGTTGTCAATTAGATTGCTGAGTTACGTAAGCATAGTTGTTCCGAGTTCAACGACCGATCCCAGTGCGTATCACTATGATATCGATAATATTTTGATGTCCTGACCCCACCGATATAAATGTCACTGCGGGTTAAGAAGATATACGGTTTCGTCTACTAGGTACTAGTACAAATCGCACGTTCATGAAACTGACTCAATCTGAATTCTCATTTCAAAACTGAACCAGCTTTTTACACAGTTTGTTTTTGAAATGATAATATTTCGGATTAAACGTGCGAATTGCATGCCAACTTATTTGCCCCCGCTGAAAGTAGATTAAAACGTGTTTTTCCGTGGGAATGAGATATTTTCCCGTGGTAAAAAGTAGCCTATGTCACTCTCCAGCCCTTCAACTATGTCCATGCAAAACATCACGGCAATCCGTCGCTCAATTTTGACGAGAAAAAAGGTCAAACAATCAAAGACACTTTCACATTTATTTTATAATATTAAGTAGTGTGAAAATCTAACTTTTTTGGCAATTTAATGCCACGATTAGATAGGCCTAGTGGTTAGAGAACCTGACTACGAAGCTTGAGAACCCGGGTTCGAGGGTTTTGTGCTCGAGTCTTGCATATTTAACATGTATTTATCTATATAAGTATGTGTATCCGTTGCCTAGTAATTATAGTTTAGTCTACTATTTTTAGTGACAATTTCTACATTTGAATAAAAACAAAGGGCCTCCATAAGCGGATTGCTTAGAGCAGTCAGTGCCAACCGCTTCGAGAGGTCGCTGTTGGTTGCTCTGCAGTTTCAATACAAATTTCTGTAGCATTCGGATTAAAGGCCACAACAAAACAGAGGCGCAGCGCTCCGACGAAGCGTGGCCAGCGGGCTCTATAGCACTGAAACAAATACACGGTGACACACCGGCGGCGCGGCACACCGTATTTGATTCAGTGTTATTGACCGCGCTGGGCACGCTCCGTCGGCATTTATAGCATTTATTGGTTGACTATACATTAGATAGAGTAAGAAACACAAAAATTCGGAAAATAACCAAGATAAAGGATGCAATACACTTCTTTCAAAGTCTCAAATGGAGATGGGCTGGCCATGTTGGGAGATATGGTGACAATCGATGGACAATTAACACCACAAAATGGAAAGGACCGCATGGCGTGAGAAGTAGAGGTCGCCCGGGCGCCCGGTGGCAGGATGAGATTGTATCCAAAACAGGAAGAGACTGGATGACCACTGCTAAAGATAAGAAAAAATGGAACTCTTTGGAGGAGGCTTTTACCCCCCATTAAGTTATTGAATATCAAATTAATTAATTCTATCTAATTAAAACAGCTTTCTACTACTGAGATGCTCTCAGCAAAGCCTCAAACAAACGAATATGGCAGGAAGTCAAGAGTTTTTCATAGCTTTTATTTTCGCATTGATCCTTATGCAGTTAAAATGCGTTTGTATTATGCGTTAGTAACGATGTTGGCGCATGAAATATTTAATCACCGATTTGCTATGGATGCATTTTAGTAGCTTGGCAACAATAACTGCAATCTGAATACGCGTAAAAAAATTGTTCAGCAACAAACGTACCTATATTTACATTACAAAGAATAACTAACCTAGGACAATTTAACAGAAAAACGTTTGTATTTTTGCGGGGGGTTACAGGGGGTGCGTGCGTAGGGGTTCGGGGGGGGGGCGGTAATTTTTTTATATCGAGGAACTAAGGAGAGCCATAATTGATAAAAAAACATATCGGATAATAAAAATAAGCTGCCCAAATTACTAACTCCACGCGGACGGCGTCCCGGGCAAAAGCTATAGTCTTCTAATATATAAAAATCTCGTGTCACGGTGTTTGTTATCGAAATCCTCCGAGCTCGCCCGTTTCTTATAAAACTTCTTCTCTACATTCGGTAAGTCTGAGAATAGGTCGTTGGCTATTTTTTGTATACCTACCCCTATTTTTTGCGGACGGAGTCGTGGACAACAGCTAGTAAAGGTATAAAAAACTCTCTCTCTCTCTTTCTATGGCTTTCTGTATTTGAACGGAAACGGAATTAGATGAAATTCGAGTCAAGTTATCTTAAAAGAAACTGATTTAAACCCACTACTACGCGCTAGGGATAGCGATAACAACTTCCTCGCGGAGTGATAGACTAAAAAAGTTTTTATTAAAAATTTCATCTTTAAAGCAAGCTTTTTAGCTGATTGTACTTTTTGTTGACTGTACTTGCATTCTCACCCAACCCAACCTACATAAGTATACCAAATTTCACGTGAATTCGACCACTGGACCATACATAGATACATATTTAGGTACATTGCAAGTTAAATAAAAGCTCGCCACGTTAAAAGAAACGCCGCCACCACCACAACGACGACAACACCGACGACGACGTCACAAGTGACGACGTGACCTCCTCAGCTCTATCTCACACAAGTCTCAGAACGCCATCGTCTTTAACGGTTACATTTACGTAATATAAAAAAAAAACAACTTTTTTTTGTAAATATGTCTTATTATCATCTCGCTGTATGGAATATTATCTATGTTTGATAAATATTGGCTGTAAAAAAAAACTCAAATCCCACGTCAAACGCCAATACCGTTTTCCTTTTCCCGCTGCTTTGAGGAAACAAGACTGCACAAACTCGAGTTGCAGCAAAAAGAAGCGTATACGTTTAGATCATCGTTCGCTTCCTGCGCCGGAATCGGTGAGACGGGAGATGCGCGCGCGCACGCGTAAGAGCGAGACAGCCTACGCGAGTGCGACCAATAGCGATGCTTGATCGACGCACGTTCGGATTTACTGTGTAAAGGATATCAGGGTTTAGAAAGGGCTATAGAATTTATAGTTCATGCAAGATTCAATAACATAAAATTTTGTTGTATTTTCTTTCTAATTACAAATATTATTTTGTTTATTATGTTAAGGTCAAATAATGCAAGGTGAATTTCACGTAGATAATTTAATTGTTTTTTTTTGGTTGACTGGCAGAGATCCCTTAAAGCGTAAGTAAGTATCTCAACTGTTGTCAACAGTGTTTTTGTTTTTCTTGATTTTTGTACAATAAAGTATTTACGTATTTTAGGTATCTACATAAATCAACAGTCAGCAAGAAAGACAAAAGTATCCCGGTGTTTGTAAACAGCGGCTAAATTAAAATCAAACACAAATTTAAAAAAAAAAGTTTTTATCTAACAAAATAATTTATCAATCACTATACCTACCTACCAAATTTCATCCAAATCCAAGTCGTTTTAGCGTAAAAGAGTCAAACACTCGCACACCCGCACACCTACCTACACCCACAAACTATCACATTTATAAAATTAGTAGGACATACAATAGATTATTTATTTATTTATTCAGTACATCTACATCATTATATTACAATCCGAGCCTTAAAAACTAGTTACATGTATATTATTCTGATATATACGACAATTACAGAGTACATATCATTGACCATAAAGCGAGACGTCTGATAGAATTACAAAAATATCAAAGTTAAAACCAGAAAGTAAAACACTATAAATAAATTAAGTTAGGATTTTTTAAATGGGACCCAGATATAATCGAAGAATCCAAATCACGAACAATTTAAAATCAGTAAAGAACTCCGGAACATGCGAAATAAAAACTACTATTATATTTAAACAATTAAAGATCACATTAAAAATACCATCGAAACATTAATAAATAAGTAAAATTGCAATTTAAAATTCCAAATTACAGTTCACACAATAACAAAATAAAAACATAAAAATATCAATGAAAGGCATGAAACCATAAAAACGCAATGGCATCGATGTATTTATTAAGATTATTAAAATTATATATATTTTACTACTATTTTTATTGTAAATATTTTTATTGTGAATATGGGCATATTATAAGATCTTCTTTTACTTTAAAATCTTTAGTATGTATGGGAATGTAAGTATTATAAACAACTAGCTGACCCCGCAAACGTTGTTTCGCTATATATCACCTAGAGGTATAAATAATAGCCTACGACCTATTCTCAGACCTACCGAATACAGAGAAAAAAGTTTCATAAAAATCGGTTGAGCCGTTTGGGAGGAGTTCGGTAACAAACACCGTGACACGAGATTTTTATATATAAGATTAAGATAATCGCCAAAAGTTGATTTTTTGTCAGACCCATAAAAAAACCTTTCCAATAGGAAGATATGTTTGAAATGAATAAATCATCATCATCATCATCATTTCAGCCGAAGCCAAGGCTCGCCAAACAGATCGGTCCCGTACCAAGAACCGCGCAAGAAGGGTACGTATCAAAATATATAAAGTTTAAAACAAACAATGGACGAAATACACAATGGTCATGTGATATAATACAATTTTCATGGAAATTCTCAACTTTACAGGATTTTCATAAAATAAACCAATCTGTAGATTACACGATTAAAAAAATTCGTTTAATAAATAGTTTCATAGAAAATTTTACCATTATGTATTTCGTCCGTAATAGAGGCAGACCGAAAAGGAGATGGAGGGACGACCTAGATGCTTATAATGTGGGATGGCGGGAGCTCGCCTTTGATAGGCAGGAGTGGAGCACGAGAGGAGAGGCCTTTGCCCAGCAGTGGGACACAAAAATTGGCTATATAAAAAATAAAAAAGTATTTCGTCCATTATTTGTTTTAAACTTTATATATATTGATATGTACCCGCAAGAACTAAAGCCACCGACATAGCTCGAAGAATCGGCAGACTCAAGTGACAGTGGGCAGAGCACATCGCTCGTAGAAATAAATAAATCTCGTGTCACGGTGTTTGTTTTTGAACTCCTCCGAAACTTCTTCTTATGAAAGTTTTTTCTCTATATTCGGTAGGTCTGAGAATAGGTCGTAGGCTATTTTTACGCGAACGGAGTCGCGAGCAACAGCTAGTCTAATATATAAAAATCTCGTGTCACGGTGTTTGTTATCGAACTCCTCCGAAACGGCTTGACCGATTTTTATGAAACCTTCTTCTCCGTACTCGGTAGGTCTGAGACTAGGTCGTAGGCTATTTTTTATACCCTTATTCTTCGCGGACGGAGTCGCGGGCAACAGCTAGTAACTTATAAGATGTATTTAATACTATAAATAATTCAGTAGAAAAACAGGAACGCAAATCAAAAGCACGCGACAAGAGAAAGTTAAAAGAAATTATAAATATGCTGTTTCATTTTCTTTTAATAATGCTATTGTTGTGCATTTATTGGTTGAAAGTTGTCCAGGCGTCCCAGACGCCGATGTAGGCTTGACTGAAAATATTGGCTATAGATTTTCACCGGTTACGTTATTACTGTGGCCGCTCTATAAGGTAAACGTACCAATGCTCGACACCTCAACGCCAAAAGATGACACCCATCTGTCACCTCTCTTACTATGACACAAGATTGAAGGTGCCATATATTGGGTCAGTGTCAAGGACAGGGACGTTTACCTTATCAACAAATACAAAAAATAAAATAAAAAATATTTTTCATTTTATTTCCTCTTCTTTACTCACTTCCCTAGGCCAAATCAACCCGTAATTTAAAATTTAAATGCGATGCTGGCGATACTTTAAATTAAAAAAAAAATTGAGTTTTTTTGACAAAAAAACTTAATTCAAAACGGCTAAATAAACGGAAAACATCACATAGATAAATGCTGATAAAAGGCAACTAGGTCGATCGTTCCCGAGCGTTTCCGAACGCAGCCGATCGCGGCCGAGATGTGGCGTCGATGTACGGATTCAAGGTTGCCTGTGGTGTTGCCAGAGCTTTTAAAAAAAACAGCTAATTTGGCACTTTGAAACGATTTAAATACCATTTAATAATTACATAACTTATACTTAATTCGTGATAATCTGTTTCTATGTTTTTTTTTTGTAAATATTGGGAATAAACGTTTTTTTCTCATTTTTGGTTTTGCAATATATGCTATAAGCACATTCTACACTTTCCAATAAAAAAATTTGTAGTAATAATATTTTAACTAAACGTAGTTTGCCTTCAAATAAATCAACCATCAGACAATATTCTTTTTTCAATAGTCATATTTATAAATAATACCGGATTCTTCCCAACAGGGTTTTTACAAACCGGTGGTAGATTCTTCGCCGTTCATAAGAGCTTCAATTGACTGAATTGAAATGAAATTTAAATTCCAGATTGACCTTGACATGTCATAAGTTAGTCACAATTTTAGTAAACATCGACGAAGTACCTATTTAAAAGATAATTAATTTGTTTACTAAAATCATAGTTTCTCATTTCTTAGCCAAGCAACAAGATATTTTCAATTATGTCATCGAACTTCTGTCGTTAAATTTATGTCCATAAGCTTATTTCCCGAACACGATTATTCGTAGAACTACGGATTTGCAATTAAGCTGGCAACACCGGCCGCTTGCGCTTGCGCACGCACGCACACACACGTACATTAGTTTAATTGGCGCCGATTACCACCGGAAGACTGGTTGTCTATGCTTTTTTACACCTATTTATAGAAGTTACCATAGGTTATGGTCACTGCTTTGTATAATTACCTTCTAGTAAACGTTTGGATATTGTTGGTTTAATTTGTAGACTAATTAACGATTAAAAATGTCGTGTTTATGGTATATTACAGGCTGAAATTTACCGATGCATTAAAGAGTAGGTCATTGAAGGTTGCATTTGAGTCGTATTCTACGTTAATGAGTGATGATATAATTGTTATCTTACGTGGCATGAATTTTGTCCGGTAATTATACAGGGTTATTTGTAATTCACTAGCGTCCTTTTAACCCTAAATTCCTACCACTTAAACAAATGTTTTTTGTTTTACGGCTTTTGTCATAACTTAATATTTTTGGTGTAATAACGTTTTGAAAATTTGAGATTTCCTCTTATTTTTACAATACTCTGTGTATTTGTATGGGAAAAAAAGTGCTTCATTTTAAAAAGTCGTAAAACAAAAAACATTTGTTTGAGTGATAGGAATTCAGGGTTAAGAGGATGTCAGTGAATTAAAAATAACCCTGTATTTTACAGAAGACAAGCTCATATCGTCATAATTATCATATTTCGGAAAAACGATCATGGAGTTGCGATTAAGGCGACATTATAATAAGTAAAGATTCTCGCAAAGATGAAGAAGTCGTTCTGAATTTTCCTAATTGGCACCTAACTAAGTACGTATAATTTCAGAACCAGAAGTGGACAACATCAAAAGGCAAGAATGCTTTATCTAATGATTTAAGGGGATACGATGCAGACTTCCCCTATTTTCCCCTGGAAAAATTGACCTATAATTAATGGTATTTTCAATAATAGAGGCTTTTGTTTTCTTGTTAATACCAGTATTTTTTGATGAGTGTCTTAAAATGACGTAGATTGGATAATTTTCATAGTTTTTGAAGGCTTCTATTTATGATGATTAGAATGTCCGAAAAACAAAAACATGGGGGCATGGCCGTGGTAGATATAATGGTAAATAGTTTTTGCTCTAATATCATTCAGGGAGGAAACAGGGTACGTTTGTATGGAGAAATGGTTCGTATTGTATCCTCCCGCGGGTAAAAGCTACACTTCGTTTTTTGGCATTAGAAAGAAGGTAAATAAGCGATATTGGCGTGTCGTTTTATTGAAAAGCACTTTTGTAAAATAAATCAGAGCTAATATGTAACAATAGGCTAGACGACTAAAAAAAAAACTGTTTATTCCGTCAGTTAGATTATTAAAAAATATTGTACACGTATTTTTTCTTTTGTTTGACAAACAAAAAATGACGCAGATACAGTGCTTAGAAGTTTCGAATGACGTCACTATATGGTACAATTTTTACCTAAGAGTGACGTCACAAGCCCCCACTCCGGAAGTTTGATGATCTATCCCTTTGTCGATTTTTAATAATTCGATAAACCAAAAAATACGTGTCCCATATTTTTCCATTATCTAACTGACGGACTAAATAGAATGAAATATTTATAGCCTAGTCGTCATCCCTATTAGCAAGGAAATATAGTCATATAATATAGTTATTATTTTTTTAAAAGCGGTTTTCAATAAAAAAGACTCATCAAGATTGTTTACCTTATTTAATGCTAAAAAAAACGAAAGTGAAGCACTAGGGTTAATCTGACATCAAGAGTCAGATAATAAGACAATTCAACAAACACATTCGAGTATTTGCCGTTTTGCAACAGTCGCCTTGGTCGTTCCTCGAGTATCCGATAATTGTTTATACGAGTCAATAACTTGGTAGAGGACGATTCTGTGAGTCAGCTGCATTGCTGCGGTGCATTGGTGTTACTAACTGATGGTTTAGATACGCTACGCTCAAACTGCGGCGAATTAACAGGAAAATAAGGCTCATCCCAAGCTCGGCCCATTCTAATCCTCTCGCAAACGATTGAATTACCGCTCGCAAATCGTGTTGGGCCTTCGTGTCGTTCTTGAATTGAGCCCCAGGTCTAGTCACCTTTTTGAAAAATGAGATTTTAATCTCAAAATCTCGCAAAAAAGTATAACTTTACGTTTATAATATCAATATAAGTGGGACATTCAGATTATTTAACTTTATTATAATAAAATACAGTTAAAAGACAAAACGCATCAAGCGACATTTTTGAACTTTAAAGGAAATCCGGCTCAAACGACGGAGAAAAATTCGCTGATTTCAAATATGTATACAGGGTTATTTGTAATTCACTAGCATCCTTTTAACCCTAAACTCCTAGCACTGAAACAAATGTTTTTTGTTTTACGGCTTTTGTCATAACTTAATATTTTTGGTGTAATAACGTTTTGAAAATTTGAGATTTCCTCTTCTTTTTACGATACTCTGTGTATTTGTATGGGAAAAAAAGTGCTTCATTTTAAAAAGTCGTAAAACAAAAAACATTTGTTTGAGTGATAGGAATTCAGGGTTAAGAGGCTGTCAGTGAATTAAAAATAACCCTGTATAAGTGGGACATTTAGATTATTTAACTTTATTATAATAAAATACAGTTAAAAGACAAAACGCATCAAGCGACATTTTTGAACTTTAAAGGAAATCCGGCTCAAACGATGGAGAAAAATTCGCTGATTTCAAATATGTATATAACTCATTTTGACAAAAAGTGTCGCTTCATGCGTTTTGCCTTTTAACCGTCGAATAATAATTTTAAACTTAAAAATCATTGTAGTTTTCGTTTACATTGTCAGATTTTAGGAGTTTACCTTTGCGTCCCTATCCCGTGGGAATATCAGGATAAAAAGTAGCGTATGTGTTGCACTAGAAGTCCAGTTATAGATAAAAATTATACCTAAATAGGTACATATTAAACATTCAAGACTCGAGCACAAACTTTCATATTTTTAACATATATCTGCCCCGACCGGGAATCGCACCCGGGATATCAAGCTTCGTAGTCCTAGTCATGTTTCTAACCATTGAAACAAATAAAAAATAATTGCAAAGGCACCAGGCAATGCGATGAGAACCAAGTTGCTCCCGGCCCACGCCACTGGTTTAATTTTTTAAATAAAACGTGGGCGAATGTCTCCGTATAACTAATTAACATTACGCAAACGACGTTACTTGGAAAGACATATTTAATCATGGAAGTATTTGCATTTATCTTGCCAGAATATTATATAGGTTATGTAGTCTGCTCATAAAGTATAGCAACGCGTACCTAGTGGGTTCAAGTTCGCTTTCTAGGTTAAATTTGCCAATTCTTCACGATGTTTTCCTTCATGGTAAATTTCAAATGTAATTTCGCACATAAATTCCGAAAAACTCAGAGGTGTGAGCTGGGATTTGAACCCACGACCCTCTGCTGGAGAGGCCATTGGTCAAATCACTAGACCACCACGGCTTTTTTATTTATAATATTAGTACGATGGTATTAATTCCATACGATTTGATGGTATAAAAAATTACAATACAATAGAACGCTTCATAATAATAAGCTTTGATCAATTATAACTGTAGATCCACAGTCGCGCGCCCGAAAATGTCCGATCCAAATGAGCGCCACTTTGATAAAAGTGGCCTTCTTTTTTCTCAGTACGTTGCGTGAAATTGTCAAGTTTAGCTGTCAAGTGTCAACCGAAATTCGACTGTAATGAAGTAAAGACTAGGTTCAAATTTCTGCGTAGGTGATGATTTTAGTTGTTATGCAAACAAATAAAAAAGTTCGGACATTTTTTGAAGGGGATTTTGTTCGGCAATGTGTATCTTCAGTTATAATTGATCAAAGATAATAAGCGAAATTCAAAATTTTTACAGGTTTTAATTTATTTTGGGTAAACGGTGTAACTGTTTAACTTCACATGGTACTTGCGCTTGTAAAACAGTGTTCTTTATATTATTGTGTAAAGCTTTTTAAGAATAAAACTGTTAGCTTGATATAAAAGTTGTCAAACATAGAAATTCGGACTTTCAACGTTGTGACAACTTTTATTTCAAGCTAATAGTTTTATTCTTAAAAAGCTTTACACAATAATATAAATAATACTGTTTTACAAGCGCAATTACCATATGAAGTTAAACAGTTACACAGTTTACCCACAATAAATTAAAAACTGTAAAAAGTTAGAATTTCGCGCCTAGAGCGTGCGCTTCCACCTTAAACAATAAAACATCAAAAGCTGTCTTGTCTTATTAAAAAATAAATATAAGTAGGTACACCAAGTTTCATTTGACATCCGTTAAGTTGACAGATGGCTTAGTACATCAGTAGAAACTACATGGTTAAACATTATGGTCAAATTAAAATAATAAGGATTTTTTTCTGTGAGTTCACTGTCATTGTAAAGGGTCCTTCAGGGTTACAAAAAGTGTGTGTCAAATATGGAAGTGTTTTAACATTTAATAAAGTAACTACGGACGCTAGTGTCAAAGATCTAACTTTATTTGACCTGCTCAAGTATCATTAACAGAAATCAAAAATAGCACGGCGTAAAGTCCACCACGAGTGGCGGGTAAAATGTCGCTAGTCTGACTGAAGACGGGGAAGAAAAGTGCTGGAGTGGAGACCGTGGACCTGGCGGAGCAATGTGGCAAGGCATTCCGTGAGGTGGACTGAAGATCTGTCACGAGTGGCAGGGAAAGACTGGATGGGGAAAGCACGCTACCGCACAGCATGGAAATTGGAAGAATACTCATACTCAACAGTGGGTAGGAAAAGGTTGAAAAAGAAAAGGAGTATATTTATTTGTCGATTATATTAGCTCCAATCTTGCAAGACTCTCACAATCTTGCAGTTAAATTTTAATAGCGGCAGGCAACACAACTTCATTTTAAAGGGGATATAAAAGAGAATGATATTTCCAAGCAAAACGAGTGCGTGCGTATGTTTGTCACTCTTTCGTGCTAAAATGGGTGGGCGTATTTTGAAGTTATTTTGTATGTAAATAGCTGAAAGTCTGGAGTAACACACACTCCAGTAATAGGTTCGGACCTATAAACTATCTAACGCTACGATTGCCTATACTTTATATAATCTGTTCTGTTTTGTTTTCTTAATTTATGCTATGTTATATTTGTCTAACAATAAAAAGTTTTTTCTAAATAAATAAACAAATAAGCTACTTTGTATCCCGGGATTTCCCACGAAACCCATATTTTTTTTAGTTAGCTGTTTCTTGTGTCCCACTGCTGGGCAAAGGCGAGCCCCCGCCATCCCACATTATACGCATCTAGGTCGTCCCTCCTTCTCCTCTTCGGTCTGCCTTAAATCCATATCAAGTCCCAAAAAGATTTTTGCAACAATTTTGCACGGACGTTCATCGTGCGCGTAAATATCCCTTTATTTGACAAAATTTCAAAAGTTGCTAATTCAAACCTCGTCTTAAATTAGGTCTCCTGAAAATGCTATATTCAAAAAAAAATACAAAAGGATGGTATGTATTAGGTAATGTATATTGTGGGATACATTTTCAAATAAAGGGATATAACCACGATGCAACATTGGAAGTTAAGTAAACTGGCAGATCTAAAGTTTAGCGCGTGTGAAGCCGGGGTCAAAAGCTAGCTAGCTATAAAGGCTAACGGCGATATTTCCAGAATTAGGCTTCAGGTATACTAAGTACATGTTTTTAGGCCTAATTCACGAAGTCTAGACAAGCAGCCTTGGCCTGTAGATCTTGAATATACAGATTTCAGGAGCTGTTTCGCGAATATATAGCTATATACTTGTATACACTGTAGCTTATGTACCTACGTGGAGGAGTAAATCAATAGTGAAAATCCTACTTATATCACAAAGTATCTGTGCCAGCGGCTTTTGCAAAGTATTCGTTTATCTTTTTCCCGCGGGGACTATGCAATTTTCCGGGATAAAAAGTATCCTGTATATTAGTCGGAAAAACCCTCTCGAGAAGAATCCGGCAAGAAACAAAGTATATTTTTTTCTAACAAAGACGGCATTGACACAAAATATTACTACGGATAACTATAGTAAATGTTTAAAAATTACGTCGCTTAAGTTCATGATACTCTCTAGATTACTTTTATGAAAAGGTCGTCATTATTTTAACTACTAGCTAGATAAAAACGTGTTTTCCCGTGGGAATGAGATATTTTCCCGTGGTAAAATGTAGCCTATGTCACTCTCCAGCCCTTCAAATATGTCCATACAAAAAATCACGGCAATCCGTCACTCAGTTTCGACGTGAAAGAAGAAAAAAACAAACAAAAAACACACTTTCAAATTTCTAATATTAGTATGGAAGTATGGATATAAATAAAATAAATATATAAATATCCCGGGACAATTCACACCAATTGACCTAGTCCCAAAGTAAGCTAAGTAAAGCTTGTGTTATGGGTACTAGGCAACGGATAAACATACTTATATAGATAGATACATATTTAAATACATATTAAACACCCGAGACCGAGAGCAAACATTCGTATTTTTCATACAAATATCTGCCCCGACACGGGAATCGAGCCCGGGACCTCAAGCTTCATAGTCAGGTTCTCTAACCACTAGCACAGAATATATACTAACATACAGAATGGACACGCTCCACCCCGCACCAATTCGAGTTACCCCACCCCTCAAGGCGCAGATTGCCGGACCCCGCCGGGATCCAGAAGAGTGCGCGCGCGATGTATGTAGGCGTACGCGTGTACAGACGTCGTCGTGCTTATGTAGATTCAAGAACGCGTATTTGTACGTCGTGTCCGCCGCGTGCCACTTGGCTAGGCCATCTGGTATGGAAGTATGGATATAAAATAATGAAAACTGGAGGTAAAGTGTTAGTGACAAATCGCCCATGAGCACATGAGCTTCACATTGCGATGGCTCGTATTATCGCTCTATTGGTTAACTCCTCGATGTTTATATATACCTAATTAAAATCACAGATATTTGGTTTATGTCTAGTTCACATTTGAGCATTGCGTACCAAATGTTCTTTCATTGTTCTAAGGGTCACACGGCGTGAGATAACATAGTTGTTTCTCCTATGGATATAAAATTAGCGTTTCCGAGGAGTCAGTAAACTTAAGGAGGTACTGAGTTTTTCGCGCTAATCGATTTCGGTACCTCTACCATGAGTTACACTAGTTTACAGTGACCGTACTCACTAGCGACGGCGTAAATGATTTGTATGGAGTACTTCCGTACTTCCGGGTTGGTACTTCCGTAAGTGACCGCTAGAGGCGCTGTACACAATTCTCCATACAAATCATTTACGCCGTCGCTAGCGAGTACGGTCACTGTAAACTAGTGTAACTCATGGTAGAGGTACTGGTGGGCGATATCGGGCGTGGGGCCGCGTGGGGGAGGCACAATGGCTCAAGGTAGGTTGGTTGGACTGCGCGTGTTTCTGGGTATTTTCATCATATTACTAAAACAAATACATATTTTAAAAATGTAGCCACACTACGCCCTAGAAAACATCTTGTTTTATTAACATTCAAAAAGTCACGACCTTCCGTGCAGTATTAGCGTCGTACTACGAGTTTAATTTATATTTTAGAGACGACTTTGGATTTTTTTCTACCGATCGAACTACAAGTAATCGTGTTCCGAAAAAGACTAGTCGCTAGAGTGAATACTCAAATATCTTACATATGAATTTCAGGACTATAGCATTGCTATAGTCCGACGACCGCGGAACCCTGTCGCAGTCAGCATTTGCCGCAGTTATTAAAAACAGTCTTGTTAAGGACAGCAGAGGCTCCCTGCGACAGGGTTCCGACGAGCGCCGCGCACGAGATTGCCAAGGTATAATGATACAGCACGAGTTTAAAACACAAAAACACAAGTACCCCTTGTAAGTACCCCTTGGGCCGTAAGTTGGCCAAGCGACTGACACACGTAGTAGAATCGACTAAAACATATTGGCTATAGGGAACGTGCAGAAACTATAGGCGGCAGCACTAATGCGACAGAAGAGACCATGCGGACAGTAAAAGAAACTTATCAGGATAAAACAGTCAAATTGATGGCACCAGTTGGCAGCACCGTCTATGTGCACTTCGCCCGATAGGGAACGTGCAGAAATTATAGGTGGCAGCTGCACTAGTGCGACAGAAGAGACGCTATGCGGACAGTAAAAGAAACTTATTAGGGTAAAACAGTCAAATTCATGGCACCAGTTGGCAGCACAGCACCGTCTAAGTGCACTAAGCGAAAATCTAATGTTAAATGCGCATGTTTCTAAGTATGTTTGTGTTTGCTACTTCTTTAGGCCAAAACGGCGGGAAAGATTTGGGTTAAAGAATAATGGGCAGATATTTACGGACCAAGGCTCATCACCAATAGAATTATAATCTAAATACATAGACGTATCGATCCTCCCATTTGCTATATAGGTTATTAAGACGACTAGACTGTGAAGGCTGGGAGAATTGACGTAGTTATATAACGCACACACTCAAAATATAAAAACTAATGACTCGCAAAGGGTGATATTATATTGATAAACTGAGCTACCACTATGGGTAACGCCACCAGAGTTGAGGCCACGCACACAACCACATCTCATGTAATGACAGCGGGATTTTGACGTTGTGTTGACGTTTAACGACAACACAACGTCAAAATACCGCTGTCATTACAAGAGATGTGGTTGTGTGCGTGGCCTCAACTCTGGTGGCGTTACCTTTACCATATGGGAAAAGCGTCGACAGTTGAGTTTATCGATAAAGGAACACGCCCTACCTGTCATTAAATTTTGCCCCCCTAAATTCCTGTCTGATTATGAGATAGTTCTTCGGTAACCTCCTTCCATAGTTAAGAGCACGCTCTTGCCAATCAATCTAGAATTATTTATTAGTAGCATGACAATATTTTTACCGGCTTCCCACACGGTATATCACGCATGCGCCGAGTTTCCCTTGCCTTGTTCAGCACAATGTCATAATTACTCGCGTTTCCACTTTCAATTTCGCTCGAGATCGCGCAAAAACAGAGTAGGGTGCGCACGCGCGTGTTTTACTGGAGCACGTGTATACTGTTGCTTAAAGAGAGGCAAGAAGCCGCCAAGTTCTTTGAGACGTGTTTCATTTTACCGTAATGGAGTAACTAAGACTGATAAACTTTAAATAAATAAATAAATATTAGGGGACAATCTTACACAAATCGATCTAGTCCCAAACTAAGCAAAGCTTGTACTATGGGTACTAGACGACGATAAACATACTTATATAGATAAATAAATACTTAAATACATAGAAAACATCCATAACTCAGGAACAAATATTCGTGCTCATCACACAAATAAATGCCCTTACCGGGATTTGAACCCAGGACCTCTTGCTTCGTAGGCAGGGTCACTACCAACTAGGCTAAGCGGTCGTTGCATTAATGATGATGTTTAGAGTAATGTCGTGACAAGCATCTATTTTCTGTTCCAATGAGTAAAACATGCTATGCAAAGAATTATGTTTGTGAAGCGCGTCTGTGCACTTTATAATAAAAATATTAAATTGATTGATATAGATATATTTAACTGTACATCAAACTCAATAAAAAGTGCATTTAGAAAGTAGAATTTTTTTGTAACGGCAAATGTTAGTAACTAAATTCAACAGAAGTATTATGTGTATTATTAGGTACTCTATTAGGTTATAATTTATTCCGCAATTCGTTGTGTATTAACTTAGATATTTTTTGGAAACTATAGGTCTACATATTACTAAGTTAACCTGTAATGAATATTTGTATATGACTGTTTGTTTCATAATAAATAAATAAAATAAATAAAAATATAATATTGTAATGAGTAATTTAATTTAAATGATGTATTGTAATATTTGTAATGTTATGGATTTAAATTTACTAACATAGTCGTACAATATATTTAATATTACTAACCATCTATGGGCATGTGTTTGAAATTAATGAATTATTATTATTATTATTATATACAGGGTTATTTGTAATTCACTAGCATCCTTTTAACCCTAAACTCCTACCACTTAAACAAATGTTGTTTGTTAAACGACTTTTTAAAATGGAGTACATTTTTTTTACATACACGGCACAGAGTATTGTAAAAATACAGGTAATCTCAAATTTTCAAAACGTTATTACACCAAAAATATAAAGTTATGACAAAAGTCGTAAAACAAAAAAGATTTATTTAAGTGGAAGGAGTTTAGGGTTAAAAGGATGCTAGTGAATTACAAATAACCCTGTATATGTCTGCGAGTTCTCACTAAGAAAACTTTCGCGTAGAATATTTGTGAGATATGTCAAGTATCGATAGCTAGCTTTGTTTGCCGACCGTACAAGAACACAACGCGGCTGTTTACTCATTTCACTCTCTGTATTTTTCTTGCAAGTGAAATTCCTTAGCATTTTCCCTGACGATATCGCGATTCGTCAATTGTTCTGCGCTGTTTTTAAACAGCAAGCTGTACTGTTCTGTAATAATGCGTACGTGCCATCCCAAATGAGAACTTTTGTGAGAATATTTGAAAGAAAGAAAGAAAGAAAGAAAATACATTTATTTACAACATCACAAGACACATCATCAATATTTTACAAAACATAAGGCAACACTAAAGCTAAAGATAGAATGTGTCATTGCGGTTGCAAATCGGACACTGGCTCAGCATAATGCCGAGGCGTTTAAAGCGCCCCAGCGCTGATTTTCAGACAGCACCGTTGGAGACACCCGGATCGCTGTTTAGATAGATAAATAAATAAACTGCACACTAATAGCTACATACATAAGACTACATGCGTAAATAAATAATTTGTAAATTGTAAAAGCAAATAATAATAACAAAATTTCTTGAACATAATTAGTATATCTCACTTGCCAAGTATACAACCCTGCGCGGACTAAAACGAAAAATGAAAAATGAAATAACCGAGACAGTAAAAATCAAAGAAGTTTTGTGAAATTTTGGATGATTGCATGTTTGATAATCAACGCAGTAACGGCTGAAAGGACATAAATTAAACTTGGCGTATAGATGGACAAAGATCTGTATTATTGAGGCATAGGATACACCGGTTGGCACCCAATTTTATGTGTTTATATTTTTGAGTCATACGCAATGTCTTCATTGGTACGTTACAATGGCCATCATCATCATCCCAGCCTATATACGTCTCAATGCAGGGCACAGGCCTCCTTTCAGAATGAGAGGGGTTGGGCTGTAGTTCCCACGCGGGCCCAGTGCGGATTGGGAACTTAACACACATCATAGAATTTCTTCCCAGGCGTTGCAGGTTTCACGATGTTTTTCTTCACCGTAAAGCTCATGGTAAATTTCAAACATAAATTCCGAAAAACTCAGAGGTACGAGCCAGGATTTGAACCCACATATGCTTGAGTGGCCACAGGTCAAATCATTTCCATCCATTAAAATGGTGCGATTATCTAATTTTGTGATCTTTTTAACTTCAGCTCATAACGGGTTATTATCCCGGTAAAGAATTCTTGAGGGACAAAATATTTACTTTTAACGAGAATAGAGGGCGCTGGTCAAGAACATTGAAGTACCTAAGTTAGCTTTCAAGATGACATTTAATTTAGAATTGAAAACCACAACATCATTATATTGCGGCTCGTCAACTATTTCTTACCTAGCAAATAGTACAGTACAATAGTCTGGGAGCCGCAAAATAAAATTGTTTTAATGTCACTTTATTTGCGTGTCGCCAATTGTTACTCTAGTACAAATTGTAAAGAGATTACAGTTCACGAGCCGCAATATAATGTTGTTGTGGTTTATAATTCTAAATTAAAAGGAGTATATTTAACATCGTCTGCAATCACTAGATGGTGTTGTCCGAACGAACATATTGGAAAGTTATTTCAAACGCGGGTTTTTAACGAGTGTTTTTGTATTGTTTTACTATTATTATATGATCTGACAGGGTATTACGGATTAAATTTGAATAAAATTGTAACGCCACATAAAAACAAAGGGTTATGAGTTTGTGGGAAAAGAAAAACGATAGAGGAGAGCCAAGTCAAAGACAGTCCCCGTAGTTAACCACTCAGTTTCTTTATTGCATTTACTGTAATTTATTGACGAGTGATTTCAAACCATGTCATTATAATGTTAAGGAATAAATTTGGTTGAAACAAATAAATAAATTGACAAAGCAAGCAAGCTTTGTGAACCATATTATAGCGCACAAATTCTCGATTATGAAATATAGATGTCAGGTTGCGGCAATTATAGTGGCGTCAGTTGTTTTTCGCGGTTTTTCTAAGACTTTCCCGCTGGAAAGGGAAACTGGGTGATAAAGGCGCGGGAACCGACGCGATGCCTGCGCGCGCGCATGGGGTCGCGACAGGAGACGCGTCTGAAGATATACCTTATTGTGTCGTGTAATTGCGGCATTGCGTACTAAACTGTAGTAGTAACTAAATTTACTAGTACCACAACAGAATGAATATGTTTCCTTTACCTTTTTCACCAGATAACAGAGCTGTAATAATTTTAAATTTTATAACAACCTTAACGTCAAATTTACGTCATCACTTTTTCAAATAGAAACTAGACTAAAGTAATGGATCTATTCTATCGCACATCTTTAAAAAATTGTAATAAATTAATTAATAATCCCAGTGAAAATTTAAAACTATCAGCGTCTTTCTCTTTCCAAGCAGAATACAGAGAACGAATCAAATTATAGTCTTAGAAATATGAAATCATGTCAATTTATTGCTTTGGTGCGAGGAAATAAATGTCAAGTTTAAGTGACGAACTTTGATCAATTATAACTGTAGATACACATTGCCGAACAAAATCCCCTTCAAAGAATGTCCGAACTTTTTTATTTGGTTGCGTAACAAATAAAATCATCACCTACACAGAAATTTGAACCTAGTCTTTACTGCATTACAGTCGAATTTCGGTAGCGGCAAAACTCCACTTGACAGCTAAACTTGACAATTTCACGCAACGTTCTGAGAAAAAAGAAGGCCACTTTTATCAAAGTGGCGCTCATTTGGCTCGGACATTTTCGGGCGCGCGACTGTGGATCTACAGTTATAATTGATCAAAGGTGACGAACCGTTTTAAACTCCGGCCGTACACCACTAGCATCTCTGGCACTGTACAGCGTATTCACTCTAGCCTTAAAGCCTATATCTTGTCTATTTAACAGAGTTAGTACTAGAAAAACAGAGAATGCACGTATGGTCAGCGATAAGGACGATGCACCGGCACATACGTCCCACTGCATGGCACATATTTAATTATTATTATCTACTACTTTAAATTACATAATTATGATTAATAGATGAATAAACATGACATGTAATTATTTGAGGTGCCACGAGAAAAATCAAAAAATCACGAGAAATATTACGAATATTCCAACAAACGGCATGTAAGCCGAGCCCGCCATCGACGTGCGATTGTTGACGCCCACTGGCAGTTTCTTGTCCCTTTCATTTGCATACAAAAGTGCAACAGAGAGAACACCTTGCTAACTCTGTTAAATAGACAGGATATATGTTGTAATCTACTGGAAAATACAAACTATTCCATTCTTTCGCAGTATCTATTACAATAGACGAAGCGCGCTTCGTGCGGGGCAATTTATCTCAAGACTTATTCCCCCGGCTTTGGTCTTGTGCACCGCCGCCGCGTTTCCCGTGTCTACCCACCCGTGCAGTTAGAATGCACTTTCTTGCAGCCATATCGTGGAGTTCTTGAAGCTAGTGATTCTGTTTGATATCACGGCGGTACTTCAGACGGAATAAGTTGAGTTGACAAAGCCAGGGTACGATATTCTTCCAAGAAATAAGACTAATACCAAGGATGATATAGACTGGTTTGGCGGTCGCCATAGTACGGATCGGCCGCGGTTTTTGTAGTTCGATTATTAAATCTAGATGGCGCTGAAATATAGCCAGCGGCTTTGAAGGCAAAACCATAAGACTACAGATATTTCATATCACTGCAAATGTATTATTATGCAATATTTTTGAAAAATAATACATTTGTAGTAAGATGAAACATTTGTAGTCTTATTGTTTTGCCTTCAAAGCCTCTGGCTATATTTCAGCGCCATCTAGATTTAATAATCGAACTACAAAAACCGCGGCCGATCCGTACTATGGCGACTGCCAATCCAGTCTATATCATCCTTGCTAATACACACTTCAAAATTTGGGATGATAACACCTTCAAACAATAATCCTAAGACGCGATTCTAGAAAAATAACACTTTATTTTAGTTTTAAAAATGAAATTAATTTTTAATTACATATCAGCGAAATTAGATTTTAAGCTGCTTTACAACAAATAAATAATCAGTCGATTGTGAGAATCTATGGGAGAAATGTGAGAATAGTGTTTTGACAGCTCATTAAAAGTACGTCAGTTGATTGGTGGTGTCAACATCCCTATTCTAAATCCGAAACTACACGGCCTTTGCAAATAAAATTACGAATATACTTAGCTAAGAATAATATAGGTAGTTATAATTCAGAAAATATTTCGTTCATTCTTTGATTAAATTAAATCATTAGTTACCTGAACTGAATCAAGCACTATTAAAATGTGGTGTCATTGGTTCATAGAATCAGAGATGGTGCTTTCATTCTAAGTGAATTAAATAGAAGCCTGTGAGCGACACGTAGACATTCCGCTCAGACGTGGGGGACACCACGTGACCGTGACTTAGACATGATTTCAGACGCCTTGATGATCTAATGGTTGACACGGGGAAAGCCGCAGGGAAAGGCTAGTGAAATGAAAATAGTACATACCGATAGCGTAATCGAGTCAATCGTGTCTGGAAACTTACCTGCAAAAAAAAACATCGAATCAGTTTTACGAGAACACAGTGAAATGAAAAATAATTAAACAATAAAATCCATCTAAAACCAAACGTATAACCCAGTTTTATTGTGCACGCTAAATTAGGCATCGCAAATGCATATTCCATCACACGCATCAGCTCAAAACACTTAACTGCCAAAAAAACACCTACACTGCGCGTCAGTTCCTTGTTTTTTTTTAAACGTAGCGTATCCGTTTTAAAAACGGCATGACAGCGTGTCAAACGTATAGTTTGACACTGACAGATGACACTGACAGATCGAACTGTCACTTGCTTCCTGGGGGACTTTTTGATACTTATTCGTAGGCAATAATTCTGTGACCAACTAGGTGGCGGCGTTGACGCATTCTAATACGTACGTTCGCGATCTAAATGAACAAAACGGTGTAAAAATGGATTATCAAACAACTATCATCATCTTTATTCTAGCTTATATACGTCCTACTACAGGGCACAAAGCTGCTCTCAAAATGAGAAAGCTTAGGTCCACACGCGGGCCCAGTGCGGATTGGGAACTTCACACAAACTATTGGATTTCCCCGCATACTTATCTGTTTAGGATTTCTCACGACATTTTTCTTCACCGTAAATAATAATAAAAGGAAAGAATGAAAAGAAAGAAAAACATTTTTCATCACACTTGCTCGTCAATGGGGTCATTCCATGCCTGTATACTAAATGTCAAAGGCCTAATTTGTTCTTAAGGGAGTTATGGATTTACGTACAGTTTTTCTTCCCAAGGGAGTTCTAACTTTAGTTTTAAAATTTTCAAACAGACTAAGGAGGTTTCAAGTCAGCCAACGTTTTATTAATTTATATGTTTAAAACTTAGCTATAACCTAATTTTACTACACAAAACTTGTCTACGCTTCATGAAACTTCGTAATTTTTATATTTTAAATTTATACCAAATAGTTTTGCAATAATTTTAGTAAATATTTTTTTAACATGTTGGCAGAATGTGGCCGTATGGCCATTCTAATTCCAAACACAGTTTACATTATCTATGGTAGATGACTTGAAAAAAGTGACAATCTGTATTGGCGGGTAGCCATTATTTATTTAATTTAAGTGTTTAGAGACAAAATAATTTCATTTTTGGATTTTTTTTCCTCGCAGTGTGATGAAAATCATTGTGTGTATCACGGGCAGTAATCCCCTACTTACGGCCCTTGATGCACAATGTACTATATTTATAACAACAATAACACGTAGGTACACAGGCAAAAATAAGAGTACAAACATAGACATAGACACAGGAATGTAAGTACATATTAGTGCTGCTACAAAAAGGATCCCGGCTCAGCATGCCGCTAGTTAAAGTTGCTTCAAATGTCACACATTAACAAAATTTTGAAAAACTCAGAGGTGCTGTCTCAAGCTTGAACCCACAACCTTCTATTTAAAAGGCCATAGGTCAAATAATATGCCTTTTTACAACTTAATTAGCTTAGATTTTCAAGGTTTAACGAACAATTTTCAAACCATTGCTAGTATTTTTGTTAGGCGCATGCCACAAAGAAGAGACGTGGGACGGGGGCGCGTCGCAGGCCGCGTCTCCGCCCCGTCTCTTCTGTCTTTGGATCGCGACGCTTCTATACATTATGAAAACTAATTCAAGGGACCCGCGATTCTGTGTGGTTTACGCCTTGGGTGCTAAACAAGTGTAGTGTAAATATATCATATTAATTGACTGACGTCCTTCACGCAGCCGAAAAGGGTTACACCTAACACCTTTTTTTACCGCAGTCGGTGTTTCCCTTACCCACACAGACGTAAACGCATAGCCGTGTCCGTGTGACTCATCAATGTGTGCACCTGTAGGCGGTGGGGTGAATAACCTCCCCGTGTGACCTTCAGACGAGGGTGTCTAGGAAGCAGTATATAGGTTTTATATACAACACATAATAGCTATGTGACATTGCCTATTCAATGTTGAAAGTTAAATCATAGTCGTATGAGCCTTTTTCGAGTCCATTGTCTAGCTACCGGCCGCAAATTCAAATAGGTAATAAAAACTAAGTTACTCGTTAATAACATAGCTTTTTACAAATTAAAGATTTTTTAAAAATCAGTTGTAATCTTGAGTTTATCCATTACAAGCCCCCAAATCAAATATTATTTATTTTTGTTTATTTAGATGAAACGAATACTGATTAGCCTACGTTACTTCTGTAGTAGAAAATATTGTTTTGTTTAAACAGGTTTCATATTACATGGGTACTTATAAAGGTTATTTGCAAGTACGAATGAACAAAATACATGGTATTGCATATTAAATATAATCATCGGCCATTTGAGTATAAATAGCACTGCTTAAAACCAACAATCAATAGACATAGTTTTTACGAGCTCTAAAATGCAATTTCCGATTTTAAAATAATTTAAACTTGTTTAATTTGAGTTACAGAAGTCGGAGTTGTAAATTTCCAGTTATTTATTATACAAAAGAAAACGATACATACAATCATTATATATTTTAATTTAAATATGGGATGCTTATGTAAGTAACTATTGCGTTTCTAGACCCCTATGTGGTGTACGTCGTGAAATGTCTGCAATATTGTTTACGTTTTCAATACCCCTGGCTAAAGGGCATTTCTATTTTTCCTTGTACCTACCCAATTAAGAAATTGTTAATAGGGAGTCAAAATTAGTCCGTTTGGTTACGCATTTTTTCAAGCCTTTCAATAAAACAAACGTAACAAATTTTAAGTTTAACAATGTTTAACAAGAAGTGAAGAATTTGTCCGATTTGTTACGTTTTTTTTATTGTAAGCCAATTTTAACTTCTTAATTGGATACAAGGAAAAATAAAAACCGGCCAAGTGCGAGTCGGACTCGCGCACCGAGGGTCCCGTACAAATTTATATGTATCTATGAACATCCAGTCTTACGTCGGATTAACTCGAAATTTGGCATACTTAGGACCGATGACAATGCTTGTTTTTTAGTTTTTTTTTAAACTAATATAATTCATTAAAGCTCCAGAATTATACAGTTTCGGTTCGTGCAAGTATCGGTGTTAAATTGAATTTTTGTTTTCAGTGAAATGTAACTATATAGAAAGAAAACCGGGACCTTTGATCAATTATAACTGTAGATCCACAGTCGCGCGCCCGAAAATGTCCGAGCCAAATGAGCGCCACTTTGATAAAAGTGGCCTTCTTTTTTCTCAGTACGTTGCGTGAAATTGTCAAGTTTAGCTGTCAAGTGTCAACCGAAATTCGACTGTAATGAAGTAAAGACTACGTTCAAATTTCTGTGTAGGTGATGATTTTAATTGTTATGCAAACAAATAAAAAAGTTCGGACATTTTTTGAAGGGGATTTTGTTCGGCAATGTGTATCTTCAGTTATAATTGATCAAAGACCGAGACTGACTTCGTGAGTTCTCGTGCGACGTTCGGAAGCCATCGGCACCGTGTAGTGCCTCCACCCGTGCATCTCGATGCACAACAAAATATATATGAGTCAAATAGAGGCAAAGTCAGCAACATCCACTTCAAATGCAAAATATACAGGATATTTGACTGAAATATTTTGAAGTAACATGCATTCAAAGTTGCTATAGTAAAAAAAGTGGATGTTGCTGACCTTGCTTCTACATGACTCAAAGTCAAAGTCAAAGTCAAAACTCTTTATTCAATTTAGGCATCAATTGATGCTCCTATGAACGTCGAAGAATCTACCACCGGTTCGGAAAAACCCTGTTGAGAAGAAACCGGCAAGAAACTCAACAAGGTATATTTTTTTCAATCAGATCTACATTGTTATTAAATTACATACATCTAAAGTATTTAATACAATTAAATTTTTTTAACACAGAAGATACGCTATTTGAGACTAGGGATCGCCAATGCGGATCGGAATTATTTCCAAACATCCCTGTCCATGATATAGTCATTAATTTTATAGTACGCCTTAGATATTAATGTCTTCTTCACAATGGATTTGAATTTTGTATCAGTTTGTTCGGTTATTGTTTTCGGAAATTTATTATAAAAACGTATGCATCTTCCCAGAAACGACTTTTTAGTTTTAGCCAGTCTGTAAGATGGAACTTGAAGCTTCCCTGTGTTTCTAGTAGCCTTTGGCTTATCGACGTTAGTGGGAAAATCACATATGTTTTTTCTCATACGTATTTACAATTTTAATAACCCTATTTCCGTATTTATGATTAGATTTCAATATTTAGCATACAAGCAGGCATTGAGCCGTGGTGGCTAGTGGTTTCACCTATGGCCTCTCAAGCAGAGGGTCGTGGGTTCACATCGCGGCTAGCAACTCTGAGTTTTTCAGAATTTATGTGCAAAATTACATTTGTAATTTACCATGAGCTTTACGGTGAAGGAAAACATCGTGAGGAAACCTGCATACACCTGCGAAATTTAATGGTGTGTGTGAAGCTCCCTATCCGCACGCCCGCGTGGGAACTACGGTCCAAGCCCTCTCACTTCGAGAGGAGGCCTGTGCTCTGCATTAGGACTTATATAGGCTGAGTTGAACTGTTCAGTATGATTTTCATATAAGAGAGCTGGGGATAGTTTTTAATCCACTTATTAATAGACATGTTTTTTTTTTTTTTTTTTTTTTTTTTTATGTTAGAAAGACCAGACTAACGAACTAGTGGGTCACCTGATGTTAAATGATCACCACTGTCCATAGACACCTGCAGCGCTTTACGCGATGCCAGTGCGTTGTCGGCCCTTAAGGATAGGAGGAGGGAATAGGGGAAGGGGGAGAGGGAGGGGGAGAGGGAAGGGGTGAGGTATTGGGCCCCCGGCACTCTCACTGACCGTACGAAGCGCAAGCAGGATTACTGCTGCTTCACGCCGGTTTTCTGTGAGAGGGTGGCACTGCCCCGGACGAGCCGGCCCATTCATGATGAAGCGGCTAGCTACAACATGGCTCTACCACTACTAAAAATGTAACATATATCCGGCCAGTACTCGGTATCCGGCCTATCCGGCCACAATTTTACTATTCGGCCGAATACCGGATAGTTGTGTACTATCCGGCCGGATACCGGATAGTGAAATAACTTATTGTTATGGTTAAAAATGGGTAGGTATTTATTTGTATATTTGTCTATCATTAAAATCAGTTTATTAATTCACATAGTGCGTATAATTCATAAAAGGAAATACAATTAGGTACATTTTTTTGTAGTAGATTGACCATACTGAAGGTAAAGGCGGAGTGCCGCGCGCGCGCTCGAATTAGCTCAATTTTATTGCAGGTAAAACTTGGCCGAATATCCGGCTAACCGGCCATAGGTTTCGCCGGATATTCGGTATCCGGTATCCGGCAAAACAACTATCCGTCACATCTCTACTTATTAACCGTTTTTATCTTCTCCATATTATTTACTTGAAATATAAAAATAAAAATACATAATATATACAGGGTTATTTGTAATTCACTAGCATCCTTTTAACCCTAAACTCCTACCACTTAAACAAATGTTTTTTGTTTTACGGCTTTTGTCATAACTTAATATTTTTGGTGTAATAACGTTTTGAAAATTTGAGATTTCCTCTTATTTTTACGATACTCTGTGTATTTGTATGGGATAAAAGTGCTTCATTTTAAAAAGTCGTAACACAAAAAACATTTGTTTGAGTGATAGGAATTCAGGGTTAAGAGGATGTCAGTGAAT
The DNA here is from genome assembly GCA_947563465.1 of Archips xylosteana. Taxonomy (NCBI): domain Eukaryota; kingdom Metazoa; phylum Arthropoda; class Insecta; order Lepidoptera; family Tortricidae; genus Archips; species Archips xylosteana. The sequence continues at coordinate 2,167,650 of OX387343.1, forward strand.
TAAAAATAACCCTGTATATTTCCATATCTGTTTTAGCATTTTAGCTATGACCTGTCCGAGCTGTGATAATATATAATATGTATTTACAATTTTAAAGACCTATTTCCTTATTTATGATTGTGACATGTGAGTAGGTACGTAATTTAACAGCTAAATAAATTATGATTGAATTTTGAATGTCGCTTAACTAATAGCCTACGAATTTGTAGGAAACTCTCAGAGTCTAAAATTGCGTTTGGCCGTTGTTTGTTTGGAGATATACAGAACCCTAAAAAGTGGTTTAATACCGCTTCCGACCATACATCGTTTGAGTACTCGTCTAGTGGGGTATTACGAACTGTACCAGACCATACAGTATCAACACATATCCACATATACATATATAACATGTGTATGTATGTACATTTACATAAATTATTATCTCTAGATTAATTCGTGTTGGTCGTCCCAAGGACATTGAGAGCCCTAGAAGGTCTCACACCAGAAACGAGGCAAACACAACCTTAACCGATCATAAATAGAGTTGCAATTGCTTCAGCAAACATGAGACTTAAGTCACTATTGTATAGATTAAAAGGAGGTTTGAAAGCGAAATTTATACCTGGATTTATCCACGTTCTGAAATGAAGCTTACGCTGTGCTTATACGGTTGAGATTACAATGCAGTGCTATCTCCGTCGGTGGGTAAGGACGGGTGTATAAATAAGAGGGAGACAGCGGATCCGTGACCTACCCGACTGACGAAAGTCTCTCCCGGAAAATGCTATAAGGGTATAACAAGATGTCTAGACGGGTGTGTGTGTGTGTGAGTGATGGGTGTCTGTGTGCGTAGCTTGGCTGGGTACGTGTGTGTGCGTGTATACACGTAGTGTACGGATACGCGTCGTTGTGTGTGAAGGGTAGCGATTCGGGATAGTAGTGCTGAGGTAACGTGTGATTGGACGCATAACTGATAATGTCGCGCTCGGAGACGGGAATTAAGTTAATTGATCCTAAAATGCCTGTGAAAGCGTTTTGTTTTTTTTATCTCAACGTAATAAATAAACTAATAATAACAACATAAAAAATAAACAACATAATATAATATAAACTATTTATTTAAATAGCACACTTTAATTTAAACTACGTTTTGCCCGCGGCTTTGCTTGCGTGAATTCCGAGAGTTTTCTAGATTCACGTGGAAAGTGTCAAAAGTTAAATCGTGGTTTAGTTTCATGTCTCTTATGCTAGCGGTTAATTTTTTGATATTTTACATACTTAGATAAAATAATAAACTAAAATTTTTAAAAACCCCCAACGCAATTACGTAAATGCCCATTATGCGACTAAAATCCCTTCCGCAGCCAGCAAAAGAGCTGATAACTTTAAAAAGCCTGAACCAATTTTGATATAATACATATATAACATATATATGTATGTACATTTACATAAATTACATATTGCGGGTTCTGGTGTGGGATGCAACCTGTGTAGACACACTAGCCCCTTCTCATATCCACCGGACCTCCACAAGGGCAGCAGCCGCAGCAGAGGCGGCCGAAACCGCTAAAATTGGCAAGTATAGTGGTCTCGGCGCCGAATATAATTTCATCCCTTTCGGTGTCGAGACCCTTGGTCCGTGGGGCCCAGGAGCACTAAGCCTCTTCAAAGAGATTTCGAAGAGGCTTATAGATGCTACCGGTGACCGAAGAGCTGGCAGCTACCTCGCTCAAAGAATTAGCCTAGCGATTCAACGAGGAAATGCTGCCAGCATCTTCGGCACAATGCCGCAGGGGCCTTTTTTAGATATAGTTTAGTTTTTAAATTAGTTTGTAATATTTAGTTTATAGTTAAGTTTTATTCTTTGTTATTTTTTCTTAATTGTTATTGAAATTAAATTTTAAAAGATTTAAAACCCAAAAAAAAAAAATACAAATTCGCTGTTGACCTGTTTCTCAGTTGTGATCTGTTGATTTCATGAGTTTTATCTAATCTTGCTAAAATTCAAGTTTTTTGCAAAAAAATCATTTTGTGGCAAGCACACACTTACTTTTGTATCCAGGAAAATAGCATAGTTCCCGCGGGAGCGATACAAGAATTGACTTTAATGTAATTTGTTAGCAATGTGCAAATAATGTGAACCAAATTTATTGACATGGTTTGAAATTTTAATTTGATTTAATTTGGGTTGCTTTGATTTACCTACTTTAATGTGATAAAAACACTACTTACTTCCACTTTATACTTTAAATCCATATATTTCATACTAAATACAAACAATGTTATGTTTGAAAAAATAAAAAATACAAAAAGATACTTCAAACCAAACTTGTTAAAAGTATGGCCTAGTAGCTTTGATCAATTATAACTGTAGATCCACAGTCGCGCGCCCGAAAATGTCCGAGCCAAATGAGCGCCACTTTGATAAAAGTGGCCTTCTTTTTTCTTCTTTTTTGCGTGAAATTGTCAAGTTTAGCTGTCAAGTGTCAACCGAAATTCGACTGTAATGAAGTAAAGACTAGGTTCAAATTTCTGTGTAGGTGATGATTTTAATTGTTATGCAAACAAATAAAAAAGATCGGACATTTTTTGAAGGGGATTTTGTTCGGCAATGTGTATCTTCAGTTATAATTGAACGATACGAGGAAACGGCTTGACCGATTTTTATGAAACTTTTTTCTCTATTCGGTAGGTTTGAGAGGTCGTAGGATATTTGTATACCTACCCCTATTCTTCGTAGACGGAGTCGCGGGCAACAGCTAGTACATATATAATTATACACGAGGAAGGACTGTACATAGCAATAGTATATAGTTAATTCAAATTGTCAATTTCCTTTGCCAATTCGTGTACCTTCTGGGCCGGCGGCCGGGTCCCTTCGATCCAGATTTAGGGTTCCCTTATTAAATATACAATACTTAGTCAATAGTAACATCACATACAAGAATGCAAAGGCAGAGAATAGTTTTTTTGTTTAGCAACGGATGGGTACTAGGTTTGCTGCAAGGATGATATAGACTGGATTGGCAGTCGCCATAGTACGGATCGGCCGCGGTTTTTGTAGTTCGATCATTAAATCTAGGTGGCTGAAATATAGCAAGAGGCTTTAAAGGTAAAACAATAAGACTACAGATATTTCATATCACTGCAAATGTATTATTATGCAATATTTTTGAAAAATAATACATTTGTAGTAATATGAAACATCTGTAGTCTTATCGTTTTGCCTTCAAAGCCTCTGGCTATATTTCAGCGCCATCTAGATTTAATAATCTAACTACAAAAACCGCGGCCGATCCGTACTATGGCGACTGCCAATCCAGTCTATATCATCATTGGTTTGCTGTCAGAATTCGTAGTGTTTGAAACGCGTTTGCATTTTGCGTGATATAATGTATGTATCCTTTATTGTGACGGCCGGATGGCCTAATGGTTAGAGAACCTGACTACGAAGCTTGAGGTCCCGGGTTCGATTCCCGGTCGGGCCAGATATTTGTGTGACAAATACGAATGTTTGTGCTCGAGTCTTGGATGTTTAATATGTATTTAAGTATGTATTTATCTAATAAGTGTGTTTATCCGTTGTCTAGTACTATAGTACTAGTTTTGCTTAGTTTGGGACTAGGTCAATTGTGGTGTCAATCGTTCCACGATTTATGTAATTATTGTTTTAAAAAATAAAGAAAAACAAAAACTATTAAATTACCGTGGTGTTACATGTACAAAGGTATAAGATCGCCTTTGAGGGATCTGCTTTTTCTTTTCTTTCAAAGGTTGACTAACCTTTGAAAGAAAAGAAAAAGAAAGAAAGAAAAAACATTTATTCGTGACAGTTACAACAGGCATATGAGATCAATATGTAAGGCAACCACAACCATCACGAAACGGACCCACCTCAGCATATGCCGGCTCGAGAGCCAGCGCTGGTCTTCCGGTGGGACCGTGAGGCCGTCATTTGCTCGCTGCACGTACGACTGAGTGGATTAAAAAAGTATTTAGCAAGGGAGCGGCATAGAGTGAGTTAAAAAGTCGGAAATAGTGAAAGCTAAGTAAACTTAATAAATACAATACTTAACCTTATTCTAAAGATTTCAGTGGAAATGTTATGTAATCTTCTTCTAATATATAAAAATCTCGTGTTTTGTTATCGAACTCCTCCGAAACGGCTCGACCTATTTTTATGAAACTTTTTATCTGTATTCGGTAGGTCTGAGAATAGGTCGTAGGCTATTTTTTATACCCCCATTCTTCGCGAACGGAGTCGCGGGCAACAGCTAGTAATAATATTATAATATCACGGGTACAATTCACACCAATTGACCCAGCCTCAAAGTAAGCAGCATAACTTGTGTCATGGCCATGGCTACTAGGCAATGGATAAACATACTTATATAGATAAATACAAACTTAAATACATATTAAACACCCAAGACTCGAGAAAAAACATTCTTATTTTTCATAAAAATATCTGCCCCGACGCGAGAATCGAACCCGGGACCTTCGTAGTCAGGTTCATTGACCGCTAGGCCATTTGTTTGTCAAATAAAAGAAAACTGTACAGAACCATTGACATAAGAGACAATACGATATTATCGATAAGTTACAGACTTTGCAAATAAAGGAATAAATCGAACAAGAAATGATCTTGTTACAAATAATAAGGCATAAAGAAATATTATACTTCTAAGTAAGGGGTTTGTATTGATTACATCAAGAAATGAAGTTGTAATACGTATGGTACAATACGTTTACTTTTAGTTTACCACTGACAGATGGCTTGCCTTCATTTCATTTCCAACTTTAACACCATACAAATAAAGTAGCTATTACAAAATCTGCAAACGTGGGTAACAGTATTCTAAAATTGCCTTTATTTGTAGGTCGTTAAAGTTGAATATGAAATGAAGGCAAACCATCTGTCAGTGGTAAACTTTATGTAATTTTATTGTAACTATTTAGTTGTCTGGATTGCCTAGTGGTTAGTCCCGGGTTGGATTCCCGGTCGGGGCAGAAATTTGTGTGAAAAATACAAATGTTTGTGCTCGAGTCTTTGACATTTAATGTGTATTTAAGTATGTATAAATCTATATACGTATGAGTGTCTGTTGTCTAGTCTCCATAGTTAGTTTGGGACTAGGTTAATTGGTGTCAGTCGTTCCCCCATTGCCTATTTTCAATAGAATTTTGGGGTTATCTTATTAAAAATCACGAGTACTTTTCATTTTAATAAAGAAAACGAGTGCTCTTATTTTTTGAGTCAGTTTAGTGACTTTCTTTTAATACAATTCAATCACAAAACTGACATAAAAAAAAATATGTAAAAAGGGACATTTTTTTAATGATCTGAAATTATTACTTTGCTCACCCGCGACTTTATGATAGTTATTATTATGTAAGAAATGCGTGTTCATGCAGTTCCTCCACCTGTGTGAACACGCATAAATCACACAAACCAAACCATCACCACCACCAAACTACACTGACGCGTTTCGAACTCAACCAGAGCTTATCTTCAGAGTAGGTAACACAACCGTGCACTATGCTATCAACATGCATTTCTTACATAAACGTAACTATCGTAAGGTCGTGGGTGAGCAAAGCAATTGTTTCAGTTCATTAATATGGACCTCCGCAAAGTAACGCCTGATTCAATAAATTATACATACATAATTTTCAAAATTACAAAACTTATGACTTATCAAGGTCATGCGCTACATCAAGGAAAAAGTCAGGGCTGAGGAGGATATACAGAAAATAAATAAATAAATATCACAGGACAATTCACACCAATTGACCTAGTCCCAAAGTAAGCTAAGGAAAGCTTGTTTTATGGGTACTAGGCAACGGATAAACATACTTATATAGGTAGATACATACTTAAATACGTATTAAACACCCTAGACCCGAGAACAAACATTCGTATTTTTCATACAAATATCTGCCCCGACGCGGGAATCGAACCACACCTCAAGCTTCGTAGTCAGGTTCTCTAACCACTGGGTCATCTGGTCGTCTAAAATATTGTTCTTATTGAAAAGTAACAGGTTAAAAATAAAATTTTAATCAACAATGGTTCCCTGTCACCTTGAGCCAACGTAGCTCGTAGAGGGCTCTACGAGTGAGCGGTCTACGAGTCTACGACCCGACGCCCGGACGCCCCGCCCCTCGGGGAGGTTGTACACCAGAGGCCAAACACATCGTGAAGAGACTACCTTTACTGTTACCGTCGCACACATAGACAGGGATTAAACACGGTAACTTAATACATCTATGTACAGCTATCCTAGACTACAAATAAGTGCAATAAGAAAAAAGAAAACAAAAATATGAAATCATGATAATCATAATAAATTTAGACGACCAGATGGCTTAGTGGTTATAGTACCTGACTATGACGCATGAGGTCCCGGGCTCGATTCCCGTGTCCGGGCAAATATTTGTATGACAAATACGAATGTTTGTTCTCGGGTTTTGGGTGTTTAATATGTATTTAAGCATAGGGGTACAAAAAATAGCCTACGACCTATTCTCAGACCTACCGAGTATAGAAAAAAAAGTTTCATAAAAATCGGTCAAGCCGTATCGGAGGAGTTCGATAACAAACACCGTGACACGAGATTTTTATATATTAGACAAGTTTCTTTCTTTTATATACTTAACTGGAGTTTTATATTATCTGTCTAAATGCACAAGAGTGTGTACATTTTATTTCCAATATTGCTTAGTTACCTTGCAAATGAAAAGCTGAGTTGGGATTGAAATCGCTCGCGCCCGTAGGTTTACCCTCGAGACCCTACACATGTCTGGGTGGTGCTAAACGGGCAATACAACTCCGATGGTAGGCTTCGGCCGTGGCTGGTCACCCAATAGCACACGGCGGCCACGACGTACAAAATACGCGTTCTTGAATCTACATAAGCACGACGACGTCTGTACACGCGTACGCCTACATACATCGCGCGCGCACCCGACTGAATTCCGGCGGTTCCGGCAATCTGCGCCGTGAGGGGTGGCGTAACTCGAATCGGTGCGGGGCGGAGCGTGGCCATTCTGTACGTTAGTGCCAATAGGTTGCGCCAGGCCGCCAAGTGACTCTCGTGTTCCGGCCTGTTGCCTAGAAACCATTCTGGAGGAAGGGTCTCAGCAGTCGCGCAGCGCGCGTACCGGTTACAGTGCCCATTGTTTTCCTCAACGTGTCTATCACGTCAAGGTATAAATGGATCCTTTGGCTTCACATCTCAAGCTGAAGGCTACATCGACTGTACCAAAATAACTCAAAGAAAACGGTCCCATCGGAAAAGAATCTCGAAATGTTTAACAGATTGACCAACATCCAGATCCAGATAGTTTTAGCGTTCGTCATGTTGCCTGAAATCGTACAGAAACTCCTTTCTTACGCGCCGGCGGCACTCGATTGTTTTTTATAAACGAGAATATAAATTTTAATAAAAAATATTTGAGTATCGAGACTATTTTTAGTATAAAACACAACGAACGCAATGAAGTAACATTAGGTTAAGAATACTCGTAAGAAATGGCTACGTATTTTTTAATACTATATTATAAGGTTCTTCTTTTAAATTCAACCGCACGTGGCAGCTTCGTCAGCCAGTTACCCGTACTTATATTATAAATTATTATTTGGAATGGAGACCACGGACTGGCAAGTGCAGCGTGGGACGTCCACCAACGAGATGGACGGACGATTTGATGAAGGCCGCAGGTTCAGGGTGGATGCAAATAGCTTCCAATCGTAATGATTGGGCGTCAATGAGGGAGGCCTATGTCCAGCAGTGGACATCCTACTGCTGAAATGATGATGATGATGATGATATTATAAATGTGAACGTGTTTGTTTGTGTGTCCTTCAATCACGTCGAAACTGAGCGGCGGATTGCCGCGATTTTTCGTACGGACATATTTAGTCTGAAGAGCTGAAGAGTGACATAGGCTACTTTTTACCACGGGGATATACCTATCTCATTCCCACGGAAAAACACGTTTACGTAACTACATATACACAGTTCAAACACCTAACCCTCGCCTCGCCGCAGTCGGATAACGAGAACTAAACTTTTTGTCGACTTGCTGGTTATTCAGTCAACGTAATATTTCGATGTTTGTATCAAGCATAAAAATGAGGTTTTATGATTCCTCGCGAGAGCTGCACGACTGTTTAGTGCACCTTACGTAGTCCTACCAAGAATAAATTGTTAACTATGCGGATAAAGTGATAAAATATAGGATTTAAAAAAATGTATGGTATTAATTTATAGCGTGGGGTATCGTTGGATAGGTCTTTCAAGAACAAGGATTGCTAGTAGCATTTTTCGGCTTATGTAAGCCCCTTCCCTCATCCCTTGGAGGCTATGCGGAAAGAATATGTCTAGACATCTTTTTTGAAAAATTTGGGCTGATCTTGGGATAAGCCTTAAATATGTATTTATAAAGCGAATTAATAGGAAAATAAGGCTCATCCCAAGCTCAGCCCATCCCTATCCTCTCGCAAACTATTGATATGACAAGATTTCATATTTCTAAGACTATACTTAATTTGATTCGTTCTCTGTATTCTTGTTGGAAATAGAATGACGCTGATAGTTTTAAATTTTCACTAGGATTATTAATTAATTTATTACAATTTTTTAGCATCCTTCGAAAACAGGCAAGACAAAGAAATCGATAGACGTATCGAAAACGCCTGGAAGAGCTTCTGGTCTATGAAGTCGCTAATGAAGGGGAACCTTCCAGTGTCTCTAAAGCGCAAACTCGTCGACATGTGTATCCTGGCCATCCTAACCTACGGCGCGCAAACGTGGTCACTTACAGAGGCTCAGAAGTCCAGACTCAAGGTTTGCCAACGAGCAATGGAGCGAAGCATTGTGGGAGTCCGAAGAACCAACCGGATTAGAAATACTGAGCTGCGCTCTATGACTCGTATTGCTGATGTGGGCGTAAAGACGACCAAGTTGAAGTGGGACTGGGCTGGACATGTATGTGGAATGAACTCGGAACGTTGGGCCAAACTTATCACGGAATGGATCCCTAGCGATGGATATCGTAATAGAGGCAGACCAAAGCGGAGATGGAGGGACGACCTAGATGTTTATCACGTGGGATGGCAGGAGCTCGCGTTGAATAGGCAAGAATGGAGCAAGAGAGGAGAGGCTTTTGCCCAGCAGTGGGACACCAAAATAGGCTAATAAAAAAAATAAAAAAAAAATTTCAATTTTTTAAAGATGTAACGTGTTTATTCTAAAAGGGCGTAACTCCAAAACCACGATACAATAGATCTATTACTTTTGTCTAGTCTCTATTAAAAAAAAGTGATGACGTAAATTTGACGTTATTTTACTTTACCATGAGCTTTACGGTGAAGGAATACATCGCGAGGAAACCTGAATAAACTGAGAAGAAATTCAATGGTGTGTGTAAAGTTCCCGATGCGCACTGGGCCCGCGGAGGTTACACAGTCCAAGCTCTCTCATTCTGAGAGGAGGCCTGTGCCCTGCAGTGGGACGTACAGGCTGGGATGATGATGAATAATTGAAGTGAAACTTCTAATGCGACTTCCAACAAGGTCGCGTTAAACGTTTAACGCTACCATGGAGGGGGTATGAAAGCATTAGTATATGTACTGCCGAAGCAAGTAATCTCGCATTGTATATACTAACGGATGTTAAAAACTTCGACAGTGCGATGCAGAACTCATACTGTCTGTGCAAATTTGTATGAGACTTGATAAAAGCGCCATCTGGTGAGTAATTTAAACACATAGATGCATAAGTAAATTTAGTTCTTTAAGTTATTGCAATAAGGTTCATATTGATGTATAAGTGCCTTTATCATTTCCACATTACGAAGTTTCACTTCTTCCGCGCGGAGGTACTGCACGCACTTTTGGTTTTTTTCTTAACCGAGCGGTCAAAACGCTCGAATTTTCACCCAACAATATTGAAAATGTAGAGGTTATAGTTTGTTCCAAATGTCTGTTCCACGGATAGGGGATAGAAGCACAGCCTTGTTCGGCAATAAGGTACGACGTCCGTCCCGCAAGGTCGCTCCAAACGCCCTCCAGACTTCAGGAGTCGACAACCCCACTACTGGGTGTACCCACCCCTAAGTGACATTACCGCGAACCCGGCCGGGCACAATATGACATAGGATTCTGTCATGGTTACATGTAACGGACTAGCACTAGCTGTTGCCCGCGACTCCGTCTGCGGGAGCTATTCAATTTTCCAGGACATAAAAATATTCGTATATTTCATACTAAATACAAACTGAAATATGGATGCGCAGAAAAAAAACAGAAAAAGACCAGCGCTGGGAATCGAACCCAGGTTTTCGGCATTCCGTGCCGTGTGCCATTCCCCTACACCACCACTGGTCAAGAAATATTTTACAAAAAAAATACAAAATTCCGCGGAAGTTTTAAGTTCGCGGCGTCCAAGTGCTGGAATGATATTCCTCCCCCTATCCAAGGAGCGTCTAGTAGGTACACCTTCAAGCGCAAGCTGAAGGACCACTTATTTAACGCTCCATAAATCCTACCTATAAAACCAGCACTCACTCATTGCATTGATATGCCAAACTGTTGTTTTTACAGGGTTATGTTTTCGCAGTTTACTTTTTCTTTATTGTATTTATTTATTTACATATTATGCTATGCAATAATAAATCTAAATTATTTATTAATTCATTATAATTCTATTAATTTATCATTTTATTAAGTAGTTTATATAGTATATTTGTGTATCGTTCCGTGAGTCACAGACGGTTTTGGCAGAAAATCAGCGCTGCAGGCGTCTAACGCCTCAGCATAATGCTGAGACAGCGACCGTTTCACTTTTGCATGCAGATTTGTGTGGTTATTACTTTGTTGTTTTGTGAACTTTGTTTATTTGTGTGTACTTTCTCACATTGCGATACAAAACGTCCACAAATTTCTTTTGACAGCTTCTTATTACGATCGCGTTACGTCATTCAAACTGAAGGGAGGCAAATGACATATAAGCCAAGTTGGCTTATATTTTTCGGGACGTTTTCATGCCGCCGAAGCTCTATCTAGTGTATAAATAATCTAAGTAACTAGGCTATCCAGTCGTCGGTTTGTGATCTTGGTCACCACCATAGAATATTTTTGACAATAGATAACCCAGTTTCATAAATTAACCTTCAAGGTGCAGACGACGTCAATGACCCCTGTTAACGTCCTTGTTTGTTAGTTAACTGCATCTGGGGTAGCCAGTGTAGTGTGTACACAGCTTACCGATCGATACAAATACAAACATAGGTAAAATAGATGGTACAATGATCATAGACTTGTATCACTATGCTGCGCCCAAGGGCATATAAATATGAATATTCACATTCAGTCATGCACAAATCAATATACTTATAGTCTAAAAATCTGATAAACTATCACGCATATACTCATCCAATAAACAGAAAGCTTTATCCGCCAAAAAGTTAAAAAGTTGTTTTGTTCCGTACCCAAAGGGTAAAACGGGACCTTATTACTAAGACTCCACTGGCCGAAACGTCGAGGTACTTAAATGCTGTTTGCCTGATAAGTCATGTTTAGTATAATAATTACGAGTGAAAATCGCAAATGCTTATAACAGTACAGTTATATAATCAGGCATTATTTTGTGTCTTGTTTTTTTACCCTATAACCTATAAATGTAATGACAATATACTCAGCATGACGTTGCAGAAAGCAATACGCCGTTTATATAAAATACAAAACCTAAAAACATAAACACTCAATCCTAAAATACTTAATCACGCTTTGATACAACTAACTTCAATACTCCGTAACCAAACTCGCACACTTACAAACGGCTCAGAGAGGGCATATTATCTCAGCACACTGCATCAAAAGCTTATATAAAACCAGACAGACGGTAACATTGCGTTCAATAACCTTCCTATCCGCCCTTGCGTGCATACCCGGGTCAGGCAGGTCGACCTTTCAGGGAGCGAAGACCCTATTCAGTTTCAGACAACCTCTAGAACGGGTGTGATATAAGCTAAGAATATATATTACGTGCTCTGTTATAATATAACGCCGCTCATTCTCCGATTTCGGATACATTTTTGGAAACTTCGTAGTTCTTCAACGAGTGCAGATGTAGTGCAAAATGATTTTTCTTCGTACTTTATCGAAAAAGTGCGTATTTATCGTGCTCTCTCAATTAGCTTTAGTACCGATCTTAGAGCCGTGTAGCCATCTTACATTTTTCACTTTGACATTTGACACTAAACAATAATGTTCCATATTAATGGATATGAAAACGTCACTCATTTAATACGATCATTGATTGACAGTTCGGGTGCCATCGTATTCCGACTGAGATCCGAGTTTTCCCGATGGAAAATCATTGTGCACTACATTTGTATGAGTTTAAATGTTTGTTAGTAATGTAGAAATGATACATCCAAAACTCTAGCGCAAACAAACGTATTTTTTCACACAAATATCTGCCCCAACCGGCAATCGAACCCGAGATTTTAAGCTTCGTAGTCAAGTCTTCTAACCACTAGGCCAGTCGTCCAAAATAAAACCAAAGCCACTCCCGCTATTAAACTGTTTTTTATTTAAATAACTAGACTTACATTAAAAAAAATAAAAACCCCCAACGCAATTATGTCACACGTATATTTGAACATAAAGTTAATGCCCATCATGCGTCTTAGATCCCTTCCGCAACTAACAAAAGAGGTGATAACTCTGAAACGGCTGAACCAATTTTCCCTCGTAAAAAAAACTACGTACCCAAATAAAAAAATCCAAATCGTTTCACTCGTTTAAGAACTATGATGCCACACACCGACCGACAGACACACACACACGTGGCGTTCAAACTTATAACACCCCTCTTTGTGCGTCGGGGTTTGAAAACAAATGAAACGAGTCCCCGTTGCCACTGGCGCCCCGCCCGCCCAAAAGTACCGAGGCTGGTTTTCCCGGGATGCGTCTGAGGCTGGGCGGCGCCCTTGAACCCGCCAGGGCGGACAGTGCAAGGGTGCCCCCACGGACGTCGGATAGATCACGTAAGACATTGCAATGACGACGGTATTACCAGCTTATTGCTCGCAATAGACAGCATTAAGACCTCATAGTGAATGTATAATGAAATAATGAATGTTTGAAAAACAAGTAAATGGCTATTTATATTTTTCCTTGTAACTTATTAAGAAATTGTTAATAGGGAGTTAAAATTGGGCCGTTTGGTTTCGCAATTTTTCAAGCCTTATCAATAAAGAAACGTAACAAACCGGACATGTCTAACAATGTTTAACAAGATGTGAAGAATTGTCCGGTTTGTTACGATTTTTTTATTGTGAAGGCTTGAAAAAGTGCGTAACCAAACAGACTCATTTTAACTCCCTATTAACAATTTCTTTAATATTACAATTACAAGGTATAAAAAGAAATGCCGGAATGCCCCGCAGCTAACAAAAGAGCTGATAATTTTGAAACGGCTCAACCATTTTGATGAAATACGTCTAAGAACCATCGCCAAGTAACCTGCTTTCAAATAAAAAACCGCATCCAGATCCGTTCACCCGTTTAAGAGCTATGATGCCACAGATAGACACACACATAGCTGTCAAACTTACAGCACCCCTGTTTTTGTGTCGGGGGTTAACAATACATAAGGTAAACGTCCCTGTGCTAGAAACTGAAACGGTACATGGCACCTTCAATCTTACGGGTGTCATCTACTATAGGCGTTGAGGCGTCGAGCATTGGTAAGTTTACCTTATTCACGTCGTAAAGCCTCTTGAATCCTTAGAAACGTATCCGTATTTTTCACTAAGAATGAGCCTCACGTTTATCATTAAGATGTACCTAAGTAAAGTTATACCTTTTGTGCCCAAAACCTACTAATATTATAAACGCGAAAGTTTGTTAAGTTTGGATGGATGGATGTTTGTTACTCTTTCACGCTAAAACGGTTTGACGGATTTTAATGAAATTCGGCACACATATAGTTTATAACCTGGATTAACATATAGGATACTTTTTATCCCGGATAGCGACAAACGAATTCTTTGCAGACGGAGTCGCGGACAACAGCTGGTAAACATTAAAACAATAAAACATTAGACCATAGGTCAAACATATCTGAATAAACCAGTGATGAATTAGCGCTCAAAGTTTGTTTTGGTAATGTTGAGCGACATCAAGGAATTCAACCCCTAAGGGGTGAAAAGGGCGTATTTACGCGGCAACATAGGATGCTATACGGCAAGGGCCAGACGGCTGGGGCTCGTGGACGTCCTAGCGTAGAACGGGCGTCGACCCTTCCCGGAGTCCGTTGTATGTCACTTTAGGCCCTCCGCCTCCGAGCCCTGGGGCCGGGATTGCTATAAATAATGAAACTTAAAATGCGCGAAATTCCTGTAATTTATGCAGAGTAAAGAGTTTTTGTTGATGGTTCTTTGAAAGGATAACAAGTCGTGATAATATGAAAAAATAAAATTACTAAGTGAAGAAACAAATAAATATGCGCATATTAAGTACAAAATATTTGCCGTGTATTTATATTTACAGCCGTGGTGGGCTAGTGGTTTGACCTAAAGCATCTCCAGCAGAGGGTCGTGGGTTCAAATCCCTCGCACCTGAGAGTTTAAGAAGAAGTTTAGAATTTATGTGCGAAATTACATTTGTAATTTACCATGAGCTTTACGGTGAAGGAAAGCATCGTGAGGAAACCTGCGAAGAAATCAATGGTGTGTGTGAAGTTCCCGATCCGCACTGGGCCCGTGCTGGAACTACGGCTCAAGCCATCTCATTCTGAGAGGAGGCTTGTGCCCTGCAGTGGGAATTTTATAACAATTCCGAAAAAAAAACTGTTTCAGAAATAAATCACTTTATGACTGACGTTGATTATGAGGAATGATACATTATGACTTGTTAAATTATGCGAAACCATACAGACCCGACTAGACATGTTCCCCGCCTCTGGCAGTTCACACCTCGACTGTTATTATTATTAACACCGCCAGCGGTATTCTTGCTGGTAGGTGAACGAACAGGGCTGCCAAAAGCGTCATGGAATCGACTAATGCGACAGAAGAGACACTATGCGGACAGTAAAAGAAACTTATCAAGGTATTCCAATGGATGGCACTAGTTGGCAGCACCGTCTATGTGCACGTTCCCCATAAGGGCTGGTATACACACAACCACATCTCATGTAATGACAGCGGGATTTTGACGTTGTGTTGTCGTTAAACGTCAACACAACGTCAAAATCCCGCTGTCATTACATGAGATGTGGTTGTGTGCGTGGCCTCAACTCTGGTGGCGTTACCTATTATCACCTACATACAGGGCTGCCAAACGCGTCATTGGAAACGACGTAGCAACTATTAAGTAATCTGTGATATATGGAATTCTGAGTAAAATATCTAGACCGAATACTAAAATTAGGTTGTTATTGGCATACACTAATTGTCAAAAACATGGGGTTTTTCCTACTGACCTAGATCCGACCGAGCAATTTATCTGTGCAGTATATTATATCATGTCGCACAATACAGGGTGATTGTGAAATTGGCCAAACGTCGTTAAGTATGAATGTCGAATTAAATCAATCAAACTGTATTATGTGTAAGTAAACATTCGAATTCACGCTGCTTTTTAGTTAGGGTTACTTTGTCTCCCATATACGTGAAGTGTGGATGGTTCTGTACTCACAGCCCCAATTTAAATAAATAAATAAAATAAATATCCGGGACAATTCACACCAATTAACCTAGTCCCAAACTAAGCAAAGCTTGTACTATGGGTACTAGACAACGGATAAACATACTTATATAGATAAATACATACTTAAATACATATTAAACACCCAAGACTCGAGCACAAACATTCGTATTTTTCACACAAACGAAACATTGTACAGCGTATGGGCACAGAATAAGTAATAGGTATGTAACCAGCAAACCAACTTCATACTAGAGCGCCCGATCGACGCACGCACACAGCCAAGCGTCTTACCCCGGCGCCACACATAGTACAAATGTTTCAACAATATTTGAACACTATTTGATCACATGTGAAGCACCGGTATTTCCTTATCGGTTCTATTGAACAAATAAGCAAATACCGGTGCTTCACATGTGATCAAATATGTGTTGAAACATTTGTGCTATGGCTAATTATTCGAGCGTTTCTACCGCTATCATTACCAGGACCCATATATCAAAGAAATGAGCTATTGTTTGCATGGGATTTCAATGAATTTTTATTTTACAGGGAGCGCACTGTATCGTCTTACAAAAACCTTCCGTTCGATGCGACTTATTTCTTCACTATTTAGGACCGGAAACGATGGCGGTTGAGACGCTCGTATAATTAGCCCTATGTGTGGCGCCGGCTTTACACGGCCGCTAACCAATCTTCGCCGTGTAAGACGCTTGGCTGCGTGCGTGCGTCGATCGGGCGCTCTAGTATGAAGTTGGATTACTGGTTACATAATTATTACTTATTCTGTGGTATGGGCGACACGCTCTTGGCTGTCTTTATACTTAGCAAAGCAAATTGCGGACCACCCGTGAATCATGTCGAGACCTGCAAGGATTTTTGGTGATTACCCTACATATTATAACTATGTAAATAAAGTCATTGAGGTAATTGAGACGGTTGGTAAAGGGGGCTCTGGGGCGCTTCAATCCGTTTCACCCCGTGTGTTATGATTATTAAACTTTAGAGTTAACGTTTACGGATAACGTTATGAACTAATAACCTTTGCAACTCTGCGACCGCACACCGTGCGTGGTGGTCATATGGGTTTTTTAGTTGACGGACATATTAGTCAATCGTTTTTCGTAACACGGAATGCGGGGAATGAAATGTTCGAGCCCCATCCTAAAAAAAAGTTTTATAGGCTGTGCTTGCTGTTCATACAGTCTTAATATGTATGCATCTTTCAAGTCGATCCAGCCACTAAACTGGGTGGAATCTAACTAGCCAGATTTGACTGTGATGTAAACGGGAACGTATTTATCAAAATGAATAAAGTTTAGAACGAATGGACGAAATACAAACCTAATGTTCATTGTACAAAAAATTACGACGTAACTATTCATTAAACGATTTTTTTTAATCGCGTAATCTACAGATTGATTTAGGTTATTACTAGGTTAAGGTTGTGGGATCGCGTTGGATGCGGATGGCGCGGGACCGATCTGTTTGGCGGGCCTTGAGGGAGCCCTAAGTTCAGCAGTGGACGTCTTTAAGCTGAAATGATAATGACGAATGATTACTAGGTTTTTACCATGCGCGAAGAAATTTCTTTCGCAAATCGCTTTACGTCGGGACCCCATGAAATATGACAAGATTTTAGGTAAAATATGCAATGACAGATGAAAATGGGCTAAATATGCAAGAGGTTATGTAAATATGCAATTGCATGTAATCCGGGCTCTGTCTGTCTGTTAACTCTTCACGCTTAAACCGCAGAACCAATTTAAATGAAATTTGGTATAGAGATAGTTCGGGTCCCGCGATGGGACATAGGAGTAGTGGTCAACGGACACAAAAAGGGTGCTGAAGGACTTGTCCAAGAGGTTAGTTCTGGTCTCTGGGACCCTAAAAAGGCTAGGGATAGCGGTACAAAGAGGTCATGCGCCTAGCGTTCTGGGGTCGATGCCTACGACGTATTTGCCGTGTAGGTTTTTTTCGTGTTATTGTTTAAATTAGTATTATTTAATTTAGGACATAGGATAGTTTTGACTTCAGAAAATTGCATAGTTCTCGCGGGATGGACGTTTCCTTCGCAGATGGCGTCGCGAGCAACAACATACATGGCCGTTTAAATAAGGTGTCGTAGGTGCTATTCGAACCGCTTGATTCTTAACCTATTGTGTGTGACTCACTCTCACAATATTTTATACCTTTGGGCGAAAGCTTGAAGGCTATTTGTTGTGATTACAAAGATTTTAATTTCCTCTCCTTTCCAGCACTAATTCACAAAACTTCTTTGATTAGGTGTAAGTGAGATATAGTTATTAATTATGTTTAAGTATTATGTTATTATTTTTGCTTTTATAATTTACAAATTTCTATTTACGCATGTAGTCTTATGTAGCTATTAGTGTGCAGTTTATTTATCTATCTAAACAGCGATCTGGGTGTCACCAACGGTACTGGCTGAAAATCAGCGCTGGGGTGCTTTAAACGCCTCAGCATTATGCTGAGCCAGTGTCCGATTTGCAACCGCAATGACACATTCTATCTTTAGCTTGTATGTTGCTTTGTTTTGTAAAAATATTGATGATCTTGTATTGTTGTAAATAAATGTATTTTCTTTCTTTCAAAAAGTATCATAATGTTATACTCATAAATTCATAATGGCTCTCCTTGTCAGGCAATGTGTCACTTTGACGTTTACTGTGAAAAGGGGTCGCGATTCAATTGTTTCGATAGTACATGTTTAACTACTAACTAAACAGATAATCGCGATAATTAGTGTGCTGATTGCAGGGTTAATTATAGTACAGCATAATTGCAATCGATTTTGAAACGTTTACATCCAAAATATTGTCCAAAACGAAGTGGAAACTATATGTTAATACTACCTGACCACTACGTTGTTTTGCCATATTAGGGGTATAAAAAATAGCCTACGACCTATTCTCATAGACCTACCAATTGTCCATATTTTTTGTAGGTACATTCATAATTTAATCAAAGGCGTATATTTTATTTATACAATTTAGGCTATTATTTACTTTATTATACAACTATCCTAAAACTAAAAACCTCAAGAAAAAAAACATATTATGAAAAGGAGTCCCTTTGGGAAAGGTGCCGAAGATACTGGCAGCGTTCCCCCTTTGAATAGCTAAACCAATTCTTGGTCCGAGGTAGCTACCAATTCCATATTATTTTTGTTTACTATATGAAACAAGGGCTTTTCTTAAGTTTCCCACCTATATTAATCCTAGGAACACTAACGGTCTAGGCTTAAAAAAATTACATAGTTAATGCTGGGTTAGGAATGACATTTCCATGCATTTTGATACTATTAACCCTGGCTTGCATAGTTAGCTTGGTCCGCAAGCAAGCATTCGTAAGTATTAAATAAATAAATTAATAAATATTAGGGGACAATCTTACACAAATCGACCCAATCCCAAACTAAGCAAAGCTTGTACTATGGGTACTAGACGACGATAAACATACTTATATAGATAAATAAATACTTAAATACATAGAAAACATCCATAACTCAGGAACAAATACTCGTGCTCATCACACAAACAAATGCCCCTATATACCGGGATTCGAACCCAGGACCTCTTGCTTCGTAGGCAGGGTCACTACCAACTAGGCTAAAGCGGTCGTTATTGTAAGTTGTTTTTAAATCGTGTAAGTCAGATTCTGCCAACTTGCTATGTTAATTGACTTGAAATTTGAATAATGACTAAAAAATGCGGACTAAAAATAATTTACAAAAACTTGTTTACAAAAATCCAAAAAAAATATACAGGGTGTACAAAAAACTGAAACTGCGTGCACACAGCACGACCCCCAAAGAAACCCCCAGATCACCAACATCCGATACCGATTTTTATCCGTCATTATCATCACGCAAAGATATCTAAGTAAGCCCTCATGTTTGAAACCGCTCCGGCGATTACCGGCGGCCTCGTTCGAGCGTCGAACCCCGCAACTGGGTCAATGCGATGTCCCCATGTCTAGTTTCCTTGTAGAGAACATCGTGATCGCGAACGTTACGCAACCACTGCAAAAGTAAATGGGGTACGACAGTACAGCCGGTGAACACGTAGAACTAAGGACATGTTTTCTACGGAGGCGTATTACAACCTTGTTTCATGGCGCGACCCCTGCTCTGAAAAATATTTACCAACCCCCTGCTTACCACTTCTAAAGGTGATTTTTCTACGTGGTATAAAATTAGTGTAATAAGCCAGGAGGCTTGGCTAATTCATATCCGTACTAATTATTATGAATGCGAAAGTCACTCTGTTTGTCTATTACCTCTTCACGCGTAATCCGGTCTCACTTTGAGAAGAGGTCTGTGCCCAGAAATGGGACATATATTGGCCGGGGTGATGATGATTTAATTACGGGAGCCCATACTTTGAGTTTTTGGTCTAATCTCAACAAAAGCTGAACATAATTAATTAAACTAATTCAAACGAATGAGTTAAGGTAATAGAGCTAGAAAGGCTAATCCTCTATAATATAAAAAGAACCCCTCGTTAATAATTTTAGAAAGAAAGAAATAAAATAAATTTATTTACAACAACACAAGATCAATCAACATTTTCACACATCATCAATATTTTTACATAACAAAAGACAACACGAAAGCTAAAGATAGAATGTGTCATTGCGGTTGCTAATCGTAGGTACACTGGCTCAGCACAATGCTGAGGCGTTTATAGCACCTCAGCGCTGATATTCAGCCAATACCGTTGGTGACACCCGAATCTCTAAGCTGTTTAGATAGAAATAAACTGCACACTAATAGCTACATAACATGCGTAAATAGATGCGTTTTTATTAACACATATTTAAAAAGTGAAGCTCATTTTGAAATTGTTGCAATCCCTGAAAATTATTCGCGACCCCCGGCGGATTCGATTGAAAGACGCTATGTAGCAAAGCAATGAGTACCCGATATCTCGACGGGTCAACCAGCGCCACACTATCGGGAGAATGCTAATGGGTCCTACCCGCCGTAAGAAACAAAAGTCTCTCGTGGACATCAAATTAGCAATAGCAACTCCTGGGGCCGTATTGTCTAACGCTTCTGACGCTTGCCTTCGCTTTCACCGTCTCTTTCTGTCATCATCTTATACCGTTTGACAGAAAGAGATAGTGATTGCGAAGGCAAGCTTCAGAAGCGTTAGACAATAAGCCTGCTGGTCAGCAAAATTAATATTTATATGGGCCGTAAGTTGTCAAGGCAACACACGCCGATGTAGATTTAATTAAAAGTATAGGCTTATTTCAACTTGTGTTATGTCCACAGGAGAGATGCGAACTAAATATAACTATACTTCATTTAATTTAGAATTAGAAACCACAACAACATTATATTGCGGCTCGTGAACTGTAATCTCTTTACAATTTGTACTAGAGTAACTATTGACGACACGCAAATAAAGAGGCATTAAAACAATTTTATTTTGCGGCTCCCAGACTATTGTACTGTACTATTTGCTAGGTAAGAAATAGTTGACCAGACGCAATGTAATGTTATTGTGGTTTCTAATTCAAAATTAAATGAAGTATAGTATGTCAACATCATACATTAAAAATATAATATCACCCAATAAGGATCGTCATTTTAGTATACAATCAGAACAGGAAACAAATATTTTTATTTATAGTAATAAAAATTTATACAATAATTATTAGAAATTTATGTCCATGTATTCCATAAAAGTGTCTATTACGATTCAAGAGATGGAACTCTGTGACAGACAGACAGCGGAGTCTCAGTAATAAGGTTCCGTAGGCATTCTTTGGGTATAGAACCCTAATAAAGAAAAAGAGCTCCACAATTATTAAGCTATTATAGCTTCGAAATTTTCCATGGAAAACAAGATACTGGCACACAAAATAACAATCGAATTCTATTTCTAGGTACAGACGATCTAGACTGGCACATAGACGGTATATAAGTACATATGTAAACAGTTACTGGAACACTATAATGTAACATGATTCAGTAACCATAGCTACTACAGTGAATATTGAGTAGGTTTTATCCGTTTATCGTGTGGTGCAAGCGTCGAACAAGTGTATTTAACCCCCAACACAAAAAAGAGGGGTGTTATAAATTGGACCGCTATGTGTGTGTGTGTGTGTGTTTCTGTCTGTCTGTGTGTCTTAAAGGGGTGAACCGATTTTGATGCGGTTTTTTATTTGAAAGTGCAGCAGTTTTCTTGGCGATGGTTCTTAGACATGTTTCATCAAAATTGGTCGGGCAGTTTCAAAGTTATCAGCTCTTTTGTATGCTGCGGAAGGGATCTTAGCATTAATTGCCTTAGGGGTTTTTTTTTTAATAGCTTGTTTCAGTGTCCCACTGCTGGGCAAAGGCCTCTCCCCTGGACTTCCAATTCGCCCTGTCTGCACTTGTGTTTGACCAGTCGCTCGAGAACGTGTCTAGGTCATCCCGCCATCTTCGCCTTGGCCTGCCGCGGCGCCGGCAGCCGTCCTGGGGCACCCTTTGAGTGGTAACCCGCGCCCACCTCTCTGGGTGCATGCGGCAGACATGGCCAGCCCAGTCCCATTTCAGCCTGGCGGTTGTTTTGCCTACATCTACAATGCATGTTTTGGAGCGCAGTACAGTGTTCCGGACTCGATCGGTTCTTTTTGCATCTAAAATGCTGCGCTCCATAGCTCTTTGGCAGACCTTTAATTTGGACTTCTGAATTTCAGTCAGGGACCACGTTTGAGCACCGTAGGTTAGGATAGGCAGTATGCATGTGTCGACAAGTTTCCGCTTGAGTGACAATGGAAGGTTACCCTTCAACAGCTCCTTCATGGACCAGAAGCTCTTCAAGGCGTTATCGATTCGTCTTTCGACCTCTTTGTCTTGCCTGTTGTTAAAAGAAACTATCTGGCGCAAGTAAATATACTCGTCGACATAATGCATGACGTGCCCATCTACCTCGACCCTACGTTTCGTGCTATTGGTCATGACTTTTGTTTTGGTTCTGTTCATCAGAAGCCCAACCTGAAGGCTTGCAGAGCTGAGATCTTGAAGCATCACTTCGAGTTCTGATGCTGAGGAAGAGAAAAGGACTATGTCGTCGGCGATGCGAAGATTTGGTAGTCTTCTGCCGTCAACCACAATGCCCTTCTCCCTCCAAGCCTCCGCCAGGCTCTTGAATATCTCTTCTAGTGAGCTTGTAAACAATTTGGGAGATAGCGGGTCGCCCTATTTTACTCCTTTTTCTATTTTGAATGACTGACCTGATAAATGGTTGAGCTTTATATTGGCTGTGCTGTTATTGTAAATTGACATCAACAGATTTATATACGTTGGGTTAATGTTCTGATTATGAAGTGCTGTTTCTATTGCAGAATGTTTGATACTGTCAAATGCCTTCGAGTAATCTATGAATGCTGGGTAGAGCGATTTATTAAATTCATTGCATTTCTTTATGAGTTGATTAAGAGTATGAAGATGATCTGTGGTTGAAAATCCGGGTCTAAAGCCAGCTTGCTCGGGCGGCTGAAGCTGGTCAAGCTGCCCAGCAATGCGACTTTCTATAATTTTTATGAAGGTCTTGTAGGTGTGTGAAATAAGGCTAATAGGACTATAATTGCCAATATCGCATTTATCGCCTTTCGTATTATGTTGGGGTTTTTAAATTTTTTAATTTATAGTTATACAAGCTTTTATTTATTTCCATTTGGACTGTCCCGATGTTTGTCTGCCTGTTACATTTGACGTCAAGAGAAATAATGAAAGTGTAACAGGAATTTTTGAAAAAAATTGGGTCTGTTTTAAAAACGCAAAGATTTAATGCATGGTCTATTTTTCATCATCCTAGCCTATATACGTCCCACTGGAGGACACAGGCCTCCTCTCAGAATGAAAGGTCAAGATCAATTTTTATCAGAATTAAATTATTTTTAGCTTTTTAATTCTTTTTAATAAATTCTACTTAATAAAAGATTGCTTTTTATAAAAAATTTTTTTCTTTTAATTTTCAAATTATTGGTTGCGACCCCTAGGGGGGTCGTGAAGCGTTATACATGGTGTCCCGAGTAAAAAATTGGCGTATGTGTCTGGCAGTCTTACACCATAATAAAATAATAATATTTTAATGCGAATGATGACATTTTTTATTCATAATGACGTGTTAATAATTTTTACATCAACATCCAAACATATTCGCAAAGTTTCTCATTTATAATATTAGTAGGGGACAATATATGGTCCTAATAAATTAGGTACCAATATTTCCAGGGCGTACTTAACTTACTCATCAAAACAAGTCACTTTAACAACAATTTTTCAAAATTAAAAAAGAACCGTAAACTTTTCATACATATCCATCCTGATTACCTACTGCTTTAGTAATAGAAAATAGTTTTATTTTTTTAAATTTTAAAAAGTTAGAATAAAAGTGGCCTGTTTTTTTGTTTTTTTTTGTGTGTGTGCGAAATAAACTTTTTTTCTTTCTTTTCTTCTTTCTTTTTCTGTTTTGGTGAGTAGGTAGTAATAGGGTCCCGTTGTAACCCTTAGGGTACGAAATAAAAACATAGCCCATTGCGATCAAATTGACGAGATTTAATTTGTTAACACCTGATAATTACTACAGTAATCGAAAGAGTTTTGCCTCCTAAACACGGAAAAATATTTATTATAATTTATTTCTCCATATTTAAAAAAATACAAGACATTAAAAAAATATATCTGAATTTACCAATACTACCACAGAATAGATATTATGTTCCCTTTGCCCTTTTAACCAGAAAAAAGAACTAATAATTTTGAAATTGATAACAACCTCAACGTCAGATTTACGTCATCACTTTTTTTTAATAGAGACTGGACAAAAGTAATGCATCTATAACGTGGTAGTTTTGGAGTTATGCCCTTTTAGAATAAGCGCATCTTAAAAAATTTATTATATATTAATTAATAATCCTAGTGAAAATTTAAAACTATCAGCGTCTTTCTCTTTCCAAACAGAGTACAGAGTACGAATCCAATTATAGCCTTAGAAATACGAAATCTTGTCAATTACAGAATAAACGTTTATATTTTGACCTAGTCCGCGACAGTGCTTGAGTAGGACCAGCACCAATAGCCGCCTAAGTCTGGCTAGACTAACGTTACCATAGCAACGCTAAAGGGTAAATAAGGATAAAAAATACCACCAGCCCAGTTTAGTTACTAACGTGTCTACAAACTAATTTCTAGGTAATGTTACGTGTAATTCTAGATTCTAGAAAAGCGCTGAAATGTTCAAAGGTTTATCAAAGCCTATCATCAAAGCTTTTATACGTCCCACTGCGTTGGGTAGTTCCCACTCGGGCCCACTGCGGATTGGGAACTTCACACACACCATTGAATTTCTTCGCAGGTCCAATTTACCTCACGATGTTTTCCTTCGCAGAACATGGTGATATCAACCAATTTGATTCCTAGGTCACTATACAGGGTTATTTTTAATTCACTGACATCCTCTTAACCCTGAATTCCTATCACTCAAACAAATGTTTTTTGTTTTACGACTTTTTAAAATGAAGCACTTTTTTCCCATACAAATACATACTTAGAGTATCGTAAAAATAAGAGGAAATCTCTAATTTTCAAAACGTTATTACACCAAAAATATTAAGTTATGACAAAAGCCGTAAAACAAAAACATTTGTTTAAGTGGTAGGAGTTTAGGGTTAAAAGGATGCTAGTGAATTACAAATAACCCTGTAGAACCATGTCAAAATGAATCAATTTGTTTGTTTATCTTCTTCGACAGTGATGATGACAAACTCGATTTTTGCGAACGTGTGTCAACGATATTGAATGGGAAAGGAGTTTACTTGTGTATTAACAACTTGAATTGTCACTGGCCGTCTGTCAAAACTTCATTTTCGTCTGATGTCATGAAGCGAAAACGTTTATAAACCCTTTACGTTTATTGCAAACTGTGTTCGGAAAGATGGTAATGCTTTGACTCGTACTGACGTTGTAATTGTCTAGTAGTTAATGCGACAAGGTTCTATAGATATGGCTTAGGAGTCAAATCGGTTGACTGTACAAATGTAATTTCGCACATAAATTCCGAAAAACTCAGTGCGAGATGGGGTTCGAACGCACGATATCTGCTTGAGGGGGCGTAGATGAAACCGGTAGACCACCACGGCATTTATCAATAGTCTATACTTCATTTAATTTAGAATTGAAAACCACAACATCATTATATTGCGGCTCGTCAACTATTTCTTACCTAGCAAATAGTATAGTACAATAGTTTGGGACCCGCAAAATAAAATTGTTTTAATGTCACTTTATTTGCGTATCGTCAATTGTTACTCTAGTACAAATTGTAAAGAGATTATAGTTCACGAGCCGCAATATAATGTTGTTGTGGTTTATAATTCTAAATTAAATGGAGTATAGTCACCAAACTACACTGATGCGTTTCGAACGCGTTTTGGTGGTGGTGTTGGTGATGATTGGGTTTGTGTGATATGTGTGTGTTCGTACAGCGTGGAGGTGGAGGAACTGCATGAACACGCATTTCTTACAAACGTAACTATCGTAAGGTCGCGGGTGAGCAAAGTAATTGTTTCAGTTCATTAATATGGACCTCCGCAAAGTAACGCCTGATTCAATAAATTATTTAAAGTCAAATGGCACAACAAAATATAAAATGGTCCGTTTAAATCCAAACCAAACTTAAATCTTTTTAATTTTTAGCTTCTGTATAGTTATAGAAGTAACGACGAAGTCTTATGACATACCGACGTCTGTATCCAGAATATCACGGGATCAGAGTCGCAATTACAAATAGGAATTCCTCGACGGTGAATTCCAGAAGTTCCTTGAATTTTCTCATTACTTCTGTACTCGGCGTGGTATGCTTTGTTGGATTGAAGCGTCCTACCGACTGCCGCTAGTTGTAAGGATAGAAAACTTTTCACTATGGAAACCATTGCAATAGGGTCGAGCGCTTCCAATTCATTCAATGATCTGGGGCTAAATTCAGGAACGGGTTTTCACGGATTTGGTAGCGATAATAATAACTAATAACTAATTAATATAAGTATAAGTGTAGCAAGTTGTTAGTAGGTATATAATCTTAAATTTAAAAGATTGTACTAATAATACAATCAAAACCGTTTATAGCGACACCAATTGGGAATGTCTAAAAAAAATTACCAGTGGTTTTTATATTTTTTTTTGTATAGAAAAGTCAATTATAAGAATCCAATTTCAATATTTTGTCATTTAGTTTACTACTTTTTTCAAAATTAATTATTGAAACTATTTTGGTTGATGACGTCAGATTATAATTGAGGGCTCCCACACTGCCAAATTTCTAAATCTATCTAAATACGTACGATAAGGCAACCCCTTTAACTATTTTTTGCGTAGTGGTTCACTGTAACTAGTGTCACTTTACTGGCGCTGTCAAAGTGCTAGGTGTCAGACAGCGGGTCCAAATCAAGCTCCGTAGTATTAAATCCACGCGTAAATTGTGAACAACACAGAATAAAGTACGACTTGGACGGGCCACGCAATTTACACCAATGCCAAATGAAGGTCATTGCTTATTTTTTATGTGATAAATTCATTACATAATAATTAAATTAAATAACTACAGAAAACGAGTTAAAAAGCATTTATCTCGAAATGGTTTTCGATTTACTATACATTCCAAAAAAATAGACATCCCCAATTACAACGACATATTGGATGTAACGACCAAGAAAAAAACCCAACACGATCTTATATACCAAAGTAACACTGGTTATAATGACCAACCGTGTTTAACGACCAAATATTGCTGTCCCTTGAATGTCGTTATAAACAGTTTTGACTGTAGTAGTAATTAATTTGTATTTTTGAAGAAAAGAAATAAACAGTTTAATATTTTTTTTTAATCGTTTGGGTTGGGTTTGGTTTGAACTGCTATTCAGGAACGCCAAAAATCACTGGTTCGCGAGAGGTTCGGGCTGAGTTTGGGATGAGCCTTATTTATTTATTTACAACGCGAATTAACAGGAAAATAAGGCTCATCCCAAGCTCAACCCATTCCTATCCTCTCCCAAACGATTGAATTACCACTCGCAAACCGTGATGGACCGTTTCTGAGTTTAGCCCCAGATTTGGGATGTCTTGAAGCTCGTGTCAAGAGTACGCGAAAAATTTGCTTGCAGCCGTTGAAGTTCATTGGTATGGATTGGTATGGACAGATGTCTAGCCGCTGCAAGCAAAATGGACATTTAAGGTGTCAAGGCGACCTTTTTGTCGATACCTATGCTTGTACTGTTACTGTGCAGGCACGTGTTGTTGTTATTATACTCGTAAAAAATATTTTTCTTACTTTCTTTCGTTCTAAGAAGCCAGTGCTATGCAGTGCGACGAAAATAGCACGAGACGCGGAAGGCGTATTTGTTTTATTTCTTCATAAAAAAATGTATAATTTATTTAATGGGCATTCTACTTCACAGGCCATACGCTCTTTTTAACCCCCGACGCAAAAAGAGGGGTGTTATACTTAAGTTTGATCGCTATGTGGCATCATAGTTCTTAAACGGGTGAACCGATCTGGATACAATTTTTTTATTCGAAAGCAGGATTCTTGGCGATGATTCTTAGACATGTTTCGTAAGAATTGGTTCAGCCGTTTCAAAGTTATCAGCTCTAGTTAGCTGAGGAAGGGATCTTAGCATAATGGGCCTTTGCTTTATTTTCAAACATGTGTGACCAAATTGCGTTGGGGGTTTTAATTTTTTTAATTTATAGTTATGTGTGATTAGGTACTTACTGAGCTTATTTTACCGCCAAATATCTTAAGGGTTTTGTTGCGTACAAGCTAAAGTAAGTTTAGTTAGACGAATACTGATGATCATATTTATTTACTATCATTTATCTCAATTAAATTAAGAACAGAATTCCGCCAACCGTTTTTTACCTACAATACTAGGATCCTACTAATAAGGTCTCTATTCGCGTTAACTTCGGTCACAACAACGCCATAATTCCGACGGACACACAAAAACGAACCTTATCGTGTATACTAAGGCGTTAATGCAACTGCACAGCTCAGGCGCAGCGACTATTTTACATAAACTTTCAGTTAGACACAATTTGAACTGTAAATCGTTGGTGTTAAAGGTTTGTTAGTACGCACGGTTGTTTGTTGGGCTGTAACTAGGGCACTGCCTTGAAACATTATAATATTAGCATGACAACCTCGACGGGTCGATGATCTTTCGTCCTCTACCAATCCTTTACTGTATTTCCTTCCTCTCATCATTTCATACGATCACGACCAAACAAAAAAGGTAATGAGCTCGTAAGATTTCCGAAAAAGGTATTTTGTTACGCATGGAAATATACTTCGCATTAGAAAAAGGGTATAAACAAATCATGAGTAAATGATCTGTAGAGCTCAAGTAATTTTTAACCCCCGACACAAAAAGAGGGGTGTTATAAGTTTGACCGCTA
The DNA here is from genome assembly GCA_947563465.1 of Archips xylosteana. NCBI lineage: Eukaryota > Metazoa > Arthropoda > Insecta > Lepidoptera > Tortricidae > Archips > Archips xylosteana. Next base: position 2,196,830 of record OX387343.1, read on the forward strand.
TGTGTGTGTGTGTGTGTCTGTCTGACTGTCTGTGGCATCATAGCTCTTAAACGGGTGAACCGATTTGGATTCACCCGTCGCGTATGGGAAAAACATACACCTTACACCATAAACACTCAGTTCGTAAAGTCAAAACATAAACTATTAAAGCAGTTTCCACAAATAGTTTATAGTTTATAAATACTTGTTTGTACTTACAATACTTTGCTCCAAAAGTTAACACTTGCCAATTTCCAATTAAGTAGAAGGAAAAAAGATGTCAACACAGCTTAGCTTAGATTACTTAGCTTTCGACGTGCTGAGGAAATCACAAATAAGACGTGTGTGACTCATTTTAACCGACTTCAAGAAAGGGGAGGCAAAGCGTCTACCATTGGTCCGTGTCGATGACTAGTACAGTCAAGGAAACTGAACCAGGATGGAACCTTATTGTTGCAGATGTTACGTCGACTATACACTCTACACCGAGTTTTTCGCGTTAATCGATTTTGGGTGGGCGATTTCGGGCGTGAGGCCGCGTGGCGGAGGCACGATGGCTCAAGATAGGATGATTGGTCTGCGCGTGTTTTTGGGTATTTTCATCTTATTACTAAAACAAGTACATATTTTAAAAATGTAGCAAAACTACGCCCTAGAAAACATCTTGTTTTATTAACATTCAAAAAGTCATGACCTGCCGTCTAGTATTAGCGTCGTACTACGAGTTTATTTTATTTTTTTAGTGTCGACTTTGGATTTTTTCTATCGAGCGAACTAGAAGTAATCGTGTTTCGAAAAAAACTGGTCACTAGAGTGAATCCTCAAATATCTTACATATGAATTTCAGGACTATACCTAGCATTGCTAGTAATGATACAGCACGAGTTTAAATGAATGCAATAAATGCGCCAAAAACACGGTAGGGCCTTAAAGAAATCATCGGGAAATCGACTGTGAAGAGGTTCTATCGTGGTAAGTGATTCAGCTTCCTCGACTGTATGTTGTTTTATGTTGGCACTACACGATGGGCCATCGCGGCGGTCCGCTATGATGGGCAGCGTGTGGATGGCGTAGCGTAGTGGTGTCGGATGGGTTATGGCGCGTGCGATAGTCGTGGGATGGCTTCGATGTGTTTTTGACCGCACATCAACGGTACTTAAGGTATTGAGATCACAACTTTACTGAACATCGCCATCGCCAATAGGGATGTTGACGCCATTAACAAAATAATTCGAAGACACGACTCCAGTAAAAGAACGCTTTATTTTAGCCCTGAAAATCAGATTAATTTTCGCCTAACTGCAAATTTCAATTTTTTTGTTGCTTTAAACAAAATAGTTGATTGAGTTGGCGAACAAGTGACGTCATAAGTTGCTATTGCCATTCAAACTCTATTGGAGATTTGTGTGTAGACAGCGCATAAAAAGTACTTCAGTTGATTGGTGGTGTCAACATCCTTATTGCAGCCATCGCTGGGCCATCGATGGGATCGTGTAGAGGTGCTACTTATTAGAGAGAAGTCAGGGAACGTCAGGTCAAGTATTTCGCCCCGCAGCGGCGCGGGCGCACGTCGCGCTTGCGCCACACTCGACAAAGACCTTGTGTCACTCGGCTATAATAGTTCGTTATAGGGTTAGGTAGACTGGCGCGGTTTAAACGATATTCTACTTTATGTGACAGTGGAAGCATTCTACGCTAACAGTTAAGATGTTTAGTTTTAGTTTCTTAACTAAGCATCCCTAGGGTCCCTACCCTATACAACCCTGTATTTGTTTTTTTAGTAATTCGTGAAAGCGCTGCGGGGTCTATAGATGGACAGTGGTGTTCATTTAACATCAGGTGACCCACTAGTTCGTTTGTCTGGCCTATCTAACATAAAAAAAAAAATCTTTTTAATTTTATATTGTATAGTTTATTAATTTATTATATTTATTTTGTTTGTAATTATTTATTTTACTTTTGTTTGAAAAAATGACTTTCTGCCAAGTTTCTTGCGGCGCATTCTTCTTGTCTGTACATATGTCTATTATATAAGTATGTTTATCCGTTGCCTAGTACCCATTTTTTTTTCGGTGGGATAATGCGTTATGCATACGACCGCGCCGAGGGGAGACGGCGCGGAAATTATGTGGGACTCTCTTCCCCCAAAACCTTATTCCCTAGTGGGAGAAGGGGGGAAACACAAGCTTTGCTTAGCTTACTTTGGGACTAGGTCAATTGGTGTGGTCCTGTGACATTTATTTATTTAAACTACTGGATTATTTCGTATCAATTTTTTTTGCGATACTTCGTATTTTGAAACGCCCCAAGACATTCTTAAACTCTTGCGCATATCGCGAATTTTGTCAGCGCACTCGATTCGCCTTGACTGTATTAGACGCATACACATGACCCACGTTACATAACACATACATGCACATATCCTGTCCTAGTTCTGGAGGTGAACTGCTTCGGTTTGATTTAAGTGAGATACAAAAAGCTTTTAAAGCGAGACATTCTGAGGTTTAATAGGTTTAGGTTTAATGAAATTTATTATCAACAAAGACATAACCGTCACTTATGTGATAACATCATTTTAACTTAAGACCTATTTGATGGATGTTCGCCACCGCACTCATTGAACATACATAAACCAAACTGTTTGGTCTGTTGCTTGTTTGGTCCAAACAAACAAATATAAATATATATAAATGGGTCTTAAATTCACGTAATTGTGCATTTACAACTGAAAATTTGTAAAAAAAATAGTCTTTTATTTAAATTCGCGATTATATTTTTTTCCCATAACCATTCCAGTGTTATTGAATTGTCGCTAAATATTTGTTAATAAATCTATAAAATAATTATATTTTTTATTAACAATATAAGGAAGTCTCTATTGTACGGAACAGGGTTGTTTTCAAAATGACGGGCGTTTTTCCGAGCCTTGTTAATGACATTGAGTTGTATAGATATTTTTGACACCTTGTAAACATATAGGTAAGTATATATTTTGCAGGTGACCGTGCAATGCAATATTAGCCGGCTGGCAATTCGGTTGACTATCACGTGTATGCTCGAAACACGTCCCGCGCACCCAAACATTTTCGTCAAAAATAATTCCTAGATGTCATAGGGCAAACGTATGCTAATAAATAACAAATACCTATTCACATTAAGGAAAATCATAGCAATAAAGAAACGCTATAGTTTCGGAGATCACTGATTAGATCATCATTCATTCCCAAACTGACAATATTATTATGACAATAGGTTTTCCCGTCTTAGAGTGCAGTCTGTCAAGTGTGTCACGCGGCAAACAGGGGTTTCACGTGCACTATTATATGTATACCGACTCGCGTTCAACTTAAGACGCTGTCAACACCAACGTCGGCGCACACTGTCTATTTGTATCGGAGTAAACGAGATGCCGCTATTACTGGGCAGCCGGGTATATTGAAATTTATCGGGCAAATATTTAATTAAAAAAAACTGTGGATTATTTGTGAAATATGACTCGTTAGCGGTTTAGGTATGAATATGTTGACTTCATGTTTTTAATTGCAGACGCATACGCCAAAAAAATAAAGACATAGAACCGTTTCATGATGATTTTAAGACCTATCTTTGCAATTATTTTCTATCGAGCCGATTTCGTCCAATTATGTATCGAGTCCGTCCACGGTCTTTGAAATATGATGAATATTAACATATAATTTTTTTGATGTGCTAGAACAAGCAGTTTTTCTTAAAAAACTGTTTAAATGACATCAATTTCAACTAAATTAGGTGTTGTCAGCCTCTTAATATAGGTTATGGAATCAAATTGACCACCATAAAAACCGAATGTCCACATAAAAATGTCTCAAATTTATAACATACCCAGCTATTTTATCATTCCATTATGATATAACTAACTATAGCTGGCGCCCGCGACTTCGTGCGCGTTAATAATTGATGCTCCGCTCCTATTGGTCGTAGCTTGATACACACTTGTAGCTTGATTAACACTGAAAGAATTTTTTAAATCGGACCAGTAGTTCCTGAGATTATCGCGTTCAAGCAAACAAACAAACTCTTCAGCTTTATAATATTAGTATAGATTAAATGGATAATCTTCTTTTCATATAACAACATTTGATATATTTTCAAATGGTATAATCACTCATTTGATATAAATAACGTTTGGTATAATTTTAAAATATATAATTTTATATGGTATAACGTTATAATATATTTTGTTGTTATATCTCGTGAGACGCAACCATTTGATTTGTGTAGGGGGTTGCAGTTCTAACCTAACCTAACCTTCTTTTCTGGCATTAAATACAACCATTATTATATAACCATCATTATATCTTATGAACGTTATATGAAAAGTTGATTATATCAAATGATAATATATTAAGTGTTGTCATAAGATTCAATAATTATATCAAATGAGCGTTATAGCGACTGAAGTTATATTAAAAGTTTTTATAGCCATCGTTGCGCACCCCATCCGGTCGTCAATAAATATTTTCTTACTAGGGACCCTACCCGTTTATAAACTAGGATTAAGGACTGATAACTTTATCTATGCACCTGCATAAAAGTGCAGTGTGCGGTGGGAGGAACATGCGTTTATTTCCGGAGGCACAGTTCTGTGCAGCCGTGACACAGATGCAGCGCGCCAAACGCCAGTGCATTGCGCTACAGTGGATGCATTCCGCATAGTAGAGGAGACGTGGAAGATCGACCTTCACCGATCTGATAACTCGAAGAGACATATTTTTTATTAAATATAATTTATAAACAAATATGCCTATGATAACTTGCCTATCGAAAAGTGTTCATAGATTTCTTTTTGTTTTATTGTGGAGTGCCTTTAGCCATCTTCCAGCTCCATCATCAGACCCTGGTTACCATCTGGGATCAAAGTACTCGTCAAGACGAATCAAACGAGTCCAAACTCAATGGGGTAATTCGTAATTTCATTAATTCAGTATGGCCAAAGGCACTCTACAATAAAACGACACAATATACAACTATACAATAAACTATATAAATACTATTATTTGAAATAATCAACATTATGTGATTTTCCCACTAACGTCGATAAGCCAAAGGCTACTAGAAACGCAGGGAAGCTTAAAGTTCCATCTTACAGACTGGCTAAAAACCTAAAACCAAAAAGTCGTTTCTGGGAAGTTGCATAAGTACGTTTTTATAATAAAATTCCGAAAACAATAACCAACCAAACGGATACAAAATTCAAATCCATCGTAAAGAAGACATTAATAACACTTAACTCATAAGCCAAGTGGACGAATTTCCATTTTTAATTTTGACCGCTATATGTGTGTGTGTGTGTATGTGTTTATCTGTGTGTCTGTCTTTACTCAATGACAGTAAATAAATAAAGTGCTCAGTCATGCGATTTACATACGTGGAAATGTCTAATAAAAAATTGATGCGTATGCACTGTCGGTTTATACGTTACGACTGCAATCTGCGCGCAAACACGCCAATAAACTATTATACCTAAAGTGCGTCACGACATAACATCATCATCATTGTCTCACCCTTACTTCCCACTGCAAGGCACGAGACTTCTCAGATTGAGCGCGCGCCGTAGTTCCCACGCGGGCCTTCGCGGATTTGGAACTTCACACACACCATAAAGTTACTACGTACGCCGCAGGTTCCCCCACGATATTTGTCATGACGATATATGTGTCTATTTAAATTTTAAATTATAAAACCGAGCCAATCTATCCTAGTGTTATTTATGGTTACGAGTAAGTACTTCAAGTTTTCCAATCGACACAGACCCCGCGTGGGAACTACGGCCCAAGCCCTCTCATTCTGAGAGGAGGCCTGTGCCCTGCAGTGGGACTTTTATAACAATTCCGAAAAAAAAACTGTTTCAGAAATAAATCACTTTATGACTAACGTTGATTATGAGGAATGATACATTATGACTTGTTAAATTATGCGAAACCATACAGACCCGACTAGACATGTTCCCCGCCTCTGGCAGTTCACACTCGACTGTTATTATTATTAGCACCGCCGGCGGTATTCTTGCTGGTAGGTGAACGAACAGGGCTGCCAAAAGCGTCATGGAATCGACTAATGCGACAGAAGAGACACTATGCGGACAGTAAAAGAAACTTACTTATCAAGGTATTCCAATGGATGGCACCAGTTATGTTATGTATTTAGGTTGGGATGGTTGGGATGATGGCTTCTAGTTTTAGACCTTATTTTTAACATACAAACGGCTAATGCCTAGTAGAATATGTTAAAGTACACAACAAAGGAAGCTATCCTTTGTATTTTAATATTAAGAGTGAAGGGATTTGTAAAAAACTTTCAAAAATAAATTAACTTTAACCATAAAACTTACCATACCGCCGAGAAGTCTTGGGAAAGTTAAAAAAACTTACCTGCAACAAAAGAAAATAAAACATTACTTTAATTGTTAATTTATCAATTACTCACGATTCCCTCTTACGAAGTTTACTTACCACCATGAGACCCGCTTGCCTGTTTACTTATAAAGACTATCTGTTGCCTACTGTCTGCGTAGAATTCGTAAATCACAACCTCGCGGGAACTTAGCATATTTTGTGACGTAGGGTAAATCGCCAATAACTGGCCACCTCATACTAAAAATGAACTCTATTCACTCATAATAGAATTCAATTTTATTTTAGTGTAAAAGGTGTTAATTACTGGCCGCCCTTCAATAACTGGCCGCGTTATACTAAATTGAATTCTGTTTGTAGGGGGACAGAGTTTATTTTCAGTACGAGGGGGCCAGTTATTGAAGTGTAGCCAGATATTGATGATTAACCCTATATAAACCGAGATTGTTTCATGCGAAAAAAAACGTAATATTCGCCAAAATTCCCCTCTCCTTCACGTGTGAGATTAACACCATCCTACCCCCAAAGTTCTAACAAAATTTATGTTCTAACTAGCTTTTGCCCGCGACTCCGTCCGCGTGGAATTAGTAATTTGGGCAGCTTATTTTTTTTATCCAATTTGTTTTTTCATCAATTATGGCTCTCCTTAGTTCCTCGATATAAAAAAAAATACCCCCCCGCAACCCCCCCCCCCTCACCGACCCCCCCCCCCCCCCCCGCACACCCGCGTTCACATTCACCACCGTACCTACTCCCAAGTCACTACTTCTAAAAACTGTTCTATAAATTCTTAAAATAGACGTATCTTTCTTATTTGTGAACCGATTCAAATGAAACAAACACTAAATGTTAATCCAAGAAAATACCAACATATCAGTGAAAACCGCATCCTTCTAGGTTAAGCCGTTTCTGAGATTAGCGTGCACAAACGCACAGACAAACAGACAATAATTCTAAAAAACATTGTTTTGGGTTCTATTGCGCTAGTAAATAGCCCTAGTGACAGTTTTTCTCAAATATCTTCAATGTACAGACACCGACTTGTTACAGATTTATTATATGTATAGATTTAATAAACTGCTGGCGCCTACATTTTTTTTACCTAATAAATCATAAATTCATAACACATGCAAAGTTTCAAATTCTATACACGACTGTATACAAAAACCAATAAATCATATAGGTCAAAAAGCAACAAAAACAGCTCCCAATACATTAATAAAATACCGTGAAATTCTTATAATGAGGTTGTATTCTTATACCACGAGGCGCGACCGGAGTTAATAGGTCGTGAACTTTTAGTGAAAAAAAAAGGTGTAGTGGTTATAGCAGGTGGCGGTACAAAGTTATTCAGAGCTGATAGCAGTGGCGCTAGCGTCTATAGTTAAGAGTAGACTTAGTACGTTGTCCGCACGATCAGATAAGTTGGTTTGGCTTGAAAGATGTTTTTTTTTCAGTGGCTCTCTGTTTGTTTGCTTTTGACACCTTAACTAATGAACGGTAAATTTAATTTGACACATGGCTCTATGACGAGATTTAAAATGGAGGATTTCAGTTTTTAAAACGGAATCTTATTGGTAGTGGCCGTCTGGCATCAAAATCACAAGAATCCCGTCATATCTCACTGTACTAATATTATGAATAAAAAAGTTTGCATGTTTGGATATTCGGATTTTTGTTAAACAATCACGCAATAACGGCTGAACGGATTTCGGAAAAAAACATTTCGATCTTTTGAGCTATACGATGTTTTAACACATTCGGTCCTTCGTACTTCGGTATTGAAAACCATCAATTGAAAGCCCGGCTCTTGTCGGTGGAGTAATCTCCACTCTGTTCGGTTCTCCGAATACGACATTACATTGATTTTGGGCACTACACGTAATTTTACCGTCCGACATTTTGCTTTTGTTCATTCCGGGCCGTTTTTTTGCGCTTCGAGATGAGAACAATGGAATCTTAAGGGGCATAGCAAAAACTCATAAATGGTCATCTTCAGGTCCCCCTTATTAGGGGGTTTTCAGAAAAAAATGTACCCGATTCGCCTTAATTATCCTTAATTTTCCATACAAAATTTATTTGTCAGTTTTGTGACGGTCCATACAACATGTATGGTTAACTGCGTCACAAAACTGACAATTAAAAGGGGACACTTTTTTATTGCTTAAATCGATAGTGCTTGTGATTCTGAATAGAAATAACCCAAAATCGAATATTTTCGTAGTGGTAGAGCCATGTTGTAGCTAGCCGCTGCATCGCGAATGGGCCGGCTCGTCCGGGGCAGTACCACCCTCTCACAGAACACCGGCGTGAAGCAGCAGTATTCCTTGCTACGTTTCGTACGGTCAGTGAGAGCGCCGGGGGCCCAGTACCTCTTCCCCTCCCCTATTCCCTCTCCTTTTCCTTAGGGCTGACAACGCACTGGCATCGCGTAAAGCGCTGCGGGTGTCTATGGACAGTGGTGATCATTTAACATCAGGTGACCCACTAGTTCGTTTGTCTGGCCTTTCTAACATAAAAAAAAAAAATTGTTAGGTTTTTAAAAAAAGTACAGGGTATACTTTTTTCTGAAAATGCCCATAAATAAGTAGGTACTTGTAGACGTCCGATAGTGCTTAGTTAGAAAATAAACTTTCGCCCTGTCTCAATTTATTCTGTTTTGTAAAATGAGGGGATGAACCCAAAATTATTTTTGTCTTCTGCATCTTCGCACGTAAGTAATAAAGCAAGCAAATGCCGACGTTCCCGGAAGCTCATCGTCCCGAGCGTAATTACGCGGGCGTGGCGTTTAGTTCTTAAAGACAGCTAACTCTTAACTGCGATGCACCACCGAGAAAAAACGGTCAAGTGCACAAACCAATCATCCGTTTTTTTCATGCCACATCGGACCGTAAAACCGTATGCCGGAGAGTAAAATTCCTTGTAGTGCGCAAGCCCTTTTTTCTTTGGCTTGATCCTTGCTTGATCTATAAATCTCCGTCTCGGTCTTCCCTTGCTTCGTCTACTTTCGCCCTTTCAATATAGTTTTTAGGATATTACGCCCAATAATTAAATTATTATTGCCCAATATTACGGAATTCTGCGTAAAGTCTGAATATCGACCAAGTCCGAATCGAACTCGTGAACCGACGATTTGATACAAATTTGTAGGTATGTCAAAATATACGTAACGGCCTGTATCTAGGTATAATAAGCCAGTGTTAGCAGAGTCTTACTTCTAAACACGCGTCCATAGGTATACCACTAAGCCACCATTAAAAAAAGGTTTATTATAGTATTTTATTTTTCAAGTTTGAAGTGTAGGTTTATAAAAGAAAGAAAGAAAGAAAGAAAGAAAGAAGACATTTATTCACTTTTACAAGACACACACATACAAGAAAGTACACACAATTGTTTTGCAAAAGTGTTTTGTATAATGGATTTTATTATAACTGTCAGAGCTCACCGAACCTATGCTACCGAACTATTGAATGTCGCGGTTTCTCTAATAGACTACTAGATGTCGCTAGAAGCTAGGTTCTTGAGATGTACAGCTGTGTGGATACAGAACCCTTATTATAATTGCAAGGGATTTAACACGTTTCAGTTTATTTATACGTTAACTTTCTTATTACGTCACAGAGTGAAAAACAGTTTTACCTGCATAATCGCCTAAGCGTAATGAAGCATTTGAAATTCAAAAGGAATAAACGTTTCAGATACAGCATCGACACACTTTCTCCGTATTTTATTTGCATTTGAAGGGCTACAAAAAAAATCTTTGACACCCATCTGGCGGCGTTTTATACCCATTGTACACAATCAAGGGATTTAATAAAAACAAAACTTATAATTATTCCTTTGTGTAACGAAAGTTACTCATATACCTAAGTAGTTTGTATGACTATCTTTTGTTACACAAAGGGAGCGATCGTGATTTTGGTTTGATTAAGCCCTTAAGTACAATTTTTTTGAGAACGTTCCTTTTACGAGGATCTTGCAATTATGGCTGAAAGCCACATATTTAGTTTCTTAAATCGGACTGTAACTTAGATGCTCAAAAATTAGTTTATTGGATGAGTTGTGGTTCAAAAACGATAACATTTTATTTTTGTCCCGTTATAAAAAAATCAAAACCAATTAACCTAGTCCCAAACTATGAAAAGCTTGTATTATGGATACTAGACAACCAATAAACATACTTATAATAGATAAATACATTAAATGTTAAACATCCAAGATTCGATCACGAATATTCGTATTTATCGTATTTTTTTTTGGACCAAGGATTGAAACTAAATAAAAAAACGGGTAGTGAAAAACAGGCGAGAAGAGGCGATAATGTGATTATCCGATAACATTTCTATTATTGACAGAGCGAGCAAAAATGCGTTCATCTCGACCGTCCTTCTTGACTCCTAGTACAGTAAACTCCCGTTTATCCGAAATGATCGAACGGCAGCCGGTTCGGACAACGAAAATTTCGCATAAACCCCCGAATACCGACAATACCGCGAAATGTGTGTATAGAATTGTATTGATATGGTAGTGAACAATCCTGTATGATTTTGATTGATAAAATTGTTTAGAAAATAAAGTAAAAGCCCATTCTGCGTCTAAGATCCCTTCCGCTGCTAACAAAAGAGCTGATAACTTTGAAACGGCTAAACCAATTTTGATGAAACATGTCGTAGAACCATCACCAAGAAATCTGCTTTCAAATAAAAAGAACCTCATCCGAATCGGTTCACCCGTTTACTGATTATTGATTATTACCCGTTTATTGATTATTATGTCGTTACAAAATTACCACTATGATTATCGGAGTATGATTACAAAAATTGACCGGCCACATTTATGTTTGAGATGACATCTTGATTTTTGCCGACTATACAGAAGTGCATTCAACTATCACTCTACAATGCCCCGTTAGTAATGTGATATTCATTAGATTGAATAATGTACTATCGAACCATTTTATTCCTGACCTACTGTAGTACGCTATCACATTCACTTCCATAATGAATTCCCTTGTCCAGCAAGGCGATGTCACCATGATTCTTCTGTGATACGGTTCCAAGCTGGGTCGAGATTCAGCCAGTTCAGTACCTACCGGCCAAGTTACGAAACCATAGATTAGAATTAATGAATGCCCCAGTTTTGTATTTCAAAATATCTGTTTATCTATTTGTGTACGTGAATTTTGTATGAAGGCTCTTGATAAGATAGATATCGATCAGGTAAATACGTCTAGATCCGAGAAACTGATTAACCTTTGACTGTTAAACATTATGCCTACGAGTCTACATCTATAAATGAACGAGTCAACCGACTGAGGGAGTGACAACGGCAACCATCAAATTAAAATAAAAGAGTCAACCGACTGAGGGAGTGACAACGGTAACCAACTAATTAAAATAAAAGAGTCAATCGGCTGAAGGAGTGACAACGGTAACCATCAAAATAAAATAAAAGAGTCAACCGACTCAGGGAGTGACAACGGTAACCATCAAATTAAAATAAAAGAGTCATCCGACTGAGGGAGTGACAACGGTAACCATCAAAATAAAATAAAAGAGTCAACCGACTGAGGGAGTGACAACGGTAACCATCAAATTAAAATAAAAGAGTTATCCGACTGAGGGAGTGACAACGGTAACCATCAAATTAAAATAAAGGAGTCAACCAACTAAGGGAGTGACAACGGTAACCATCAAATTAAAATAAAAGAGTCAACCGACTAAGAGAGTGACAACGGTAACCATCAAATTAAAATAAAAGAGTCAACCGACTGAGGGAGTGACAACGGTAACCATCAAATTAAATAAAGTCTGAAATCATCATTCCAGCCACGTTCGGCTGCAGGGCACAACCTCCTCTCAGAGTGGTCTTGGGCGGTAGTTCCCACGCGGGCCCATTGCGAATTAGGAACTTCACACACGCCGTTAAATTTCTTCGTATAATTTAATCTAATTTCTTTAATCTCTATAGATTTCCTCGCGATGTTTTCCTTAGAATAATATTTTATTATTTTAAAATTTGTCACATATCACCTGTCGTCTGACAATTGTTATTCGACATTATGTCACTGACAGTTATCACTTTGGTGAAATAGGAACCTGATTGAAACCCTAATTAAGTAGGGTTCCATACCCAAAGGGTAAAACGGGACCCTATCGCTAATAATCCGCTGTCCGTCCGTCTGTCTGTCACCATGCTACCGTGATAGACAGTAGAAATTTTCACAGATAATGTATTTCGATTGCTGCTATAACAGCAAATACTAAAAAACCGGCCAAGAGCGTGTCGGACACGCCCAAGATAGGGTTCCGTAGCAGGTACGAAAAAATCTTTGAATACTTTATTAAAGTGGTTGTTTTGGTCCCAACGTCGGCGGTACAGCGCCATCTATCGGCGAAATGGGTAACTAATCTACTGCAGTCTACTAGAATTAGTATGTATGTTGATTGTTTTTCAGATGTAATATATTTTTTTATTTGAAAGAAGATACTGTTAGCGTGATCTTATAGGTAATTAAAGAAAAAAAATGCTTGCAATGGCGGTTAAATTACAATCTTAGTTTAGAAATATTTTTTTACAAAAACTTAAAAACTGCTCAACTGATTAAGTTGAAAATAATTTTCCTAGAAAGTTTTTATTAAGTTTAACTTACGTGATTTTTTTCATATTTTATAGACGTGCGGTTGTAAAGTTAGAGGGGGGGGGGGGGGCACATTATTTTGAACTTTCGGAGTGAATATCTCCGAAAATATTCACTTTATTACCTATCCAATGATACCCCACAATATAGGTTTAGTCGAGAAAAGAAAAGTCACCCCCACTTTACGTCTATGGGAGGTACCCTAAAAAAATTTTTTTTAGTTTTTTTTATATAATCACCTTGTCGGCGTGACTAATATATACATATATTCATGCCAAATTACAGCTTTCTAGTCCTAACAGTCTCTGAGCTTAGCCGCGGACGGACAGACAGACAGACGGACAGACATGGCGAAACTATAAGGGTTCCTAGTTGACTACGGAACAATAAAAACAGAATAAAATAAATATTTAAGGGGGCTCCCACACAACAAACGTGATTTTGCTCGTGTTTGCTCGTTTTTGCTTGATATTGATAACGACAACAGGTAATTTACGAAACCGTTCGTGCGCGAGTCCGACTCGCACTTGGCTAGTTTTTTTAATACTTGTATGTATATAAGAGGGGGAACCTGAGCATACGGGAGCATACGGGGCACCTGATGTGAAACAATCATCGCTGCCTATGGACACCTATATAACACGAAGGGTATCACAGGTGCGTTGCCAGCCCTTTGAGACCATGCCTCATGTAGACTTCACGGTAATTAATTATCATGTCGGTGAAATAGAAATAAGGATATAATATACGAAGTTGCTCCGCGTAAATTAAGTTGACAGAATTGTCAAAACAAGTCGATTCATTCAAGCATTCAGCGTACTTTTTTTTGGGACAATCTTACACAAATCATCCTAGTAAAACTAAGAAAAGCTTGTACTATGAGTACTAGACGACGATAAACATACTTATATAGATAAACAAATACTTAAATACATATAAAACATCCATGACACAGGAACAAATATTCGTGCTCATCACACAAATGAATGCCCTTACCGGGATTCGAACCCAGGACCTCTTGCTTCGTAGGCAGGGTCACTACACTACAAACTAGGCTAAAGCGGTAGTATAGTCGGGGTAAGAAAAGGTTCGTCACTTTTCGACTCTATGTCAACGAGTTAAGGTCGAAGTGACGAACCGTTTCTTACCCCGACTTTATGACCGCATCATTCGCGGTGACCGATCTTTTCCTCGTTATATGTATATGTTATTTTCGTATAGGAATTTAACTATGCGACCGTGACCTGATTAATTCAGCTGGCATTAACTGGATAATTATATCTGCGACATAGCTAGGTAACAGTAAGTAAGTAGGTAATAGTAGATTGTTTAACAAGGGAGGAAACAAACCAATACCACACGAGATAACTTGGCACCCGAGCACAGCGAAATTTTTATTATGTCTAATTAAGAAAAAAAAACTCAATACTTAATGTACCTAATACGCCATAATGCTTGGCTGAATGTGAATGTGTTCCATTGACAGCTAATGCATTTGTTTTTTTTAGGTCATCTACCCTTGGGAAGAAAGTATAGTCTTGCTCCCGTATGTCGGATATGTTTTGCCTCACTTTCGGAGTAAAAAGTTGTTATTTTATTTTATTTTTATTTATTAGAGAAAAAAACAGATACATACACAATTAATATGAAACAAAGCATATAAATAAGAATGTACCTATAGTAGTAGTAGTTACTTGGGTATCTTCAAATAATTAGCCAACTCTTTTCTCAAAAGGCCGGCAAATGGATCCGTAAAGGTCGATTCATACCCACGGTCTCCGAGCGTGTCAGACACACGAGCCGTATCAGACACCACAAAATATTCTTTTCACTTCTCATGCTCTCAAAATGTTACTTTAGTCTCTGCATATCGACTAAATCGATCGATCTTTGGGACTAAAGCTCTTTTTTTAATCTCTAGGGATTAAAGTATTTTTTTTTAATTTACTTTGGAAACCTCTAAACTGCCAATCACGGTGTTTGTGAATGGAGGATTATCGCCATTTTCAATTTTTCAGTGACTGGCATAGACAATATTAAATCCTTCTACAGACCGAAGCGCGCTGCGGACGCTCCGTGGCATCGCGCGCATGCCCCGCGCTACGGTCTGTGGAAGCCTTTAGGGCATGGAAATAACCTCAAAATGACAACTGTGCAATAATATAAAAAAAAGATTTAATTTCGTGAAACATGATAATGATTAGTGATTACGAATATTAATCTATTTAATTATATTAAGGATGAAATGTGACACACAGCACCCTCTATGTGCACGTTCCCTATATAAAATTAGATGCCAACTGACCGTCGCACTCAGAAACGCCAATTAATTTAATGAGCGCGGCGCTCGCTTTTCACAAGCATCCGCAATCTCCGCGCAGCCGTGACCTGCTTCGAGCGTGTGTTATGTCAGAGCTGGAAAGATGCGCGTGCGCCGGCGGGATGGATAGATGCTCTACTTAGTAATAATTTTACAAAATTTTTTACTGCTCGTTTGACGGTGTGTTTATTTATCGTACGGCTAAAGATGATTGAGAATAAGACTAAATTAAAAAAATATACATTTACCAACATACCTACTTTTTTTTATCAAAATATGTACATGTCGTATTTACTTTTTTTTAAGATTTTCCGGTTTTATATGCTAAACTTTGACATGTCTGCAGAACATAGCGTAGATAAATAAATAAAACTTGGGACAATTTGACACCAATTGATCTAGTCCCAAACTAAGCAAAGCTTACTGCGGGTTACTGGTTCAGATTGCGGGATGTCGGGACCGGTCTGTTTGACGAACATTGGGGCTTATTACTATACTAAACGGGACTTACGCAAATAGTATTTACCTCGACGATTCGGCCACATCATAGCGTCATTTCTACTCCAGAATGGTGAAGCGGTTGAAATTAAACAGCATAAAAATTTCAACCGGGAGGATGGATTACACTTACGTCTTCGTGGAATCCTGTTATAAACAAATGTCTGGCGTCGGGATGAATGTTCAGAGAGATCGTCGGATGTTGTGAGTGTTGTGTGTCGGTGTGATGGGGTGCTAAGTATTAAGAAACTTGATCAAGTGCGGGTAGTTCGAAAGACTCGAGCGGCTAAACTAACTTGACACCCTACACTTCAGTTAACTCGTGACCACGGCTGCTGCAATGTGGCCGAAACGTCGAGGTAACTATTATTAGCGTGATAAGTCCCGTTTAGTATAGTAGTCATGAGTGAAAATCACGAAAGTTTAAAACATATTAATCACTGGTTCTTTCAGCTCTAACGATGACGCTAGTAAAATAATATTATTATAAGTAGAGCAGCTTACCGTCGCTCCAGTTGCGCAAGAGTCGCCTTGAGCCCCGCGTGAGTGGCGAGTGCCCTTAGAAAGGTAGTTGACGTTGGCACGGCAGGACAGTGGAACCTACCACTAATAGGCATGACTGTACAAGACACAAAATGAATCTAGAATTTCAGCCTGTAGACGAGTCAATGAGGGTTTTCTATGAGAGGCTATTTGGCGCTAGTATCGTCAGGTCCGTTTGACAACTTTGACATTAAATTTGTTGTATGGGTGTAACGTTAAATAGACCTTACGATACTAACGCCATCTAGCGATATTCCACCTGTCAGAAAACCCTCATTGAGATGCGGTTAGGTTAGCCAATAGAAACATCAAATGTCCTGATAAAACCTCGGCATTTGAAGCATTTGAAGTTCGTACCGTACCGTCCCTATCGCTCTCGTGTGAAATACTATTAGTGTGTACAGGACGGCACGATGTAAATTCCAGATTTCGTAGTAGACCCCCTAATAGCCTTTAGGCCTTAACATGGTTATTGTTGGGGGCGTTCTTACGCTATATCTTTCGCTTCGCCATACGTCTTGTAGCCAAGACCAATAAAAACGTGTCAAATCTTCAATGACCGCATGGTCCTTACAAACAGGCCTTATAGCAGGGGCCTTTCACTCCGCAGTTTAGGTATGTTCGGCCGGCGCGACTCCCGGGCAGGCGTATGGCAGTAGGTTGTCAGTCGGCATTCGGCTAGCCGCGTCGCGCGTAATTATGCATCTTTTTCTGTGATTTTTGCAACAAACAATGACAATGCATTTAAAGGTAGTTTACTGAATTAATAAACACTGTTATCTTTCTTGGTTTATATACCTACCTAAATAACGGCGAGTGGGAACCCTGTGCTCTTGGTTTCGGGTCAGCGGTGCCCAACGGAATATGAACGCTCGGATCGAACGATAAGTTTCAATTTCGAGTGCAAGCAGTTAACGGTCGTAAGAGTAGGCAAATTTTTATACCTAAAGTTGACTTTTGTTCGAGAGTGATCCTTCTGTACGTTAGTACTATTAGCCATTCTGTGCTTGAAATTCGCACATCGTATCGCGCCATCTTTTTCACACTAATATTATTTATCATGAGAGTGAGAGGGACGCTGTGAAGCGCTTTTAAATAGCTACCATTACTAACTTTTCTTTCACAAAAATATGAGTTAATTTATCCTGTTTATTATGTATACTTTTAGAAATGTAAAGTTTGTATGTTAATGTTATAGGAAGAATGAATAAGTTAGTAACGTTTCCTGGTATTCGCTCGCCTTATTCGGAATTATTTGTACAACATTTGGTGTCAAGGTAGTACTTACTGCATCATGTCATAATGTCCTACTACTACTGTAGCTTTATACTTTCCTCATTCTTTACTTATTATTGTCTAGTTGCCAGACTTAAAAAACTTATAACAGAGCAAACGGATACAAAATTGAAATCAATTATTAAGAAGACACTAATATCTAACTTCATCCTGCCCAATGTGCTTGATAGGGATATTGACGCATTAGAAATAGTTTGAAGACACGACTCCAGTAAAAAAACGCATTATTTCAGCCTTGAAAACTAGATTAATTTTCGATTAACTGTAAAATTAGATATTTTGTTGCTTTAAAATTGGAGCCCCATAAAACAAACGTGATTTTTTTGCCGTTTTTATAGATAATGGTACGGAACCCTCCGTGCGCGGTCCGAGTTTTATTATACAATATAATCACGCCTGATGGAAAGCGAATGCCTAGCAAAATGCTCATTCACCCTAGACCTGAAATCGGCTATAGTATAAATCATCCCAGGTGAATTTTTCGCTTAGAGCCCTTATCTTTCAAAACAAACGGTATCGTCATAGTATTTAGGTTCATATTTAATGTAATGGCTCGAAGTGAAAAATTCACATGGGAAGATTTATACTATAAATTGTAGTGTTCAGGGAACACAGTCGCAGGTAGGGAATCCCACTCCTTAGCTGTACAGTTAACAGTTGTGCCCGTCCATACATTCTCTCAGCACACATTCTTCAAGCCAGCAAAATTACTAAGCTGATGTGGCTGATCTAAACACGAACGAATGAAAAAAAAAACATAAAACTTGCCGCCTTTTTGTAAAGCCATTAAAAAGTAATATAAAAACTTCGTTGAGTGCTTCCGTTAACCCATGATTTTAGGCCCTAGGGAGCGCAAGGTGTTTCTACTTACCTACTAACTAGAAGCTAAGTAGTTAACTGTGAATTATTATTAACCGACTATAAAAACTGTAGGGCTGGTCCACAAATTAAAAGTCGCTCAACGTGCTATGGAAAGGGCTATGCTCGGAGTTTCTCTAAAAGATCGAATTCGTAACGAAGTGATCCGACAGAGAACCAAAGTTATCGACATAGCCCACCGCATTAGCACGCTGAAGTGGCAATGGGCAGGCCATATAACCCGAAGAACCGATAACCGTTGGGGTAGACGAGTTCTTGAGTGGAGACCACGGATCGGCAAACGTAGCGTGGGACGTCCTCAGACTCGGTGGAGCGATGATCTTCGCAAGGCGGCTGGCAAGAGCTGGATGAGAGTGGCCGAGGATCGTGCTCAGTGGCGTGCCATGGGAGAGGCCTGTGTCCAGCAGTTGACGAACATAGGCTGATGATGATGATGATGATGACTATAAAAAAGTTTAGCATTTCAAGTAGAAATTGCGTTGCGGGGCAAAAAGTTTCTCGAGTCGCGTCCACGGACCGGAAGACGCGGTGTAGGTAGGCCTCCAACAAGACGGAGCGGCGACCTGGTTAAGATAAGGATCGCGTTGGATGCGGAGGCACACGGCGGACACGACGTACAAAATACGCGTTCTTGAATCTACACAAGCACGACGACGTCTGTACACGCGTACGCCTACATACATCGCGCGCGCACTCTTCTGGATTCCGGCGGGGTCCGGCAATCTGCGCCTTGAGGGGTGGGGTAACTCGAATCGGTGCGGGGCGGAGCGTGTCCATTCTGTACGTTAGTACTATTATATATTCTGTGGCGGAGGGCACGGGACCGATCTGTTTGGCGAGCCTTGAGGAGGCCTATGTTCAGCAGTGGACGTCTTTCGGCTGAAATAATAATGATCTAAGCAAAGCCAAGTACGAGAGGAGTTTACTAACTCGCGTATGTTTTCTAGTTAGCAATAAAACCCTGAATAGCCCATTATAATTGCTAGAAAGACAGATCCAAGTTTATTGGTTGGTAGAAATCGAGTTGGGTGAGAAGCCGGCTTTAAAGGCGCTTTCGCTTCCTCTCTGAGGTGTTTGTAAAATCTCTGAGTTGTTATGCTTTACGGTACTTGACGAGCGAATAGCCTAGTTAGAGTCCCTGGCTACGAAGCTCGAGGTCCCGGGTTCGATTGCCGTTGTGCGAAAAAACTAATGTTTTTCCTCGAGTCTTGGCTGTTTAATATATGTAGGTACAAAACTTAGATTATTGATACACTAGATAGAGTGTCAGTAGCAAACACTGCGATTTAAAACGTCCAAAAACCCATTTGACAGCTTCAACTTATGATCGCGTCACGTCATCCAGACTGAAGGGGGCAAATGACATATAAGCCAATCGTTGGCTTATATTTTTCGGGACGTTTTCATGACGCCTAAGCTCTATCTAGTTATAAATAATCTAAAGTACAAAAGTATGTATTTATCTATGTAAGTATGTTTATCCGTTATCTGAATCTTTTTCAAAAACTTAGTAGGAACACGATTAAAGAATTTAATTAAAACTAAACTTAATTGATTCCTTTGTGTAACGAAAGTTACCCATATAGTTTGTATGACTAACTTTCGCTACACAAAAGACGCGATCGTGATTTTGTTTTTATTAAGCCCTAGCTATTACCCATAGTACAAGCTTTGCTTGGTTTGAGGCTAGGTCAATTAATGTCAATTAATTGTCCCATGATTACCTTACCGGGATATTAAGTAACATGTCTGTATTCAGATTTTTGTCAAAATCCGTTTTAACCATTATTACGTAGGTATTGAATAACAAACATCAGAACATCCAAACATTCCTATTCAAATATACTTCATTTTATTTAGAATTGAAAACCACAACAACATAATATTGCGGCTCGTCAACTATTTCTTACCTAGCAAATAGTACAGTACAATAGTCTGGGAGCCGCAAAATAAAATTGTTTTAATGTCACTTTATTTGCGTGTCGTCAATTGTTACACTAGTACAAATTGTAAAGAGATTACAGTTCACGAGCCGCAATATAATGTTGTTGTGGTTTATAATTCTAAATTAAATGGAGTATAGTAGCATTATAAAAGAGTAAGATCGATAGAAACTCTCGGAAACTCAAACATTAAATTGTTATGAAATCTATATTTACTCAGCGAGATCTATTTGTGTACATTTTTAATCCGACACCATTTCGTACTGGAAATAGTTTCGTTTCACCTACAAAATGGCGGCGATACTTTCTACGGCGGTAAAAGCGGTTCGTAATAGAAAATCACTTCCTCGTGTGGAAATCGAAAGCATTGGAAGATTGCAACTGCATCTGAGCGGCTGCAATTTACTACCACATACTTATTGAAACTAGTGGCGAAAAAAGGAACTAGTGTTTTCGGTGCGCAACTTTTATTGGAATGTAAAGATGGTGGCGCCAGATGCGGCTGCAGGTGTAAGTTTGTTGCGTTCGATTGTAAGAAAGGATACTGCTAGCGACATCTGTTGTTGAGTAGCTACGAGCGCCACAGTTTAAGAAAAGTTTACAATTAGTTTGAACGAAGTGGCGCCACTGTTCTATTCTCGTTACGTTTTTAAGATTATAATAAAAGCTGAAGAAGTAAAAAAAGATACCGCGATACCTTGAAATAAATAAAGGGAAATAAAAAGATTGTCTTCAATATCTCCATTGCCGACGTGGGTGGGTTCAGAGAGGTAATGCGGCTTTGGCCTGTGGCAGAAAATTTCGACGAAGTTTCTGCTTTGTAGTTTTAGATTAGCGTTCTGTTTTACTTTTGTACTTAATCGAATTTTATAATATTTTTTAAGTAATATAACAAAAGGAAGCGAAATCGTTGACCCACTGCTAAATAATGCACCAGCGTAGGTGTTATTTTTTTCTGTTTTTACCGCTATTTTTACCGCTACCTATTTTTACCGCTTCCGTGGATTAATTTCGTTTTATTAGTTAAGAATTTACTTCGTAAATTAATCGTTTTTAATTGCCAAGATCTAGAAGACAAAAATCAAAAGTAACCTCACATGTTTAGGTTGTAATTAATTACAATTATTATGTATTTTAGGATCAGTGTTTTGGAACTACTAGTGCCATCTAGTTTAAACCTATTCAACTATGTAGTTACTCAGCTCACGGTATGTTGCCACGGCGCCCTGATTCCGCTACAAGCCGCTAGATAGCGCTATTACGTACTACGCCTGTAACGTGGTTGTTTTAGCCATTTGAATACGAATTTTCGTATCGTTTGTGACTGACATAAACCCAAAAAGCAAAATCGATGAGATTTTCCTCAAAATAGACATAAAAGCGTCTACTTCGACTAAAACACCTACCTTTACCGCCGCCAGCGTCGTGTACTTGCGGCTTTCCCGACGGCACCCGCTGCATGGGCGAAGCGTTTCCATAATTCATACTCGTACCATTGTATTCCGAGCTGAGTGGTTCTTGCTTTATGCCGCTAGATGTCGCCGCCAGCTTTTCAGCGAGCAGTGGGTTGGCCGAGGCGATGTTGTAGCGATTGTTGATGCCGCTTCCCGAACGAAGTAGCTGCTGCAACCGTTGCTGCCCGTTGTTCGGGAGCAGCTGGTTAGGTTGGTAGTAAGAGTTTTGGAGGTTGCTTGAGCCGGGCGAGGAGATGTTGTTGTTCTCCTCTTGCTGGAACACGAAAAATATTGGGTCAAACCTAACAATACATAGTTAGATACCTAACAAACTGTATCGCATCAAATAAGCATGAAATAGATTTAAATATCAACCTTATGATTAGTGGCATAGTGATATCCTTGGAGATATACAGATATTTTGGACGTCTTGACTGTACTATAGGGCAGAAACTGGTATTTCATCATTTTATCGAAAAACGTTTCACAACCGTTTCGCAAAATTATCGTTTCAACGAATGCTTTTTTTTCTGAAACTGTAAATATTTCAGGATTTATTTCAAGACCATCATCGTGTAGAACCCTATAGGTTAGGTTAGGATTGTTTTATAAAAATCCTGAAATATATACGGTTTAATAATTAATCCTGAAATATATATGCATTCGTAAAAACGATAATTTTGCGAAACAATCAGTTGTGAAACGTTTTACGATAAAATGATAGCTACCCGCAGAAACGATAGGCGGCAGCACTAATGCGACAGAAGAGACACTATGCGGACAGTAAAAGAAACTTATCAAGGTAAAACATTCAAATTGATGGCACCAGTTGGTAGCACCGTCTATGTGCACGTACCCTAACAAGGAACGTGCAAAAACTATAGGCGGCAGCACTAATGCGACTGAAGAGACACTATGCGGACAGTAAAGAAACTTTTCAGTGTAAAACATTCAAATTGATGGTAGCACCGTCTACGTGCACGTTCTCTATTGAATTAAACGTGGTTTCTTGCATTTATTCGCGCTCGTTCTCATAATACAGCGGCATCTATCGGGATTCAGATCTAATGAAACAATTGACATGACAACTCACCTTAATCTCAATAGGGGGCACTGCTGTAGCATTAGTTAAATCCGTAAAAAATGTGTCAAAGTTGTCAAAAGCGGTTTCCCCGAGCTGTTTCAGTATGTCATCGGGGTCAGCGGCCTCTGTGACGTCGTTCTCCAACGTCAGCCCCCCGACGATGTTTGAGAGGTCCGCTTGTGACAGTTCCCCCAGCGAAGAGGCCATTTGTTGGAGCTGGGCCGCTGCCTGCCCGCTCGCAGCGGCTACCGCATCCTGGAACGTTGCAGTTTTAGAGGTTAGAATCCGGAAGAGTTGCGCCATCTGTTGGTTAGTAGGAAGATTGTTGTACAGTGACTGACATCTATTGACTGAACTTTGAAATTTTTCAGTATGTATCTGTGATAATTAAAAGCGCTAGATGCTGCTAATAGTGGCAGATTCTGGTGGCTTATAGTCCAAATCATTATGACAAAAAGAAACCAAATAATCAGTAGAAGTATAAGTCAGTGAAATGACGACATGATTATCAAGATCATTGATATCTCACGCGGATTTACACTAAGGCTGAGCTTTTCGCAGAGCAGCTGTTTTTAGAAGCACCACTCACCTGTAGACAATTTGAGAGGTCGACCATTCTACCCTCATTTTCGGCTGACCACCACTCATCTTCAATAAATGGCATCGCCAAAGGCAATGACGCTGCATGCGTCCCCGCCACCTTGCGCCGCTTTCTCACGCCAGATGGCGCTAACGTCTATGTTGTCACTGAACTGCAGATGGCGTTGTTATCAACACGACACTGTCACTGAATCACGTAATGTTCTTGCACTGTTCCCTGTTAGCGTCATTTGTGAACGGAATACGCTTATCTCACAGCTTGTTTTCCCATCAGCTGCCTGCGAACACGAAGGGCATAGGCTCGATGTCTTCAAAAAATAATTTACTCCTGCTTGCCCTACTGAAGGCGGTATTTTAGAAAGCGGAGTACAACGAGCAAAGCAGTCAATGCAGGATGGTTACTGCGTTTCTAGGTATAGGGAACGTGCAGTAACTATAGCCGGCAGCACTAATGCGTCAGAAGAGACACTATGCGCACAGTTAAAGAAACTTATCAGGGTAAAACAGTCAAATTGATGGCACCAGTTGGCAGTACCGTCTATGTGCACGTTCCTATACAAAAAAAATAATTCTGGAGAGACGACCATGATCAATCCTTAAAAACTCTTTTAGCTATAATCTAGCGTTCTGCCGTTCTTTTGTTTTTAGTTTGTGACTTTAACAAATTTAAATACGACTTGTACACATTTACTGATATGTGTGGAGTTGGAGTTGATCGCGATCATGTCTCCACACCACAGTCACCCTGGATGATTTAGAAACCATGAAGCAAAGCAGTGTTGCTGTCTGTGTTTAGCTATAAACGAGTTGTAGGCTAGACACGTCTATCGCATACACCAACAGAGGCTCATATCACACAGTCACTTGGTGGGTGCGGGAAAGCGGCCACCAATGGAGCAGACCAAGAAGATGGCAGGTTAATGTAGTTGTAGAGATCATGAGGGCAGGCCTTTGCCCAACACTGGGACACTAGGAAAAGCTAATTTAAACAATAGTCTAGTCAAAAGGAAATTTTTGTGTAGAGCTAAACACAGACTCAACTTAAGGTCTACAAAATATGCCAATAGACCAGAGGGGAATTGGTTTGGAACTTCAATCTGTATCGTATTTCCCATAAGGGCACACGTACCCCATGTCCAGACCCCCGACCTCACGAGGGTGATTTTTTTTCTAATTTGCACTGTCTCCGACGTTATATCACAAATTGAAGTACCATTATCCAATTTAACTCTCACGTGTTTATTTTATGAACCCAATTTTTTAATGGTCATTGTATACGTTGTATTATCTTTAAATAATTATATATTTATTAATTTATTAATAATTTGACATTTACCATGGGCCAAATGCCATTTAAAAATGGGCAAATCTGCAAAATACTACAAAGCTACCGCCTGGACAGTATTTTCGACGTGTGATGATATTATTTTCACAGATGTGAAATCAAAAATCTGTTTCTAGGTTCGATCTGCGTTCTCAAAAAGTGCGCTACATTAGCAAAGTTGTTATTGGATTCATAAAATAAATTAAAGTATGAATTAAAGATGCACTTGGAATGTCAACTCTGACCTTACTGAGTTTTATAAAATACAGCGCACATACCGAAGGCGGGAAGTTATTTTATTTCATAATGTATTTTTATAAGCGGTTAAGGCCATCTTTTCATTGATATATATAGTTATTTTATAGATAATTATAAATAATTTACGATACAAATAAGTAAGTGTATAAAAATTATTTTTATAAGTAAGCTTCATTATTTTTACTGTCAGCATTTTAATGTTTGACAGTTAACATTTGCGTAATGGCGGAAATTATACATTTTTTTCCTGCTATGCCCAGGCAATTACAAGAAAATAAAACTTTTGATTCATGTAGTTAAGTTTTTAAATGATTTAAAATTCGGTTGTGCAATATTATGTGTACCTAGATTGCCGCTACCACATTAACGTTTATTCGATATGCGTCTCAAACACATGAGCTAAGTTAATCAAAGATATGTCAAATGTTGGCGTTGTAAGTAAGAGGACTATAATTTAAAAAAAAAACTTAAAAATAAGTGACATTATACCAATGAAAGTCACTGTAGGTGTACATTATATATTTTCCAAAAATTTTTTTTTCTGGGCCATATCTTCTGAGGTTAATTTTATTTCCGCCCACTTTTAGCAATTGTATTGACTACAAATTCGGTACCGATATGTAGTTTGAATGACAACATAAGTACAGTCAACAAAAAGTACAATTAATATCAAGAAAATTCTTTCATTATCCTATCTAGTCCAGCAGAAACAATTTTTTATCAAATAGTAGTTAAGCAAGTATGTGAAGTCCGGCCTAAGACTGGCGGAGTTACAGCGCTTTCAACGTGGCATAAAAAGCGTAAATATTTATATGCCCAGCAGTGGGACATAGATATAAACTAGGAAGGAAATAATAATAATAATGTACGTAATTTATAACAAGCTTGTGCAAAAGGGATGAACCTTACCTTCCTTCTGTTTCTATTTGGGATAATGACACCACCAATCAACTGAAGTACTTTCTATGAGCTACCAAAACACTATTCCCATAGATTTTGATGCCAACTTTGGAATTTGAATTTTGCAGTTCAGAGCTAAAATAGCATCTTAGAATTACTGTACAATGGTGTCATCTACCCTATACTGTTAAAAATATCTATGATCTTAAATTCAGAGGTTAATAACGAGAAATGATAATGGTATACAATTTACAAGTATCATACGTACACTTGGTAACAATGACAGTTATTTGACAAGTATTTGTTGGCGCAAATCTCTCAAGTGTCTTTAGTGCGAAGATAGTGAAATGATACCTCATTGCGTCCATAACTCGTTGAACAACAACAAAAGCGATTTTATATCACGACTCATATCCCAGACGGGGAGTGCTGAAACAGTCGCCAGATTACAAAAAATATAAATGTTCAAATTGAAACAGCAGACAAAAATAAAATAAAGAAATGCTGACACTAAATAAAAAGTTGTCTAATTTTTATCACTATAGTCACTATCTTTGAATTAAAACTACCGATAGTAAAGACATAATTATCAAATAAGAAATAAGAGTCACTTTCGTAATAGTACTCGAAGAATGCCAGATGTTTTTCGAACCAATCTGTAGTTCTTTTTCATTTTTTTTTTACATAAAACTGACTCATGATTGACCCTCGGCTGATGGAACGATGATGATGCCAAAGGTGTATCTCACAGTTTCTTTAACATCCTCAGTTTAGCTTTGAAGAGCCCAAGGTCAATCTGGAATACAGACGATGGGCGCGCTTTCAGCTCGACTTGGTAAGAACAAGATGAAGACGAGGCTATCTAGAAAAAGAACGACGGACTGGTTCGAAATATGTAAGGCGCACCTCGAATACGAATACGTGGATAAGTGACCGCGTGTTTCTTATTTCAGTAATTATAACTAGTCACTAATTACTGCATTGATAAACTCTGTCTTGTTCTCAGAAAAAATACGCTAGTGTACAATAGAAATGAAGGCCACTTATAAGGCGTTCATTTATTACGCAAGACCGTTTTAAAGAGGGGGTATGAACAAGTTTTAGTTTTTCTTACGGGCGTTAATATTGTACGTAAGATCACAAAAGAATTATTGCTATTTTTCTTGAAAATGTAAGTAAGTTTACTGATGTGTGACATTTAGGGGTCCAGCGATATTTAGGTTAGTGCTAAAAACTGTCTTACGTAATTAATGATCAGCCCCTAACGTGGTATTATTCATGCAATGCGCCGAGTTCACCTTGCGATGTCCCGATGGATCGACCTGCGCGAGGGCCGCATGTGCGCACGCACTTATCTGCGAACAAGGGAGAAGCACATTGATAATCATTCGAAGTTCAGACTAGCGTCACTGTCCTTCTTCAACTAGACCAGTTGGAAAGAGACGATAAGAGGCTTTGTGCCCTGTTGTCCCTTTCAAACTGGACCAGCAGAATACGTCAAACAGAATTGTTGCCATTAAAGGCTTGTCAAACTTGGCGATTTTAAGGGAAGTCGGGCCCTCTTGGTATCTACTCTTTGACATAGGTCCCTTTCGTTAGTGTACTTTTGGAAATAAACTTTATGTCAACGATAATCGTGTGTTAAAGGTAAAGAGTTTTGGATTCAAACATGCGGGAAGGGGTCTAGTCTCCATAAATTATATCTCTGGTCAGTTCTTTTAACGGACTATTGAAAAAAGGCATTGTCAAGTAAAGTGTTGTGTATTATAGCACCTAAGTGAAATTGCTGCTT
Organism: Archips xylosteana; assembly: GCA_947563465.1. Lineage (NCBI taxonomy): Eukaryota > Metazoa > Arthropoda > Insecta > Lepidoptera > Tortricidae > Archips > Archips xylosteana. The sequence goes on from OX387343.1 coordinate 2,224,732, forward strand.
TTTCTATGTTCATTTGGTAACTAGGTGTTGGGTGGAATGATTGACAGAGCAATATTATTTTGTGACACAAAAATTACTACTACTACTACTACTGCGCTGGCTCAAGGACCCAAAGAGGATCTTGGCCTCCGACACCAGAAGACGCCATTCAGCACGGTCCTGCACCACTTCACGCCAGTCGGATCTTCTTAGGGCGTTCAGGTCCTTTGTGACTACCTCGCTCCAGCGATATCTGGGACGTCCAACCGGCCGCTTACCGATCGGACGCCCCAAATATGCTGACACAAAAATTAGCCATAAAAAATTGTGCAGTTAACTTTCATACTAATTTTAACTAACGGTGTTAATGTGTCCAAATTTTCAACTCCCCCTGTTACTTTTGAAGGAAGGTAATAAATATCGTTAATAGTAGAAAACTCCCAAATAAGCAAAAAAAAATACAAAAGCCTCGCGATATAGACCATATAATATTACAATACTCTTTGGTATAGACCCTAAAATGCTTGCAGCTTTTTCTCGCTGTATACAAATGCTGATACGTTGTACGAGGAAGCTGCCAGCTCTTCAGCCACAATGGTATCCCTTTTATTAATTGTACATATTTTTTTAATGGGAAGTACCTGAGAGACCGAGTTTCCCTCTGGCTGAAACTCGGTACCAAGCGTTTTCCCAGAGATAAGACCAAGCTAGATCAATTATTCATCCCCGAAAACCCCCACATACCAAATTTCATCAAAATCGTTGGAGCCGTTTCCGAGATCCTAATTATATATATCAAGAATTGCTCGTTTAAAGGTATTAGATTAGATTAGATAGATAGAATCAGAACAAATGTTCAAATACATATTAATACATTTTTTTAAAATACATAATCTCTTTTTTTTGTTTAAACGTGTTTTTGATTTAGATTATACTATTGAGTCAATAACGAAATCTTTTAGAATTTTATGTGTACAGAGATGTTAGTGAACTGTAAATAGGTAATTTACCCGCCTCAATTGACAGAATGCCCCTGGCTACCCTGTTCGACATTAATCATGACATGACAAAGAAAAATTTAATCAAAATACCTACGGGCCAATTGGTTAAGCTATTCTGCTCGTAAAAACTAGAATTAATCACTATTGCAACAATCGTAACATCAACGCAATACATGGAGAATTAAAAAAAAAACAATGCACGGAAGGCTGGCAACACAACGAAGAAGGCACAGATAAAAAACGCGAACAATGCCAACGCTCTTTCACTATAATTGGCGCTAAAAAAACGACTTTTGTTTTCTAAACGTTTCCTAGTGCACTTTCTTCGCAGTCAGTTCGTGCGCAAAGTTATCTGTCGGTTGCAATGTCGCTGTCGTCAACGCGATTGCGTGCGGTTACGTATGAAAAAGCGATAGTTCCAATTTTGGCCACTTATATGGTATTTTGGTAAGTATTGTTGTTTTTTTTTTTAATTTATGTAAAGACGTTTTATCACAGGATTTTTTAAACTTTAGGGTCTTTATCATCATATCAGCCGAAAAACGTTTACTGCTGGACAAAAGTCTCTTCCAAATAGTGATTCCTACGACCTTGATCGCCGGTCCGTCTTGTTGAGGGCTCCCCACACCATATTATTTTCTTTAATCCTGCCTTAATCAATCCTTCGTTGCTTGATAATATTTACTGTATATTACAAGAACTTTAACGCATTTCTTTAGTTCTCAAAACCAATATTTAACTTATACTTAGTAATAGGTATATACATATTTTAAGAAAGAGTTAAACTTTTTTTGAGTACTGAATGAATTATTTTTTATTAAATTGGTACCTACCGTGTGGCACTGCGGTTTCAAAATTACTACTTAAAGTATTTTTTTTTGTCTTAGACCAAAGTCTGCGTCACTTTTAAAAATAAATCGTAAAAGTCATTCTGTTGAACGCTTTCTAATCTTAATAGATCAAAACGCATCTTGTTGTAAATTTAAAATGACATAACGCGGATACGTAATTGTGTGGCTGCATATTTATGCAGACTGCATTATTCATCGAATTATGATACAGTAATTAAAATGCATGAAATTACAATTTGTTACTTGCTCGTAGACGTTCAAATATGACGTCGTGGCGGTTCAGTCATCAAAATTTCTATCACGTAAGGATTCTTCGGAACATCCGCTTCAGATAGATCGTGGAAACTAGTAATCGACATTTATCTCGATGCGTACGGATTTCGACATTTAAACTTAAACACTAAAATGTTTATAACAAATACGTAATTTATTAGATCATTACGAAAGTACTTAGCTTCAAAATAAAACCAAATAAAACGCAAAAATAGATTTTAGTTCTCCTAGTTGGCGGTAGATGGCGCTGTACGCTACTAAATCTACGCTGTTAAAGTGAAACTCCTCGAGGAAACTCTCGGCAATATTGCAGTTGATTTATGGACTTTAGCCCGAAGACTTGGGCCTTGATTCAACTTCCTACTGCATGGCAAAGACCTTGCGCACGCGACGTTTATTCAATATTAGAAATTACAACACTCAATTATAATGGAGTCATTTCAACCTTTAACGCGATGCAATAAGACTCAATTTTGATAGTGTCGAAGCTCTAGCTTTATTTATAGTTATTTTTTTATTACATGCGAACAATACTTTGCAGCACCAAGTATTAAATAAATAACAATGGATATCGATAGAGAGTCTTATATTTCCAATAAACAGCATCTAAACACTTTTGGACAATCGGACATCGAGTTCGCCGGTTTATAGTATAAGCAACAATTAATTGTTAAATGCTGGTTACCTAACCACTCATTATTTATGAATGTGGCTTGAGGAAGAGCCTTCAACATTCTATCACGAGATCATTATGGTCGTTATATCAATAAAAAATGCACTTAAGCAACCATTTGACTTTAAGATTTTATTTCATCCACTTCATTATAATTATCATTATCTCGTACATTCCAAAAAAAAAACATGCGCGGAATGGAACGCAGATTTTACGTTTCGTTTCACGGGCTAAATATTACATGTTTTTGTTTTTTATTTAGACTATATTTAGTCTTGCTTTGACATAATTATCCTGTGAGCTTTAAAATAATTTTCTTTTATATACAAAACATGTGCATCTTTAGCTTGAATTAAGAAAAATTCAAGAAAAATTACACTACGATTCGTGTTTATGCGTAGAACAAAACGCAGCTTTTGTTTTGTTTTTAAACTTTGACAGAACTATAGTGAAGTTAAGTGAGTGACCTTTATTGATTTTTGTTCCACTGACCGGCGCACTCAATTTGGCTCAGAAATCTGTAAAAAAACTGTTCTTATAGTCTAGGCGAGCGATGGCCGAAGATGGCTATTCAGACTCTAGCGATTCAGAGCCAAAACCGGGTCCCAGTGGAGTTAAAATGGAACTTAAAACCGAATGCAAATCGGAAGACAGTTCGACATCTGAGTCAGAACTTGGAGCATATAGTGAAAAATTCAAGCCTATGAAGGCATTATACTCCGATAGGATCATGCTGCCAGTACCAGACGCTCCTTTGTTTGAGAATTTGCAACAATACGAGGCGTCTTTAGTAGAAACTAATACGTCAATTTTAGCCGTTGGTAAAAGGAAAGAAGCTTTGGAACGGGAAGAGAAGAAACTTGAACAGAAACTAGCGACGCAGAAGGCGTTAGAGGAGAAAAATCGACTTCGTTTTGCTAAATATGAAGGTAAGGTTTTGAGGTTATGTTTACGTTTGCTTTGCGCATGCCCGACGCTTGTCAAACCTATCTATGCTTCTCGACGGTGCGAGAATTATCGTGCGTTTCTTTACATTGCTGGGCCTCGCGACTATGTATTTTAAAGTGATCGTTCATCGACGGCAGTGTACAGCAACTCGCGATATTTCTCTCACCATCTAATTGAGGCTTAAGGGCCACCATGTTGAATTTTAAATTGTCAATTTGTTGGGCAACGCGTTCTGATTGGTTGATATACGCAATGTCAGTGATGTTATTATCTTGTATCAATATTTTAACCAATAGAGGGGAAGGTCTCCTTCCAAATCAGTTTTTTCTATGGTTCTATGGCTGTGGATAGATCATTTTTGAGCCAGTCTTTTTGTGATTTTGGGTTTTGATACTATAGCTGTTTAATGGTACATACATGAAAGAAGATAGGTAGTAAGGTATAGGTACTAACGGGCTATTTGCCGCAACTCAACATCTCTCGGGCTGTTTTATTCATACGAAAAAAGATAAAAACAGCCCTCATAATTGTAAACCTCTAGCGGCAAAATACGCAGCAGTTTTATTTGAGTTAATGTTAAATTCTTTTGTGTTTTCTTTGCTAACTGTTAACACCACCTTCGACACACAACTCAACTGCTGAATGCAATAAGGGCCGAAGTACAAAATTTTGGGTTTTGAGGTTAATCCGGAATCATGTTCTACACTCACACACAACTACGATTCCGGATTAAACTCAAAAACCCAAAATTTTTAACTTTGGCCCTTATTGCATTCAGCATGCAAACTAATCACTCACACAAAAACTAATTAGCCGATTTATCCCGTCGCCAGTGAGATGTTCTGGAATATGATGAGAATCCAACCACGGTTATTATCAATTTGGGCTAATTATAAAAAATAATAATTTTTAAAATTTAATTGATATTGGTTTTTTAGTTAGTCTGATGTGAACATACAGTCAAGACATACTTTTGTGTTTAAAATATCAGTAACAATTTACATTGTGTAATTATTGTAATAAATTAAAAAATATTTAGTTATAATAAACTAGCCATTGCCTGCAATTCCGTCTGCAAAGAATTTTCTTATCACTATCTCTTGGGGGCTATGCAATTTTCTGGTATAGGAACTATCCCGTTGTTTATGACATGTGTTCTCAAATTATGTCCATATTAAATCGGTTCAGCAGATTGAGCGAAAAGTGGTAACAGACTGACGGAGCCAATTTTACATAATTAACCTCCTAAGGCCCGTCCTATTTTCAGGACTGTACAATGTAATCCTTTCAGCCCAAGTAAATGTTAATATTCATCAAATAGCGTCCCAATGTCCCAAAATAAGGACACACACTAATTAGCAATTACAATATTGTCTAAAATATTGATACCGGAAATCTCAAATGGCGTAAAGGACAAAAATGCGAAAATGAGTCTTAAATGCCATTCGATAGGGAAAAAAAAGCTGTATACGATGGCATTTAAGACTCATTTTCGCATTTTTGTCCTTTACGCCATTTGAGATTTCCGGTATTTGGTAATAATTGAAGTCCCGGGCTACCAGTGTAAGTGCCTATAAATAGGACACTGGGTTGTTATTGCAAACGTCCTAAATATAGTTTGGGCCTCAGGAGGTTAATATTATTAAGGATTATTTCCAACCATGGAATAATGGCTCTGCTTAGCCATTAAATAAAAATATTAAAACAAAACGATTATGAACTTCATTAAAGTAATGACAGAAAAAACAACAGTTTACCAAACTTTACAGTGTTTGTCTTTTTATTGTGAAAAAAACTTTACATGAATGTAGTCTCAAAAATTTTTAACCACATTTTTACTATTTGCCATACAGTCTTAAACCACTTACATGAGGTGGTAACGTCAGAAAAGATAGGCCATGGAGGTCTTAGGATTGTTCATTGTTAGTCAAGATTCGTCATCATTTCAGTCGAAAGACGTCCACTGCTGAACATAGGCCTCCCCCGAGACTCTCCAAACAGATCGGTCCCGTGCTATCCGCATCCAACGCGATCCCGCAACCTTAACCAAGTTGTCGCTCTATCTCGTTGGAGGCCTACCTATACACCTACCTATAGTCGAGATTGTTTAGTCACAATCAATATCAATATATAATACTATATTTACCCCCTGTTTCACCATCCATTGATCAAATTTATTTGACAGATAAATGTGATGCCGTCTCTGTTTGTTTTGTCTGAATAGTCGGAGACGGCATCACAATTATCCGTCAGTCAAAATTAATCAATGGGTGGTGAAACAGCCCCTTAGTGTAACAATAGGATAGCCGATAGATGACACCTCAAATTAACTTTTCTATGTGCTGTCAACATGATGCTCCCATAGATTTTGTATGACAACACAGGCTTGTGATGTCACTTATTTTCTAACTAAATCGACTAACTGTTGATTTGTTTCAAAGCATCTAAACAATTTAATTTTGCTAGCAATTGCAGATTAATGGTTTTTTTAGGAGTAGCATTTGGCTTTTTATCAGATACTCTTTTAATTATTATTGTGTCAACTTCCAAATAGATCCAGCAATTGAATCGAAACTTGTAGTGGTAGAGCCATGTTGTAGCTAGCCGCTGCATCACGAATGGGCCGGCTCGTCCGGGGCAGTACCACCCTCTCACAGAACACCGGCGTGAAGCAGCAGTAATCCTGCTTGCGTTTCGTACGGTCAGTGAGAGTGCCGGGGGCCCAATACCTCACCCCTTCCCTCTCCCCCATCCCCTATTCCCTCTCCTTTAGGGCCGACAACGCACTGGCATTGTGTAAAGCGCTGCGGGTGTCTATGGACAGTGGTGTTCATTTAACATCAGGTGACCCACTAGTTCGTTTGTCTGGCCTATATATCATAAAAAAAAAACTTACGGATTTTTAATTCCAATGCTAATCTGAAACTAGGCCTCGATCGCCTGTGCCGATCGGGATTATTAGCAAAAAAATAGCACTTTACAACAGAAATACCCTTTCAAGTTCAAGCCATTGCCGATCGGAATTATTAGCAAAAAAACCGGCCAAGTGCGAGTCGGACTCGCGCACGAAGGTTTCCGTACCGTCTAATATATAAAAATCTCGTGTCACGGTGTTTGTTACCGAACTCCTCCGAAACGGCTTGACCGATTTTTATGAAAGTTTTTTCTCCATATTCGGTAGGTCTGAGAATAGGTCGTAGGCTACTTTTCTTCGCGGACGGAGTTGCGGGCAGCAGCTAGTTATCTAAAAAAAATTGCGGTTTACGATTTATGACGTATTAAAAAAAACTACTTACTAGATCTCGTTCAAACCAATTATCGGTGGAAGTTTAAATGGTAATGTACATCATATGTATATTTTTTTAGTTTTATCATTCTCCTATTTTAGAAGTTAACAGGGGCGGGACACACATTTTACCACTTTGGAAGTGTCTCTCGCGCAAACTGTTCAGCTTAGAAAAAAATGATATTAGAAACCTCAATATCATTTTTGAAGACCTATCCATAGATACCCCACACGTATGGGTTTGATGAAAAAAGAATTTTTGAGTTTCAGTTCTAAGTATGGGGAACCCCCAAAATTTATTGTTTTTTTTTTATTTTTGTGTGATAATCTTAATGCGGTTCACAGAATACATCTACATTACTTACCAAGTTTCAACAGCATAGTTCTTATAGTTTCGGAAAAAAAGTGGCTGCGACATACGGACGGACAGACAGACGGACATGACGGACCCATAAGGGTTCCGTTTTTTGCCATTTGGCTACGGAACCCTAAAAAGGTAGCACTTTACAACAGAAATACCCTTTCAAGTTCAAGCCATTGCCGATCGGAATTATTAGCAAAAAAAAGGTAGCACTTTACCACAGAAATACCCTTTCGAGTTCAACAGGGTGTCCGCTAATGCGTCCGCGTGGCCCGTGGATTGTGACGTCACGTGGACTCGCGATCAGTGCCTGGAAGCTTTGCGCCTGGGTGGCCCCCCCCCCAAAGGTCGACGGCCACGGCAGGCGCAAGAACCGCGTGCAATGGCCGACCTAGCACGCCTGACCTATTATATAACGCATACGCGAACACCCATGCCCACTACAAAATGAGTGACGGCATTAAAAAAAATCTTTTTTTTGTGACCAAGGATGATATAGACTGGATTGGCAGTCGCCATAGTAGGGATCTGCCGCGGTTTTTGTAGTTCGATTATTAAATCTAGATGGCGCTGAAATATAGCCTGAGGCTTTGAAGGCAAAACAATAAGACTAAAGATATTTCATATCACTGCAAATGTATTTATGCAATATTTTTGAAAAATAATACATTTGTAGTAATATGAAACATTTGTAGTCTTATTGTTTTGCCTTCAAAGCCTCTGGCTATATTTCAGCGCCATCTATATTTAATAATCGAACTACAAAAACCACGGCCGATCCGTACTCTGGCGACTGCCAATTTAGTCTATATCATCCTTGGTGTGATGACCCATTCAAACTGGGGTTTTTAAAATTGTTAATATATATTTATAATGCGATGTTCACCATCAATTAGATAATTTTTCACTGAAGTCGTATTTATAACTATCAACGCGCTATTCCTGTCGATGTTATTTCGGGAGAATGGAGATTACAGATGTGAGTTTGGGCCTTTGATTATACTTATTGTCTCTTTGTTTTTTCAAAGTTCTTCACATAAAGATATTAAAAATAGCTTGGAAATGTTGGAAGGTCACGGAGCATGTTAATCTGTCGCTATTACGAGCAGTTAACCGCTACACCGTATCTGAGATGCGACACGTCATTACTAAAGGCTTATATTAACAAACTAGTCTTTCCAGTCGCATTGTCATTCCGTTTTTATAGTATTTATCCCGGATGTTAATAGCTTTTATTCCGGATAAATGCGTAGTACCCGCGGGAAAGCGATAAACGATTTCTTCGCAGAGGGAGTCGCGGGCTACAGCTAGTATGGTATAAACGAAAGCTTGAGTGCCATGTGTTTCTATTCTTTTGTCATAGCTGGATCTCGGAACACATGGACTACTTTTTATGGTTCCGTACCCAGAGGGCGTCTACGGAACCCTATTATTGAGAATCCGCTGTCCGTCTGTCCATCCCGCTCTATCTCTTGAAACGCAATATCTTCTAAAGTGCGAAAACTTTGCGCGTCCGATTCCGCTGGTTTTTATCGCGTGCATTTTCGATGAAGTTTAAGAGAGATTAGATTTAAAACACTAGTTTTTTTATGTTTTTTATGCGTGTCAATTTTTCATGTATTCAACTGAGAAAAACGAATCACGCGCAAACCTTGCATTTGCTGCGCCACGCAATTGCGTGTGATCAGTCTCTTAGAAATTTCATATATTGCCACGTCACTGCAGATTGCAATTAAAACGTATGTTGTTAAAAATTGCAATGTTACTCCTTAGTCGATAAAGTATAGAAATTGCATCTGTAACCAGATATCATTAAAATACTGAAACGCATAAAACAAATTTCACTTGGAGCTAGAAGCAAATCCATGTTAAGTCAACCTTTACTATTAATGATATTATCTATTCTGTGGTAAACCCGAACTTTAAAAATGGAACACCCTTTAGCGGCACAATGCGCCACAGATAATGTTAATTGTAAGGAATAGACAATCATAGAGTTGCGCCAATCAGCCAGCTGCAGAGGCACTTTCCCGCCATTTTCGCTGAGCACTCTCATTGGCTAAGGACTATCGGGCCGAACCAAGTGTTCCGGCCAGTTATAAATTAGGAGTGGATAATTTTGAACATGGAACAATTTATAATTTTTCTTGCCGTTAATTATAATATTAATAAGTGATGATTTCCATTGCATATAGGGGAGGGGTAATTATTTTATCTGTAGAAATGTACATTATTCCTGATTAACATAGCTTCGTTTTATTTCGTGAAAGTGATGTTTTTCTATTATAATTGCACAATTGATTACATATGTATATTGATCCATGTCCCATTATAATTAATTCCCTAGTTAAATAATGAGATGTCACATTGACTGGCTAGCACAGCGTGGGACGTCCACCAACGAGATGGACGGACGACTTTGTAAAGGCCGCAGGTTCAAGGTGGATGCATGCCGCTTTCAACCGTAATGTTTGGATATCAATAAGGGAGGCCTATGTCCAGCAGTGGATGCCCTGCAGCTGAATTGATGATGATGATGATAGCGAATGATTTAGGTATTTTTAGGTTAAAACCAAAGCCCTGGCAACCCTGTCAAAGGCTAACTCAGCCACAATAGAAAGTTACGGTTAACTGCAGCGCATATTTTAGTTCTAGAGATATATCTGACATTCCTAGAAACCACTAAACAACTTTCCCATGGTATGATATAAAATAGTTAACAATATTATTGGTGTAACATCTCGGTAACCCAGTGGTTCAAGCAGAGGGCCGTGGGTTCGTGCCTTTGAGTTACTCCTTTATCATGAGCCTTACGGTGAATCATCTGCGAGGAAACTCGATGTTCCCGATCCGAGAGGCCTGTGCGCAGTGGGACGTATATAAGCCAGGATGATGATGATGTTGGTACTACTGCCGTGAATTTTCACATGCATCTCTAGAAATAAAAAGACCTAAAGGCCACCACAGACCGCAGCGCGGGGCGTGCGCGCGACGTCGACGTAGCGAGCCCAGCGCGTTGTATAACACTGAATCATATACGCTGCGCCTCGCTGCCTAATGTGTCACCGTATATATGATTCAGTGTTATGCAACGCGCTGGGCACGCTCTGCGCTGGGCGCTGCGATCTGTGGTGGCCTTAACCAGCCCGCACCAGGGTAGACGAAAAAAAAACATCCCCACTTTCTTTATTCTTTTGTTTTTTACGCGTAAGGGAGCTACCTCAACCCTACTAATCAAGTCTACAAGGAGTTTTTCAAAGGCGATCGTTCATACGTAAATTTACTATTTGGGAATTTCCACGTTAACTTAATATCCCTAACTTTACTGTCCCCAATGGTACACGGGTAAAAACTACCAATAACTTACAATAACTCATAAAAACAGTTTAATCATCGATTAAAGTCAACACGCTTCCACGGCTCTCTGAGTCCGGTTACTCTTAAGCCCGCAGTTGCATTCTACTTCGCACAATGCAAGTTTTCGCATTGCACCTATTACGTAACCGCCCACATGGCGCGTGCCATCTCACTCTCACGCCACCCGGTCGTTGACTCGTGCGCAGCGATGGGATTTATAATGAAAAAAATCTGTAAAATCACGCTTTCCACGCTGTTAGGCTGTATAATTTTCTTTGGCTCTGTACACTGGGCTCACTTAACTAGCCCTGTTTTGCGCTATTTGTAATGCGGTTTCATTGCCCAAGTGAGACGATATTGACGATTATTCACCCCCGGTGAGATGTCGTGAGATTTGGCTCCCTTTTAAAAACTTTCGTTCACCAACTGATATGGACTTTTTTTTGCAATAAACTGTTTTTTTTTTCATACACTAACGCGATGATTTTTCATTCTCGTGAGATTTCCAACGCATTAATAACATATTTTCAAAATGCGTATAATGTTAAACTGTGCTTGATTGCGCGAAGGATTTTGCCAAATATCACGCACGTCATATTTTATCGCAAGACGGTGTAAATATGCGAGACAACTGGATTAATTTAGCAAAACACGTCTAACCCAAAATATTTGCCATACAAAATGACGTGATATTTGCAGAGACTTTCTCCCCGCGTGAGATTGGATGAGATTCGCCGCGACCGATCTTAAACGCCTCACGTATTTAATGGTCGCAACCTATTTTGAAAAACTTCAGAACTGTTTTTGCGAAAATTCGTAGTAATGTTATATTGTTAGATGTGAAAGTTTGCGAGTGTCTGCTGATCGGATTTGTATAAGGCTTGGTATATAAATATATGGATCTCTGAAATTGTACAACAAGAGCATAAAACGAACCATCTTACCCGAGACGTTCATGTAGCCATCTGAGCCGGTACGGCGAGGGTGGATAGACACGTCGAGAGGAAAATGGGTTTAATGCTCGAGTTTTACACTCTGCTTTTCAGTTCTATTGCAAGTAAATTAAACAGCAACATTGGAAATAATATTTACAAGCTCTTATTTTTTATGTATTGCAATATCTATAATAATAAACTACTAGATTTGCCTAATTAAAACAAGAAACTTATTTTTATAAATTTCTACTGTTCGTGGCTGTTTGCGCCCGATTGCCTTGGTCTTAGACGAAGATTTTACTTTATGCACTAGAGCATCAAAATCTATTTTATGCAGCATTTTCTAGAAATAAAGAACAACTTTACGAGCATGAGAAGTTAAAAAAAAAAATGCAAGGATGCGGTGTTATCGCTAAAGAGCGATCTGTTCTTACTTAAATTGTTTAATCGGATTATTATTTAATTTAAAACGACCCGGAAGACAACTCGTAAACTAGATATTGTTCCGGTACAACTCTGTTCTCGTCGAAACTTGTTTTTTATCATACCCCATTTCAATAGATAATCTATCCGTTACCTTGACGCTTTTAGCTCCAAACGCACAGACAGCGGAGGCACAGAATATATAATAGTACCAACGTACAGAATGGACACGCTCCACCCCGCACCGATTCGAGTTACCCCACCCCTCAAGGCGCAGATTGCCGGACCCCGCCGGAATCCAGAAGAGTGCGCGCGCAATGTATGTAGGCGTACGCGTGTACAGACGTCGTCGTGCTTATGTAGATTCAAGAACGCGTATTTGTACGTCGTGTCCGCCGCGTGGCGGAGGCGTGGTGGTGACGGTTGTACAACCGTTCATACAAGTTAGAATATTACAACCGTCACTGCCACTCCGCTGTCTGTTCGTTTGGAGCTTTAGATTGAATTTTGTACGGAGATAGCTTGAGATCCGACGGTACGTGTCCACCTATAGTATAAATCTTCCCAGGTGAATTTTTCGCTTCGAGCCATTACATTAAATTTGAACCTTAATACTATGACGATACAGTTTGTTTTGAAAGATAAGGGCTCGAAGCGAAAAGTTCACCTGAGAAGATTTATACTATACTATAATCCGTTATCGGCAGAATTATGCTCGGTCATCGTCGTCCGAACTCGGCCGATCGAATAAAACGTATGTAAAGGAACGAGAGCGCCTACACTGCTACCGTGGTGTAAGCGTACCGTAGCAGCGTAGGCGCTTTCGTTCATCATACGTTTCGATCGGCCGAGCTCGAACGACGACGCCCGAACATACTTCGGCCGACAACGGATTAGATGGACACGTACGGCTAGGTAGGACATGGAATAGTTCTTATCCCGGTAAATTGCGTAATTCCCGCGGGAAAACTATAAACAAATTAATTGCGGAGGGAGTCTCGGGCAACAGCTAGTCGTCTGTATCGGATACTCTATGGTAAACAAAGAGTATAGATGGTCCGATAACACATAGATTAGTTTAATTTCGTCGTCATTTCCTCGGGATCGGTAAATAGCTAAGTCTAGAAACATCGGTGTTCGTCACACGAATAGGGCTGCCTTTAAAAAAAATATACCCTGAGAGCATCGCAATTTCTCGAATTTTCCGCCCTACAGTTTCGCTCGTAGGTCCATAAATTCTCCATCGTTGACAGAAAATGTTCAACGAATGCATTACTCATAGGAATTGATAACAATTCGCCTATTATTTTAGGCAATTCCGTAAAAGTTGTGACTTTTTAAACACCTCAACCCATTGTAAATCAACTGACGTCGATGAAAAGTCATTGCTTTTTACGAACTGAGGATACGTTGTCCAATGAAAGTTTGACTTTTTCTCGCCGCCCGACCCACGATGTGATTTTCCCCCGATTTTCAAATAAACTGCCAGAATTTATGCTTGAAGCCGCGGTTAAATGCTAACGCATTCGCAGCCGTCTATAAAAGAAAAATTAGCCAAATGCCGCAAACGCACATGTGCGTCCAACCGCCTACAATGTCACGACGCATATCGGCGTTAACGGCACTGCCAATTCTTGCAGTGTAGCGAACATTAACCAACGCATTACGACGCAGTGGAACAATAGTTGCGTGACTTGCCCGCGATGGCCGGGGCGTGCTCCGTCGCCACTTAAGTGCACTGACTCTGCTTTTTTTAAAGAAACTTTTACTCGCGATTATTGTATTACAGCGCCATCTGTGTTTCGATTAGCTAATCACGTGCGCGGTTTTGATCAAATGAAAACGAAATGCAATGCGGCGCCACAACGAATTTTAAAAAATTACGTATCGTGACGTCCATTTCAGCATTTCACTCTTGTAGGTATTTAATATTATTAGCGCGAACGGAACGCCATGCGAAGTTCGAAAATCGAATGTCGTAGTATAAAGCCTGGAATAGGATGACACTGGGAATCAACTGACGTACTTTTTATGAGCTGTCAAAACTCAAAATTCTCCCATAATTTTGTATGGCGCTAGTTATGACGTCACTTCTAGCCAGCTTAAAAATATATAGAAAGCCACTATATATTTGTTTTCAGGGGTAAAATGAAGGGTTTTTAAAGAGGAATTGTGTGTTGTAATTGTTTTACGAGCTGTTGCGCGCTACTCCGTTTGAGAAGAAATCGTTTATCGTTATCCCGCGGGAACGGTGCAATTTTCCGGGATAAAAAGTTTCGTATATGTTAATCCAGGTTATAAACTATCTGTGTACCAAATTTCATCGGAATCCCTGTTTTAGCCTGAAAGAGCAACAAGCATTCATTGATTTATGCATACAATTTTTTACGTTTATTATTTGATTGGGATAGGTCTAGGTTGTATACAATTAAAAAATTCACTACATTTTCCCACAAAATTCAGATAAATAACCCCATAGTTAGGTTTAAAACAGCACTTTTGTTGGCTAAGTTAGAGGTACCTATGTTACAATAACTAACTTTGTAAGATATCTCAGTTTGAAAGAGACAACATGAATAATTTACTGCATAGAGATAAGACGACACGTTGCGTCATTTAATATTAATTAAGACATCTACCTTAAAATAAACATATTACTAAATATCATCATCCCACTTATATACGTCTCACAGGTCACATACCTATTAGAACAAGAGGGCTTGTGCTCTAATTCCCACGTGGATCAAGTGCGGATTGGGAACTTCACACCATTGAATTTCACCGTAAGGCTCAAGGTTAATGTCAAGTGGAATTTCGTAAGTTAATAGAAGTACGAGCCCGGGCTCGAATTCTGGACCCGCTTGAGAGGCCAGAGCTCAAACCACCAGGCTACCACGATAAATTAAACAGTAAAAGCGTGAGGCTATATGGTTAAAAATCTATTTTACTTATTTTACCGCCTTAGATTGAATATTCAAAAAAGATTTTCACTGGTACACTGGTACCTACGTGATAGCCACCAGGGCCCATCCCAAAATTGATAAATGGCCCTTTACTAGAACGAAACAAACTAAACGACGACCAAATAACCTAGTGTTTAGAGAACCTGGCTATGTACAAAGCTTGAGATTCCGGGTTCGATTCCCGCGTCGGGGCAGATATTTGTATGAAAAATACGAATATTTGTTCTCGAGTCTTGGGTGTTTAATATGTATTTAAGTATGTTTATCCGTTGTCTAGTATCCATAGTACAAGCTTTGCTTAGTTTGGGACTAGGTCGATCGGTGTGAATTGTCCCGTGATATTTATTTATTTCATTTTACCTATGAACAGCAGAGGCGAAAGTAGCGATGCCAGAAAGAAACGCACGATGGCATTTCTTTTTTTCACAATCCACGCCAGTTTTGGCGCGCGCGAATAGTACCGGCTCCCGAATCTAGATGTCGTGCGCATCGCACGGAAGTGAGTAAAGTGACGCAACGCATTTCGGGGCATCTGTGTAAACACAGTTTTCTGAATGGCGCGCGATGGCCGACCGGGCGTTCACCCCGCGCGGTCGCTGCCCGCTCAGTGAAAGTGATTCGCGACCGCATGCTACCCATGCCATGCGCCCCTGGTACCGGCGGGCTTGAATTTATAGTTTGCAATGCTATATTTCTCATAGTTATTCGTTTTTTTTTTGCGAAATTATATCAATTAAAGGAACTTTGCTAACATTTTAAGGAATAACACAAGCTACCTTTTATTCCGATATTACCACGAGATCCATTTAAAGTCCGAAAATCTGAATCGCTAATTCTACTATACTTCGTATTTTTAGCATTAGAAATAAGGTAAACAATCTTGATGAGTCTTTATATTGTAAACCGCTTTAAAAATTAATAACTGTTACTTATGAAACCAAAAGAATGTAAATGACCATATTTCCTTGCTAATTGTTACATATTTGCCGTGATTTATTTTACAAAAGTGCTTTTCACTTTAAAGACACGTTTACCTTCTTTCTAATGCAAAAAAAACGAAGTATAAGTGTACCTATATACAGGGTTATTTGTAATTCACTAGCATCCTTTTAACCCTAAACTCCTACCACTTAAACAAATGTTTTTTGTTTTACGGCTTTTGTCATAACTTAATATTTTTGGTGTAATAACGTTTTGAAAATTTGAGATTTCCTCTTATTTTTACGATACTCTGTGTATTTGTATGGGGAAAAAAGTGCTTCATTTTAAAAAGTCGTAAAACAAAAAACATTTGTTTGAGTGATAGGAATTCAGGGTTAAGAGGATGTCAGTGAATTAAAAATAACCCTGTATACAGATGTAGTGCAAAATAAATAAAATAAATATCACGCGACAATTCACACCAGTTGACCATTTGTATATTACAAATGTTATTTCGCACATAAATTCCGAAAAACTCAAAAGGAGTCTGGACTCTGGACTCGAGCCCACGACCCTCTGCTTGGGAGACCATAGGTAAAACCACTAGGGCACCACGGCTACAGCCTCGCTCTGACGTATTTAACCAAAGTTTTTTTGTTAAAACTTTCTCCTAATACCTACACGCTTTTTTTGGCTGACAGTACCTACTTACATTTTCATCCAACTTATTTACCAAAGTTCAAGTCAATCAGACCACTGGGAGTGTGTTAAACTCGATTTTCAAAATTTCACTCAAACTAACACGAAAAGTTACAAAAGCTTGAAAAATTACTTATTAACATATGTATATCCAAGTCTACTCTCGAAGTTAGAACTGACGTCCCATCCTGTTCACGCTTATGTATATAAAAGAGAGTAAGAGGGAAGGCATGATACTGTACTTCGCAGTAGACCACCTGGTAACCGCCGTTCGTAGATGTATAATTTTCATAGATACGTTCCAGTTCGGAAAGTTGTATAGGTGAATTTAGAAAAGCATTGCTTCATCCACGTAGACGTTAGCATTCCTAATTAGAATACCGGCCAAGAGCGAGTCGGATTCGCGCACGAATATTATAAAAAAAAATGGCAAAAAAATCACGTTTGTTGCATGGGTGCCCCCTTTAATATTTATTTTATTCTGTTTTTTAGTATTTGTTGTTATAGCGGCAATAGAAATACGTCATCTGTGAAAATTTCAACTGTCTAGCTATCATGGTTCGTGAGATACAGCCTGGTGACAGACGGACAGGCGGACGGACGGACAGACAGCGAAGTCTCAGTAATAGGGTCCCGAAAAAACCCTAAAAATGACTGTATCAGTTCTGGCCATGACTAAAGATGCAAGGAAAGCCTAAGTTTTTACCTATACCTTTTTTTATCTCCTATGTCCGGACTTTTTAAATAACATCACTCATAAATGCTACTGGAAAAATGTGAAACTAGTTTCCTGTAGGCTTGTTTCTCAAATCCAAAAGGTCGAGAACACTTGTGAACCAAAAATACAGCAGACGAGAAGACCTCTCGATAACCCAACTTCTATTTCAGGTTTATTCGTCATACTGTTTAGATTGGAACATATAATCGCTCCCAAAACAGTGATATCGTGCTAATCAGACATGGCGGCTACGCAGCGTGATGCGTCGCGAAAATCCACCAATCAAACGGCGTCCTTTCCATGTAGCAACACAGCGAAGCGATTTGGTTGGCCGTAATTTTAAATTGACCAATGATATTTCAGGGTTTTTAGGGATATTTTAGGGATCGTTTCTTCGGGACCTTGTCACAGATTATATAATTAGTACGTAACAGATGAGACTTTTTTTGACAGATTCTATACCTACGCTGTTCTAGCAGTCACAGAATAATGTCAAAGCGTAATTTTTTAAGTCCAGTCTGTTGTAATTTATATAGGTAGGTAGTTTAGAAAGGTAACATGTGCTTACAAAGTGTTCTATTAAAGTATTTGAAAATTGACGAAACTTATCGTTCCGTGGCTCTAAATTTTTGAGTAGCTGCTAATTATAATAAAACTAGCTGACCTGGCGAACGGAAACGTTGTTTTGCCATATAAGTTATAGCCTACAACCTATTCTCAGATCTAAAAGATATAGGTAAAAAAATCATAAAAATCGGTCATGCCGTTTCGGAGAAGCTCGATAATAAACACCGTGACACGAGATTTTTATATATTAGATTGCTTCGTGTCAATGGTATCAGTATATATTAGTACTTGATTATTACCAACATGTTATCAAATAGCGTTTGAAAATTAACATTTACCTTAATCTACCATGAATATATTTTGTCCCTAGCTTACACACTTACTAATGGATGTCGTAAATTAGACAGTATATTATTTCATGACAAAATCGGGCAAAGGAGTCTGTAACTTGATAGTGATATATCGCAGACGTGTATCGGAAAAGTGATAGTAATGAAACAATGCCACTATCACTAATGGACTGGTTGAATGACAACTAAAGCATCGACGATATTTTTAGGATTCCACTCAAATAGTGCCAATGAGACTATAGCCAAGACTTCATTATTATCCATGTCCATTTGGTCCGTGTTGTTGTTTGGCCTTTTAAACTGCAATATAATGTTACTTATAATGCTTATTCTCTCTAAAACATGCTCTGTGACTGTTACTGCCAGTAATACTGGCTAATAGGCGAGAGCGGCTGTCGAACTCAAGTGTCGACTCTGATTTGCAGTAGCTATTAATTAGTCTATGATAATTGATAACGCTAAACATAATGATGTTTTAAACTTTCTTTTCATGTTTACGCACCCAACTACTGATTGATACCTTAGGCAAAGAATGAAAGAATGAGAGGAAATTAACAGACGGTCCTACTGGTGAAGAGTTGTTGGAGATAGAAAGCAACGGAATATGTTGTATAGGCCTTATACCAAGAGGCGCATTGAACTGAGAGACATTCTATAAAACATGGGTGGAGCTTTGAAGCGTTTCAAACGCCGTATCATATTGCAATTCTGCGACCGCACACCGCACGCCTAGCGGTGGTCATTAAGGCTTTTAGTTGACGGCTGACATATAGCAAATTGATAAGGGATATCTTTTAGTTCGGCTTGGTCTAAATGCACATTTTGCGATTTTGACAATTTATTGACATTTTTGACTTTTGACGACATTGACGATTTGTTTTTTGACGTGCGGCCGATTTGACATTTTGAGATTTTGACGTTTTGCAATTTAGCCAGCGCGCTCCGGTGGGGGTATATAACCTCGCTTGAACTATGACGCGAAACGCAGGTGTCCTATGCTATGACGCTGTGCCACTGTTTGTTCAGTTGCGTTCACTGTGTCACGGCAAAAATAGAACCAAAGTGCATTGCCTCCTGGCGATAGCAATTAAAAAGTACCATTCGCTATAGAGATGTTATTGAAGCGGAATGAAACAAGGGATAGCCCTAGCGCAGGCGAAGCGTTCGTTTTATTTTTAGCGATATTGTATTGCATGTAAACTTTTTTTTGGCAATAGAAATGACTAAACGACCAAAAAATCTTGACATTTTTTGCTATATATTTTTTATTTGTGTCGCTTTTGTATTTAAGCAGCGGTCTTATTATTGAAAAACGTCTTTTAAAAATTAATAACTTTTTCATACTATATGAAACCATGACAATATTGAATGACTATGCCACGCCGTATCTTAAAAAATACTAGCTGACCCGAATGGCAGGACAGCAAACGTTTTTCAGCCGTATGGAAATTACATATTATTAAAGCATTGACGTATGTAGTAATGAAATGATCAAATGAACTAACCTATACTCGAGAATACGTGAAACTCGTATAACACGAGTTTCATCTCGTCTTACGACGATTTTTAAGGTTTTTGGTTATAAATAACTTTAATCATAAATTGCATTAGAATTATTAATCGTTACAAACCTGAACTGCTATTGCTAAAATTACCTGACATTTTGACCACATTGCAGCGCCCGTGGTCACGTGTTGTCAAAGAAAAAAAAGTCCCGAATAATATTGGTTCTGGTGAAAGTTTAAAACATAGAATTATTATTGACGCCTTTTGCGGTATTTTTTTTCTAGCATCAACTTTGTTATGACTGCTTTACTGCTAGATAAATACGAGGGCACGGTCACTGATCTAACCCCTCCATAAACGCTTGTCAAAGTAGTCTTAACTTAACATTGCCTGTCTCTATCTAACACTGACGCAGATTTACATTTTTCTCTGACAGGCGACCGATTTTTTCCTTTAGTCCCATGTCGTAGCCAGATTTCGTAGCTGACTACAAGATGGGAAACGTGCTTTCCCAGCTATAGCTACTAAATGGGAACGATTATAAATTTGGTGATCTTGTTCAGATTGGGTTCCGCGTATATCTGCCCAATGCCCATCATTCATTTAAAAGGTAATTTTAAAAAGTTTTTAAAGGCCTTCATGAAAAAGATCGCTCTGGATAAAACCGTGTGTTGCTTACCCCGTAATTTTGTCTCTACGTACCTTATTTTCTGTATTACTTAGTATATGATGTTGAATAAAGAGTCATTGTATACTATTGTAAGAATTTCAGCTCTTATCAATTTTGTCAACTAAGGTGTCGAACATGTAATTTGAGGCGCATTTTTGGTAGCAATACACAGATTTAGCAGCTACGAATGATGCTTATTACAGAAGTGACGTTAAAACAGGCTCTTGTGCCCTGAAGACAGACAGTAAACCCATCTCATCTAGTTCATAATACAATTTTTCTGAGCTGTCTGTGTCTGTAAATATATGCGTATTGTCATCTCTTTTCTTTGCAGCGCCGGTGAAAAGAGAGCGGCGAGCGCCGAAGAACGTGTTGACTCGACAAGAGAAGATCGGCGGTCCGCTCAGCGCCCTCAGAGACTGTATGGCCAAACGGCTAAAAGTTAAGGTAAACTCTATGATATGGCACTTATATAACAGCTGAGACTGCTGTCAAAACTACACCAAGCGTAACCACTGGTTCATACGTCTGACGGCTCTTTCACACGGCAAACGTCCCGTTTTTTGCGGGTGCGGTTTTTCCTGCAAACCGAATGCTCGTGTGAATGTTACCACAGTAGCACGTATACTACTAAACGGGATCCTGCAAAAAACCGAACCCGCAAAAAACGGGACGTTGCCCGTGTGAAAGAGCCGTGAGGCTTTAAGTTTTAGATTCAAAAACTAGTGCTAAAGAGTACAATAACACCAGCTCACCCAGTAAGTCTGAAAGTGCAAGGGATAATACGAAATTACGAGTTGCTAAGGAGTGTTATTCGCTCTCATGATCTTTATTTCCAAATAGATACAACCTATGGTTTTCAGGGCTAGAGTGAAGTTTATTACTGAACCGGTGAGTTTCACCTTTTGCCTCATCTGCACTTTCAGATAATGGTGAAGGCCCTGAAGCTATGTTACATGTTATACGCTAGCGTCTATTTAGCTCCAGAACGACACGAATCCTAGGCAAACCGTTTCGGGAGCCATATTTCGTGCACTGCGTCCATTTGCTTGTATCCTTTGTGCATTCTGGCAGCCTGCCAACGCGGAAGCGGCGATGACGGATGCCCGATCCCATAATAGAAACAAAAGAACGCTTCTAGAACGTTCTAGAAACTGCGTTTGGTTCGGTGGCTTTGGACCGGTCGTCGCGGGAAGTTGGGAAACGCCTGGCAATTTAACTTTGCAAAAGAGATGGTCTTAACCGTCTTTACAAGACTGACCCTTTACCCTGTAAACTGTCGTCTTTTTCGAACTGCCAACTCGGGTTGACGCATGGTGTATCTATACCATCTGAGGCCCGTGGCAAGTTTTTTGAATGGGATTTTTTTTTTATTCATAGAACATACGGTATAAAAGATGTTACAAAAACACATTAGAGCTATCATATGTTAGGCCTACACGGCATGTGAAAATTTTCATGATTAATTAATAATAATTGTTAATCTTACTCAATAATAGTAGCTTTAAATTGTCACAATATTGATGCATGCAAATAAAAATTTAAAAAATCACAAATATAGCTACTGGTCACAATTAATATAAAAATCTAAAAGCAATCTCACTTATGTCAATTTATACAGTACTAAATAAACATTTGAAATTCATTTAAATTATGTCATCATCATTTATCAATTCATTAATATCATTTTAATTTTGTGAAAACAATATAATGTAAAAACAAATTAAAATAATTAGAAAGCATGCTTAAAAAATTCATCGATACTATAGAAACAATTTTTAATTAATATATTTTTCAGTTTACACTTAAATTCAGAATTTGATAGGGTCTTATATGTCGCTGGAATTTTATTATATATTTGAATGCACATGTGGTATGCACTCTTTTTCCTCATTTTTAACTTGTAGGGTGGTACCGTTATCTTATATTGTCGCAGCGATCTATTAGTTAAAATTTTTACAGGGAGGAATAGTTCTATATTTTGTTTAATAAATACAGCTGCATTAAAAATCGTCATGTTGTATTTTAATTAAAATGTTGTTTCTGATCTCGGGGGCCCGTGGGATTTTGCTACCCCTGCCGCTCTATAGTTACAGTAGAAATAGGAAACGAGAGTGTTTCGATACCTTAAACCGGACGTACTCAAGTTATGTCTCGTAGACGCGTAGCCATATTTTTAAATTTAAGGTAGACCTGCAGGGTAATTGGGTAACTTTTTTGACCCTCGGCATCGGATTGAAATGACAGTTTTTGTATGGTTGTGACAGCTGTCTGTTTCCGATACAAATTGGGAATGTCTATTTTTTGCAATGTATAGTAAATCGAAAACCATTTCGAGATAAACGCTTTTTAACTCGTCTTCTGTAGTTATTTAATTTTAATATTATGTAATAAATTAATTACATAATAACTAAGCAATGACCTTCATTTGTCATTGGTTTAAATTGCGTGACCGGTCCAAGTCGTTCTTTATTCTGTGTGGTTAGAATTACTCACAATTTACGCGTGGATTATACTACGGAGTTTGATTTGGACCCGCTGTCTGACATCTAGCACTTTGACAGCGCCAGTAAAGTGACACTAGTTACAGTGTACCACTACGCAAAAAATAATTAAAAGGGTTGCCTTATCGTACGCATTTAGATAGATTTAGAAATTTGACAGTGTGCGAGCCCTGAATTATAATCTGACGTCATCAACCAAAATAGTTTCGATAATTAATTTTGAAAAAAGTAGAGAACTAAATGACAAAATATTGTAATTAGTTTGTTATAATTGACTTTTCTATACAAAAAAAATATAAAAACCACTGTTAATTTTTTTTAGACATTCCCAATTTGTCAGCCCCAAGAACTATCAAAATGAACGCGATGGCGATTGCAAGGGAGTTAGACAATTAGCCTGCTGATGTACTCAAAGTTATATCTCGTAGACCCGGAACCAATTCTACAATTTTAGGTAGACCTGATTAATATCGATTTTAAATGTGGTTGTTTCCCGCGTGCGTAGGCCCCTCGCAGGTCTTTGTCGATATAGACCACTTGAGTAATATTGCTATAAACCTTTCAATTGTTATCGAATTTGTTATCATTTTCTCGATGTATACATAAGAAGTACCCACTAAAGTGATTTCAATTTCGTATACAAGGTTGAGTCAGAGATCCGTCGATATGTTAAGACATGTCCTTCCCTTCATGATGACGTCAAGGCATAATATGTTTCAAAACCAGAGTGAATATATTAATGGAGCAGTGAACTACATTTTCGGCCTCGTTCTGCGCACACCATCAGAGTTAGACGTCAATAATCAGATTTAAATTAAAACGAAAATTCGAATTTCCCATGGGATTACTCGTAGCGAGGATGATATAGACTGGATTAGCAGTCGCCATAGTACGGATCGGCCGCGGTTTTTGTAGTTCGATTATTAAATCTAGATGGCGCTGAAATATAGCCAGAGGCTTTGAAGGCAAAACATTAAGACTACAGATGTTTCATATTACTACAAATGTATTATTTTTCAATAATATTGCATAATAATACATTTGCAGTGTTATGAAATATCTGTAGTCTTATAGTTTTGCCTTCAAAGCCTCTGGCTATCACAAACCAAATAAAATGTCATGTGCTGCTGTGTGTACTGACGCGGACTTCGAAGAAGAAATTGCATCTGTCTCTATATAATTTTATACAAACCTGACCTAAAATTCTGTATTAAATATGTTTTTTATTTAGTGGACCGTTTTTTCTTCTATTGCACAACTATCGATATCGATAAAAAATTGGTTCTAACACTAGCTTGATTGCGACAGTCTTATATTTTGCCGTGAAAATTCCGAACTCTTTATTTATGTATATCGTAAAAGATTTTTCCAAAAGGTAGACATCCAAACGTGTTTGTATAATTCTAGTAGATTACTATACTATAGCTGTCAACAATCTAGTGAGTCACCTCTGTCTAGGAAGGGCCTTGCGTTCGCGCCGTATCAGCAAAGTTAACTATGCGGCCGCTGTAGCTCGCAGCGCTACGGAATAGAGTCGAGTTTGGCGCAGCGCCTGGGCACCGTAATATTGCACGCGTAATGGCCAATCGTGAGTACGGTTAGCAGAGAAAGCGTTATTTTTACGTTTATATTTTTGTAATGTATTCTTTAAATATTAAAATAAATATTGTGAGACGGTTTATACCTACCAATTAATAATAATTTATATAAATTTTATTTAGGTTAATTAAGCAATGATTATCGACAATCGATAAATCTAGTACTTATACAAAAATTTCGTGTCACTGTGTTTGTTGGTCGCACTCCGAAACGGCTCGACCGATTTCTATGTTTTACGATTACGAGTGTTTTTTTGTTCGTTTGGTCGGTAAGTAAAAAAAAGTATTTTTCGCCCTTCTACCCTAATATTTTAATCGCAATTTTTATATGCTAGAACAACGTCTGCCGGGTCAGCTGCTATTTATGTAAAAAAGTCGATATGACATCTATTATTCGAGTACAAGAGTTCATATCAGTTTCATCACACAATCTGTTACCGGGAATCGAAACCGGGAACACTACACAGTCAAGTTATACCACTATGCTATCTAAGTCTTGAATAAGTATATACAAAGAAGCATCTGCAATTACGTGTAAGTTAAACGTCCGAGTGATGGTCACTGTCCCAGTAGCCATTTTTTTTAATTCATGTCATTAGCTATATAGTTGACAGAAGGGTGTCATCTATTGGCATTAGCATGTCGAGCATTGACGGCGGAATCATTATACAATTCCACTAAACGTAGATATAGTTAGATGTAGGTATAGTTTTTAGTTTCTTAACCCCATACATCCCTGTATTTTTTTAATATAATTTTTCTTTGTTTCTATGTTTTTTTTTTGTTTGTAATTAATTATCTATACTTCTATACTAATATTATAAAGAGGAAAGATTTGATTGTTTGTTTGTATTGAATAGGCTCCGAAACTACTGGACCGATTTCAAAAATTCTTTTGCCGTTAGAAAGCTACATTATCACTGAGCGACATAGGCTACTTTTTACCGCAGGAAAATACCTTTTCCTACGGGAAAATTAATTTATCGCGGACGAAGCTGCGGACGGAAGGCTAGTTTATTATATAAATATTATAAAGAGGAAAGATTTGATTATTTGTTTGTTTGTTTGTTTGCATTGAATAGGCTCCGAAACTACTGGACCGATTTCAAAAATTCTTTTGCCGTTAGAGAGCTACATTATCACTGAGTGACATAGGCTAATTTTTACCGCGGGAAAATATCTTTTCCTACGGGAAAATTAATTGATCGCGGGCAAAGCTGCGGACGGAAGGCTAGTTTATTATATTTTCGTTTGAAAAGATGACTTTCTGCCAAGTTTCTTGCGGCGCATTCTTCTTGGCAATGATGGTACTTGCGGAAGCACTGGCAGTTTATAAAAAAAATGGCATACAAAAAAGAGCCTTTTGCGGTCTACTTGGAGAATGCACGTTTTGATTTTTTTTTTTGATTGGTACATTAACGTATTTATTCCGACGCAGGGAAATTTCCACGCGCCATGTCCTGGAGTTTTTTTTGGAGCGACGCATGATAATTTTACTTTGAGAGTGCCTTCAATTTTTATTACCCTCATGCATTGTTTTTAAGCTCGTATTTACCCGTTTATCGTGTGAATTGTTGAATTATAAATGTTTTTCGACCTTGCCGCTTCCTTATTTACATTAGTCTCGCTCGCAACAACGCTCGGCGCGCTGCTTCGTCTGCGTATTAAAAAAAACTTTATCTATTCTTCTTTTTCTCCTCGAATAAAGCAAAACGAAAGTGCCGGTTCAAAGCTTTCACCCCTTATCGTCCCATTAAGGGTTGATTTTTCAAAATAGCTGGTGCAAGCAATTCTTTATTTTAAATTTTTTTAATCTGGACCTAAGTTTCACGTTTCTAATTTCAGAAATAACGACCCTTACAAAATTATACCCCCATTGTCACCCTATTAGGGATGATTTCCGAGATAAGAACTTATACACAATGGTTTTCAGCAGTTTCAGCTTGAAGCATTTGTAACATTAGCACAGAATATATAATAGTACTAACGTACAGAATGGACACGCTCCGCCCCGCACCGATTCGAGTTACCCCACCCCTCAAGGCGCAGTTTGCCGGACACCGCCCGAATCCAGAAGAGTGCGCGCGCGATGTATGTAGGCGTACGCGTGTACAGACGTCGTCGTGCTTATGTAGATTCAAGAACGCGTATTTTGTCCGCCGTGTGACATTAGTATACATAGATTGATATCTTATTTATCTACGCTTGCTATTTAACCGTGTCACTTTACTATCATCATCATCATCATCCCAGCCTATACAGGGTTATTTGTAATTCACTAGCATCCTTTTAACCCTAAACTCCCACCACTTATACAAATGTTTTTTGTTCTACGGCTTTTGTCATAACTTAATATTTTTGGTGTAATAACGTTTTGAAAATTTGAGATTTCCTCTTATTTTTACGATACTCTGTGTATTTGTATGGGAAAAAAAGTGCTTCATTTTAAAAAGTCGTAAAACAAAAAACATTTGTTTGAGTGATAGGAATTCATGGTTAAGAGGATGTCAGTGAATTAAAAATAACCCTGTATACGTTCCACTGCCTATGTTGGCACAGGCCTCTCATTCAGAGAGGGCTTGGGTTGAAGTTCCCACGCGGGCCCAGTGCGGATTGGGAGTTTCACACACACCATTAAATTTCTTGTATGCAGGTTGCCTCACCATGTTTTCCTTCACCGTAAAGCTCATGGTAAATTACAAATGTAATTTCGCACATAAATTCCGAAAAACTCAGCGGTTCGAGCCAGGATTTGGACCCACGACCCTCTGCTTGAGAGGCGATTGGTCAAACCGCTGGGCCACCACGGCTTATTATATCACTATACTTCATTTAATTTTGAATTGAAAACCACAACATCATTATATTGCGGCTCGTCAACTATTTCTTACCTAGCAAATAGTACAGTACAATAGTCTGGGAGCCGCAAAATAAAATTGTTTTAATGCCACTTTATTTGCGTGTCGTCAATTGTTACTCTAGTACAAATTGTAAAGAGATTATAGTTCACGAGCCGCAATATATTGTTGTTGTGGTTTATAATTCTAAATTAAATGGAGTATAGTTTTTATCCGACGCAACACAACACAATACAATACAATGACTCTTTATTGTACACCACAAACCAATGCTGTGTGTGATTTTCCCAATCCGCATTGGGCCCGCGTGGGAGCTACGGCCCAAGCCTCCGCATTTTGAGGTGCGCCCAACAGTGGGACGTGCATGGGCCGGGATGAAGATTAAGATACCAGCATGAAAAACGAAACGGACGTACAGACATCGCGCACTCCATTTACATATACGCGGCCCTGCAAGGTTCGCTACCTTGAATTCTAATTTGTTAACAATATTATACGAACATACCTACCTATGACATCATAATGAGCGTGTACATTATGTATGTTTAGAACACGCTTCTTCAATTGGCTATGTAGATCATTAGGCTTTTTCAATGTTAATTAATAGATTTGGGTGCTATCTTCAATTTTTTTTTCATAAAACGACCTGTGATTCACTTCTTTCTATTCTGATGAAAAGTGTACTACATGAGGTCAAATATCTCACTGGTTCAGTAACAGCCTGTTCACTCTGGCTTTGAGGAGCCCTATACTTCCTTTTTTAAGCATTAGAAAGAAGGTAACATTAAAACAATTTTATTTTGCGGCTCCCAGACTATTGTACTGTACTATTTGCTAGGTAAGAAATAAATAAATATTGGGGGACAATCTTACACAAATCAGCCTAGTCCCAAACTAAGCAAAGCTTGTACTATGGGTACTAGACGACGATAAACATACTTATATAGATAAATAAATACTTAAATACATAGAAAACATCCATAACTCAGGAACAAATATTCGTGCTCGTCACACAAATAAATGCCCTTACGGGGATTCGAACCCAGGACCTCTTGCTTCGTAGGCAGGGTCACTACCAACTAGGCTAAAGCGGTCGTGATAGTTGACGAGCCGCAATATAATGATGTTGTGGTTTTCAATTCTAAATTAAATGAAGTATAGTTAGCTAGTAGTATATATGAAAGCCATTTATTGTGCAAAAAAACACAATAAACAACAATTGAGATACGCACACGGAGCCGTAGTTTTGACGTTCGGATAGTTCAGTGGTTGAAACTGACTATGAAACTTGATGTCGCGGGTTCTATCCCCTAAAATACTATAAAAAATGAGTGTTTTGTTCTCGAGCCTCGTGTGTTTAAGTATTTAAGTATGTTTAGTCGTTCCCTATACTTCGTTTTTTTTTAGCATTAGAAAGAAGGTCTTGACGTGTGTTTTTATTTAAAAACACTTTTGAAATATAATTCATAGGTAATATGTAACAAACAATTTGAAAAGTAATAAGGTCATTTACACTCTTTTGGTTTCATAAGTAATAGTTACTATTTTTTTTAAAAGCATTTTTCAATAAAAAGACTCGTCAAGATTGTTTACCTTCTTTCTAATGCCAAAAAAAAACGAAGTATATGTTGTAACTATGTATCTGGAAATACAGACGACGGGAGCGAATTTTAACTAAATTAAAAATAAAACCGGTCAAGTGCGAGTCGGACTCGCGCACCGAGGGTTCCGTACAAACTTGTGTGTAAATAGTTCGTTAGTTAAAAGATAAATCCTAAAAAAAAAAAATTCTTTGCTGTAACAATAACCTTTCTTCATGCCGAATTTCATGATTCTAGGTCTATGAAAAGTACCAAATAAATTTTGACTCCCCTGAGAGCATAAACGGACGGATAATTTTTTTACGTTAACTTAGAAGTTTGTCTTTCACAGCTCCAAGGGACTACCTGATATACGTTTTGATTTGAGATGAATTAAAAAAAATGGAATCGCGGTCGTCTCAGACATGAAAGAATTTGTTGCAAAGCGACGGTATCCAATTTTTATCGAATTCTAAAAATGAAATCAGCCGTTACCATTTGGGTTTATTCCAAAATCCCTATTCTCTAAATAAAACTAAGGGCCGCGTTTAAAATACGGTAGTGACTGCAAAAAAATATTTGTTTTTACAGCATAAATATGGATAATCTCGTATGAACAGTCCTACAAATTATTTGCACTGAATTTCACGTAGAATATATACATACTAGCTGGTGTCCGCGACTCCGTCCGTGAAGAATAGGAGTAGGTATAAAAAATAGCCCACGACTTATTCTCAGACCTACCGAATGTAGACAAAAAAGTTTCATAAAAATCGGTCAAGCTGTTTCGGAGGAGTTCCATAACAAACACCGTGACACGAGATTTTTATATATTAGATATAATAATATTATAAAGAGGAAAGATTTGGTTGTTTGTTTGCTTGTTTGTTTGTTTACATTGAATAGGCTCCGAAACTACTGGACCGATTTCAAAAATTCTTTTGCCGTTAGAATGCTACATTATCACTGAGTGACATAGGCTACTTTTTACCGCGGGAAAAAATTAATTTATCGCGGGCGAAGCTGCGGACGGAAGGCTAGTTAGATATATGTCTCTTCTTTGACACGTAAGCAACTCCTTGACTAACTTGATTTGATGCGTCAAACTGATAAATCTCCGACCAATTGTTTGATTTGATGACCACATGGTAAGAGATCCTTACTACGAAGCTTGACGTCTTGGGTTTGATTCCCGCGTCGGGGCAGATATTTCTATGAAAAAAAGATAGACCGCCGATAAAGGTCACAAGAAACACTTGGACACGGGTAACGCAGGACCGGTCGTTTTAGCTGATATTTTTTTTATTTATTTATTTATTCTCAAAAAGGTACCTACTTACATAGTATTAGTTACATCACTAATTTCACCAAACTATGATTTTTATTGGCGAATATGATGACGTTGATGATATAAATAGTTGTACTTTAGTACCGGGTGATATTAATCATGAGATTCATGAGTGAGAATCGCGAAAGTCTGACAGAGCTAATTTAAATTTTGATTTGATTAATGTTTCATTGAAATCTTAATTGATAACTGTAACTATCATACATAAAATTAACAGGCTATACGAGTAACTAACAAATAGAGAGTTTCATACTAAATACGAACTGAAACATGGATGCACAGAAAAAACCACAGAAAAAGACCAGCTCCGGGAATCAAACCCAGGTCCTCAGCATACCGTGCTGCGTGCTTTTACCCCTACACCACAACTGGTCGAGATATAGACACGGTTTTTTCTATGCATCACACGTCTCAGCTCGCTTAATCATAGCAGATACAAGCAACATCTATGTTAATACTCTCAACGAGAGACGTCAGCACTCCTTCGGAGCTAACCGCTCACCCGGACCAAGAACCAAGAGAGATGTCTTGGAGATGGAGCTGGTCTCCTTCTGTGTTTCTATGCATCCATGTTTCAGTTCGTATTTAATATGAAATATATGGATTTCACAGGATAACCGTAAAAAAATGGAGTTGAAAAATAATAACTCTATTATAAGGCTGAAGACTTTGTTTGTTTGGTTGAACGCGCTAATCTCAGGAACTACTGGTTCGAATTGAAAAAATATTTTTGTGTTTAATAGTCCATTTATCGAGGAAGGCTATAGGCTATATAACATCAGCGGAGCAACAATGATTAACGCGGAAGAAGTCGTGGGCACCAGCTAAGTGTCAGATAAAGATACATCAAAGAGTAGAAAATTAATTGTAACAATTTTGACGTCACGCGCTTATAAATAGCAACGATGATGTATAAAAAATAGCTCTTTTCTATTTTTCCCATCGGTCTTTATCCTCCTTATTATCTTTACATACCTGTCATTTTGACATGTGCCTTTAACCCTTTGAACGCCAAGAACGCCTAAAGAGGTCGTGTACAGTGCTGCCGTGCCTACCACGCCACCGACGCCTATAGTGGTCATGACGTTTATTGTCAAAGAAACTTTGACACGCGACATTACGATTGGAATTTGCGTTACTTTTCGTCTACACTCGGCGTGTTGGTGACACATTTGTACTCGAAATAGGGCGTTCAAAGGGTTAAATACCACATCCAGTCAACGCACATTTCGCTACTGGTAAGTATTATTATGGATCTGTAATGAAAGTGATAAAGTTGTCTAGTTCTGAGCGACTTAAAAAAACAGATTAAAAGTACATGCAAAAATCAATAGTGATTCGAGTGGGTTAAAAATATTCGGCCACGAAGGTCGGCGAGACATAAACACTGTCATTGCGCGCATGCGCGGTGCACGTGCGCGTAGGGACAGGAAAAAAAGTGCGCTGACGACATGGTCGCTTGCGAGCGGCCTTAGCTGCTTGCGAGCGCCCTTAGCTGGTTGCCCAGTTGTGGGCCTCAGAAAAGACTAATTTTTAGCAAAAAAAAGTCGGTTTACGGACGATAGTTTACCGTGACAAAGTCGTAACAAAACATTCAAAAAACCGGTGTTTTGTCAAATATTTTGAAAACGGTGCATCCTACAGCAAAATCAATGAAATTTTCATCCCCTGACCACTGACCTTTGCTGCTCTGTAACGTTACATGTACGTACATTGCGTCATCCTTTTTCGTGGATGCAGCCAGCGTTCATCGATTTATTAGACGTTGTCACGTCAAAAAGTAAACACAAGCTTGAGAATAATTTGAAAATGGAACCAGAAAGCCACATGTGAAATTGTTGCCATGCTCAAACATTACATACGTCAAAAATGTGGCAGTTAAATGAAAATGGCTCCCTCACATGATCCTACTCTTTTATGTCATGCATGATTTATCTCCGTGTAGGTTCTTAATATTATTTTGTTAAATTACATCGCGCTATTATTCCATACAAATATGTAGTTTTGTTTCTTTAACGATGATGTCCGTTTATATAAAATAAAAAACGCTTTTGACAGTTCAGTAATAACTTTATTTTTTTTACTTTTACTCGATAAGAATCCCTTTCGTTGCTGCCGCGACCTATCTCAACTGAGTCTAGATTGTGCCTGAAGTCCCCTGAAATCACAAGCCGTAGTTTTTTTACACTCGCCCTCGACGCCTAAAAGGCGAAGGCCATACCACCAAACATAAGTAACTGTTTTCGTTTTGAGACTACTCAAATAGCAAAAATAAAGTTGTTTAGTCGTAAACAATAACCGTGTTTTTTAGTTAATAATGGTTTTGTTATTCCGAATGTTTGTTTAAAAATTATGTTATGATTAGCGTTTGACTTTGTCAATGACCTACCTAATGTTGCCAGTATTGAGCAAAGGGCTCAATACATTGTATTAAAAAATCCTGGCGATCCCGTTTTTTTTTTTAGCACCGTACTAAACTGCGGGACCTTGCCTTGCTGTCGGTTATCTCACGGTCGTCAGCGTGTGTGTACGCGTGCTTGTGTGCGTGAACCCTTGTGCTCTAGGACGCTGTAACTTCCTCGTTATACATACACGTATTAACACTCGGATTCGGTTCACCTTGGCGTCAACATGCAGCTAAATATGGCGTGATTGTATAAATAAAGGCTCGTATTGGAAGTGCAGCGGCTGACGGTTTTTAGGGTTCCGTTTCCACTGCCTACGGGACTCTGAAACGAAGGGTCGGAAGAACGATTGTCAATGCGCGTCACCAGCGATTGTTTCAGAGAGGGGGGGGGGGTCGACTTTATGAACGGATTATGGAAAAAATTACGAATTGTAGATCCAGAGTCCTTTGATCCGTGTAGGCGAGTACCTACTATGGACGGGTTTTTAAAAATTCAACCCCTAAAGGGGTGAAATTAAGGATGAAGTTACATATGTCAAATTTTAAGTTTTAGCTATTCGTCGTAAACATATATATTAATAGCATTCATCGAACTTTTTCAACCCTAAAGGGATGAAATGTCAGTGAGGTTTGACAATGAAAATTAGTAATCACTGAAGCTACGGACTCAAGGTGTCTATGTCGCTCGTTTTTTAAATGCCAACCCGTAAAGGGGTGAAATAAGGGATGTAATGTTGGCTCAGTAGTTTCCGAAATAAGGAAAGTCAATTTTTATGCCTGCACGGGCGTAGTAACAAATTGATCTATGGCTCCAACGTTATGTCAAGATTGTGACGTTATCGACGCCGCTGATGCTTGCACCAAGAGTCTACCAGAGTTGCCAAGGACGTCAGACCAAAGGGACTTGTCAGGAGGAAGTAACGAACTCCAGCATTTGTCACGTTTTAGCAAGAACCCGGTTACCTTATTTGGATCGGAGTCAGTAGGCGATTACCCCTAAAAGGGGTAAAACTTTGTTTTGTGCGGAGTTATGCGCAAGATCTCGTCAGCAATAGTGAGTACAAATAGATTATATCCAGTCCGCATCCCTTTGTTCGCACTCCAGACTACTGGGAGTTTTTCACCAGTTGTCCACGCTTATTTAAGTGCCGTTATTTTTGAGTAATTTTATATACGTACAGCCATTTTTTAATAAGATTTTACATTCCATTTTTCGTATAATTAACCGTCAGTTAAGATTTAAAGTGACCCTTTAATGTTTGCGGACACCAGTTAAGAACAAAGCACGCAACTTGGTTTCGAATTCAAAACCGCAAAGTCGAACGCTACAGAAACCCTGCAGGCTCTAGAATTTGAACTATAAAAAACCTTCCTTTAATTATGGCCTTGCGCAATGCAAATTTGATCTAAAACGGGCACAATAAAGTCGTGTTTGCGTTGATCGCGTGAGCCCGCATTTGGGAGTTTTTTTTTAACAGTTCGAATGTAGGCGACCTTGTGTTGGCACTGTTCGGGGTTAACTGCTCGAGAGCGAATACACCTTAGTAGCGTCGGCAGAAAAACGCGATGAATGGTTTTTTGAAACAAATGGTTAATAAAAAACATCTTATACCTCCGTAATGCTCGTGGCTCAAATGGAAAATGTAGGCTCTTCCACTTGTGCGTTTTTAGATCAAGAGAAGTTAAGTTAGTTTAATCCAAAAAAAAAAATTCGGAGAATTGCCATGGGAATTTAGTGAAGTCCCGCAACACTTCCAATGCCAGATCTGTTGGTTCACTGGAACGAAACCTCCGATAAACACTATACTTATTTAATATAAAATTTCGGTAAGTATATGTATTCGTTATCAGTCTGTGTTTATAAATAATTATTATTATGTCTAAAAAAGATTACTCGAACACGATAATTGAATGTGACTATTGTTTGTTACAACTTACAAGGCGAGCCCATCAAGATAACTTCACTGTGTGTATGTGTGTATATCTATATGGTACTCTCGATGCCGGAAACGCTTTGTTCCGTAAATATAACGTTAGCTTTTGCCCGCGACTTTTTATCTCCAATACTGCACCACAATTTCATCCCTTAATTCACCCCTTAAAGGAGTGATTTTCTTAAAGGAACGCCATACATAGCTAAAATCTAATATTTGAGATCTCTTAGCTCAACCCTCACAAGACCCCACCCTTATTAGGGGTTAAATTTCTTTAGGCCCATTAGTGTTCGTTTATGTAAAAGGAAGCCATGTCTAAAATTTCAAGCTCCTACTCTTATTTTCCGCACTGAGTTTATATGGCTGTCAGTCAGTCAATCATTCAGTTCAGTAGCTTCCTTAAAGAAACTTGTAAACTACGCAGTGGAACAATATAAAATCTGAAATTTGAAAATAACGTTTATTTTATTAGTCAGGGTAGTGTAGCGAGCATCAAAAAAAATTTTTTTTTTTTAAATTTTATTTCGTGCATGGACTTATTTGAATTTTGAGGCCGTTGTAGAGTATGACGTTCAACGTCCAACACGCAATGGAATTTGCCGATCTCGGCATGAAACGAAAAGTAACTTACACATTAATATTTTTATATTTTGAAGTACCTATTTGAAGAAAACCTCGAGGTAACATAAAAAGATTTCTTTGTCATGATTGATTGATTATTAATGATTATACAAAAACAGTGACTTAATGACTGATTGTCACTTCACATTGCCTTCTTTCATTAATATGATAGGAAATCTATATTTTACTATCTACATTTCGTCAGTAGCCATCGATGGAAGCTTCCCATAATGTAGGGACAGGGAGAGAGGGGAGCTTTGACATCCAAAGAAAATAAACTGACATTAGAGGGGGTCAAGGATGAAATTTTTGTGACGCTCTATGGATGGTTTCCCTTTACAAATAAATTAAAAAAAAAAACTTACACGCTACCTTACCTTATTTCAATCTGTTGTCCCGTCGTTCGTCAAGATGAAGTACAGTGAACGTTAAATAGGAAAGTGAAACACGAGAGCGCAAGTATATGACATTGAATACAGTTTAACGTGAAACAAAGTCGCTTTGCACAATAATTAAATCGACACGAGATTTACGAGACCCCGAGGCACAATTAAAAAAAAATCATCTGTCACATTGACAGTTGACAGCGATGACATGACAACAATCCAGAGTAACATCGATCGATGCTAAGTAGGTATAATGTCGCTTCCATTTATGTAAAGCATAAATATTATCGTGACATTGTTACAACATAGCATCTGTGAATATAAAAATATTTTTATATCTATGACCTTCACCGAATAACGGTCAAGGCCAAGCTTATACCAGTTTCAAGGTCACTGTAAATCCCCGTGTCAAAAGTCGCGTAAGCAGATTTCGCAAAATCGCGCGGCAGGCAGCACTGATAAAATAGAGGGGAAAAAACCATAGATACAAACTTTTCCGCGTCGAGTCCGGACCAGAGTTGCCTTGGTGAAAAAAAAAACTTACATTTATCCCTAGTCCGTTATTTTTCTAAGGTTGGCACGATCGTTTAAGGCGCGCCATAACTGAAAAGAGAGAAATCGAGTTTTAAATAAAAATTGATACAGCATGCTCTAATAAAAAATATGACTTAAAAGGCACAATAGAAAACGTCTTAGATTATTTATGCACTAGATAGAGCTTTGGTGGCATGGAAACGTCCCGTAAAAATATAAGCCAACTGTTGGCTTATATGTCATTTGCATCATTTGCAGGGTTGCCAGTAGTAATATGCTAAAATCCCCAAACGCATTGTCGAAATTCCCCACGTGTGGGGAATGAAAAATTATGTGGGCCGAGTGACTTAGTTTAGAGCTGTTGCGAATAATGAATTGTAGGAAATTTATCAAGACTAGCAGAAATTTGATGTCAAATGTCGCGTATTTGTGTTCATACTTAAAATACACACATTCCCCAATCAGCTTCACTTTCCCCACATTTTGCCGAATGTGAAATTAACTGGTATCATTAAGCACGCACACAGTGACAACCGGACTGACGTAACGCGATCGTAATATGAAGCTGTCAAATGGATTTGTAGACGTTTTGTATCGCTATGTTTGCTACTGACGCTCCATCTAGTGCATAAATAATCTAAGAGAAAACGTATGTCTATAGAATATTCTGTTATTAAAAAGAACTGTTTACAATCCTTTTTAAAGCTACACTCATTGCAAAATGGATAGATAGGTACTCAAAGAAAAATGCCAGAACAATACATTTTCAACGGTAAAATGCAAATGTAAATATTATTTGGTTTTCTAACATTTGTTACTAAAATTCTTATTCATCATCATCATCATTTCAGCCGAAAGACGCCCACTGCTGAACATAGGCCTCCCCCAAGGCTCGCCAAACAATTTTTTTTTATTACAACAATATAAATACTCTTTATTGCATTCAACAGACAGACACACAGGCAGACGGATAGCGCAGTCTCAGTAATAGGGTCCCGTTGACACCCTTTGGTTACGGGACCCTAAAAGCTAAGTCGTCGGTTCTCGATTTAGGCGTAAACAAAATGCGACGTTAGTTTGTGACGTTCGTATGGTTTCCTGGAGTTAGCAATTTTTAACAGTATTTCCAAACTTCTTGCGAAATGCCCGCTGGGACTTCTCTAAAATTATATTTCAACTCAACTATTTTGTATTTGTTTTGAAGTGCTTGTCATTGATCGTGCCAATTTGGCAATAGGCCCGTTTTACCTATTTGTTGTTCAGCCCTTCGCTTTGAGACGTAAGCCGCAAACGCATATGTGCGTACGCTTCTCTAAATCCCACTAATATTATAAACGTGAAAGTTTGTGGATGGATGGATGTGTCGATGTTTGTTACTCTCACGCTGAAACGGTTTAAACGATTCTAAAGAAAATTGGCTTGCGAATAGTTTATAACCTGAATTGACATATAGGTTACTTTTTATATCGGAGAATTGCAAAGTTCCCTCGAGTTAGCGATAAACGAATTGTTTGCAGAAGGAGTCGAGAAGCTAGTATTAAATAAATAAAATACATATCACGGGACAATTCACACCAATTGACCTAGTCCCAAACTAAGCAAAGCTTGTACTATGGGTACTAGACAACGGATAAACATACTTATATAGATAGATACATACTTAAATACATATTAAACACCCAAGACCCGAGAACAAACATTCGTATTTTTCATACAAATATCTGCCCAGACACGGTAATCGAACCCGGGGCCTCAAGCTTCATAGTCAGGGTCTCTAACCACTAGGCCATCTGGTCGTCTTAAACATGTAATATTATGTTGAACTATTGGTGGGTTTTCCTAGTTTTTCTCAGTGTTAATAAGTGGTATTAACAGTAGCTCGCATCTGCGCCAGCAAAATCAAACTGCTAGGAATCTTTTCCCACTGTGCGAACTGGGAAAAAGAGGGTCATAAATAAATAATTAAAAAGTTTTTTTTATTAAAGCCATTTTACACTGTAACACCGTACATAGACGCGGCAATGCATTCGGCCTCGGCTAGATAGCAATAGACAAAGGCGAGGTCACGAGCGTAGCCTTGCGTTGCGCGCGCTTCCGTCTGCGCGCGCGCACTCGGTGCGCGGGCGGCGCTCGCAGCGCACGCACCTATGGATCCACAGGGATGATGACACAACCAGTACCTCTACCATGAGTTACACTAGTTCACAGTGACCGTACTCGCTAGCGACAGCGTAAATTATTTGTATGGAGAATTGTACTACCGTAAGTGACCGCTAGAGGCGCTGTACACAATTCTCCATACAAATCATTTACGCCGTCGCTAGCGAGTACGGTCACTGTATACTAGTGTAACTCATGGTAGAGGTATAGTTTACAGTGACCGTACTCGCTAGCGACGGCGTAAATGATTTGTATGGAGAATTGTACTACCGTAAGTGACCGCTAGAGGCGCTGTACACAATTCTCCATACAAATCATTTACGCCGTCGCTAGCGAGTACGGTCACTGTATACTAGTGTAACTCGTGGTAGAGGTACAGCAGGCTTATTGTCTAACGTTTCTGTCGCTTGCCTTCGCAATCACTATTTCTTTCTGTCAAACGGTATAATATGATGACAGAAAGAGATGGTGAAAGCGAAGGCAAGCGTCAGAAGCGTTAGACAATACGGCCTCAGCTATGGCAAAACCAGGGGCTCTAATCAGGAACGGCCCAAAACGGTTTGCGAGCGGTGATTCAATCGTTTGCGAGAGGATAGGAATGGGCTGAGCTTGGGATGAGCCTTATTTTCCTGTTAATTCGCTTTGTTAATAAATAAAGTACCTGGGCGACCGAGCTCTGCTCGGGCAGAAACTCGGTACCAAGCGTTTCCCCAGAGATAAGACCAAGCTAGATCAATTTTTCATCCCCGAAAACCCCCAAATACCAAATTTCATCGAAATCGTTGGAACCGTTTCCGAGATCCTGATTATATACACCGGAGGGGTGGGGGGGGGGGGGGGAGAGGGGGGAGGGAGCGCGGGGGTAATAAAGGGGGGATGAAAATTTCATTGATTTTGCCGTAGGACGCACCGTTTTCAAGATATTTGACAAAAACACCGGAGGGGGGGGGGGGTGGGGGGGTGAGTCACGTTAAACTATCGTCCGTAAACCGCCTTTACAGACAACCGGCTTTTCCTGTTCTGTGCTCCCAATAGGGAACGTGCACATAGACGGTGCTGCCAACTGGTGCCATAAGGGTGCCATCAATTTGAATGTTTTACCTTGATAAGTTTGTGCTCGTTTAAAGGTATTAGATAAGGCTCATCCCAATCTCAGCCCAAACCTCTCGCAGACCAGTGATTTTTGGCGTTCCTGAATAGCAGGTCATCCATATCATCTCGCAAACGATTGAATTACCGCTCGCAGACCGTGATGGACCGTTCCCCTGAATTTAGCCCAAGGATTGTTAAAAAATATTGTACACGATTTTTTAATTTGTTTGACAAACAAAAAATGACGAAGATACAGTACTTAGAAGCTTCGAGTGACGTCACTATATGGTACAATTTATACCTAAGAGTGACGTCACAAGCCCTTATTAAATTATGGTAAACCAAGTGACCCCTTTCCAGTTACATGGTAGACGTTAAGGTTCTCTAACAACAGAAAGCCCCATCAAACTCTACAGCAATTCCTTAAAAATGTGACTAGAAAAATTTGACGGTTGAAACGACCGAATAAACGCCCTACAATACCTCTACCATGACATACACTAGTTTACAGTGACCGTACTCGCTAGCGACGGCGTAAATGATTTGTATGGAGAATTGTGTACAGCGCCTCTAGCGGTCACATACGGAAGTACAATTCTCCATACAAATCATTTAAGCCGTCGCCAGCGAGCACGGTCACTGTAAACTAGTGTTACAACTCATGGTAGAGGTACAGTTGGTTAAAAGCTTTATTTTCCATTCGCTGTGACTGTCGTTACATTTAAAAAAATCACAGTGAAAAATAATCGTGACTTTGTCAAGCTGTTCGCTCACAACGACA
The DNA here is from genome assembly GCA_947563465.1 of Archips xylosteana. Classification (NCBI taxonomy): domain Eukaryota; kingdom Metazoa; phylum Arthropoda; class Insecta; order Lepidoptera; family Tortricidae; genus Archips; species Archips xylosteana. Next base: position 2,265,016 of record OX387343.1, read on the forward strand.
TACGTTTTGTTAGATGTTCATGTTAGACGTCACAAAATCACATTTTGCGACCGAGTTCAATCGTAAGGTCGGAGTACTCGGGAGTGATATGCTGGGACAATGACATACGCGTTGAGATTATAGGATGCGCTAGTTATTATGGATACTAAAACGCTGTGAGTATTATGTAATGTTACTCCTTCGCATGTCACGATGATACTTTTAGACGGCGTATCACTGTGATTTTTTCATCGTGACATTATTTTTTACCCATCTTACCGCCAATCAACTGACGTACTTTTTACGAGCTGTCAATACTACGATCGTCCCCTAGATTGTCTGTGGCAAGCTATGACGTCACTTTGTCCATTATTTTTGTTTTAAGGCAGCTAAAATTTATTTGAATAAAACAATGTTTAGGGCTAAAATTAAATGTTTTTACTAGTTGCGTTTCGGAATTGTTGTTTTATAGTGTCAGAAGTGCTCATTATTTCTTTTTTGTATAAATAGAACATCCCGTGTGTGTAGTATTGAATGTACAATACGTTTACTTTTAATTTACCACTGACAGATAGCTTGCCTTCATTTCATTTCAAACTTTAACACCATACAAATAAAGTAGCTATTACAAAATCTGCAAACGAGGGTAACAGTATTCTAAAATTGGCTTTATTTGTAGGTCGTTAAAGTTGAATATGAAATGAAGGCAAACCATCTGTCAGTGGTAAACTTTATGTAATTTTACTGTACAATTTTTCACATTAAATTGAGAAAGAAAGAACGAGTTGTGAGTACTAATTGCATCATCAATTCATCATTATTCCAGTAGGTACATAAGTAAGTACAAGTACATCCTACTGCCAGGCACAGACCTCCTCTTAGAACAAGAGGGCTACGGCTGTAGTTCCCACGCGGGCCCAGTTCGTATCGGGAACTTTACACACACCATTGAATTTCGTCGCAGGCGCACACCTTCGTGGTCATGGTAAATTTCAAATGTAATTTCGCAAGTTCATTCCAAAAAACTTAGAGATGCGAGCCCGGGAGCGAATCCACGATGCTCTGCTGGAGAGGCTTTAGGTCAAACCACTATACTTCATTTAATTTAGAATTGAAAACCACAACATCATTATATTGCGGCTCGTCAACTATTTCTTACCTAGCAAATAGTACAGTACAATAGTCTGGGAGCCGCAAAATAAAATTGTTTTAATGCCACTTTATTTGCGTGTCGTCAATTGTTACTCTAGTACAAATTGTAAAGAGATTACAGTTCACGAGCCGCAATATAATGTTGTTGTGGTTTATAATTCTAAATTAAATGGAGTATAGGTAAGGGCACATCTATAAATTAGGACACACCAATTTCGATCATTTTTAGACCCGGGCCCCCGTGTCACACTTATTTCTATGAAAATCACAATTATTTTTTTCTTGTGTCACTATAGGTAATTTATAGATGGCTCCTACCCCGACTTTTTATAAGATTTCGTCATCATCATCATCATCATTTCAGCCGAAAGACGTCCGCTGCTGAAAATAGGCCTCAAGGCTCGCCAAACAGATCGGTCCCGTGTCATCCGCATCCAATCCTTCAACAGGTCGTCGCTCCATCTTGTCGGCCTACCTACACTGCGTCTTCCGGTCTGTGGACGCCGCTCATAAGACTTATTTAACTCGTCGTAAGATTTATTTAATGTTCTATGAATACTAATGACTTAAAAATATCGTCTCGCGATCCTAAGGCTAACACCTCACCGGCCACGTCATTCTGAAAAGTGCATTGCAGGAAACGCACGCGCCGGCATTGAGGCGAGGTCGCGCCGCCGCCGCCAGACGGCGCCACTGTGTATGACGTCAGCTATTAGTGCATGATACGCATTATCTAAATAAATATAAACAGGCCAAGTGCGAGTCGGACTCGCGCACGAAGGGTTCCGTACCATTATCTATAAAAACTGCAAAAAAAACACGTTTTTTGTATAAGGGCCCCCCTTAAATTTTTCTTTTATTTTAATTTAATTATTCCTAGAGTAGTGGTGAAGGTAGCGGGAACGCATTGGATGCGGATAGCCAGGGCCGATCTGTTTGGCGAGCCTTGGGGGAGGCCTTTGTTCAGCAGTGGACGTCTTTCGGCTGAAATGATGATGATGATAATGATGAATTTAATTATTTATTTTTAAAGTGAATATATAACTAAATATTCTGTGAATATTTCAAGCGTCTACCTGTTGCCGTTATCAATATCGAGCAAAAACGAGCAAATAAATGACGTTTGTTGTACCGGAGTCTCCTTAAATATTTATTTCATTCTGCTTTTTAGTATTTGTTGTTATAGCGGCAACTGAAATACATCATCTATCTGTGAAAATTTCAACTGGTAGCAAGTACCTTCGTTATGGAGTTACCAGTCATTGGTAGCGAATCAACCTCGCCAAGGAAAACTTTTATATAGCATCGCTATTGCAACGTAATACAGCGTCAGACTTACGAAAGAGACGTTGCAAATTGAAGTCTAATGGAGATTATTAAATAATAGTTATCCCCTTTTGTAACGCGTCCATCATGATTGATATGGATATCGTCGCATACGAAGCTTGGTACAACATCTGTATATGTTTCACTCTAGGACACATGCATAAAAAGATTACGTACGGAATAGGCTAGTTTCCTAAAAAAATCTAATTAGTTCGTCATTTAAATTATCAAAAAATATTGGACACGTATTTTTTCTTTTGTCAATTGAACAAAAAATGACGGAGATATAGTATGTTGAAGTTCCGCGTGACGTCACGATTCGCTACACTTTTTAGCGAACCGTGACGTCACGAGCCCCCACTCCCGAACTTTATCGCGCTTTATCTTTGTCGTTTTTTGTTCAATTGTCAAAAGAAAAAAAAAGTGTTCAATATTTTTTGATAATTTAAATGTCGGACTAATTGTAATAGTGTTTTTTTTACCCAGGACACTACCCTATTGTAGACACGCTTGAGCTTCTGCGTCAAAAGTTTGACGGAAGTGGCGCCCTCTTTCCATTCCTGCAGTATTTACGTCGTCTAGCAACAACGGATACGATGCATGTTTTTGTGTGCATCTTAATATTGCATCGTCATTATTACAGCCTATATAAGTACGTCTCACTGCATGTAACTTTCGGAATGAGAGGGTTTTGGCTGTAGTTCCCACGGGGGATCAGCCCGGATTGCAAACTTTAAAGAAGCTTGATAGCAGGGTAAATTCGAGCGTTTTGGCCGCTCCTTCACTGTTACCATCCCATGATTATCACCAGAACAGAGTCGCAATACCTTTGATTCAACAAGTGTCATGAATTAAAACAGTAGTGGAGTCGTTTTCATAAAAAGTGTACACAATTAAGGGACTTAATAAAAACAAAACTTAATTGATTCCTTTGTGTGACGAAAGTTACCCGTATAGTTTGTATGACTAACTTTCGCTACACAAAGGAAGCGATCGTGATTTTGCTTTGATTAAGCCCTTAACTATGTACAATTTATTTGAAAACGACTCAGTCGTCATTTTAAATTCAAATTTGATTACACCATTTAGGTGTTACCTGTATGAAATAGGAGTAAAATTACGCGTAAAGGATCCGTCCCTCAACGAATCCAATTCAGATTTGGAAACCAGATTCAGTAGCACCAATAGCGTAAGTAAAATGTACCGTGTACTGCCTTTTTGGCTTATTATTTTTTGCAAGCTGATTCATTTGGCAAATGTTACATTTCCCAAATGTTAATTTTTTCTGAAACTGTAAACTATTCAGGATATATTTCAGGACTATCCTGTAGGTTAGGTTAGGTTAGATTTGTTTTATAACAATCCTGAAAAGTTTACAGTTTCAGAAAATAAAAATAAACATTTGGGAAATTAAACATTAGCCAAATGAATCAGCTTGCGAAAATTAATTCGCCGAAACATTAGTAAACCAAAATGTACTTATTAAAATTAATTGATCCTTGGGGAAGACCTGGTGATGACTATGAATCCAACGATTCGATTCTAAATCGGCGCGATTAAGGACCAGCGCCTTTCTAGAACATTCTATTGAATCAATTAACTACAATGGAAATACGAAAACGTCCAAGTTAAAGACTCGTTTTATCTATTATATTGTCCGTCAGTTATCAGCTCGTTATCTTTATTAATAATCAACTCGACGTTTGTTTATTACTAGCCGACAATTTACATTATAATAATCTTGTGTGTTACCTACTAGACAGAGAAAGTTTCCGAGGCCCTAGATAAGATGAAGCGACGTGCGATCGCGATGTTAAATGTAGGTATACATTGCTTGTGTTGTTAAGTAACCGTTGCGTGGTGAGCGTCTCGGCCGCGTCATGGATAGAGAAAACGCCGGTCGAGCCTAATATGGCTCAGCTATATGCCATCCATCTCATCTCTTATCATGATTGTCATGAATAACCAACACATAATCTATTTTTCTCTTTAGACCAGTTGCAGCATGGCTATCCTATTGCAGTAGATGTCTGTATTGGTCGCAGGTTGACGATGTCATTAACATTTAACACATGACCAACGTCCGGACAATTGTAATAGTCATCAGAGTGCTTCGATTGAGTTGGTTTAGAGTATCATTGCGTCGACTAGCCCGGGAGGTATTGGATTCACTGAGCGGTACAAGCGTGCAGTAACTGTCGGCCACCTTCTGGAGTCCCATCTTGAGACACTTTTCTGTCAAAAACTTATGCTAGATGCGGTTCTGGTATTGACGGTCTGGAAACCACAGCCGTTGAGTAGAAGCCGCATTTGCATGGTTTTTATTAGTGTCATCTTACGTCTGAGCGATATCGATTGGATGATAGCGTAATCGACGGCCTTGTCCGTCGTCCAATGTCTGCCTCAAATCATGGCCTTTAAGGGCCATAACCTCGGCTACGATTTATCGCCATATCTTCTTGTTTGTTTTTTTATCACGAGATAGGGCCTGCCCTTGCGCAGCGGCGAGGCTGATCACTAGTTCCGGGTTTGTTTTTGTCCCTTTTTTACGTGCCCGCAGTTCCGTCTTCCGTCCTCGTTGCACAATGCATTTTTTCACACTGTTCGTTCAATAATTACCGCGGTTTTTGCTTGTGCTGATTCACTACTGAAATGGGGTGTTTTCCGTTTTGTTCAGCTTTTGACTTGGACTGGTTTTTTTATAAATCTGCACTGTGCATCTACTCTGTGATTTTTGTCTATTTCCAAGTTCTTTATTCTTTCACGTCGTAAAACAACAAACGCACAAAAATAATTTTGAAGAACGGTTTTTTAATGTTTTCTTTAATTATTAAAATGATAATTTTTATACTACACTACAAATGAACAAAAATTTCATACTAAATACAAACTGAAACAACGATACACAGAAAAAACTCCAGAAAAAAGACCAGCGCTGGGAATCGAGCCCAGGTCCTCAGCATTCCGTGCCGCGTGCTAAACCCCTACACCACCACTGGTCAGGAGTTTAGACACAAATTTTTTCCTATGCTTTCTATGCAAATTAAATTTCCATGAGTCTGTCCGAACGTCGATTGTCTATAACCACCAAATGTTTCCGTGTAGCCTTGATAAATACACGATTTTTATATTAAAAAAAGCAAATTACTTCACACTTATTATTATAAAGGTTAAGAGTATTTTTATGGTTCCAGGTTTGACTGTTCGATGCAAATGTGTAGCACCACAATGTGGCTTTCAAATAGTGTTAAAAGTCCTGACTTCTGACTAACTGACACCATCGCGCAAAACGAAACAAAAAAACGTTTTTTTAACTACTTGAAATATTCTAATTAAATTACTTCGCTCAATATATGTACAAGGTCTGAGTAGTGGTAGCAGTGTTAGTTTAAAGGCTGCCAATCTCAAATTAGAACAATAATAGAAAGATAAACAAACACTCTATGCGTTTTGATTGAATTCTACCATGTTTTACTAGGTTAATTGTAACGGTTTCCATCGCTGTTCATTGTTCAAGCGCACAAATTGAATTTATCATGTCTTATTACGTTTCACCATGAAAAGAAAAACCACACAAGATTTCAGTGGAAGACGGTAATTTTAACGTTTTAATATTGTCGCTTGTTATGGACTCGGAATCAGGAGCACTATAAATTTTGTTGATAGAATAAAGTGCCAATTTTTTTTGTCACTTTTTTCATACAGTTTATAATATGACTGTCACAAAAGTGACACACAAAAATTCTATAGAAAATTAGGATTTTTTTTACGAAGAGGGTAGGTACACTTATGTATTTTGAAAACGCCCTAATAACGTTTTTTATTCGTTTTCGATGAGTCACTAGTAGCGTTCCGATATTGGAATATACCTGACTGATTCGGCGGGTAACCCACTTTAGCTCTGGCCTAGTGGCGTGCGGAAGTGGCGACCTCTCGGTCAAGGCGTTTGCAACGATTCGGTAACTCTGAGGCCATCACCGGCCTTTGCCAGTGGCCGTGGACTTGGACCTATACAAGTCGTCAGCGATGGCTGATGATTTAATCATCATCATCATTCCAGCCTGGCCTCTCAGAACGAGAGGGCTTGGCGTAATTCGCACGCGGGCGCAGTGCGGATTGGGAACTTCACCCTTGAATTTCTTTGCACGTGTATGCTGGTTTCCTCACGATGTTTTCCTTCGCCGTAAAGCTCGTGGTAAATTTCAAATGTAATTTCGCACATGAATGAAAAACTCAAAGGTGCGAGCCGGGATTTGAATCCACGACCATCTGCTCGAGAGACCATAGGTCAAACCACTAGGCCACCACAGCATGGTTCGGCTTTGTTCGAGCTGAGAATAAAATACTTTATTTTGTGGTCCTCAGTGCTATAAATAAATATTACGGGACAATTTACACCAATTGACTTAGCCCCAAAGTACCTAAGCAAAGCTTGTTTGTAGTGGTAGAGCCGTATAGCAGCTAGCGGCTGCGACACGAATGGGCCGGCTCGTCCGGGGCAATATCACCCTCTCACAGAACACCGGCGTGAAGCAGCAGTACTCCTGTTGCGTTTCGTACGGTCAGTGAGAGCGCCGGGGGCCCAATACCTCTCCCCCTCCCCTCCCCTATTCCCTCTCCTGATTTTAAGGCCGGCAAAGACCAGATGCTTATGCGTGTCAGATGCTTGTGCTTATGTGTACCACTTGTAATGAATGAAACTGTAAGAAAAATGGCACACCATGTGCACGCATCAAGTGCGCCATCTTTCTTACGGTTTCATTTATTACATCTGGTCTGCGCCGGCCTTCAGTTGGGGCCCGTTTCACAGCTCTCTGTTAAGTTTCTGACGTTCGAACAAGACGGACGCACAAATACCAGACACATAAAATATCAGGGGCTTATCAAAATAGTTGGGGCCCAAAAGTGCTCGAGTAGAGACCACGGACTGGCAAGCGCAGCGTGGGACGTCTACCAACGAGATGGACGGACGATTTGGTGAAGGCCGCAGGTTCAGGGTGGATGCAAGTCGCTTAACCGTAATGATTGGGCGTCAATGAGGGAGGCCTATGGCCAGCGGTGGACGTCCCTTAAATGATGATGATGATCAAAATGGTAACACTTGTTATGTTCAGGGGCGGCGCAAGACCTCAGTTTGGTGTGGGCAAGATATATTTTGCGAGGCCCTATAATGATGTCTAAACGAGAAAATCGAGAAATTTTCGAGGCGCGAGACCCCTTAGACCGCGTGTCCGTAAGCGACGGCCCGCGCCACAGATAACGCAATGCTCACGATTTGTATTGAAACCAAGCGTGTCAACTTTTTAACACTACTGTGACGTCACAGCCGAAATTTAGTGATGGGAAATTCAAACCACAGACACAATTACACTTAATTACAACGCAACTAGGCATTTTCTTAGTTTTCGCGGACGTCCGGCTGCAACAACTGACGCACGCGAACTGTCAGTAGTGGCGGCCAACCCGACGCTTTGTCGGGGTTCGGACACGCGAAGTAGATGCATTTGCGTTATCTATGTGTATCTGTATCTGTGGCCCGCGCCGCCTTGTTCACGTCAAGTCCTACTGAAAAAGTCCTATTCTCCTGACTTTCTGAATGAAATCTGAATTTTACAATAGCTCAGTTCGCTCGCGTTCGCCATTTCGTCTATAAAACTGATGTTTTTGACGTTTGTCCGTCGACAGTACCTACCCGTACGTCGGTGTCCGTGACCGTCGGAAAGCGAGAGTAAAGAATCTGGAGCACTCGCGGCGCGGGCGCACCCACGCAATGCGTCACCCGTTGCGTCACGGCGGCGTCACTTTAAACGCGTCACTTAAGTTTCGATGACGCGAAATATACAAAACAATCACAGAAGTAATAAGAAGAGTATACAGGTATCGGAATTTTAGGGGCGAAATTTAATGACAGCTAAGGAGTTACTTTCCTATATTGATAAACTAAAAATTATTATTATCGATGGTTTTCTCACACACTCAAAGTCAAAGTCAAACATTTTTATTTAGTTTAGGCTTCAATTGAAGCTATACTGTTTTAAAATTTCGCGATTTTCACTCATAATTACTAAACTAAACGGGACTTATCACGCAATACATATTTATTCAGGGTTATTTGTAATTCACTAGCATCCTTTTAACCCTAAACTCCGACCACTTAAACAAATGTTTTTTGTTTTACGGCTTTTGTCATAACTTAATATTTTTGGTATAATAACGTTTTGAAAATTTGATTCTGCCTCTTATTTTTACGATACTCTGTGTATTTGTATGGGAAAAAAGTGCTTCATTTTAAAAAGTCGTAAAACAAAAAACATTTGTTTGAGTGATAGGAATTCAGGGTTAAGAGGATGTCAGTGAATTAAAAATAACCCTGTTTATTTACCTCGACGTTTCGGCCACATTGCAGGAACGAGTACACGTGACCACGGTTGCTGCAATGTGGCCGAAACGTCGAGGTAAATAAATAAATATGTATTGCGTGATAAGTCCAATTGAAGCTCTTATAAATTTCGAAGAATCTACCACCGCTCGATTACCACACTATTGATAGCTCCGTGTTTTGTTTGTAAAAATATCATTTTATTGAAACTATTAAAACGAAACAAAATAATAACTCAATTCTCCTCTTCTTTATTGTGAGAATAATATAATTATAGGAATATTTGCATTTTATAGTGCAATAGTACTCATTGCCTTATCATTACTTTATCATCGTCTCCTAATATAACTTAGAAACAGTTGGATTTACAAACAGTCACTAGTAAGTATATAATGGGAAAAGCGTCGATATTTTATCGATAAAGGAACTTCCTAATGCCAAAACAATTGCATCAAAAGAGCTGTACTCAGGAATTTTTATGGTAACTTACATAATTATTTAGGTAGACAAAGCAATGTATGTACTACCATAAGTCATAATAACATTAGACTTTAATACAATATCGAAATGGAAACCGTGGATTTCCCAAGAAGTTCTTATTGAAAATAAGCCCTTTTGAAGAGACACTCCTCAATTATCAATTTAACTATAAAGCCAAAATATTGCCGTATCTCGATCGTTCCACAATTTCCAAACGACCTGATCAATTTTATTTTAGATTTAATCCCTGCCTCGTGTGCCTCGTCGCCCTCGGCTCCAGGGTTGCCAGGTCCAAAACACAAGCCGTACACCCTTTTTGGCCGGCCATTTTAAACCAGAAGCCGACCGAAGTATTGTCCCGATTTTAGAACATAATATGTAGAAAAAAAATGTATTCATTAACCACGTATGTAACTAAATCACTTGGCAACCGGATAAAAAGCCTTAGCATATAGAAAGAAAAGAAAAATATTTTATTTAAGGTTTCAAAAGTACCCCAGAAAACAGTAGAAATAAACATTAATACATCTAATAAACAATTTCTTTGTAGTAGCGACACTAATGTCACCGAAAAAGGGTCTCCACTCAGCATGTGTTGCTACACAGTGAGTGCAGCGACGTTGGTTTTCTGTATAGCCCAGATTTGTGCTACACGACAGCTCCACCTGTTACAATAATACCCACAAGCTAGCCCTAAGCCTACTACTACAATACTACAGTTTATATCAACGTTTGCTATAAAATACATAGAACCGAGCTGTCATCAAGATTATAGTTAAATGTGTAAAATACAGTAGGTTAGGTTAGGTTATTGCCCGCGACTCGGTCTGCAAAGAATTCGTTTACCGCAATCCCGCGGGAACCATGCAATTTTCTGGGATAAAATCTATCCTATGTCCTTTCTGTGGTCTCGAACTATCTCCACGCCAAATTTCATCTAAATCGTGAAGCTATGTGAAGAGGTAACAGACAGACTTTACCATTATATCGGGTAAACGACAGAGAGCCCTGTGAAATTCCAAACTTAGGACACTGGGCAACCCTATTCGAGGCAAAATATTCCGATTATAATGTAGGTAGGTGTAACGTAGGTGTCAGTCTTACAAAAGAATTTCAATCTCCTTGTCGAATAATACGGCACGAGAAATATGCTAGTTTGTTTACATTGCGGGGTGCGTGACTATTTGTGTTTGTAGGTGATCTTACATGGACGAAAATGTAGAACAACTTGCGTGTATTTCTCACTACGTCCAATTAGGGATCGACACTTTGGTACCTTTTTTGCTATTAATAGACTTTTCCTGTTGAAATCAAAGATAATCTGAACTATTAATAAGTGTTGGAAGTGTCATGCGAGGTATATAAAGCTGAATAGCCGTAGGTTTTCCAGGCTATAACGAAGCGCTTGTGGCATTTATGTCAATGGGTTATTTATTGGAGTGTGCTTCAATAATATAATTTGTCTAATGAGCAGCGTAATTTAGTGAATTCTATGAATACACAAAAAGCGTGTGCAGAAGAAGTGAAATAATGCAGTCATTCGTTCTCGAAGGAAAAATGTACAAACAATGGCATTTAGAATAGATTCCTTTACAGTGCAAAAGCTTTTATTTTCTGATATCTTATTGGTTGTTGGTACTTTCTGCGGAAACTTATAAATAAATCAATTTCAATTTGCAAATAGGCCACTTTGGCTCTTTGTCATGTCTTTTTTTGAGTCAACTAGCGCTTTTAGAAAGACTCATTGGCTTCTGAAACCCTTTGAAAAGTTGTACGTAGAAGTGATTTTTTAGAAGACAGTAGAGATGAAAATTTGGCGGCTTTTTCTTCATTTACACACCTGTGATAAGCCAGTTAGTGTAGATGCCTGCTATTAATAAACATATGCATAACTTGGTATATTTCGGTCACCCCCACCCGGAAAGACTATAATAATGTTTACAAACACGTTTGCTGTTGACGGGCTAAAAAACGACCTTGAGATCCTGTACTTTAAAAAAAAAACACCAAAAACAAATGACTATTGACCGCTAGAGAAAGTAAAATCGTACGTGCGGCCTTGGCAGAGGCCGTGAACGACGCGAACCGACAAAAAACAACCTTATTTTTACCCGTGTAATGTATCAATCTGTATGACAGTTGACGGGTGTAAAAAAAACAACGACCGTTGCCATAGAGACTTGAGGTTTGTTTCTAGACGTGTAGAGTTCGTTTTGGAACGGTTGACAGTTTGGTAGGCTGTAGTGAAAGTGACGTGACGTGGTACGCGGAAGCCGCGAAAGAACGGCGTGGTAGAATGCATCTACTGCACCTGTTGGTTAGGTCGAATGTCGGTCAGGTGGCGGCGAAGGTGCTTTGTAGTTGTTAGTGCATCAGGTTGCTTTTAGGCGCCGGCGACGTCATGTGACGTCGGTTGACGTTTTTAAAATTGGAAAGGAAAAGGAACTTATAGGATCAAGAGTCAACTATATTTTCATACTCTTATAATTCTTAGCAACGTGTGTGTGCAAGTCATCATCATCATCATCCCAGCCTATATCTCAGAATGAGAGGACTTGGGCCGTAGTTCCCACGCGGGCCCAGTGCGGATCGGGAACTTCGCATACACCATTGAATTTCTTCGCAGGTGTATGCGCGATGTTTTCCTTCACCATAAAGCTCATGGTAAATCACAAATGCAATTTCGCACATAAATTCCGAAAACCTCAGAGGTGCGAGCCGGGATTTGAACCGAGACCCTCTGCTTGAGAGGCCATAGCTCAAACAACTACGTCACTCCTAAACTCATTTTAACCTTCGAGGCCTTTAGTCACTTTTTACGATAGCCACGGTAAGAGATACCTGTCCTGTTCTGAAATGGGGCATCCAGAACTAAATTGAAAAATTGGGCTTCAAACCGGAATTTAGACAAACGGTAGACTAAATACTATCACGAGATTATATTTGGCAGCAATGGCCGCACTGTTGTAGCCAAGGGCGCCAGTGTGAAGTACCTAACGAATCGTTGCGTAATATGCGCACTATTTATATTTAAAAGCTATTCGGAGACCACCCTAACAGGTTACACACAGGCTAACAAATTAGATACAACTCTGGTAGGCTTCGGCTGCGGCTGGTCACCTCACCACCCTATAGGTTGAGCCAGCCCGCCAAGCGACTCTCGTCGTGTTCCGGCCTGCTTGCCTATGGGAGCCATTCTGGAGGAAGGGTCTGAGCAGCTGTGCAGCGCGCGTACCGGTTACACTGGTTACAGTGCCCCGTATTTGTTGTACGGTTTGCAGCTTGGGGGCGCGCGCAACCTCTTATTTCCCTAAATTAATTTAACATTAATTTCGTAATATTTTTTGAACGGAATGTTCGATTTCGATAATTCAAAAAGATATCATCAGGTATTGAACCAGTCTTGAATACGAAATAATTTATTTGGATAAGAATTAATACAAATGTGTGGATAACATGGTCTGATTTTGATAGGCATTTCTGTCATCTTTTAAAATGTAAAAAAGTAGTAATAGTGACGTAACTACAATAGTTGGTTATATGGTCTCGCGAAGTTTTTTGTAGATATTGATACGTTCTATAATATTGTAGAACATTTTTTTGTTCTATCATCAATACTCTCCGCAGCGCATGCGATGAAAGACATTTTATGGCTAATTTTTTTACACCTTGGGTTGGTTTTAGTAAGATTTACTGAGGATCTCTAATTTTTTCTAGTAATAAATATAGCCTATGTTACTCAGTGATAATGTAGCTTTCTAACGGTAAAAGAATTTTTGAAATCGGTCCAATAGTTTTTGAGTTTATTCATTACATACAAAAATACAAATCTTTCCTCTTTATAATATTAGTGTAGTTGTAGATGTAGATGTAGATATCACGGAAAAATTCACACCAATAGGGATGACGACTGGGTTAAAAATTGGTCATTCTAATTAGTCCGTCATTTAGATTATGGGAAAATATGGGACACGTATTTTTTGGTTTATCAAATTATTAAAAAACGACAAAGATATAGATCATCAAACTTCCGGAGTGGGGGCTTGTGACGTCACCCTTAGGTAAAAATTGTACCATATAGTGACGTCGCTCGAAACTTCTAAGCACTGTATCCTCCTCATTTTTTGTTTGTCAAACAAAAGAAAAAATACGTGTACAATATTTTTTAATAATCTAACTGACGGACTAAACAGTTTTTTTTAGTCGTCTAGCCTATTGACCTAGTCCCAAAGTAAGCTAAGCATAGCTTGTGTTATGGGTACAGTTAACGTCATAAATAAGTGATCATTTATGTACCTTGTCGCTTTTCAGTCGTTATTTGACTTCGTATGACTTTTCAAACATGACGTTAAAGTGACAAGGTATAAAAGTGATCACTTATTTATGACGTTGACCCTACAAGACAACGGATAAACATTGTACTTATATAGATAGATACATACTTAAATACATATTCAACACCCAAGACCCGAGAACAAATATTCGTATTATTCATACAAATATCTGCCCCGACTCGGGAATCGAACCCGGGGGACCTCAAACTTCGTAGCCAGGTTTTCTACCTACTAGGCCATCTGGTCGCTAAATTATAATAATTATATGAGCAAATAAATATATTAATTATATGAGCAAATAAACTAAAAAAAAAGGTATAGGCGGCGGTGATTCGTCATCAGGCGAATGCCACGTTTGTTTGTCGGCTTTTATTATTAGACATATGATAATGCGGCTTGAAACTATATTTATATTGGCATTGATCTACTCAGCCAAAAATGGTGACAGCAAAAAACAAGCGATCACGGATGGAAAGGCAAGGCACTCCCGCGCAAGGCCGTTCGACTATACGGCGACAAAAAACCGGCCAAGTGCGAGTCGGACTTGCGCACCCAAGCGGCTGCATTTCAATACCTAGTAACCAAGGATGATATAGACTGGATTGGCAGTCGCCATAGTACGGATCGGCCGCGGCCGCGGTTTTTGTAGTTCGATTATTAAATCTAGATGGCACTGAAATATAGCCAGAGGCTTTGAAGGCAAAACAATAAGACTACAGATGTTTCATATTACTACAAATGTATTATTTTTCAAAAATATTGCATAATAATACATTTGCAGTAATATGAAATATCTGTTGTCTTATTGTTTTGCTTTTAAACCCTCTGGCTATACCTATGTCAGCGCCATCTAGATTTAATAATCGAACTATTTTTCCGCGGCCGATCTCTACTAGGGCGATTGCTAATCCAGTCTATATCATCCTTGCTTCAAAACCTAGTATGGCGCAAAACTATTCCCAAAACTTAGTACGTGGCATGCATTTCTTCTCAAATGTGTGCAGGTTGCCTCACGATGTTATCCTTCACCGTATAGCTAATGGTAAATTTCAAATGTAATTTCGCACATAAATTCCGTAAAACTCAAAGGTGCGAGCCCGGACTCGAACCCACGACCCTCTGCTAGGTCAAACCACTAGGCCAGCACGGCTCCGTTTCACTGTCATTTAAATCACTGCTAATTAATTTATTTTTGTACTCACCAAAGTTTATTATCATGTCACTTGTTTAGGCTATTGAACACAATTTGATGACGATCACGATGTTGAAAATCCCGTTCTGTAACAAAATTAAAACATATTTTTAATAATAGAGCAATGATTTTTCACGTCAGTTAAACTTCTTACTAAGGAGCTGTTTCACCACCCATTTTAACTGACGGATAAATGTGATGCCGTCGCCGTCTATTCGAACAAAAAAAATCAGAGACGGCGTCACATTTATCCGTCAAATAAATTTGATCAATGGATAGTGAAACAGGGGGTAAATGTTATAAATGCGACAGTTTACGCGTATTGCTCCAGCATAGATGGACCTCTACAATACGTAAACAATTTTTATAACTATATTCGGATATTTTCTATTCAAAGTACTTGTACCTTTTACTTTTTTTTCATAATGAAATAAAGTGTCATTATTTTTTAAGGCAGTATATTGTGACTTTTTTCATATGGTTTATATTATATGACTCGTCACAAACGGACACGAGAAAATTGTATGACAAATAACATATTTTTTATCATCAAAATCAACAGCACTCTTGACTCTACCCCAAAACTACCTAATCCTAAAAAAAAACTAGCTAATTAATACATTTAAATAAATAGGATATACGCAAATAAGAACCCGATTGCTTGAACGCCAAGACAAGGCAGACAGGTAGAGAGGTAGAACTAAAGGGTACGGGCTAGTTTTTTTATATTGGTTTTGTTCGCAGGTGATTACGAGAGGTCCTGGCGGCTTGCGTGGCTTCCTCTATGGCTACGTGGAGGCCTTTGATAAGCATTGGAACTTGGTGCTGACAGAAGTCCTGGAGGTCTACCAGAGGAAGGCCATCAAGAAACTAAAGATACCGCCAGCTGGAGGTTAGCAGTTTTAAAAAACCGTGGTCCTTTTTCAAACGCGAGCACTCCTAGACAATGGGATCGTAAGCTTATCCGAAACATGTCGAGCAGAATAACTCTCCCGCCAATAGTCAGTTTTTACAGCTACAGCCGTCACAGCCTGACTGAACGTTATCAGCATTTCGATCAACTAAAAACTCGATGAAGCAACGCATCGTGCAAAATAATTTTCGCCGAATTCTACAAGACAGACTAAGTTGTTGCTTGACTGTTTATTTCTCTCGCTCAGGTCGCCCGGTGCCGAAAGGGACAGCGGACATGATCTCGCCGTTGCCGACCGTGATTGAGACTCCTCTGGGAAACGGTAAATGGGAGTGTGTGAGGCATTTGCCACAGATAATGGTCAGGGGCGAGCATGTGGTCTTAGTTAATATCATAGACCAATGAGGATCGGGTTAAATTCCGTCATTTCCAAAACATCTAGCACTTTCGTTCAATCAAGTAATACGGCTGGTGCCGCCGTTCGAAGTCTTTTTCGCTCGTATGGCAAAGCCATAAAGCTTTTTTCGGGCTTTGACAATTTTCCATTGGATTATTTGTTTCAATATGTCTCTGACGCGATACACTTTGAACATCTACCAACGCATGGGAAATTGCACTGACTTCAATTAAAAAAAACGTGTAAAACTTTTATCCTCGCGTTAGTCCACTCAAACGTGTTCATCTCTATGCTTTTAGGCTTTGTATTTGTCAGACATAGACATAGACAAAGAATGCGTTTTGGTAGAACAGGTTTGCAGCTTTTTTACGGATGAGCGGCTAACTTGGCAGCAGCGCTAGAAGCGTTCTGGAATTATTAAACGTCGATATACTGTTTTGTAGTTAACTCTATTATTTTTTCAAACTGCATTAAATTGAAGAGTCGAAATAATAAGGATGATGACAACTATTGACATAAGCGACTTGAGTAAAGAATTTTTATTGACTGCAAAATTTTATTTTAGCTGCTTTAACGGTTTAAGATTATTTATTTTTCAATAAAAAGATCAATCTTAATCATCAATCACTTACTGAGAAAACATATCTATCTTACATAATAACTACATGAGAAGCGCGAACGGCCATGCTAACAAAAACAAAGTGGGTAGAATATAAATACTCAATCAAGTACAGATTGGAGTGAGTTAGTTAGATTGCAAGTTTAAGATAAATAAGTAGCCGATTGAGTTGTCATACAAGTGACGGACAAAATCAGCTCTTGTCCTGTTTGGTAACCAAAGTTTCGTAACCACCGATCAACTTCAGCTGTTTCTTTTAGCAGTTTCGAAATTTTGGTTACGAAACGGGACACATAATCAGTTCATGAAAAGTACGTCAGTTGATGATGTCATAATCCCTGCCGACTGTCGAAAAAAGAATAGGTATCATGTACAATATCTAAAATCAGAATTCCTTCAGGATTTGGCCAAACAACGCTTTATACTTAGTTAAGGAATATATTGTTATAATTTTAATGTGTATTGATAATAATCACTAATTAAAAAGATATATTCGCCAAATATTATATTTAATGTCAAAATTGTACTTTTGTATTGAAAGTCAAAAATAACTGATTCTTCTCGTGTTTTTCACTGACCTCGTGAAAAAGAGATTTGACTTTGTTTCATGAGGCGGTATTAACGACTCTAAGTAATATCGTTATCATATAAAATCGCCTTGTAACTGTTAGGATCTCCTTCGCTTCTTTCTGTTAAGTTCCTGATAATCTTAGATGTCAGATATCTCAGTAGAGTAATAGACAGCGTCATAGATATGTGACATTCGATGTCAGGAACTTATCGTAGAAAAGTATACAATACATCAAAATAACACGTGAAACCTTGTGGTGGTAAATTAGTGTCATTTTAAAGGCTCAATTACTTCATTTGGAATGTAATTGTTATAACCCTTCTTGGCAGGGTAATCAATAAAGCCCAAATCATTGATAAATTCGTCCAATAGATTTTAAGTATTATTTAATTGTAAGAGCTAATTGTTAATAAAACCTAATAATGTAATTGAGCCATTTTAGTGTACCTAATCAAAATTGGACCTTATCGTTTGAGAAACAGAATTTACTTCCCGTAGTACTACCAAGCAGTCTAGTAGTACCTACTATGGGAAGAAAATTCTACCCGTGGTACTACAAACATTGTAGTAAAATATTTTTACGCTTTATAATAGAAAATAAATAATTAAAAAATATATAATCAGACAGACGGAGAACGAAGTGATCTTATAAGGGTTCCTTTTTTCCTTTTGAGGTACGGAACTCATAAAAAAAAAATTATAATCGATTGTTAAAATTTGTTATTTAACTACGTTTTCTTGATGACGAGGACTACGAGAAAATCCTAAAAAGCCTAATATTTTACTACATTGTTAGAATTTTCTTCCCATAGTACTACTAGACTGCTTGGTAGTACTACGGGAAGAAAATTTTATCTGTGGTACTATCTGGTAGTACCACGGGCAAAAAACGGTGTTGTCGACGACGACGTGTTGTACGAACCCCTATGAGTTTGTACTGCGGTAGTCGCATAGAGACTAAGATCGTCGGGCATCGAAGATTTTCGGAGCCTTATGTACGAACGGCCTAAGTACTTTAGTGTAAGTGAAACTTTATACATTGAGTACAAAAGTGTATACAAAGTATACAAATATGTATCATTAGCTTGTATTGTAAGTGTGAATGTTTGTAATAATAATAAAAAAAGAATTTTATTTAAAAAAAAAAATGTTTATTTTGCAGTATAGGGGAATTATGTTTATTATTGTTACTAGATTTGACTCGCGAATGGCACCTGAAAATTATATCTGTTAACTATCAACAACTACAGAAATAAGGTTTGAATCGAATATACATCCCGTTTATTCATGATCCAGTATTTTGTGTAAGAACCTTCTACAAAGTTAAGATAACTAACCTTCTAACCTTGGGAAGGGCATAGGATATTATATCCCGGAACATTGTTTAGTTCCCGTGGGATTATAACGACAAACAAACTTAATTTAAACAAACAGTTAATTTTATACTTTAAACATGAGAGGAAGGGCTACGGATTAGCCCGAAACATGTCGAGTTAAACTCGTTTTGAGACGTGAGTGATCCGTGAGTGAAACTATGAGTTAATTTTATATATTGTTCGTTTCCTGTTATTGCTGACTTTAAGACGTGACGTAATTTGAATAAAATTTTCCAGTAGATAAACCTTTACAGGGGTGTACATTTTGACATGCTCAACCATTGTACGAAATATTCCTGAATATACTTTGTGTAAATAACCTTGGCTGTACTTCGGCATGAAGTAATGCTAAATCCCAATAACTCGCCGAAACTCGATCTGTTTGTGTCACTTATTTGTCGCTGGCAGTTAAACAATTACAAATTCAAATTTGGAATTCGCACGGCGACCATCTTCCCAGTATTGTGAACGTGTAATATCAAAACACGAATTTAAAACTTTCATTGATCGTGCGAAACGCCTCGTATTTTAATTTGCGAAACAAATTCGCGTGACGTCCGCCGGTTGGTATGAATGGGTTTTGGCTGATCATTGAAGTAATGAATGAGACTCGGTCTTTTTAGGTTTCTTGAAACGACTAGACTCCATTTCAGTGTGGGATTGGGCCTCAGTTCCAACTTTGACGTTTAATATCGTTATTATATGCGTTAGTTTCATCATAAGAAACCTTACATCGAGACTCCCACAAAACTACTTAATATAGTTTACGAGAAATTAAATAAATGTGAAAATTTCATAGAAACCATAGGCATATAATGTCTTGCGATTTATGTATTTTCCATGTAGGTACGGCTATTAGCATTAATTTTCAAAACAATACTGTTCTTTGTAATCATACCTAACTTTAAAAAATAAGTTAGAACCGCAGATAATGCAAATGTCGAGTTATTAAGGTATAAGGTAGGTTCGAGACTTTATTCCGATTCCTGAAAAAATATTTTAATTTTGATACTGGCCAATACTGCCCATTGCGAAAAAAAACAACTAACTTTTTTTGTACTGTTTTTTATCCTACCAGTTACATTTAGTCAATTATAGTATCGATTTATGGTGAAGAGAGTTGTAATTGGCTTTTCGTGGGCGGCTGGAACTGAGCCAGGGATCGGGCCATTGTCTCTTAGCGAAAATAGATACGGCGATGGCAACATTGGGGGAAAAATGGCCACGGGTATAGCGCTTCGATTATACTGTTACCGCCAAAAGTGGCTATTTTTATTCAATTGTATTGGTAACATTTGGTTTTATGGCGTTAAGTAACGGATTGTGGATAGGGACAGATTTTTCAAAAGACCATTTTTGAGCAGTTGATTCGAAATATACTTTTTTTTTCTTTATTTTCGAATGCTATTTACAGAGGTATGATTTCAAAAATTGACCTCCTGTTCAGATTTATCAGCAGCATCAAGTATATATGTATTAGCAGCATTTTTACTCAGCGGAATATATGAAAATTAGAATAGATACGTCATTTCTTACGTCTTTCTTATGCAATTTAGAACATGTCACATACTATTGGCATACCTACACAAAAGATCAAGTTTTTGCCTATGTTCAGCAGCGGACGTCTTTCGGCTGAAATGATTATCTGAAAATAGTATATTTTTTTTACTTTTAAAGAAATGGATTCAAACCGCTATATCTCAAAAAGTTGTTTAGGTACTATAGTCCATTCGCGTTAAGAAAATAGTGACTCATCGTTGTCACTCGGCTTAGCCACGCCCCTTGACCAATTAGAGAATAGTAAATTAGAAAGCTGTGTTCACATTGACCAGTTGAAGTTAGCCCTTCAGACAGTACAGACGTGTTTTTCGTTAATTTAAAAATGAAAACTTCACCTATTCATAAAAATAAAAGTGGATCAATAATACATAGCGGAGAAAGACGAGTGATTTATAATGTTTTTAAATATTTTAAACAATATTGTGATCAAAACGAAATTATGGAGAGCTGACGATTCTGATTAAATTTTAAAATAATTACTTAATAGTATCAGTATTATTAATTAAATAGTAAGTTAATATTTGAAAACTACTTCATGAAAAGTTCGCTTTAACTTTAATAGTTAAATTTTTGCTCCATTATGAATACGCCTTTACTTTGCAGTTGCACCGATGAGTCACTATTTTCTTAACGCGAATGGACTATAGACTTGTTGTTTCCGCAGTTTGCGTGTACCCTTCACGTTAGCTCACGCATCGGCATCGCACAGGCACTGTTTAAGTATCATCATCATCAGCCTATGCTCGCCCACTGCTGGACACAGGCCTCTCCCATGGCACGCCACCGAGCACGATCCTCGGCCACTCTCATCCAGCTCTTGCCAGCCTTGCGAAGATCATCGCTCCACCGAGACTGAGGACGTCCTACGCTACGTTAGCCGATCCGTGGTCTCCACTCAAGAACTTTAAAAATAAGTATAGAATGCAACTATTGTTTGCAGGCTAGTTTGCCCGCTATATATCGAGTCATTCATGATGCGTGCCGTGGTTCTTATTACAATGTCGTTAATGTCTAATTTTGACAAATTCACACGTCTTCGTGAATGGCACTAGCTATACAGTCTAGTCAGCAAAAAATACAGTAAAATGACATCATTTTTAAGGTTCCGTAGCCAAATGGCAAAAAACGGAACCCTTATGGATTCGTCATGTCTGTCAGTCTGTCTGTCTGTCCGTCCGTATGTCACAGCCACTTTTTTCCGAAACTATAAGAACTATGCTGTTGAAACTTGGTAAGTAGATGTATTCTGTGAACCGCATTAAGATTTTGAAAAAAAACAATAAATTTTGGGGGTTCCCCATACTTAGAACTGAAACTCAAAAATTCTTTTTTCATCAAACCCATACGTGTGGGGTATCTATGGATAGGTCTTCAAAAATGATATTGAGGTTTCTAATATCATTTTTTTCTAAGCTGAATAGTTTGCGCGAGAGACACTTCCAAAGTGGTAAAATGTCTGTCCCCCCCCCCCTGTAACTTCTAAATTAAGAGAATGATAAAACTAAAAAAATATATGATGTACATTACCATGTAAACTTCCACCGAAAATTGCTTTAAACGAGATCTAGTAAGTAGTTTTTTTTAATCTAATCTATCTATCTATATATATGTACTTAATACCTTTAAACGAGCAATTCTTGTATATATATATATATATATATATATATATATACTTATATAATCAGGATCTCGGAAACGGCTCCAACGATTTCGATGAAATTTGGTATGTGAGGGTGGGTTTTCGGGGATGAAAAATTGATCTAGCTTGGTCTTATCTCTGGGAAAACGCTTGGTACCGAGTTTCAGCCCGAGCAGAGCTCGGTCGCCCAGGTACTACATCATAAATCGTAAACGGCAATTTTTTATAGATAATGGTTCGGAACCCTTCGTGCGCGAGTCCGACTCGCACTTGGCCGGTTTTTTATTTAAATCCCCCGAAACCCCGAGTCCCCAACTAGCGTACGCATAGTGCGGGCTCGCGGAAGCGTCCTGTTTTCCGTTTTCCCGGGCGTCGCTCCCGCGCAGTGCGTTGACCCCGGCCGGGCCGCTTTTTCCCTTTCACATCGTGCGAAAAAGCGAAGCGGGAAAGCGAAAACGGGGTCCAGGGGGTTTGGAAACGTCTGTGGGACCTGATCCCTTATGGGTAGTTTTCAAAGTAACGGAGTTACCCATATACTTTGTATGACTAACTTTCTTGACTCACAGGTAGGTAATTAATTAAATTTTGTTTTTAATTAATCCCTTAATTGGGTACAAATATTTTGAAAACTACCCTTATATGGGTGAGTTTTTTTACCAGTCCGACCAAGGATGATATAGACTGGATTAGCAATCGCCATAGTACAGATCGTCCGCAGAAAAATAGTTCGATTATTAAATCTAGATGGCGCTGAAATATAGCCCGGTGCTTTGAAAGCAAAACAATAAGACTACAGATGTTTCATATCACTTTGATATTACTACAAATGTATTATTTTTCAAAAACATTCCATAATAATTTGCAGTAATATGAAATATCTGTAGTCTTATTGTTTTGCTTGCAAACCCTCGTGCTATAAAATATGTCAGCGCCATCCAGATTTAATAATTGAACTATTTTCCGCGGCCGATCTGTAATATGGCGATTGCTAATCCAGTCTATATCATCCTTGGTCCGACTTTGCACCATCAATCATAGTTGCCGTGATAGACACCGGAGCTGTCTAGGTGATCAAAAGTATTTGAATATTTTTGAGCACCTATTTTAGGTACAGCTCCGAAAAATATATAAATATTACGACACTTGACACTAATTTGACCTAGTCCCAAATTAAGCAAAGCTTGTGCTATGGCCACTTACTACTTATACTTCGTTTTTTTTAGCATTAGAAATAAGGTAAACAAACTTGACGAGTCATTTTATTAAAAATGCTTTTAAAAATATAGTAACTATGACTTATAAAACTAAAAGAGCGTAAATAACAATATTTCCTTTCAAATTGTTACATATTAGCTATGAATTATTTTTCAAAAGCGTTTTTCAATAAAAAGACACATCAAGATCGCTTACCTTATTTCTAATGCTAAAAAAAACGAAGTATAGGGAACGACTAAACATACTTAAGTACTTAAACACACGAGGCTCGAGAACAAAACACTCATTTTTTATAGTATTTTCGGGGATAGAACCCGCGACATCAAGTTTCATAGTCAGTTTCAACCACTGAACTATCCGAACGTCAAAACTACGGCTCCGTGTGTGTACCTATCTCAATTGTTGTTTATTGTGTTTTTTGCACAATAAATGGCTTTCATATATACTACTAGCTAACTATACTTCATTTAATTTAGAATTGAAAACCACAACATCATTATATTGCGGCTCGTCAACTATTTCTTACCCAGCAAATAGTACAGTACAATAGTCTGGGAGCCGCAAAATAAAATTGTTTTAATGTCACTTTATTTGCGTGTCGTCAATTGTTACTCTAGTACATATTGTAAAGAGATTACAGTTCACGAGCCGCAATATAATGTTGTTGTGGTTTATAATTCTAAATTAAATGGAGTATAGCTTCATTCCGCGCCTTCGCTCCTGCCGAATTAAAAAAAAATACTAAATCTATTCCATCGGAATTTCAAAAATTACACTTACTTTGCGTCATTTTTTTATACGATGTAGGCTTGCGTTTGACCGCGATCGATGCAGGAACTGCCTATCTTTCAATAAATTTTGTCCCCTAAAATCCAAAGTGCAGTCGGGGTACGAAAATAATCAGGTATCAGATTGATTCCTTTATCAAGTCATAGGCTCTTAGTACCTTTTGGAAAATGGGGAACATCAATGCGATATTGTTTCGTTTGTAATAAAATGTTGGGGCTGACATCACTGACAATTGACTTGGTGCATGCGAATGTCAACTTTAAGGTGACGAACTTTTTTTACCCCGTCTATGTTTATCAATAAAATGAGCAAATTGCAAGCAAGATTAACGTCAAATGGACCACACGATGCCGCGATCTAGCGAATATACCAGTTAGAAAACTTATTGGTAGTTAGTTATTGAAAAAATCAAAAGAAAACGCATCCCAAAGGCGGGCATATCCCGTCCAGCCGACGTGGGCTTAAAAAAAGATGTCGGAACTTTCTCCGCGCGTTAGTCAGTATATATTAATAAACGTTGCGCAACTGCGGCCGTTGCACCGGCCGGTGGGACCATGTGCATCGGTTAGAAAAACCACGGTTAACGTGCACTGGGCCTTAAGCTCTAAACGCGCACAGTGGAGGCGTTGTAATATTCTAACTTGTATGAACGAGTTCGCGGTACGGCCGCACAACCGTTCATACAAGTTAGAATATTACAACCGTCACCGCCACGCCTCCGCTGTGTGTGCGTTTGGAGCTCTTAGGCTGGCGCAAACCAAACCAGTTGTAATAAATGGAACTGTAAGAAAGATGGCTTCATGGATTCATTGCAACTGGTGCGTGACACGCACACAAATCAGGTCTGCGCTGGGTTTTAGTGGCCGAAAGAACTCGCTCGCTTTCGGTTTCGGCAAATTTCGGTGTCAAATTTAAATACCAGAGAAATCCCAGCCAGTACGGGCAATTGGGCAAGTCTGTAACTATAAGGCATACAAAGGTCTGTACCACTACCATGAGTTTGCAGTGTCCATGCTCGATATCGAGTGCGGTCACTGTGAACTCATGATAGTGGTACTGTTCTTAGGAACCATGTTATCGATTTCAGGGACAAGAAAAACTGCATACATAGATTTAAAAAAACTTGCACTCAAAACTGCAAGTATTGTATAAAAAAAAAACATTATTCGACCGTCGAACTTCGTCATGCCCCTTCCAGACTCCACGAGGCTAGACGAGGGATTACGAGTACGAGAGTGAGGACGGTGCGCTCGTGTCGCCTCGTCTTCTCTCGCCTCGCCTCGCTGTCGCTCCGCTTTGTGTCGGTTTACGGACGCGAGTCAAAGGACGTGAGGGGGTGACGTAGCGGGCAACTGAATAAATCGAGAGTGTGGATGATAGCACTCCTGCAGCCTTCACTCGCCAAGACTCGTGCCGAGCCTCTAGGAGGCGCGTCACGAGTGTGGAGCCGGCGTCAGAAGCATTGCTAAGTCGTCACAGATGGAAATAGGTCCTATCGTTGAGACCTCACACAAGTAAGTACTCTGCGTATAAGGCTAACGAGTCTCGACTCAGCACTTCCGTAAGTACCTGCTAAACTATTTATATGTATGTATGTCGCCCAATGTCACCCGGTTGTTAAACAGACCTTCGCTTTCATTCTTTCAATTAATGAAATGTCAGCGTGCAATTTAAAACTCTGTGTTACTTTACACTTAGACGCGCGATGGACATGTGTTTAAGCCAAATGGTTCACTGTTAGGTTAATGGAGACTGTGATTGTGATGTACACCGTGTTGTCTTTGTTATCTGTGAACTTCGACAAATGTATTTTTTTTATTTACTTACGAGTATTTATAAGGTATTTATAGATCCTTACTAACATTATTGATGAGAAAGTAGCTTTGCCTGTTTTTCTGTTGCCATTTCACGCTTTGACCGCTGAACCGATTTTAAAGAAATTTGGTATGGAGATAGTTTAAGACCCTAGGAAGGAAATGGGTTAGCTTTTATCCCGAAAGATTGTATAATTCCCGCAGTATTGCGGTAAACGAATTCTTCGCAGTCGCGGCAATTTGAAGTGCCCTTAAAGGATTTGATTCATCTTTCGAGTTGGATATGAGTTTAGCAAAAAATATATACAAGGCTACAGCTTTATCCCTTCATAGCGGTCTCCTCCAGGCAACCTTTACAAGAGCAACTGCATGATTTATGTCACATGTAGCACATAGCATTGAACTTATCACTATGAAGCTACGAGTACCGACATAATCTTATCTGCATCTGACCCCTGCAGTTGACCTTTTGTGTATTTACAAGATGCTAATGCACCTCCATTTTTTTTCTTGGGTGAGCGCTGCCCACTATAAATGAAGTGTTTTTTTCTGTTATAAATAGACATTTTTTACAAGCTTGTTTTTAACTTGCAATGTTGTTTGTTCGAATGGAATCTTTCAACTCGAAGTAGATTATCTTTAACCCTTAAGAGGGTTTATACCTGCCGAGCTGGCAACGTTGCATTTTTGTTAGTTTTTCTCGATTATTCCATAAAAATTGAATGAAATTTAAAAATGTTTTGTATACAAATTGTTCTGATATATAAGTTAATGTGTCTACTGCAATAATAATTCGTGATAAGACTTTTATTTTCTTTAAAAACCGTTAGGTAATAATTTGTTCATTTTTAAAGAAAATAAAAGTCTATCACGAATTATTATTGCAGTAGACACATTAACTTGTATATTAGAACAATTTGTATACAAAACATTTTTTATTTTCATTCAGTTTTTATGGAATAATCGAGAAAAACTAACAAAAATGTAACGTTGCCAGCTCAGCAGGTGTAAACCCTCTAGGCGATTTAGCGACCAAATTATAATGCATTGACTGGGAAATTTAACCTTATTGTTATGAGTTAATAAGTTACAATATCGATTGTAATTATTGAAAATACTATTAGCTTTAAAAAAATCCTTTGTCATGTATGTATTCGATAGCTGCTTTTGATTCTGTGGTATAGTATGCTCCAATAAATGGGTCCTTATTAAGGGTTATTAACCGATTGAACTGAAATCCGATGATAATGTAATACTATTATGACATGGAGCTGATCTGTTGATGAAGTTGGAGGGCGGCCGGAGGAACTCTGTAATAAAACGACCTGTATGCTTAGTATAAGTTTTCTTTCACTTCAATACTTCTCGATCGCGTTTACGTAAAAATTTCAATTCTATGGAAACATGGAAGCGCGCGCGCGGAGACGCTGTCCATGTTTCCCTAGTAATTGAATTTTTTACGTAAACGCGATCGAGAAGTATTTTGGTGAAGTAAAAGTAGTAAAACTTATACTAAGCGTAATGACCGCATCGAGTTTGGGCTCGTTTGATTCTTGATTCGTCTTGACGAGAACTTTGATATTGGTAACCAAGGGCAAAAAGCAGACTCCGTAAAAAAAGCCTGTTATTTATTGAGACCGCTTTATGACCTTGTTTCATAGTTTATATGACTCGTCAGAAAACTGCCAGGAAAGTGTACGGAAAATTGGGACGTTTTCTACTTATCAAAATTAATAGCGCTCTTGATTCTGAGTAAGAAAAACTAATTAAAAAATAAAATATTGCAACTAATAAAATACTGGTTGTCGGGGTTCCGAGGCAATACTTTTTTTTAAATTGGGGCGCCGTCTTCGTGAGTGAGGTCTTGGCCATCGCTCTGGGTCGTTGCTGGTGCAAAGGTTGTCCATCGCGGTTCAGAGAGGCAATGCGGCTAGTGTGTTGGTCACATTTGCGCCTGGTGCGATCCGGGGCGATTGATTTGACTGACTTTTTTATTTTTATTTTATTGTATTTTGTGTGTATTGACAAATTTTTTAAAAAGTGTGTGTATTTTATATTGGCCAAATACGATAAAAGTTATGTAGAAACTGCTGATGGTACGACACATACACGTGTATTACGCCTTTCTGATTTGTGTCGGGAGTTAACGGCTTGCTGGCGCCAACATATAATTATGCAAAAATATTCCTTTATACAAGTAAATAAACTTACAATTAAACAAAATCGATACCTGCCATCATTGTTACTGAGTCACCGTTATTTACGTTTGAACAGGTGAGTGAGACAATAAATAATAAACATTGTGTTTTCGCTCGTGCTAATGCTAAAGTATATTTGACTAAATCGCGTAACAGGGTGGAAGTTGGAACATTGTGGAAGAGCAATAAAAATTGAGTAAGTATTGAACCTTGTCACAACCATTTTCACGATGATTCCTTCGGCATAATGCCTGGAATGCCAACATAACAATTACAATAAAATATGTTTTAGAGTTCCTCGTATTAATTCAAGGCGCACAAACTGTTTGTTTTATATTCTATTAACTCGTAGTAAATATGCCTCTAATACTTTTATATCCAGAGCTTGTAAAACATACAATAATTCATTTTCGAAACTAGATTTGTTTAATCTTTCACTTAGCAGGTTTAAAGGTGCCCTGTCAAAACACTAGTTTTTTTTTGGCTGTTTGTATTTTTGCGTGTTACTTCATTAGCATAATTTAACTGTGGCATATTTGCTGGCCTATGTATACCTAACTTAGTTTTTTTTTTAAGTTCACTCATTATATTGTACCGTTTTTTGCCCAAATAAACATTAAAAATTAAACAATTAAAACGGTTCACCCTGGTACGTGACTCAGTTTCTTCGATTCTATAGTCGACCAATTTGATTCCTATAGGCAAACATAGAACCTAGTCATAAGCATTTTTCAGACAAATGAAATTATGTACTACGATAGGGTTCTGTGATGGCCTAGAAATCAAATTCGTTGACTGTTGGGCGATTTTTTGGAATCTTTTGGTAAACAGGATAAAAAGCGTAGAATTTCCGGATTTTTGAGCTCAGAACTCGGACACTTCAACAGTTTTTTTACAGCAACAGTATAATATTTTCTTTTTCCAATTGTCTTTTAATTTATTTAGGTATTTTCAAACGTAATTTTAGTCAAATTTAGCTATCTCTCATCGAAGTCAGTAACAAAACAGAATGGGAAAGTATAATACATAATGGTTATAATACATACTATAATTTTCCATGAAACTTTTTTAATCGTGTAATCTACAGATTGGTTTAGTTTAGGTTAGGTTTATTTTATGAAAATCCTGTAGAGATGAAAAATTCCAAGAAAATTGCTTTATATCAAATGACCATTATGTATTTCGTCCATTATTACTTTTAAACTTTATATATTTTGATACGTACCCAACAGAATTCTACAGTTTTGAGGAAACCCTTTCAAAATAGTAACTGTTAGCATAAACTTTTGACAATCTTATTTTTTTTTTAGTTTAATCGACCATAAACTAGATAAAATTAAACCCCGCGCAGACGTTCCCCGGATGGTCTTTTAAATAGGGGCATACCGGGAGGAACCCAGATGGGCATTGGGCAGCCCTAACGATCGAGCTTTGCTCGAAGTTTTTTCGCTAAAACTCAAATTGCTACGTTAATCGATTGTTTGCCCTTAAGTTGTTGCCGTTATCAATATCGAGCAAAAACGAGCAAAAAATCACGTTTATTGTATGGGAGCCCGCTTAAATATCTATTTTATTCCGTTTTTTAGTATTTTTTGTTATAATTGGCAACCGAAATACATCATCTGTGAAAATTTCTCTTGAGATACAGCCTGGTGACAGACGGACAGCGAAGTCTCAGTAATAGGGTCCCGTTTTTAACCTTTCGGTACGGAACTCTACAAAAGCAAATTTCCCGAAGTTCGTTAATTAAAAAACTTCAACTAACTGGCAGTTAAAAAT
The DNA here is from genome assembly GCA_947563465.1 of Archips xylosteana. Classification (NCBI taxonomy): domain Eukaryota; kingdom Metazoa; phylum Arthropoda; class Insecta; order Lepidoptera; family Tortricidae; genus Archips; species Archips xylosteana. The sequence goes on from OX387343.1 coordinate 2,294,728, forward strand.
CAAACCTCGGTTACCGCGCCGGTGCGCCGGCGCAGATTGGTTTACTCTTTTTGCATTCGGTCTTGCAGCGGAGCTGACCTATTAAATGGAAATAGACAAGCCACCACGTGCCGCTGTAGTTAGCCGCGCGGCTTTGCCTGAGAGCCACCGTCTAGCATACGTTTAAGAAAAGAGGGTATCATATTATCTCACCTCATTCGTTTTTTGTTTAATTCTTATCGATCGTCTTCTTCTTGTTCGCTATCCGTCACTATCTTTTTTGGTCAAATTCTGCAACTAGTTTATCTCTTTGTCTCATTTACTTACTCGCCACAATCTATTGATATCTTAGATTAAGACAGTTTGGGCTTAAGCTTATGTTAGCGGCTAAGGTTAGCTGGGGTGGATTAGCAAGTTGAAATGGCAATTGGCCGTATAACACGCAGAACAGATGGCCGTTGGGGCCGAAAAGTTCTCGAATGGAGACCACGGACTGGCAAGCGCAGCGTGGGACGGCCACCAACGAGATCCACGGATGTTTTGGCAAAGGCCGCGGGTTCACGGTGAATGCAAGCCGCTACCAACCGTAATGATTGGGTATCAAAGGAAACCTATGTCTAGTGGATATCCTACGCTTGAAAAGATGATGATTATGCTTTGATCAATTATAACTGTAGATACACATTGCCGAACAAAATCCCCTTCAAAGAATGTCCGAACTTTTTTATTTGGTTGCGTAACAAATAAAATCATCACCTGCACAGAAATTTGAACCTAGTCTTTACTTCGTTACAGTCGAATTTCGGTAGCGGCAAAACTCCACTTGACAGCTAAACTTGACAATTTCACGCAACGTTCTGAGAAAAAGAAGGCCACTTTTATCAAAGCGGCGCTCATTTGTGTCGGACATTTTCGGGCGCGCGTCTGTGGATCTACAGTTATAATTGATCAAAGTGATTATGGGCTGAATTTCCCATGTGAAGGAAACGCACACCATTGATTTTCTTCGCAAGTTCCCGAGTAAAAACTCGCCATAAAAATGTCACTAAGTAACGGGCACTTAACTCTGAAAAAAAAAACAATTACAACAAAACAGTATTATCACATTAAACCATTACGCCACATTAATTAACTTTGCCCGACTGCGGAAGTCGTATGAATTAAGACAGCTCGAATTATGTCAAGTTTCACAAAACGAAAGCATTGCACTATATTAAAGGTAAGGACACAAGAGTATGCGATAAGACAGCAAAACAACACGTTTTTGCTAAATTATGACATTAAAAGTGTCTACGTGTTCAAATATTTTATTAATTGAACATACGCATAAATCTAGAGGACTGCAATGACAACACTAAGTCGCTTTACTTTAAAATAATAAACCTTGCCTGTACATGAAAATAAAAACCGGCCAAAAGCGAGTCGGACTCGCGCACGAAGGGTTCCGTACAATTATCTATAAAATTTTTTTTATTTTAATTTAATGATTTATTTTTAGAGTCAATATATAATTAAATAATCTGTGAATATTTCTAGTGTCTACCTGTTGCCGTTATCAATATCGAGCAAAAACGAGCAAAAAATCATGTTTGTTGTATGGGAGCCCCCTTAAATATTTATTTAATTCCATTTTTTAGTAACTGTTGTTATAGCGGCAACCGAAATACATCATGTGTGAAAATTTCAACTCTCTAGCTATCACAGTTCCCGAGATACAGCCTGGTGACAGACGGACGAAAAACGGACAGCGGAGCCTCAGTAATAGGGTTTCCGTTTTTACCCTTTGGGTACGGAACCCTAAAAAGGTTGAATGGCTAATGCAGCTGTAACATAGGAACATCAGACTTACCTAGTCTTAAAGTAAACAAACATTACGTAATAAATGGTAAATTCGTGCTACGATTCATAAACAACCTAGACATTCGGAACGACAAAAGCGTTCGATTGAATTCGCATTTAGTTTTCAAGGAAAATCTTTTGTAGAATGTTTTTTTTCATGAAAAGTTTACGGCAATATTTTCGAAGCACAACGTTCGCTCGAACAATGCCATCTAGTGATTGCAGACGAAGTTAGCACGTCAACTTTAAAGCAGAGGTACTACAATACGTTTACTTTTAGTTTACCACTGACAGATGGCTTGCCTTCATTTCATTTCCAACTTTAACACCATACAAATAAAGTAGCTATTACAAAATCTGCAAACGTGGGTAACAGTATTCTAAAATTGGCTTTATTTGTAGGTCGTTAAAGTTGAATATGAAATGAAGGCAAACCATCTGTCAGTGGTAAACTTTATGTAATTTTACTGTAAAAATTTTGACGTGTCTTTTTATTGAAAGACACATTTGAAGAATAAGTCACAGCTAATATGTAACAATTTGAAATTTAATATGGTCATTTACACTCTTTTGGTTCCATAAGTTTAGAAATAGTTACAATTTTTTAAACGCGTTTTTCAATAAAAATACTACTCAAAATTGTTTACCTTATTTCTAATGCTAAAAAAACGAACTGTAACGATATTTAACGCATAAAATATAGTTTTAGTTTATAGTCATTTCGACGCGCAGTTGTACACGCTGCCCTGCGCAGGCGCGAGCGTGACACTTGCTTTCACTGCAACATTTCCTATTCACTTATACAATGCTCTACCTATTCACAATTTTCTGTCTATAATACAGCACAATGGTGGCTGAATCGTCTGCGAATAAACTTTTGTGCAATTTTTTCATCATTCCATTTTTGTATTGGATCTTTAGCGCATTGAAAATTATGATACCGTATCGGAGCACTTTGACCCACAGTTATTAAGTTAAATTAAGACAAAGACAAAAGCTATACCAAGACAAAGTCTTTGTCCCATTTAACCACATACAGGTCCAAAACTCAATAATAACCAAGTACCGGGCGCAAAAGAAAGAAAGAATAAAAACATTCGTAAGTGCATGGATGAAAAAATAAAACAAGAATAAAATGAAAAATGCGCATGTCAGAATTGGTCCCAAATCAGCAAAATGGCCTTGCGATAGCCTGGGTCGTGGGTTCGACTCTGAGTTTTTCGTATGTGCGAAAATGCATTTGAAATTTACCCCGAGCTTTACGGTAAACCTATGCACACCTGCGACGTAATCCAATGGCGTGTGTGAAGTTCCCAATGCGTCCAAGCCCTCTCTTTCTGCGAGGAGGCCTGTGACCTACAGTGGAACGTATAAAGGTTGGGATGACTAATTTAAGTTTTTAATGTAGACGTAGTAGTTTACTTAAGTCTTATTAAAAAGTAAAAACTTAGGCGAATATAACCGTACTTTTTTTAATTTTAATGTAAAATAAAACGATAAATACTACTGTTTAAGGATAGCCTTTAGTTAGATGCCTAGCGTGTCAGCAGAATTGAAAAAACAAGTCTCGACTTCAAATGACTAATTGCTTCATGCATTCCAGTTTCTAATCGACAAATTGAAAGCGACAACTTTACAATCATGTAGTTAGCATAGCTTTTTAATGACAGTATTTTTTGTATTCCTTTACCTTTTTATAATGAGCTTAGAAAAAAGCTTTTAAATACATAAACAGTGCAATTAGAGAGTTATTTATTATACATTCTATAATATAGACTTTAATGTATAGGTACAGTCGTTTTTTAAGCTGAACATTAGAACAACATAATCTAAGTGCTCGAAGATTATGTGAATGCTAATACATAATAGCTTATACACACGTCAATAAAGTATCAGGAAAGTCAATATCCCAAGACAATGATGTTTTGACACAGTAGTAATATACCTATATTGAAATGTTCAAAACTGTCTACGGGAAAAAATATCCCAAGACACTTTTGATATGTTTGTGTATTAGGGGCTATTACTGGAATTATTAATAATAATAATAAATAAATATTAGGGGACAATCTTACACAAATCGACCTAGTTCCAAACTAAGCAAAGCTTGTACTATGGGACTAGACGACGATAAACATACTTATATAGATAAATAAATACTTAAATACATAGAAAACATCCATAACTCAGGAACAAATATTCGTGACAAATAAATGCCATTACCGGGATTCGAACCCAGGACCTCTTGCTTCGTAGGCAGGGTCACTACCAACTAAGCTAAAGAGATCGTTAAAATTGAAGCGATTATTAAATTCTTTCGCTAATATAAAACTAATCTATCTCAGATAAACAGAGACTATTTTTTAACATGTCTCATTTAATAGAAGCTATTGAATAGATATTGAAAATTTGATGATTTTTTACTATGACGCTGCTCGCTCTATGTATGGGATTTTTTCTGAAAACCGTATTTTTTTCTTATTTATTTGACAGTTGGATAAAGTTAGAGAAACTGTAAAAAATCATCAGATTGACAAGATATAATATGTGACGTGTTTCGTTTCTGATAGTGGGTGGGGGCATTTCTGCCCATGGTCCTTGTGGCCACAGATTTGCAAGTGTCGTGTTTTGTACCATTTACAATCCAAGCACCATCCATTCAATTAGTAAATATATGTACCCAACGCAGTATCGCATTCCTAGATGCATTACCAATTCTAACTCAGTCTAAAAAGGCCATTTCTCCTAGCCACCGAAGTTATCTCACACTATAGTTACAGAATAGTATGGAGCGCGAACGTAAACGCAAAAGTTACAACGAACCGGCGAATCAGACTCGGCGCTCGCGCAGCGAAAGTGCTTTCGAGCGTCGTTGCCCCGGTCGACGACCTCGAGAGCGAGAGCACGCTATACAAGCGAGCGGGACGGCCGCAGGTTCGCGCGGCCGCCGTGAAAAGTCTGCGGACTTTCTTCATGGCACAAGGAAATGATCGCTTATGTGTTTTTTAATGATTTTTAGTTCGGTATTAATACATGGCGGTAGGCTCGATTTGTTCGAAAATTATAGGAAAAGAAAGGGCAAATATTTACTCGTGACATTCGATGATAGAAAGAAAATATATTTATTCGCAACAACACAAAATCAAATATTATTACAAATGCACGCACGAATGATAAAGATAGAGCATGTCATTCATTGTAAAAGAGGAGAGAAGAGAGTGTCTTATTTTGTTATTCACAAGCATGATTTGATTATTTTTATGAAGATATTAGGGATCGATTTTTGAAACGCCTCGAATATACCGCAAGTCAACGGCAATGGAAGCGATAAGACCGCCTATTGTCTGCCTGATTTTTTATTGTGATTAATATTTTTTCTGTATTTTTTTGGTGTCAATAAAGAATATTTGTATTGTATTGTATTGTATGAAGTTTCTGGATATTGAAAATGTCAACATACGAAATTAAATGCTTATTGCGTGTGACAAAATAGAAAGTATGTATAGGATTTTTTCCTATGGCTCACACTGCCAATGTTTCGAAACTTCATAGTTGTGATATGTCAGGATTCTAGACACGCGGCAGAGTTTCAAGCCAAGTTCAAACATAACGAACTGGTGAAGCAGTGCCGCGTGTATTACACGAACCATTTCGATTCACTTTTTACTCCTTCATTACTTCTAACGGCCGTATTAGGGAACCGATTTTTGGAATTACATCACTCGAGTATACCATTTAAATGTGGCAGAAATAGCGTCATGCTAACAGTACTACCTAGTACCCAAAAACTTCGATAGTCTAGACACAATTAATCACGTTTAAATTTTAGCAGTTTTTTAACATTTCTCATTTAAAGTTAATTTAAGTTTCTTTTAACAAATCTTTCTGTAAATATAATGTATGATTTGTGTGAATAAAGGGGATAAAGTCCCGATTTCAACACATTCGATTGATATTATCAAAGATGTGGTTACAGTAAAATTAGTTTCCAGTCCTGATTTTCATGCGTCGTTTTCTTTATATAACGTTTTGAAATGTATTATTGTACCACAAGTTGACTGACTTCTTTATTATATATGAATATTATAAACACATTCGCCGGTTTGTCAATGACTGACGTTATAAATCAACTAGCTCACGCCCGCGGTTTTCCGCAGAATCCCTAACCCGTAGGTATTTAACCCTTCATAAGGCCCCATTTACTGGAGCATCAAAATAAAAATTTCTCTGCCAACAAACTGTCTTGCAGTTTGGCAGATAGTTATTCAAAAATGTATTCTGTTTAATTTTTTTTTTTTATAAAAAGGCAGCTGTCGAATACATACCTGACAAAGGATATTTTTAAAGCTAGTAGCATTTTCAATAATTACAATGGATATTAACTATAAGGTTGAATTTCCGAGTCAATTTTAACGACCGCTTTAGCCTAGTTGGTAGTGACCCTGCCTACGAAGCAAGAGGTCCTGGGTTCGAATACCGGTAAGGGCATTTATTTGTGTGATGAGCACGAATATTTGTTCCTGAGTTATGGATGTTTTCTATGTATTTAAGTATGTATTTATCTATATAAGTATGTTTACCGTCGTCTAGTACCCATAGTACAAGCTTTGCTTAGTTTGGGACTAGGTCGATTTGTGTAAGATTGTCCCCTAATATTTTTTTTTTTTTTTTTTTTTTAATGCATGTGATCGCTAAATCGACTCTACCTTATTAAGGGTTAAGAAAAAACTTTGTCTACATCACTTGAAGAATTGTTTAATTTGCTGCCTGCTGCAAAATTCCACCATCGCACTTCCCGCCGAAAGTCTAAGTTCCATCGTTACCATCTCGATGAATGGCAGTCTACCAATGTATATACATTTTCTTCGGCACTCCTGCCACGTACGGTGAAACTGTGGAACCAGCTTCCGGCAACAGTGTTTCCAGACAACTATGACATCGGGGCTTTCAAGAAAAGGGTTTATACTTACTTTAAAGGCCAGCAGCAGATTGGTGGCTCTCTTTGAGTTGCTGATATTTATGGGCGGTGGTGATCATTTTCCATCAGATGATCCGCTTGCTCGTTTGCCTCCCACTCATAATAAAAAAAAAACACACAGGGAGACTTTGTAAAATTGCAACTATTTAAATAGGTACTACTTGATATCAAAATGTATACTGTCACTCATAGCTTATCATCATTATGTCATTGCTTGCACGCCCAGTGCGGATTGGGAACTTCACATCAGTGGTTTCTTCTACAGCCTCTCAAGCAGAGGGTTGCAGGTACGAGCTCGGGCCTGCCCCTCTTGAGTTTTTCAAAATGTATGTACAATGTACCATATTTCTTTAACATTTTACGCCTAGATAGCCTAACAAAAATATTTAAAAGCTTTTAAAACACTATAAGTTCAGCGGGCATTTCGAGCGTTCCAATCGGCTCCTTTATATTTTGATCGGGTTTTCGGTTATAAATTGAAGTACTATACCTTTACAATATAACTGGAAACTGTATCAGAATCTTCAGCCATTTCATAAAAATGTGACCAGATAAATGAGGCATTGAACGCTTGATTCAAATTATGCATTATGCAAAAGCATAATCAAGCAAACTAACTCGTAGTTTTCCTTGTTAATTTTTCATATTTTCTCCCATCCTATTTTTTTTCAAAAATTTTATACTAACAGTTTAGCTTTTAGAAAGGGGAGGAGCAACGCTCGATTTTAATACAAAATTGCACTTTAAAGTTGAATATTTCACAAACTAATAATATCAAAAAATTTACTTCACAACCCTGGAATGATTTTAAAAGACCTATCCAACGATACCCCACACTGTAAGGTTAGACGAGAAAAAAAATCACCCCTACTTTGCGTCTATGGGAAATAGTTAAAATTTTTTTTTTTTTTCACTTTGGTTGGATGTGCATGCAAAATTACAACTTTCTAGCTCTAATAGTCTGAGCTAAGCCGCCGACGGATGGACGGAGGGACAGACGGCCGGACGGACGAACAGACATACATGGCGAAACTAGAAGGGTTCCGTTTGCCATTTTGCGATTTGATTTATTATCTAATGTGCCAGCTACCTATCCTACGTCACGTAAAAAGCAGTAAAGTAATGAAACATGCGCAGTAACATTATGCTTCACTTTCACCTGCGATTAGCGCGGTTGACGCGCGCGCACGTTTTATAACAGAGATCTACGCATAATATTAAACTTATTTTTATGTAGGTACATAGATAGACAACATAATTAATCTAGTTCTATATACCGTGATGTTTTCGATTTTAGTTAAATTCGACACGTGTAGGTACATAAACAAAAACTACCTGGTAAGTTAAACGTAGCAATGCTCGACACCTCAACGCCCAGTAGATGACATCCATCTGTCACCTGCCTTACACACTTAGCACAGGGACGATTACCTACCTTATGTATGTATTATAGTGACTTTTGTTAAAATCGATTTTTTTTTGTCTTTCATACATAACTAGTTGTTTCCCGCGACTCCATCCGCGAAGACTAGGGGTAGGTACACTAAAAATAGCCTACGACCTATTCTCAGACCTACCGAGCATAAAGAAAAAAGTTTCTTA